>JAWWTY010000106.1:47710322-47993460 GCA_035222235.1 Margarornis squamiger
CACCCCACCCCCCCCCCCCACCCCCCCCCCCCCCCCCCCCCCCCCCCCCCCGCTATTTTCCAAAGCTTACAACTGAGATTTGAAGTTCACTGCATGCTGCAGCTTGGCATGAAATGCCATTTCTGGGCAAACCAAAGAAAATGCATGACCATTTTTCAGCTGTGAGACATCAGCAATTGATTTACGCTGGGGGCAATTTAACTTTCAATCTTCAAACTAAGATCCCCTCCATCCACTTCAAATATTATGCAGGGAGGGTTTTTTTAGCCCCCAATGGCCATTTCTCATAAAGCTGCCTTCCAGCACCCTTTCCACCATACCTGTGGGCAACCTAAGCATTGCCTAACTTTGTAAACCCTCCCTTGCAAAAGTGGTTCTGGTGATTCCAATATCACTAGACAGGCACTTCCGAGGCTCAGTAGCATCCTTGTTTTTCCCATGGAATCTGTGTATGGAAGTCTATATGTAGAAATGCTCAGTTCTTTACTCTGGTCTCGGCTCATGCAAGCAGACTGATCAACAGCGTTTTATGTTTGCTGAACACTTTGCAATAAAGGCTGATTCCTTAAAAATAAAACAGAAGGAATGCTGTGGTATTGTATTATAGTATTGTAGCTCTCAAAAATGCTGCTGTGTTGTTTTAGGCTAATGGTCTAATGTCACAGATGTTCCCTTTCTTAAAATGGAGGGAAAGATCACCATTACCCTTAACTGGCAATTATAGACCTTTATTTTTTAAGAGGATGTAGAGTGTTACTCTTTGGCAGACAGTGTTTGTTCATTTGATAAGAGGACCAAAGCTGACATGCAGTGTGGTTCCCATTGTTAGTCAAAAAACATAGCTTTACATTAAATTTTCTTATATCAAATATTGAAAGGAGGAAGAATTTTATGGCTGGAATCCACAGATCTGTTCTCCAACATTCAAAATTCATGAGGTTTACGAGTGTTTTTATGATACAATGTACCATTCTATATTGTAATATTCAAACAATTCATCAAAGGTCCCATGGCAAAGAATTGCAAACAAACTGAAATGCTTTAAATAAACCACCAGGTATACGTACCTTCAGTTCAGCTGAGTGACTTCTCTATATACAAGGAGAGAACATTTCAGATACTTGGAGTTAGCCTTGCATCACCAACACAATTTATGTGGAAGAAAAGTAAATTAAACCGAAACAAAAAACAGCACGATTTGTCACCGTCATTTGAAACTTAAGACTAAAATTTATTTTTTCCAGAATGCTGCATTTTAACAACTGTTGATTCTCTTTAGTGTGAAAGTACTAATGCTTCACTTACATTATAAAATCACTCTCACTATAGGAGCTTTTATGCCTGGCCATCAAATACCACGTCCAGTAAAAAGCAGTACATGGGGACTAAGTTGTCTCACCCCTGGATAAAACTCCTTTCTACTTAGCAGCCACAGAACACAGACAATGTACTTCAGGGTACTGGCCGCACATCTCAGGTGAGTAAAATAATTCTGACACCTCCAGATAGTGTGAGAAATAGAATAACCCAGGAGCAACCTGCTTCAGTCTCACTGCTAAAGTATGACTTTCAGATGATAACACTATGCCGCATCCAACCCAATTCTGCTGGGTGCAGCTCCAATGTCTTACCCACAGCTGCTGTACCCAGGCAGGAAAACTAGTGCAAGCAACTGGACTATGGCGCCAGGAAGAAATGTGCAAGTCTTATTTTTAAACATTGCTGGACTGAAAAATAGAGAGTCATATGGCTTATTGATATTTCAGGAGATAATAGTGAATAAGTTAAAGAAGATTTCATCCCAAAACATATGTTGCTTTCATTTATATCTAAGCTAATGTACACATATATTTTCTTATTTTTTTAAGTGTCGAGCACCCACCTTTTTCCCGCCACAAAGATCTACAAGTACATGCATGGCACTTCCTACAAAGCTCTCATGGGCTAAAGGCTTAAAAACAATGATTTTTTTTTCTTCTTTAATAAGAAATATTCATCAGGTCAAAATATAATCTTTTAAATCAACTTCTTCCTGAGCAATCTAGAATTTGGAATGTGCTGAAAAGTTTCAATAAATAAGTCAAAGATTATCAAGCTTAAAATGTACCTTTTAACAGTTATGTAAAATATATTTAATGACAGAGAAAGAAGCCATGGGACTAGGAATATTAGACGCTATGTGCCAGGTAAATTTAAGAAGTACCATTCAAGGAGAGGCCAGGTTGATTGTTACGAAAAATACAACATTGAAACCTAGCGAGTAAATCATTAAACAGGTTTTGTATTTAGATTATAAGTAGTGATGGCTGAAGAAACCATTAAATAAACAGATAAAAAGGACTTTACTGTAAGCAGCAGTGAACTCGCAGGAAGGGTGAATGTGTTAAGTGACTATATTCTATTAAAACATTGGCACAAAAAGGATTCAAACAGAATTTCAGAAAGATAAGAATACTAGTTTTCTTTCCAAAATATAACAACTCCACAGTGTGTACACTAATCATTACTCTTTCAATGTAATTTCATAGAAACCACTTAAAATATACAATGCAGCAGATTCATATTTTAGCTAATATGTTAGTTATTATCTGTGGCATTTTCAGCTTGCTTTCCCCCACAGCAGTGCATTGCTACCATCAGTCTGAGATGTTAATAATGAGAAGAGAATCTTCTTCCTAATATTTTCTGTAAGTTAGCATCTTGTTTTAACACAATCACACTTTATTTTCATTCTCTGTGTGTAGGTAAAAACTGACTGGTGAAGAAGATGGGCCATAATGTTTATTAGCTGTCAGCAGGCTCATGGAAGAAGAAAAGGAAAGCATGTTTGAGCTTATCCAGAGTTTATATACTTCTCCATCACAAAATAACTTTTTCTTGTTACTGCAAACTGAAATATGACCTTGCAGGTGGCAGCCACAGAATAGGAAGCAAAAATTGCTCTGTAGATGTTTGAGAAAGGATGTGAGACAGACAGAAGTGGATCGTCCTCATCCTGGCAAGCAGCTGACACTTCTTGTCCCTGCTTCTTTCCTGTGCTCTGGGGACAGAAATTTATTGCTATTATCCTCTATTAGTCCACCTTCATCTGGCAACAGTGGTGCACAAGAGGCCAAGGCCTCATGAAGACTCCCAATCTCCCTCCTATTCTGCTCTGGAGCAGATGGCCAAAGAGCTCTGCCCAGGGCTGCCTGCAGGTTTGTCACCTCTGCACCACCAGTCCTGGCAGGATGCTGAACAGCCAGCAAGAGTGCACGTCACAGGGAACCCCACCCCAGGGACACCCACCTTAAAGACTACATATTGGAGCTATTTATCTTTCCCCTCCCAGCTTCCACTGATCCTCTTTCTAGTGTTGGCAGATAATATTTGTAGTGATTAAAAAGGGCAACTTTCACAGTGAGTCTCTTAGCAACCTATCATTGAATTGGCTTTGGTTTCACAGAGCATATTCTCTTTTCTGTTTTATGATTCTGAAATATTTCAACTAGACAAGTTGTGTGTGTTCATATTGTTAATTTTCCTTCTAGCCATGCTAAAAGCAGGAGTTTGGTGTTTGCACTGGTGGGGCAGCTGTATTGAACTTCAGATATGAACAACTAAATTTTGCAGTTGCAGAAATATAGGTCATGCTTAATGGGAGTTCCAGATCTTTTAAGGTTTTTAATGACTAAACTTTTCCGTATATCTTTGAATTTGTGATCCATAAGAAGAAAAAAAAATCTACAAATACCAATCCTGAACATAAAAACCAAATGCTGCACCTTTTCTTTAGAGTCTAATTGAAACATACTCAACTCCTGAAACAAAACTCTACCATTCAGGTAACCCTGCCTGTCACTTTTAATTTGGCGTTGCCACTCACTGGCTTGGTAACTTTTTCCACTCTGTGAACTAGTAGGTTTATCTGGTTCCTGTAACTTGCCTCACACCCACTAGTATTGATTTGTCAGAATAGCATCCTTGTTTCTCCCACACAGGGTAATTTAAAAAGCCGTAACCAAGCCCCTTTCTGAGCCTGTTACCCATGGATGTGTATAGATAAAGCAATGGTTCTGACCATACCACTGGGATATCAGCATGCTTTGGACAGAAAGAGGTACAGTTCCCAAATGGCTCGCTGCCTTTAGTTCACATTGCTGGTAGTTAATGCCACAGTGTTGTGCAATGGAGACCTGTTTCTGGACAAAGAGTCTGTAAAATTTACTTTTCAAGACTGCCTAATCTATTCTTTTATATTCTACATGTTCTCAAAGGGCTATTGTGTATTCCAAAAGTTATTTTGTGATAGATGGTAGGTACTTCCCTCTTGAACTATGCCATAGCAAGGACGCTATAGAGCCAACACTGTATAATGAATCAAACCTGCAAAACCAGGTATCTCCCAATGGTTCCGGCTTGTGCAAATGGTCTCTTGTGTTCTGTTTCAAATCTGCTGCGCATTAACTCAGTTCCTTAAAGAATTACTTTTAATAATAATTAAAAAAATCTCAAGAAAGCTGGAGGGGTCACCAGAAGAGAAAGGATAGCTCTTCCATCCATCACCTTTTATAGATATCCTCTAACCACTTTTCATCATCTTCTTCCTCATCATCTATCGGTTCCTCTGTTTCCAGGGGAGAAGGAATGAAGAATTCAGGTCTGGAACGTGGTTTCCTGATATGAGACTTCAGTCCAAACTTGCGCTTTAGCAAGTGGAACTGTTCTTTGACATAGTAATAAAACTCATATTCGTATCTCATGCGTTGGTAGAGGATCTGTATTGCTTCTGGAGAGGGGACGGTCTTTTTCACTGTCACAGTCAGATTGCCAAGTTTCCTATGCTCTGTAAAGAAAGAACAACAAGCAACATGGTGGGTGCTGATTAATGGGACAAGACCTAAACTTTTTTATTAAAAACAGTAAGGCATGGCCCTACTGCATTAGTGATACAAATGAGCTCAAGCTGTCTCCTTAATAATGACTTCACTTTTAACAAGATTTGAGAAAATATAGATGTTTGAAGTCAGACTTGCATGTTTAAATATGGCTAGTTCATAAACTGCATTCGGTATAGTTTGCAGTCACCAAAGATCTTAATTGTCACTGATTATCTGAAAATGAAAATTAGGTCACATGAATTTTGAGCATAAACATGTAGAGAAACCCACTATCTTGCCTAGCTTTGGAAATTTGATGCGTGTCAAATATATCAGGCACACTGCTGAGCTGATCTAACCAGTTATTTCCTATGTGGCATATGGTGACCTGTCTCAGTTGTGCTTCATTATAGTTCAAATCTAAACAGATATTTATTAATCTGAATCCATCTTAGGTTCACACCAAAGTATTTTTGGCATCACTACACAACACCTCAATACTGATTGTGCCTGCTAACTTTTTCATCCTATTATGCTTGTTAATTGAATTAGACTTATCTTCCTGTCATGCCCTGGGATGGGAAGATTTCAATTTTTTTTTTCTTCACCTGACAACTTTTGGTTTGGCAAACTGAAATATAATGTCTTTGTTGTTGGTGAAGAATTTGAGTTACTAACAAAAATACTGAATTGCCTCTTTGCCTCCTCTCTCAATAGATTAATCTACCATTGGAGTTGAATGTATTTAAACAAGGTGTAAAGCAGATTCTCAAGGCAATAATTTTGCTGTTTTCTATGAGATGGTAACAGGCTGCCAGAGCATCCTAAGTATTTTCTTTTTCTCCAAGACAGAAACGTAACTGAAAGTCAACTGTGAAGAACAGAAAAAGCTGGAAGTACTGACCTGTAGTATCACTGTATCCCTTCTATCAACTGCAACTTTCTTTAGGAGAAAATGGAAATGATTGTTACAATAATGAAGTATTAACTTATATAATTAGGTTTCCTGAAAGCTCAGTGCTCCAATCCAGTAAGCCTCATGTGTTACTCTAAGAGAATGTGATGTGCACGGACCGTAATAGCCTCAGACTACTCCTGGATCCAGACATGGCAAGATGAATGGGGTTGCATGGAAGTAAGGAGAGGCCAGGTAGACATCAGTAAAATATTTTTTTCATGGCCAGGAGAGTTAGGTTGTGCAGTAGCACATACAAGTTACAAAAGCTGGATCTCTGGAAGATTTTAAGAACTGATTAATTGATTCTCTCCTGAAGGAAGCCACTTGACTAGGGGGCATATTAAGGCCATTTTCTATGACTCTAAACTCAAGAGATTAATTTTAATCTTATCAGTCCTCATTTTACTTCCTTGCTCTTTGCTACAACAGCAAGGCCTGCATGAAAACTGTTTTTGCTTGTTTGTTTGCTTGTGTTTTTTTGTTTAAGATAATGTCTTGGCTTCTGCTGCTTATTCTTTCCTTTTTTATTTATATCTTTTATTTGTGATGCCTCAAATGCAACACAGAAATCCACATATTCTACATGACTACATATATAAACTGTGGCAGTGAAGAAGAGGTGGATTTTAAAATGAAAACCTAATTCTTATTGTAACATCAGTTCTCCAGGATGGAAGTATTCAAAAGGGTGAGGCCATGAAGGATGGCAAAGAAAAAACTTAAAAGGAGTAAGCAGACAACAAAGAACATTTCATGTTCCAGTGGCAGCAACCAGAGGGAATCCCTGAATCAAAAGGTGATTTTACCACAGGCAGAGTTTTGCTCACGAAAGCAGAACAAATTGAGGTCTTTAAAGCACCTGCCAGCAAATCTTAACATGTGTTTAACAGCTCTACAGAGAAACATGCTTTCACAACTGCTTATGCATAAAGCTAAGGGATGCATTGATGGTTCCTAGTAGGAAAAGTGAGTTGTTCTTGGGATGCCACAAGCAATGTGTTTATCCAAGACAAATAATCAAGACTAACTTTTTAGGGAAGAGAGGAATCTTAAGCAAAGGCAAACCGTTTTATTCCAAGGGGTAATACAAGATGAACAGGTCCATCTAGCAAACACAACAGGAATGATCTTCAGACAAAAAGCTACTACAAGATTTTAAATCTTGAAAAGTACAACAGATAGACAAAGCACAACAATGCAAACATGAACTGCTTTCTTTAAATTTTAAAAGATGAATATTCATATAGCTTAGGGTATCCACACCTATAAACAAATTTGATTTTCAGTCAACGGACACATTTTCCTCCTTCAGAGTAAAAGAATTAAAGAAAAACAACAGAGAACATTTTAATAATACTACATGAGACAAATGCTGTAGGTGGACATTGTCATATTCATTGTACTTCATTGCAACACACACATCTGGCACAGAAGAAAAAGTTTATATCTGAAATAGCTATTCTTCCCCTCAGTTTTGCTTACCAGCTGCAGCAGAATAATTTGACATGTAAGAAGAATATGATTCAAAGACAGAATATGTTGACTAGCTTATTGAATGTAAGTGTTCTAAATCACAAAAAAAATATAAAAATTTAAAGTATTAATTCTACTTTGCATTTGTACTTTTAATTCCTTCTCTATAGGAAGAAAGATTTTCATTAGTTGGTAACAATTAAAACATGGGGCTGTGTAATTAAACAGAACTTTTACACCAAACTCTAATTCTTTACACTGAAATCTGTCTCTACTTGAATACCTAAGTAAGTAAACAACTTAGTAGGCAGAGTTCTTTTTTCTGTCATTACAGTGATGTATGATGAAATATACTCTATATAACCTATCAACTTATTTAGTTTTATTTTGATAGGAGTAAAATGATTAAAATATATAAAAAACAGAATTAAAACCAGAGATACAAGCTTTAACGTGCTGTTTGGCCAAGAAAAAGTGTAAAGGAAGGATAATGAAGTGCTTGCAGTTAAAACAGACATCAGCATAGAAAGCACTATCTCTAGTTTGTAAATAGTGTGAAATATTTTTGGTGAAAATATTTGGGTTCCCCAAGAGCTAATTCTTTTCTACACCACCTTTAACAATAGACTGGAATAGACTAACTAATGTCTAATCTTTTTAAATTCTCAGTCAAGTTGTTCAAGTTGCCATTGATGAGTATGAGATGACCATGCTCCAGGATGGCCACTGTACTCAGCCTATCCTTGGGTGAGAAGGATACTGCTTCCTTGCAATTATCAAGCTCTTCTAGACATTCCTCTTTCTAGTGCTTAGCTCCTGCCAGCTTTGCAGTCTGGTTTTCTTTACAAACTCAGCAGCAAATACACACTATTAAATATTGCATTTATTAAGCTTAAGCCCTTATACTGCTTGCCAACTTTGTTTTTATTTTACATAAGTTATTTCTGTTACAGAAAACTTCAGTTAACTCACTGGAAAAAGCCCTTTACTTATACGGTCCCTCCAGGACTCTAAGTGGGAAAAGCCACTTTCACAGCTCCAGCTGCCTTCTGTGGCTGCTTCTGCCAGCAGAGAGGCACTTGTGCTCAGCCCAGGAGCACTGCCAACAATGACAAGGTGAAGAGCATGAGGCTGTCTTCTTGTGGGGACAGTCAGTGGGGGCAGGACCAGCCAAAGGCAATGCACTGGTGGTGTGCCAGGCAGGGAGCAGCCTGGTGCAGTAAGCCACCTTCGCAGCACAGTACTCTCCTCCTCTGAAGTTGCTGTTGCTATGGCATAGGGGGTTTCTGGATGTGTGCAGTTCTTCTTTGCTCTGTGTGCCCACCTATGTCTACAGAGGCACACATATGAACAGACAGAAACACCCATACTCTGGCAGGCTGCAGGAGCGATGTAAATTTTCTGGCTCCTATCTGTTTGCCCTGCAGCATCATCATTGGTAACTGCAGTGCGAGGTGCACATTGTTGAATGGCTTGAGTTGGGACCATTCCTGGCTGCAGGCTCAGCCTTTTGATAAAACAAAGGAACTTTAAATTTGTTCCTTTTTTTTTTTTTTTTTTTTTTTTTTGCACTTCAGTTTTATTTAGACTGGTTTCTAACCATAAATAATCTGAAGAGGTCCTTTAATACAAATATGAATGAAATCACAGAACCATCCCTTGAAGTCACCTTAAGCACCTCCTCATCATAGAAGAAAAAAGGAAAATTAGGTAGATTTGGCTTAAAGCCAAAATACCAATATGCATATGCTATATAATTCCAGCTATCCCACCAAAGGACCCCCACTTTATGACCTTTGAGACAGCTAAGCAGATGGAAGGCAACAAACTACACCATTTACTTCTTAGTGTTATTTTTTAAAACTGTGTTTGCTTTGGCATTCTTTTAAATTACTAAAAAGAATGTACTATACAGTAATGCAACCTCCTAGTGCAGCCTGCTCATACCTTGAAATAAGACTAAACTGGTATGCAGATAGGGATGAAGAAAATTAAATTCTTTTGAGTAACCAGGTGATGAACATCTACTATTACTTTCCACACTCTCACTTTTTTTTTTTTTTTTTTTTTTAACTACGAAATTGACATTACTCACTTCAGCAATCCAAACCATAGGGAAAAGTGGGTTTTATACTTTGTGGCTCAAAAAACCTTGAATTGCCATATTTAGACAAAATGGTCTTAAAGGCATTCTCCACTTCAGAAGAGAATTTTGGAATGACGTGCTCTCCAGTGTCCTGCTGGTTTGGCGGGTGCGATGCAGAGGCTGCTCCTCAGTGTTGCTCCTGGATGAAGCCACAGGGAGCCCAGTGCCCTTGGGGATCCAGTGTGGAGAAGTAAGTGAGGCTGGAGGCAGTGCAGGATGGCTGCAGGCCAGCAGAGCTGCGGGCTTGCCTGGCTAACACTCATGGAGGTAAAACTCCACGCTGAGCTCTGCTGCGCTTATGGCTGTGCGAACATGATGGCTGTCACAGATAGAGCAAGCTCATTTCCTGGAACTACACGGGGAGGCCCCGCGTTTCAATCGCATGCAGCTGAGCTACAGCACATACCTACTTCTCCACAGTTTTAAATGGCAATAAATGTATGTCACTGCGGTTAGATGTGACGTACGCGTGGCGAGGGCCTCTGCTTGATATGCCTCCCAAATGATTGCTGTGGCGCTAAACAGGGCTCTGATGGCTACGCTAGAAGTGATCGACCCCAGAATATCAAACTGCAGCTCAGCAAAAAATTGTCTGGCACAACTGATCCGCTTTTCAAACTTGAAATTTTTAGCCTGGCTGTTGAAGGATATCTGGGAAAGGATGGTTTGGGGAGAATGGAAGAAACACTGATGTGCTGGGCTCACATGCTGTCTTTTTGAAGGTCACAGGGCTGCTGCCACTCCGGAGTGTCAGGACTAGGGCAGGTCCCTGGTTCCAGGACAGAAGAGCAATGGTGCACTCTAGCTGCACTGTGCAATGGAACACCTTGTATAGGCTCATGTTTGCTAAAGGGAAGCAGGGATGGTGGAGAATACCTAACAGAGTCACCAACCAGGTAGAAGCGTATTAAAAAAATCAAAGATGATGGAAGAGTTAAGTAGTTCATCTCATAGCATCTACTAACCTTATTTGACATACAATGAATCCCAATTATTAACCTCCTTACTTCTAGCTTACTCTATTCTGCCATGCATATCAACAAAACACAGTGTAAGTTTTAACTTTATATGGAGATAAAGGTTAGATACTCATGTGCATACTGAGGACAGTTACACAAGGCTCACTAGCAATACTTGCCTTGTTTTACCACTTCATCCTGAATTACTATGCTGCTTTGCTGACATGGAACAACTCCTACCTCTAGGGGATTAGGAGAACTCTAGCACACTGGCACACAGCAATTTCCTGTCTCCTGAATGTCAGATATGGATCTCTCTGAAAGGACAGCTCTCCAGAGGTAAAGAAAACACCCAGAATTTCAGAGAACTGCAAGCCTAGGCAAATGGAATCTCCTACTATTTATCAATCAGGGATCTTGAGAGCAAATACACCAGACTGTAATTAGCACAGACACTGCAAAATAATCTGTCTCTGTCTCTGTCAATGACAGAGACTGAACTAGATGAGCCAGCTACAGCAAACTCTTCTTTCTTATGACTGCAATGAATAAAGAAAGCAGAGGGAAGAATAATCTCGCTGTTAACCTAATACAATTTCATTATTTATATTAACATAGATAATATGCAGGAAGCTCTGACAATGATAACCTGGCAGAGAAAAATGGAGGGATGCCAAAACAGAGATTAGCCAGGAAGAGCTCACAGAGATAATCTGAAAGACATGTAATCAAACAACTACTAATGCTCAAGGCTGTAAAGATCAAGGAAGCATGGCATAAAATCATAACAAGGAAGAAACATGCAGAAGAAATAAAAATAAAGTTAGTGATAAATGAAAAATGTAAGAAATACCTTGGGCCAATATGGCCCTAAATAACAAAAGAATCATCTTTCTATAGCATGAAAGCAACATATATTTGGAATATATGACAGAGTTCAACACTGCACTGGTCTGGCTATCAACTGGACAATGCAACAGTGACATGCATTCAACAGTACTCTGACATATTACTTAAGCTATTAAAGGCATTATATCACTACTATGAAATACTCGCCTTAGAACACACTCAGCAATGTAATGTTGTATGTACAAATATATGTAACTTTCCCCATACTTTGTAACAGATACTGCTCATTCATTTGTCACAAAATCTCTAACTCTCCTCCTGGAAACTTCATGGTTTTATGCCATTGCTCCTACCAGTAACAACATGGATTTCCAGCTGCATGGGACACCTCAGCCAACCCTCCAGTACCACACACTGCCTCTGCTGCTTCCACCAGCCTGGAAATGTGCTGTGTCTCACACAAGATCAGATAACAAATCTCAACAGGATCTTCTAAGAGACTCCTTTATTTGGTGCATTATTTTAGTGTTGCATTCCCAGTTAGGTAGTTTAACGCAGAAGAAATAGAAAAGCTGAAAAATAACCCACACTGGAAGAGCGAAGAGGCGGATTCCTATGAGAATGTGGTCAGGTACTTTTATAGCCATTAAGCAACTTGTAAGTTGAACTAGACAGAGCTGGAGGTGCCAAAACCAAAGTCATCTGCAGAGGAAATGCCAGGACAGTCTAGTTTGAGTTGCCGAAGGAACTGCTATGGTTGCAGTTCATATGCCATTTCTAATGTATCTTTAATAGCTGTTTAAGTGTTATTGAATGAATCCAGTCAAATCTGGACCTGACAAAACCACAATTTAAAAAGAGGTTCTTACAGATCACTTGTGAACTGTGTTGCATAGCAGGTTATGCAGATAATAGCATTATTACTTTTTTGCAGAGAGAAGGGAGAGTTGCAGTGACCAAGACAAATTTCAGCAGTGCTTACGAGCAGGAAAAGCTTCACCACAGCTATGTCATGCACAAAATCTGCAGAGATATAGCCCAGGACTTGAGAATCTAGAGCAGGCATATTGCTTTTGTGCTTCAGGTCACGGTACACTGCTATCTGTGATTTTTGTCCACAAAAAGGAAGTGATGGAAGAGGCATGCTGTGCAAGCTAAGATGTCCAAGAGGGATGGGGAGAGGTAGAGGTATCTTTATTTCCATATATAGTATTGGTGAGTGAAACACTGGCATATAGCATCCAGTTTTGTAACCACATCCTAAATCAGACAGAGTATGAAAACAGCCTCAGAATGAACACTGGGGTTGAAATGAACACTTTGGAGAATGACAATAAATTTGTTTTGGTCAGCTTACCAAAAAAAGGAGATTGAGAGGTGACTTGTATATAGCATCTGAATATTTTCATGATGAGAAAACTATGGGTACTGAAGGGTTGGAAGGAGAAACCAGACAAATGTGTACTTGAAGTAAGGCACAGCTTTTTTAAAGTGGTGAAGGTGATTAATCTCTAGAACAAAACAAAACTAGTTGATTTGCTATCACTTAGTATTTTTGCATCGATGCTGGACAACATGATGAACTCCCGATAGCAGTCTCTGTGTAGAAGAGAGACCATGTGGCCTGTAGGACACAAGAAGCCAAGCTGAATGACCTAAAGATCCATTGAAGCCTTTCCCAGATGCAAGTTTCAGTATCCAAGTCAGGAGCACCACCGTGCAAAAAGCGCAAAAGCCTTTTTGTCACTGCCTTTGAGATACCTCAGCGTGAATGCCATTTTTGGAAGATGTTTGAACATTGGATTAGCTACAATTTCCTGCTGTTGACTGCTTAAACCTAGTGGTAACCACACTGTAGTATAAGGACTTGGAAGAATGAGAAGTAACCCTACATTTTTTTTAAAAAAAATATGTTTTAGAAAATAGCCTTAAAAATTATTAATTCTACGTGTGGCCTCTTCCTGTCTTCCTAGAGCATATATATGACTGCTCCTTTCATTATATAAAAATAACTACTGAAATGAAAAATTAAAGCAAAAATACTAACTAGGACTAAAGTAACGGCTAATAATAAAATTTATCCACTGTCAAGGTAAAACCATGATTGATAGGATATGCAGGAATGAGAAGATGCATGTTACTGTACAAAAGTTCATATTAAAATGAAGGGAAGAAAAAAAAAAAGTTGCTATCAGTTCTTTTCTTCCTTGAGAGAAAGTTGCCAATTTTAAGAAGATTTTCTCCCAACTATGTCTGCACACAGACAACTGGAAGCCCCAAAATCGTTTTATTTCTTATTGTTGCAAGCTACAGGCAGTCAAGAGAAAATTGTCTCTTTTGCCCTTAGGTTCTTTTGTGTATAATGAGTGGCTGAAGGCAGCCAGGGGCTGAGGCACTGCTCAAGAAGGAAGAATGTTACCAGAGCAGAAACAACACACTGTTCCTTTCAAGTTCACCCCCACTTGGCCCACAGCCTGACTGCCTTGGCCAGCTGCCAGGAGATCGGGACAAAGGCTTCCTCCTCTGGCCAAAACCGAGGAAAAGGGTCCGTTGTTTAACACAGGCAGACTTGTTTCAGCAAGAGAAAAAAAATAAAAAGAGGGGGAATTATATTAACTGGAAGCCCTGGGAGAGGAGAGTAATCTCATAGTGTGGCTAATGCAATTCTCACCTCGTGCTTTTCCTGCAGAGGGAATGTCTTGATTCTCTAGTGTTCAGGCTAGAAGGCAAAGTATAATGTCTCAACAGCTCTAGGCCCTAAGGCTGCCAGGGTCTTCATGTTTCCTGCAGTCACTATGAACCAGAAACAATAATGCATCTTTCCTTCTTCCAGGAAGCTTCAGGCAATCCCCTCTGCCCTCCATGCCTGCACTAATAAGCTCATGTGAAGGACAAGCATCCTCACTCACAAAAAAACAGAAATTTCTGTGTACCTAGCAGACCTCCAAGAGTCTGACAGATAGATAAGCTAAAAATATAGCTAACTCAGGACTTCACAGTGACCAAGGCTCCTGCTGGATTTCCACAAACTCATTAAACTCAAGTCAAGGTGAATTCATGCCTGGGACTTTCACTGCCACTCTAACAGCCTGCAGCCCTGCTCTGCAATGAGGAACCTGGGACACTTGGGATTCACTACAATTTGAGCCTCTCCTGGAAATCTCTGAGGCAGATGCTGTTGCAGAGGTTACAGAGATACAGTGGCTCTTCATGCCAACCTCAGCACTTCTTTAGAACAGCCACAAGCGAGGGATGGGGGCTTGGAAAAGGCAGAAGAAAATCCCTAGGTCTCATGTGACCTGTTTGATTCTGAGCACCAAAGCACTACCTCAGAGGCTGTATCACAGGATGTAGTATCTCAGCGAGCTGTGGCAGGAGGCTTCCCCTAGCAATTCTTTATATGTTTGAAAGGTTTTCGAAGCAGACCCCAATTCAACGAGAAGTATGATTTTAATCTGCTTGAAATAATATAAATGAATACGGGACATTTTTTAGGTTCTTAGAAGCTGTTCAAACACCATCAAGATTTACACATGTATGTACTTGCTCTATATTCCAATAGATTTTTCTCCCAGGGGAGGGGGGAAATAGCATTTCTGACATACTTGTGAAACTAAGATCTTTGAAGATGAAAGCCTTCCTATGTACCCCATGCACCTGTACCAGTCAGTAACAAGGAAAGCTGCCCCATAGTACCTTTCACCTGGCTTCAGTGACTGACACGATCAGCTCCAGCACACTCTGACTATTCTTGCTTGTGCATCAGCAACAATCCGCTGAGGAACCAGAGCTTGCTAAATGATCTTTTTAAATTCAACTCACATTTAACATTACTGTGCTGACAGGGAAGAGTTACATGGGCACATTGTTCTGCCATCTATCACCTTGTTTACAGGAAGTATATTCTCAGTAGCCTTAAATATTGTTTTTTAAAGGACTTAGCCGAGTACCATAAAAGCACACAGGAATTGTAATGAGAGACTTAGAGGGTATGAAAAGCCACTGCTCCCACACTTAGTTCTGCAAATTGTCTTATGTCTGCAGTGTTTCAATCAGTAATTTCATGTCAGTGTTAGAGACGGGTTAGTATAAAAGTTTCCAGGATGGTCTGGATCTTAGTTTAACGACAGTACTAGACCTGACATAATGACTACTGTGCTTGAAGGTTACACTGCACAAAACTTTCCCTTGTGATTAACAAAACAGGAGATAACATGACCTGCTGTCTTTTTCCATTTCAGTATTTATGGGCACATGTAAACTTTAACACCTCTGAATGAGGATAAAATGAGACAGAAACCAGGAAGGATGTGACAGCAATTAGGAAAAGCTCTTGAAGATAAATCAGTTTTGGGAGGGAGCAAGGTTACTAAAAGGAACACTAAACCTGCAAGAAGCTAGGCTTTTGTTGAAGAACATTGCAGTTTTCTACACTGCGATTTTCAGGAGTAGTGGAATAAAGGCACTGAGCATTATGAAAAAGACATGCAACTTTAAAAGTTATATCAAGATGAAGAGGGGAACCCTGTTGAGGCGGGTTGACCCCAGTCAGCAGTCAAGCATCCATGTGGCCTCTTGCTCCTTCCTCCTGCCCCACAATGAGAGGAGAGAGAGAACAGGAAGAATTAAGGAAGAAAACTTGTGGGTAGAGATAAAGACAGTTTAAAGGGGCAGGAGTGAGGAAGTGATGCAAATGACATCCCTCATCGCATCTCCCAGTCAGTGTCTGAGCAATGGCCACCCTGAAAGCCAAAGACCCCACTCTTCTTCCTCCACCTCTGCTTTTATTGATTGGTGACCAGGATGTTATATGGTATGAGCTGTCTCCCCTCCCAACCTCTTGCTCATCCACAGTCTACTGACCATGGGGCAGAGGAAGAAGAAGAGAAGGCATTAATGCTGTGTGAGCTCTATAAGTAAATTTAACTTATCTGATAAAGTAACAGAAAAAATACCATTAAGAACCAAAAGTTAACATTTCAGTGCCCACTTTCAATAGCTATTCCTCAAAACAACAAATCTGATTCTGAATCTATGAAATCCTATTCAATTTGCTAAGCTTACTAGAAGAATATTTTTTTTTTCCAAAACAGAATATTTTAATGAAATTCTGTGGAAAACATGACGGAAAAGCTATCTGAGAGGATGATAGACTCAGGGTTTCCATAGTAAAAAGATAATGAAAATATAAATAATCAAGCCAGCTTTATAAAAGCCTGTCCAGAAAACTGAAAAACACCTTTGGGAGACTTGCTGTCCATTTATGTAGAAGGCACACTGACCATGTTGGAAGTGTATATGCACTTCCACATGGCAGCAGGGGCTCAGTGCTCAGTTGGTAACCAATACACACAATCAGGTTTCGTCTTAGGAGCCTAGAATCATTAAAGTTAGAAAAGACCTCCAAGATCATCGAGTCCAGCCTTGACTGAATACTGTTATGACAGCTAAACCATACCACTAAGTGCCATGTCCAGTCTTTTCTTGAACACTTTCAGGGATGGTCACTCCATCACATCCCTGGGAAGTTTGTTCCAATGCTTAACCACCCTTTCAGTGAAGAAATTCTTCCTGATGTCCAACCCGTACCTCCCCTAGCGCAGGTTGAGGCCATTTCCTTTTGTTGCTAGTTGCCCAGGAAAAGTGGCTGATCCCCACCTGCCTACAACCTCCTTTGACACAACTGTAGAGAGCAATAAGGTCTCCCCCGAGCCTCCTCTTCTCCAGGGTAAACAGCCCCAGCTCCCTCAGCTTCTCCTCATAGGTCTTACCCTCTAGACCTTTCATCAGCTCCACTGTCCTTCTCTGGACACGCTCCAGCATCTCAATGTCTTGTAGTGAGGGACCCAAAACTGAACATAAGATTCGAGGTGTGACCTCACCAGTGCTGAGTACAGGGAGGGAACAGTCACCTTCCTAGTCCTGCTGGCCACACTATTTCCACACACTGGCCCCACACACAGAGGCCAGGATGCTGTTGGCATTGCCCAATGTGCTGGCTCATGTTTGACTCCCGTCAACCAGAAGTCCCAAGCTCTTTTCTACTGGACCACTTTCCAGCCAAAAAATCTATTGGGAAGTTGCCTACTGCAACTGAGTGTGCACCTTCAGGAGCATGGGGCATCGAGGGAGGAAGGGGACACCTGGCCTAGGCACCCAGAACAGCCAAGTCAACACTGGCAATCAATGGGGCGACAGATGTCACAGCCAGTCTTAGTGCTGAGTATATGGGACCGAGAACCCAATTCGGCATCCAGATGGACGCCAAGTACTCCTGTAAACCCACAGTATTGGGAATATGAAATTGTGACTCTGAGCTCTTTAAAAACACATTCCTCACAGGCTACTCTAGTATGTCCTGTGACTATGGTCATCAGATTCCAAATAAACACAGTCACCTGGGCACATCAAGTTCAGCTGAAACTTCATCCATCTGCTTGCCACAGTGGCTGACAGCATTTCTGGCATGTTCCCAGAGCATTTAATTTTATTAAGTACATTTACTGAAGAAACAAAAACCACTAAACTGAGTAAATATAGAGTCCTCATAAATATAACTACTTTTTTTTTTTTTTTCATTTTGTTTGAATAACAGCAGGAAATGAAAAACTGCATGGCTAAAGGAAGTGAAGGGACTATTTATGTAGCATGGGAAAAATTAAACTGAGATTCAACACTTTAAAGTGGGTGACATCTGTTTATCAAAATACTTTTGTTATATCTCTTTTGGTTTTTTTTTTCTTATCCTACTAAGACTCAGAAACAGGGATAGAGTGCTAGATTCATCCTTTGATTTTAGTTGCAATTTGTGCAAGTTCTGCCACTATTGAAAAATCAAAATACTGGTCTGGCATTGCCAATTGCTAATAAAATATACCAATGTCTTATGTGCCATTTCTTCACTAAATTACTCACACATGTGTATACAGTATGAAAAGATGTGTGGGACTGGGAGTCTTTCCCTTTCTGCACATGAGATACAAGTGGTTATGCCCTTACTTTTTATTTCTGTTAAAATAAAGCCTGTTGAACAAGTGGGATGTACCCCAAGATGTGGTCTGGAAGGATAACAGAAGCCTGTGAACTGAACAGCTAAATTAAGCAGGGACTCAAACCACTGATTTCTACAAGTAGCTTGCAAAAACATGCACCAAGGAAAATAATTTTCAATGATTCAAAGCAGAACCTTTGGCTAAGTGGTAAGCCTGCCCTTAAAATAGGCTAAATAAGGTGTTCTGCAACTGTAAAAGGTACTGGGGTGTGCAGCAGAAGGCAGTGCCAAGTAAATTCTGAAATTTAATATATATCAAATATGCTTTGCAGTTTCACTGCTCTTCTGTCAGTAAAAATGGGAACGAAGGTCATAGACTTTGCTCCTGGAACCATTGCAGAAAAAAATACTGGGGTGCTAAAAAAAAACCCAAAAGAACCCCACAAGAAGATCCCAAACAACTCCATCTAAAACTTAACTCAAATAGCACTCAGTGATGCACAGATCTTTCTGTTGGATAGGCAACGAAGGCACTAAGAAGGCATGATACAAACTTTGTGTTTATATGTATACTTCATCCTTGCTCCTACAGGCACTACTGTATGTCAGCTTCTTGCCAACATCCCTCTCTACCCTACCAGCATACAGCATGAGTGAAGAATATTCCTGCTGCTGAACTCCAGAGAACCACTCAGGGCACCAAGCAACCCCCAGAGAGATAAACGGCCATTTACCCCTCTTTAATGATCATGCAGAGACTTCAGGTTCCCCAGTACATAGTTTAAGCACTGACATCAAATAATGTCAATACCTAGTGAAGTAAACTAGGTTTGTCAGTTTTCTGAAGGCCCTTCAAAGATCAGTCACAGCTACTGTGAAATTGGCAAAGCACATGTAGGAACAGTGGAGAGCAGAAGAAAACTTAAAAGATAAAAATAAGACTTCAATGTCCAGAAAACATTTAGTGGTACTTAGGTTAAAACCGAGTTTTCTGTGAATATTTTCATTCAACACTTTAAATAAATTTGCTTTGGCTATGCTCTCATTCCTGTCATGTCCAATTTCCACTGGCTTTTAGAAGATGTGTATATCAGTCACTCATTAATTCCACACTCTCATTTTATGAACAGAGAAAGTATGTGTTTTTGCCCAAGCAGTAAACCTCCAAACTTGCTAACATCCGGAAAGCCCTGAGAGCACAGCTCTGCAAAGCACTGGGGGCTCTGGCCAGACTGCACACTCATGCTCCCTGCAAGGCAGGCGTGCATCAAATACTCCGCTGCAGCAAAGTCCATGTGCTCCCTGTCCCTGTCCCAGGCCCAATAAATCAGCCACTGGACTCTTCCAGTAACTTGTGCTGCACTTCTTTCCATTGAGAAACAAACAAAACCTGAAAGAACCTAGCTCTTGTGTCCTCTTTTCTTGCTAGATCCAACAGTGCTCTTTATCCCTCTCCTTTTCCCCCTTCCATTCCACAATAAGCAAGAAATCAAATAATGTAGATGTTGGTTGGGAAATGAATTGAAGCAGTCAAGAAGCAGGAGGAGCAGAGACAAGACAAGCACACAGCCTTTGTTCTAAGCCCTACATTTGCATACACCGAAGATGGGATACTCATAATGACTTACCAGGTACATGTGTATCCTAAGTACAGCAATTAATCACACAGCAACACAACCTCATAGACCATTCAAAATTCAGCTGAAAAAAATACTATGGAAGAAAAGAGATCACTACAATTACCTCATTTAAGATTTTCATTATACAAAAAGCATTAGATAGAATTGTATTGCAAAAGGCACAAGAATAGGCTATTTTATTTTATCATTAATTTGTCAGAACATAAGAAATCAGGTTTCTTCCTATGGTGGTTGCACAGGGATGATTAATCCCATAGCTACAGGGAAGCCAGATCAGAAAAAAAAAAAAAAGCCATGGGGAAGACAAACTGATTGTGAAGTCTCTCTTCAATTCTCAAGTATTTCAGGGCCTGAGAACAGAGCAGGAGTGCTTGCGTGGGCAGCCAACAGATGCTGCTTCAGACTTTCAGCAAACAGCAGAACAGGAAGGGATGGGTAAATACTGGTATTTATTTGCTGTTTTAACTTAAGCAACTGAAGGAAGATAACAGTTTAAGACACTGCCTCGTGGATAGCTTTTCTATTTCTTCTGGATCTCCAATTATTGTGTTTTCTCTCTCTTCAATACCCTCATTTCGCCTGAGTATGCACTCATCATCAACTTGCATTCCCTAGAAATCCTCCCACTAGCTATCTGCAAAGAAATTCATGCTAGAGGGCATAACACTCTTCTAACATGTAGATGCCTTTAAAACCACAAGTCATCTTCAGAAACCAAATTGTACAGAAGTGCATAAAGAATTCCTCCCAAGATCTATTTTGGAGACAAGTGAAATTAGCCAACTCACAAACATCAGCAGTAATTCAGCATGCATGATTGGTATTCTCAAAACCTTGGCCCAAACCACACACCTCTTTGCACGTGCACTTTTAAAAATATTTTTTCTTGGTCTGTTTTTGTGCTCACTTTTTGCCCTCAGCCAATATGATACAAATGTTTTCTGGGTGAGCCCTGGAGAACTGAGCAGACCAAACACTAATTCTCATATGGAATTTATTTAGAGGGGGAGTAAAATCCCTTAAGTTGAGTAGTTATGTTATTTTGAACTGGCTTTATATTTTATGCGTACATAGTGGAGTTGGAATTTCAGGGCTGGCTTTTGTTTGCATTCATCATGAAACATTTGTTATATGAGCTGCTGCTACTGCTACCAAAACAGCTGCTGCTCTCTGCTAGAAAACCAGAAGCCAACTCAACAGTTTCTTTCTTCCCCTGGTAAGTCTAGCTGGCAAATGAGGCCTGGTGTGTCTACAGAACATTATCTTTCTTTGGTTTCACTGTCATCCTTGCCACCTTTTGCCTACCCAGAACACAAATGTGAAAGGGAATGGACAAATCAGAGCACGAGCAGATATGTTCTGATGCTCCTTAATCTCTTACAATTAAATGCAAATAGGAACTACAGCTGTGTGAACTCCCTGCTTTGCAGCTAGGGCAGCACCTCAAATGTGAATGTCTTTCCTTCAGCTGCTCTTGAGATTTAGCCAGGATTTAGCCTTTCTGTCCTGCATCGTTATTTTCCACCATCTGGAAAAACTGAACCATGACTTGATCTGGATTCGAATAAAAATTTCTTCTGGGGGAGACTGCTTCCCTGTGCAGAAAAAAATACCCATCTGACAATCTGTGAACTTAACTACCTGCCTGCACACAGATCAGGACCCAGAGCACCGGCAGACTGCAGTCCTGAGTGCCAAGGCAGACCTTCTCAACTGCACATAAGCCGAATTTTAATGCTTTGCTTTGTTACGATTACTAAACCACTTTCATGTTGTTCTTGTTGCTTCCTGGCAATATCATATTGGCAGTGACCTCTATCACCTCAGTCACATCTTTTTAACAGAACATTTATCCGAGGGGGGAGCACAGACCCTGTGAGACTGCCCTGCTTACTTAAAGTAAACAGACACTACTGAACAATGAGTATCTACCTCTTTCATGACTATTATCCTGCAGGAGAACCTTTTCTCTCCTATCCTGACAATCTGTTTTCTTAAAATGCTTCTGGACAGAGATATTGCTGAAGATCACACCTTACCATCTCATATCCCTGTGCTTGCTGAGTCCTTCAAGGAAGTAGATGATATGTGAGGCTCTACATACGCCATACTGACTTTTCCCAATTGTCTATTGGTCCCACTCTTTATTACAGTTCCTACCAGAATATAAATTTGATTCTTTCATCTGTTGCTATCCAGGTGACCACTGCAGCCCTTTAAAAGCTTGGCAGTCATCTCAACGACCTCCGATTCTTCCAAAATAGCTGCTGATTGAATGACAGGACACACTGCAGAGTTAACAATTTCAGTTTCAAGGAGATCCTTGGTGAGTACTAGCTCTGACAGCAGCATTCCTGACACTGCCATGGAGTAAATGTAGCTGAGGAGGGAAAGAATGCCACACCCTAACTGTGAATCTGTTACCTGTATTACAGATGGCATCTGCAAGTAATTAAGAAGTTATTCAAATGGAGTCAGAACAGTACAACTCAAAAGATTAAATTTACGAAGTACAGTAACAATTGTGCAAATATTGGAGAGAGAAAAAGCAGCCCAACCAGAAAGAAGATACTAATAAAAGAACACAATGGGAATGCAGTTTGGAAGAAGGGAAGGAGACAAGGGGAGATGACCCCAGAGAGAAGCAGAAAGGAGGATGCTCTTTCATACTACATTTGAAAATCTGTGATTCTACTACATGAAGAGAGAAAAAGAATAAAAAAGGAATCTTCACAACTATATTTAGCAAAACCCTCTTGTCTTGCTATAGCTTCTCAGAGAGCAAGTTTTCGAGAGAGACAGATCAAGAAGGTTGGGAAATTGCAACCAGGCAAGGAAGTAGGGAACATAGCTCCAAGAAAGACTCTTGGAAGAGCAAGGGGTCAGCACCATAAACTGCCTCCAGGAAAGCAAAGGGACTCAGAGGAAGGAGCACAGTCATAGTGTGAAGGTATGCTCAAGTGAGCAGATTATCCCCTCAGGAATGATGTCTGGGTGACATACGAAAAGAACTCCTGTGTAGCAACTGGGAGTTACACTGCTAATATAGTTACTCCACTTCTTACTTTGTCATCAAGGGCCAACTCCTGCACTTTGCTGAAATTCCTTCTACTGATTCTTTCCCTTCTTTTCCAACAGTGGTAACACTGTTCTTAAAATGACTTAGATCACACTACATCTGTCCTCTGAGAGTAATTGGTCCCTTTACAGATGTCCCTTGGGGATGTCTCTTCCCTGAGAGTGCCTCCCTGCCACCTCTCCCAACTACCCAGTCTCACTCTCCCCGACTCTTGTGGGCCACCAAACTCTGATGTGGTTGAAAAAAACCTTTTGGTGTTAGCTTTAATGCCTTTAGCAAGTTGCATACTGGAAAGTCCCTTGCTATAATTTCACACCTACCTTGTCAGAATTTATGCTCTTTCATGTTTTTCGCATTTTAATTATTGAACCATTTTAATGATTATAGCAGCTAATTTGTATCACTGTAAAAACTAGATTTTAAATAGCAATATTTATGTGAAAACCCAAGTAATTCCTTAGGAATGACTGCTTGTCTCCACTGCACAAAAATTACAGTTAAAAGTGTATTTATAATTAAATTTCTTTTCTGTAGTTACTTTAATATTTTTAAAACATTTCTAACCCATCAAAGATACTGTTTCATGATACTTGCATTGTTCTTGCAAGATGCCTTGGGGATAAGAATAATCAGTTTAACCTGTAGCCCATTCTATCATTGATACACTGATTTAGTCTGAGGGAAAAGTACAATAGCCTTATTTGAAGACTGAAAATAGGGTTATGCTCCTAACAACAAAAGGAATAGTCAGCTCAGTGATCTGTTTCATACTGTTCCTCCTGCATCTTCAATGCCAAATATGCTCAGTTTTCAGTTAAAAGATGTTTCTCCCCAAACACTGACCCTGAAAACATACTGTGGGACACAATAATCAAGATAAATTTTCACTTGTTTTCATTCTATTATTAATAAAAGTTTTTCAGATTCCAGCCTCAGCCACCTTGTGCAACTTGTTTGTTTCCATGTAGGTGAAATGAAGGCCTGTTCAAATATACTGGAGCTGCAGCTGGGAACAGAAGCAGGCCTATTAAATGGGATTTAATGGCTATCTTCCTTCTCCTGTATGCCTTGTGTTGCCTGGATAGAGGTCAAAGTTGTCAAAGTAGCAATCTGCTACTGCTATAATTTTTGTTTAAATGCTATTTTTAAACCAGAAGCAGTAACAGAGGTTTAGCTGAAATGTTACAGATTAAAATACCATTAGGATTTTATTTAGTAAGTTAGTCAAGAAGGAATGAATTGTCATTGCAAGCTTTAACTGTCATTAAATTGTTTGTGGTATTTTGTCATCAGTGACCCCAGATTATTTATGAGATGTCATTAATGCTGTATCTGAATGCAGCTTTCTCTCTGTGCTAGAGCTTTAATAAAGCTGGATGTCCATAGGTTTTTCATTTCGTGATACTAGGAACAGGAAACATTCAAAAGGTGCATGAGGGAGTCAACCTCAGATGAGTAGCAGGAGCAGGCTTATAAAACATAACCTCTTTAGTGACTGATATGCTTATTAGATAAACATGACAGTTGCTTGGAAGATATCAGCACCAGGCCCTCAAAATTATCTCACACACACACAAAAAATTACACAGGAATACTTAATATGTGGGATGTAAAGGTTTGGCTGACTGAGCCCTTAGGATGTAGACCACAAATACGTTTTGTTTTTACTTCAAAACAGTATGAAGTCACATCTTCGTGGATATAATCCAAAACCAGACAGCCCATCAATAGATCTGATGAAAGGAAATTGAATGCAACATGAATAGGTGGGATGAAATGCAAAATCTGTAGGCTGATGTCTTGCAATTGCACTAAAAATGAAGATAGTGCATTTGGTGGTCTTAGTCTTCATAATCCTACAGATATAAATGCTTTATACAGAAACTTTAGAGAAGGGAAGCTCTGCTAACGATAGAGAGGCTCAGATGAGCATGCAAAAAAAAGTAAAATGTGTTTGGCTTCAGGAAAAGACCTTGCCACTCGACAGGAAAAAGGAATACAAAAAAGGTGGTGGAGAGGAATAAGAAAAAGGTAGCAGATTGCAGAGCACAAACTCTGTATACACATGTATTATAGCTCAAAGAAGGGAAAGATTAAGTCATTCTACAAAAAAAGTATTTAGCCTATATCTACAATACATTGTAATTTGTCAGAGCCAGTCTATGAGCTCATGTGTCCCAAAGCTTTAGTAGAAGAGGAACATTTGATCTAGGTTTTTTAAACAATGATTTAAGGTAACATGGACTTCACTTTCCGCTACGACTCTTTCTGAACAGAGCCTTTACAAATTCAACTCCCACGAAAATCCAAGCCCAAAATAAGGATTTAAAAATTGGTATGGTAAGTAGCAAGCACTGAAACCATATCCTTCTTTGCCATATTCAGTGGTGACACCTGGAAGGCAGCCAACCTCCTCAAATGCCAGAAGTGCTGGGCAGGGGCACTGTGGATCAACAACGGCTTCCTTCCCCATTTCTCCAGTTCATGAACCATGCCCATGATCCTGTCTTGCCAGTATGAAACATGCAAATTTCTCACCTGATCTAAATGATTATTGTTGTTTCTGCTGTAGTTACAAAGGCAACCACTCCTCTTGACTCTAGGAGAAAGCAGAACCATAGCAACGAGTTTGACAGATGGGTGTGTAAATCACACCTCCCTGCCCTGTAAACTCAGGGAGCAGATTTACTCAGACTGAGTGTCAAGGTCATGTCAGGCTGTCAGCTACCTCACTTTTTGTTTCAAAATGCCATTCATTTTGGGCCACAAGATGTATTTATAGGCAACTGTTCTGCTGCATAACCATGCACATTTGAGCTAACTCAATCTAACAAGTACACACTGGGAAGGAAGAGTAAATAGAATGGATTCCACCCTGTATGTATGCAAGCTCCATGTGGCTTGGAAAGCCACACCAAACTCTCTTACCACACCTTTACTCTAATCATATTTTAGCAATGAGACTGATACCATCTTGGATAAATCTTTTGGTGCCACAATTATGGTTTTCATGCCACACACACATAGCCTGGAGTGGCTTCACCTTCCTCAGCAGAGCAAGAACCACAGCTGTCATAAGCTGTCAATCTTTGCTGCAGAACTTGCCACAGAGAAGTTTAGCTTCTGAGACAATCTTACAAAGACCAAGTGGACCTTTTGAAAAACAGAGTCATGAGAAAGCCCAGAAGTGCTCAAATCTTTCTATAAACTCCTATTCTAAAAACTGCTTAGTTTATTCACAATGAGGCTTGGAATCTCTGAAAGACAGGAAACAACAACGTATTTTCCTTTTATGGAACTGGAAAAAGAAAGGATACTTCCAGTGACTATGCTTATCACTGCTTGGTGTATCCACTAACTTCAGCGCATCCTGGACCAGGCAGTCTGGTTTTGTCCCTGCTCTCCAAATCTTGTATTTTCATGGCTGCAGAGCTAGATAAAGTATCTACAGCTTTTGATACTACCTTCAGCTTTAAAAAATAAACCAAGGAGCAGATTAGTTGTACAGAATGTCCTAGATGCTATCGACCTAATTGGGAATATGCACTGCAACTTTTCCTCTTTCCCTGCCTGTTTTGCACACAGAGTACTGGGAATTACTTTTGCAACAAACAAAAATACAATTAAACACTCTTCCTAGATCATTAAGTGCCTGTTTTAGCATACTCAATGTTTTATAGCATTTTTCTATGCAATTTTGAAAGTTCAGACTTCAAAGGGAGAAGAAAAGAATGGTTTGTTCCCATTTTCTATTTTCAGAACAGGATGTTGGGTGATAGAGAAGAAAACGCCACCCAGGCAGAATGTAAATCCACATGTGCTATTAGCACTGGCAATATGCTCGAGTGCCCTGGAAGCGCTGAACAAGTGGGCAGATCACACCATCTGCTGGTCAAAACTTCTCAGGTCGCACATACATTGTGCTTCGCGTCATGGGTGGGAATGTGCTATGGAAGTGTTACACAGGTAGTTACTTCCCAAGTGCAACCTCATGTTTTAGCTCCACGTGAAATTTAGAATTTTCATCTTCTATAGAAGATGAAAGTCTTCTATAGAAGATCATAGTCAGTAATCCCTCTTTGGAGTATTAGGGAAAGTACAAAGCTGTTTTGGAGTGGGGGGCAAAAGAAAAGACTGTGTTTGGAGTCTCCAAAGTCCTTGAACATATTTGAATGTGTTCATAGTTTGCCTGAATTCTGTTTACAGAAAGTAGCAGATGCAAAGAAGTGATGTTTTTAAAAAACCAACCAACCAACCAAAACAAAAAACAAATCCCAAACAACCCCCCCTCCAAACAAACTAACAAACCCCTCATTATTTAAATTGAAACTAATCCACAATGATTTTATTCTCATATCAAGAATGCAGATGGCTTGTAGGAGAGAGAAGGGCTGTGCACTTCTGCAGAAAAGCTGAGCCAAAGTATTCCCTTTCCACACATCAGTCATAACCCTCTCCATAAAGTGCAGCTCACAAGGAGCCAGCAGACTAAGAAGTTTCAGATAATTTATCCTAATTCTTCTTTCCTTTCATTTTGTGCTGAACAAAGGCAGAATATAAGATGATCACTATTTAAAGACACTGCACAAAAAGCACTGCCTCTTTCCATCATGATTCTACAAGAATTTCTTACTCAGAGTTTCTTCTATTGGAGGTTGTGCCTGCAAAGACATCCACTGCAGTTCCTCAGAGGGTAAAAAAACCTTGGTTCCTGAACATTTTCAAATGCAGAGCATCCACATCTTGTGCAGCCCAAGAGCAGGGTGGGAGAAATGCTGCTTCAAGAATTTAGTCCTAAACGTATCAATCAGACTGTAGGGAGCCCTGCTAACAAAGTGGTGGCCTGGAAGGGGGTATAAGGAAGGAAAGAAAAGCCCCCCTCAGCCTTCTCCAACTTGCAAAGAGTTTTATTTCTGCAAGGAGTGGGAGAATACTCTTTTCCACTTCCAGCACAGGAACCATCTGAAGGCATATCCCACCTTCAGTGCTGACCTGACAAAGGAACGGTCTTCAGCACAGTGCAGACTGCTAAGGTTGATGCCACCCTTTTCCTAACTCCATCAGAAAAGGTCCTGCCTCACAGGACTCCAGCCTCACAATAAAGACAAATGGCAGCATCTTTCTCCTGACTGGGTTTAAAGAGAAGGGGAAGTTTATCAATAGAAAACGTCAAGACCATGCCACTAGCATTCCTGAACAGAATTGGTTTAAGAAAGGAACAGGTTTATAATGCCTGGGATAATATTACTACTACAGTTTAAAACATTCCCTGTAAATGTGATTCTTACAAGAATCAGATTGTCATTGCATTTCTAAAAAAAATACTTTTCACAGTTCACCTGAACAATATATTTTCTTTCAGCTGACAGCATGACTTATTTAATTGCACTCAATAAAATTCACTGAAAAGCTTAAGTCAGTCTTCCTTCTGTAGAGTAAGATCTAAAACCTTCTCCATGCAAAATGCAACTTTCAGGAAACAAAATTTTTTTTTCTAGTTTTGGGAGAAAGGATTTTTATAGGGCTTCTGGTACCAAAGAAAATTTATGAACTCCTGCAGAGACGTGAGAGAATACAGGTTATTTCTGAGGTGATAAAAAAACATCTTATTGCCTATTCTTTTACATTAGGTGCTCTTAACTTTTACCCCATGCCAAAGAAATTGGAAAGGCAGAATTAAAATCTGTTTTGCTGAGTGTAGTGCACATTTTCTGCCTCTTAAAAACACAAAGATATGAAGCCCACATGTGCCCATTTCAAAAGAAACTGGGTAAGCATTCTCTGCCTTCTGGCTACCAGTTGTACCAGGCTGAAGTGAGCTAAAGACAGAAGAAAGGAACTGGACTGACCAATTTCTTTTTTTCCTTCAGTTGTGCCCCTGAGAGTGAGGAGAAATTTTACATGTAAAGTTTAGTTATAACTATTTCAGGTCTCTCAAAGAGTTAAGAAATACTTTCAAATTTTCAAGTAAATATAATCCAAGGCTCCACAATTAGATCCTATCTTCTTCAATGCTGCTGAAAAAAGACAGACAAAATTTTGAGCAAATGTCACTACGTTAGCAAAGAAAGCTATTAAACACAGTAATATAATTTTTTTATTAAACATTTATTCTACCCATCTACTGAACCATTTATCTATTCCACAGTCTGTCCACTGCTACCACCCCTGACCTTTTGATCACAGGCCATTTTTGAGTCCTTTTGCAATTCTTGGCTGCCTATCAATACTAAGAAAATGCTTAATTTCAAGGAGAGAGTGGAGAAGCAGAAAAACAGGAAGCAGGTAGCTCTTAAGTATTCTACAAGATAAAACCAGATTGGTTCCATTGAAAATTTTAGCACCACAAAGAGCTTTCACATTTTGTTACACATGGTTATAAAACACACAAGTCAAAATATTGGGCATGTGGATTAGCTGAAGGCAACCTTTTAAATAATGCAATAAAGGAAGTTACCTTCTTAGTGTCCTCTGATGCAAAACTTTTCTCTCATGCAGACCTGCTAACTTTTTTTGTAATGTTTTACCTTTTTTTTCAGTTTCCTTCTGCCAGCTTATGTATGACAAATCATTAGCATCACTGAGAAAAGCACTCAAGTAATATTGCATATAGCAGTTACCTGTGTCATTACATATACAGATATACACCTACAATCACATTTCTGTGCTCTCTGATGAAGTGTCCCACTATCTGACCATAGAGCCAGAGTTTTACCGATCTTCAGCTTCAGAACAGTAGCAAAGTATTTTTGAAGGTAAAATAACTACAGGTTTTGTTTTCCAGCCAGGAGAACACTGAGAAAGTGTTTCTTAGTGAATGTTACTGCAGTGTCTCAGATGAGAAATTTTACTTCAGACACAAAAGAAACAAAGAACTTTGAATATGGCTTGCATGGTTAAAGGAAACAGAGGTGAGAAAATGTTTCCAGATTTCCTGTTTTCTGTAGCATCAACTACACTGAAGACTCCCAATAACAAGAAGTTTGCTTGATTGGGAGCTGTAATGACCTGGCAACAACCCAAAGCACCTGTAACAAGCAAGGAGGGTCCCAACTTTGGGAAGAAGAGGTTTAAGCCATAGCTCCCACAGACATATATTAAATGCCCATGTGATTTTATAGGTTTGGTAACATCCAGTAATTTGTTTCCTATAGCAAGAGGTAGGCGCTTTTAACTTGGTTTAGATAATTATGTTGGTGGGACAGCAATTGCCAATTTCCTATTCTGACTTCTAATCTATATAATCTAATACAGCAACACTGGATGGAATTTCTCTTGCTTCAGCCGCTTTTGGCTTCAAGGCAGCTCTACAAATCCAGTTTTTGAATAGTGTCTAACCCACTTATTGCAGTGGACTCTGGTGCAGAGATTCACAGACCTGGAAGTGAATCACCTTTCTGTACATGGCCTTTCACTGTGTTTTTCTCATCTCACTAAACTGACAAAAGATAAGTTCTGGAAAAACTTTACTTTCTTTATACAGAAAGAAGAATATAAGAGAATATAAGAGAATCTCAGGTGGAGCAGCAGGTCAGCAGACAATACTGCAAACTTTATGTGCAAGTGTTAATTGAAACAACAGGTCAGTTTTGGCCCAAACTGCCTGTTGCTTTGTGGGATTACCACACAGCTGGCAGAATAACATCTCTGCTTCACGATGCAACAGCAGAGGGTGTTGCAGATCAAGTCTAAATGCCCTGAGGAGAGCAAGGTAGGATTTCTTACACATCACTTGGATGTTTTTTAATTTTCTGTGAAGTTTTTTGTAAGAATTAGCACCAACTCAGAAATAGCCTGAAAACAATTGTGGTTGGAAAAAAGGCGCAAACATATGCATGCATGAAAAGAGGAGGAGAGAGTTAACACAAGGAACTGTTTTCTTCCTAATCTTCATTGTCAGTAAGTGAATGAGAAAGATAAAATAAAAATTTAATCCACATAGGAAATACTGAAAGAAAGTGGTGGATCTTTAGGTATGACACAAGACCAGTCTTACACATGAAATCTCGGAGGAAATCACTGTCCTGAAACAGGTGATCAAATTTCCTCCAGATACATTCCTTCAGGAATATACACAGAGAAAAGAAAGACTAACCAGCACTTAATGATTCTGGCAGATTGCTTACTTCCCATCTGACAGTGTCTAGAGCACCCTGATGAAAACCAAAACCTTGTGTGCTGCTTATTATCTTCCCTCATTGTAAGAGAAGTGTAAACCTACAGTGCACAGAACAGCTGAGGAAGTCTATAGATTTTCAAAGAAAAGTCTGCTGATGGCAGAGAGAGCATATCTTTCTATTGATCTCATTGCCTCCCTCTTGTCTAATATCCCTATGGCAAAACCTTGAAGACCAAATTGTGCAAACCTTTAGGATGACTTCCACATACTACAAACATCGGTATTTTTATTTTTTGATTTATAAAGAAAATAAACTGATCCAAAACTGGGCATTGCTCTCATGTCAGAACCATACTATACTCTCCTTATGTCTGTCAGTCTGCAAAATTTCTCCATGGCTGGATGTAGCACCACAAGAAAATTAAACTCCCACCTTCCAAAGAGCTGCCTTAACTGCCTTATTGCAAACAGATAATGATCCACTGAAACGGTGTTCAGAGAAGGAGTGCTACACTTTCCCCTAAGTATCTGTATCATTGCTAAATACAAATTTTTCAAAGATGTATCCTAGAAGAAGGGTTTGGTGGACAGCCATCCATAACTCTTGGTTATGGACATAAATCCGCAGTTTCTCCAAAGTGACTGACTACTCTAAAAGCTGTTCTCAGTCAAAAGCCAGTCATCAACTGCATGCATTACAAATAAAATTCAATCTTTTTTTCCATATGATTTTAATATTCAGCTTGGTAAAACACACATTTAATGGCTGTAGGCATTTCATACTGACATGAATGCAACTGAGTCACCAAGCAAGTAGGGAAGTGTTACCTCTGCCTGGTTCATAAAGTGTTGATGGACCAGTCAACGTAAGCAGCAAATCAGTTCTGCTGGAATGACACGCACAGCCCTCCAGAAGCATCATATTTATTTTTAGGCATAAGACACAAGACTGTCTTTTAAAGAAGTCATCAATAAAGAAGTGTTGGGAGGGGTGGACTGACACAGAGAAACCCCTTTCAGATTGACCATGGGTGCAAATTAAGCAGTAGTTTGAGTATTCTCTGTTTTCATTTATCTATTCAAGTCTCCTAAGTCTTTTTTCTCTGCATGCTTTGTACTTACAGTGCTGTAAATATGCATTCTTATTTGTACTTTACCTAAACTCAATGTAACTGAAAGTATACTTAATTTCAAGCCTTAGTCAAGGCTGAGGGAAAATAAATGGTACCAGTACTGGAGAATCTCCAAAGTGTCCAGCTCCCCAAACCATTTTTTGAAGGTTCACTTAGGCAGATATTGCTGACACCATTTTAAGAATATTTTAACAATATTATTTGAGAGCTGAGTATGACAGCATGAAAAGAAGGAAAAGCCACTCTAGTGGTAAATGGGAAGCTTTCTGGTGTATGCCAAGATCACTGAGCAACAAGTGCTTGCCCAGGAATGAAAATCACACAGTAACACTAAAGAGTAAAGCAGAATATGTGACCTTCTCCATCAGTCAAATCTCCCTGAAAGGAAGATAAGTCTCTTCATTGACTAAACAAGACAGAAACACATACCTTTCAGCAGCCATGCAGATTTTGCCAAAGTTTCTGTAAGAATAGCTTTTTAATGAAAAAAGTTACCTGGGTTTTTGTAGATGCTAAGCACATCCTTGAAATAATGAGGTAAGAATCTTTCTAATAAAAGCAGCACATCCTCCAACTCCTCCAGAATGCCCACAAGCAGAAAATTTTCATTAACATTCAGCTTCGCTCTTTCAAGGGCCCATTCGCCAGGCTCCCTGTATGAAATTGATGGAGGGAGATAAATGGAGGAGGGAAAAAGAAAAATTTAAATATGCATTTACTTCAGAAATTCTAGCCAAAAGCCCAAGGGAATAAAAAAAAATATTCAGTGCTCTACTTCCAATAAAACATAAAAGAAACCCCACCAAACCTGAGTAGCTTGCGCAGGTGTTCCACGCAGCATCTAGAATTGGTTTGACATGTAAAACAGTCACACTAAGAGGAGGTTTAGCACTGTGTGAAAGTACTTCTGGACAAAGTGGAAAAGTTCTGGACATCTTTTGTCAACTTGCTTGTAAGCTCAAACTTGTGAACTCTGGTATTTTAACTCAGAAGCACAACCCTTCTGATGGGAGGAATGACTGCCCTGGGTGGTGAAAGGTGCTGAGGGGTGGTGGTTTCTCTGTACCACTTGAGGAGAACTGTTGTGAAAAACCACTGCCTGCTGTTACTCCGTGAATTCTACACAGAAGACTACAGGTCTGTTTTCCACCTTGTCCTTCATTTTAGCTTCTGCCAGAGTCTCCATGAGCTTCCCTTTCCCTGCCATTACCCCTGACTGCCCTGCAGCTCTGCTACAGAGTTTGCATTTGTTTGCTCTGACTGATAACTGGTTTTGAAGATCAGTTTAGGGTTCTTCTATCTTTTCTCCCAGTGGGAGAACCTGGCAGGACTCCAGCACATCTTTATGCTTCTCTCATAGTTTCCCAGGAGATCAATTTGGTTAGACAACGATATGAATCCTAACTCCCTCATACTAATTCACACTAGTTATGTCCTGGGAGCTGCACTCATCATTCATATTGATATAGTATATAATGTCTGTGTCCCAAAATAAAGGAAATAATCTTTTTTACAGGGTCCAGCTTATATGATGAACATCTGAGTCACATATGTTACCTGGCAGTGGCTGGAAATCATGCCTCTTCCCTGATCTCATTAGGCTATTGCGAACTCTACACGACAGTAAATTTAACTGCACTTGTCTGAAGCTCTTTCGATGACATGTGGAAGAGCTTATTGCTTTACACTCCTACTAGAGCAGACTTATAGCAGGTTTTTCATGCTCTATCACCTTCTGTGCACTGATCCATTTTCTGGAAGAGCAAAGTGTCCTAACAAACACTATGAGCCTTGTCTTTGCAGCTCCTTGTGAGACTAAGAAGTGGCTGAAGGAAGTGCAAGGGTATGATAGGAGACAGAACTAAAACAAGCTACAAAACAGTTCTTCAATATACTGTTTGGGAACTTCAGAGATACATGTTGTGAAAATATTCAGGTATGTGACTGCTGTTAATGGGATTACTCATGCACACAAGTTAAATATGCAACCATAAGCACTTACAAATATGGCCGAAATATGTTAAGAAAAATGTGTGTAATAAGTGCAATGACAATGAAGTCATTAATCTTTTTTGTTTCTTAAACATAACTTCACTTATGCCAAAAAAATAAGGCAGGATTTTACAACAAAGATACTTTGAAACTAAGACATAAGAGGGAACACATTTTCACTTGTTATTACTGCTATAAAAAGTATGACTTTTGAAAGAAATTTTGGAAAACATGTTTCATTACATGTTTCAAACAGTTGTTTCATTATGGAAAAGCCTGAACAGTAAAAAAATAGAATACCTTGAAGTTGAACAAACCTAATAAAGAACATATTGTGACCAACAATACAGTAGTATTTGAAAACAAGAAAATATTTAAAATTATTAATATATTATTACATAAAAGTTTACTGTGGTATCAGTAATACAGCAATATGACAATGGCATACATGGATGTACTAAAAATAAGCTAGCTCAATCGCAGCAGTAGAAGGTTGCATTTTGAGATTCAAGCATGATTACTTGCTGTTTCTTACATGGACAGAGAAGCCTGTAATTCCTCATATGCAGGCGCGATACAAGCATCTGACCAGATCAAAAACATCTATTGCAAAACTACAGTGCAGATAAAATGAGTAATAAGCACATACAGTCACTACCATTCTCACCTTGACAATCCCCCCCAAAATCCACATGAATACATTTAGATTTGATTGAATATTCATGTTATAAATCAAGAAAGAAGAATAATGCTACATTGGCATTACCCTCCTTACTTCAAAGCACATGCATGCATTTACCACAGACTGTGCTACATTCATTGTACTTATATTTTTTTCACTTGTACTTCAAATACCCATTGCCTCTTTATCACCAGTTTTTGATAAAATGTTGGCAATAGCTATTGCTGAACAAATTGGAATACCTTGCATATACTTACCTGCATCTTGGATGCTGTCCACAGAAATATGGTATGATGTAAAATAACCTGGGATTGGAACATTCAGGGTAGTTTTCAAGGATACATACATTAATGTCCTGTGGGGGAGGAAAGAAAAAAAATACTGCATTTTCCTTTCTCTATTAACAACATATTTTTTCTAGTCATCTCAGGGTCAAAGAGCTGTGCTGAGGCTATACCAAATATCTTAGAAGTCATCTATTGGTCAATTTACCTACTAAATATCATTAGAAAGGTTCAGGAAGGGGAGGAAAAAAGTTATTTTGCCCTAGAATGCAAAAAATACACTTTTTTCCCCACTGCTGCAAACCTCATAATTATTATATTGAGATTACTGTATAATTCAAAGTGGGACACATGGATCAATTTTCATATTGAATAGTATTTAAAATATTCAGGATACTATTTTCATGCTCCTTTTTCTTCTAACTACATCCTGGAGGAAACCTGAAGTAGCCGGAATAAATAAAACTGAGAAAACATTTATTTTTTTTTTTAAAATTCTGCTTCATTCAATGACTGGAATGAACAAAGAAACTTTAATTCCCACTGCTTACTCAATATATGAACATACATCACTTTTGATTATAATTCTGTAATTTTCTCAGATGCTCAGAATTGAACCTACTGTGTAAACCCCCACCGAGAAAAGGGCTTATTAGAAAGTATTTATCATTTTCACAAAATATAGTTCATCTAATTAGAACCTGTTTATCATTTTTCAAAGACTAGGCACAGCTACTGAACCCTGAGGAACTGTATTCTACTTCTAGCTCTACTTTAGCACAATAATAAACATACCTGCAAGTGGGATTGAATTCCACTATCCTTATCTAGTCTAATAGACCCTTATTCTCTAAGCAGACCCACTGACTCCAGAGACACAGAGGGCAGAAAAAGTGCAAGACAAAAAAAATCAAAGATGGAAGGATCTCATCTTTGCAGAATCAATCTTCGTTGTTATTTAGATGTGTGTTTTAATAATGCAATAGGCTTGATACATGTCAATATCAAACCAACAACTAAAACCCCCCATATTTTATCAAGCAAATAAAATGCAACAGAGAGCATTCCACAAGACAGATGTTCTTGGCAGCATGGAAGACATAGAGACCATCCCCTGCTCTGCTGAGGCAGTGAAGGGTACAGGTCTCCAGCCACAGCATCTGCATCTGAGACAAGCTCTTCCCAGAAGTTCAACCCTTGTGCCTAACTCTGTTAGTGTCACATTTGGGTCTGTAAGCCTTTCAAAGTGCAGTCCTGTTTCCTATTCTGTCTCACACTTCTGTAAATCAAATTCTATAAGCACATCAGAAGATCATGGGCTGGGAAGTAAGTCACATCGTGAGGAACCATTAAAGAAAACAACATAAAAATTGCCAACTGGGACACAAGCAATCCATTCCTTTGCTCTCCAAAGCATATTCAGGGCTTGCCTTAAATACTTACCAGGTGATTTATGGTCACGACCTGAATTTTGACATTCAGCTAGCCAGGCCCCCGTTCTCAGTGCTATGAATACTACCAAGAAAGCTTAATGTGGATGTGTACGTGGCATAGGCAATGTATCCCTACTATCAACCCAATGAGGGTTTTTAACATGAATTAAAATTTGCAGTTCTTTAAAGGCTTATTGTGCTTTCACTATAGACACCATCAGAGATGTTTTCAGGATACGTATTTTTGGCTTCTGTAAAAACCTGAGATCTGCAATAAACTAATAAATTGCTTCAATGTAAAAAATCTGAAATATTGCCCTGACAATACTATAAATTATGTCCAAGTCAGCTTGCACTCAATGGGTGGATTAGATGGAAGGCAGATACATGGAAGCCAGAAACACCTACCTAAGATCTAAAAATCATTAGTAACTGAGAACCATTCCTATTTTCTCCCACAAAAAGGTGAATAGACATTAACTCCCAAGAAAGAATCTTACCATTTCTTTGAAAGAAAACAATGAATATGGTGAGTCAGGAAATATTTCCTGAGATAAGTATTAATACCCAAAATGAAAATGTAACTGGCACCTTCTTGTAATTCTGAAAAGAGTATTTGATTAATATGGAGAAACAAAATATGGCTGGAGAAACATCTGTACAATAAAAGCAATGTAAATTCACATGAAAAATCCTGCCGCTTTAACAAGTGAGCATCTGATATTAAGTAAAAAAGAGATCTTTAGTATTCCTTTTTAGGGTAAACTGCTGTAGGATCACTGAAACCACTGGGCTGGCAGTAATATAAACCTCCCTGCTCCTTGATGATCCATTCAAGGTTTAAGATAAAGGCCAGGTATGCTTTCATATGAACCTCCAATCTTTTGCCAACGACATGCATTTCATGTTCCTGACATCAGAACCACCAGATTTTCTCTGCAGTAAAAGCACTGCCCCTTTACAGGCTTCACTTTCCACCCCTGCTGTGACCTGTATTACAGCTGCTGGAGTGTCCTGATGCATTTGCAGCACCTGCTCACCTTTCCTATTTTACTGTATTTGTAGCCTGTGAAATAAATCACCAGTTACTATCCATCCCTCAAAGGAGACTTTACTTGATGATAATTATGCAGCTCCATAAGATGTGAAATCACAGTTTTCAACCAAAAGGTGGGTGAAAGGTTGCCCTGAGGTGTGCTAGTCATTAAAAACTTACACACACCTACAGGAAGATGTTCTTTGGTGCTAGTGGCACTTACAGGAATTTCTGTTTTTTTTTTCTGAGAACAGAAAGGCAAGGTGAAATGATATCCTAGGCAGTGTTACTCTGCTATTCTAAGCAACATTAATGCCTTATTTCCCAGTAAAAGCATGTTTTCCCAGCAGGACACAGATCTTTCAGGGCAGAAATGCTTTTATGTGAGACAAGAATTTGCAAGGTGAGAGATGATGGCCTTGCTCCTTTAAATCACTGGAGGAGCTTTGTAAAAAAAAAATATTCTAATACAGTCCGGAAAGATGCAGAAGGCCATACATAGAGCTACTTTGATCATAATCCTTCACAATAAAGAAGGAGGTCTTTTACTTTATTCCTCAGCTCCTGGATATAATTCATACTGCTCACATCCACCTGGGTCTCTGTTTTCAGCAGGGCAGTGGGACACTTGGGAATCAGCCCCAGGGCCCCAAATAAAGACAGAAACCACCTTTAATAGTACTATATTTTTCTACTATTGTAATAATTTTTTTCTGAAAAGTTGAGTTGGTAATGTCTACTTCTTTGTTCTGCAAAATTGTATTTCAAATAAAAATCACAATGTGCCCAAAGCCTGTAATCTGTCAATGAGCCAGACTACTGATCTATCAAAGGTGTGCTATTAATATATTGTTTGAGATTTATAACAAACTGTTTTATTTGCCACAGTGAGTTCACACATGCTATGAGAGGAAGTCAGCACGTGATTAAAAGTATTTCATAGAATCACTGAATCATCAATGCTGGAAGAAACTTTCAAGAACATCTAGTCCAATCATCAACCTAGGAACCCCATAATCACTACTAAACTGTATCCACAAGTGCCACTTGAACAGATGCTTCTTGAACACTTCCAGTGAAGGTGACTCCATCACCTCCTTGGGTAACTTATTCCAATGCCTAGACTGTCTTTCAGTTATTTTTTATTTTTTTTTCAATATCTAATCTGAACCTCCCCAGTGAAACTTAAGGACATTTCCTCTCATCCCTTCAACACTCCCCTCACTAAACCTCCTTTCAGGTAGTTGTAGATAGTGAAGGGCTATCAGACTTTGATTTTTCTTCCTTCTAATATAAAATCCTAAAAGTACTGGGAGAAATAATACCTTTTTTTTTTTTTTTTTGGCCAGTAGAAGGAACACCCAGGTTAAAAAAAAAAAAAAAAGGATTGTTCAAGATCATTCTTGATTTTCAAAGCATTCCCTATTTCTTGATCCTCAGTGTCTCAACCAAAAATTACAGAAACACCAGATTCTGTCATGCATGTACTGCAATTCTTAGTAACACTGACAATTTAAAATAAAGAGTCATAACTCAAATACATACATACCATGCAAGTACTTTTCCATTAATCATCTGCTAATCTATAGAAAACCATAAAAATATAGTTTCTCTCACAATTCAAATAAAAAATACACATTGTCTTTCCATGCCCTACCCTTTGGGATGCCATAACTTCTGTGAAACCAGGAGACCCTGCTTACACCCCAGACACAGTGCATGCTCCTTACATCAGTCTGAAGGTTGCAGATGAGGAGATGTGTCAGCAGCAACCTAAACAAATACCTTTCAAGATTCCATAAAAGGAAATGGAATAAAATGATGTGGAAAAACCAGTGACTGAGCCCAGTCTATGGTGACCTCTCCTGCTTTCACGGCTATTCTTCATATGCCACTACAGTCAGCAGTGCAGTCTAGTCCTCACTGTCGTCAGCCAAGGAAAATTCTTCCACTCTTCCAAGAGCCACCAAGAATCCTCTTGCGGCTTGTAAAATGTTTTCTCACATAGTTGCTGGGTGTCTGTAAGGAGGTCAAATTGACCGGTACATCCTGAGGACAATATTGCATCATACAAACCAAGCACAACCACGCTGAGAAAAACCATAATTCCCCACTTTCTCTGACCCAGCTATTGAGCTCTGGGTGTCCATAGAGTGACGGGCAAGAAAATGTAAACATGATGGGCCAGAAAAGGGCTTGTGAGTGCAAATACAAAATGGAAGAGGGAAAAGCACAGCTTCCTACTCTGTAAGGCTGCAGAAAGACATGGAAAATTCAAGGTATAATCACCATGTAGTTTTCCAAACATAAATGTAACATGATTTACTAAATATTACTTAGAAGCATAAATTATTTACACATTTTAACTGAAAACAAACTATAATGCAACACATTTTTAACCCTAATTAGAGAGTTGTATTTCAACAGGTGTATTTAATGTTTCTATTCAATCTCAATTGAGCATTTGGATAACCAGAGCCACACAGCAGCAAGATGACTTGTTTCTTTCACATTCTGGAGGCATTTAGTACTTGTTCATCCATCTGTGCAAACTGCATTGGCAGTAGATTGCTGAGGGGTGGGCAGGTGCTGGGCACTGCTTCCCAAAGCAGCATTGCCAACACAGCGGAAGCCAAATCTTTCCCATCCTGTGCTATTATGGCACTGAGCCCCTCCAAGGTGGGCTGCCAGGTGGGATGGACTGTGTGGGATGATTTTCTTCTGGCGATGACAGCAAGCTGGACAAGTTTATCGGGACACCAGTGGCAGCTGCAGAATGTGCAGTGGGCATTTAGGGGAGAAGCTCCACGAGATGGCAGAGCAGATCTAACTAACCTGGAGCTCCTAACCCAGGCTCAGATTGGCAGGGATGGTGAGAGCACTGCCCTTCACCCTGGCCTGGAACCCCAGAGCGGCCAGTGGGACAGAAGCCCCACCTGGGGGGTTTGGCTGTTGAGATCAGAGCAGATAAATAGACACGTACAAGGTCTCCATTTTGCCCTGACCTGTTCTCCTGAAGCTATCAACACATGACCTTCTGAGAGGTAATCATGATTTTTCTCTCCTCTTTTTATCTATATTCTTTCTTCTCTTAATCTCTCTTCCTTTATTCCTTTCTTCCTCTCATGGTTAACTTAAACACTTTCTGTAAAGTGTGGGTACTTCATCTAAGTAGCATGGAGTTTGTGTTTGCTGGGTGTAACAAAAGTTCCTTGCTATAGCAATGCTTGTTAGTTCTTGTAATCTGTTGTAATGGTTTTGTGAAGTTGCATACAGAATCTCTGTAAAACCTGTTTTGTCAAACCACCTATTTTCTCACCAAATTAAAAGAAATCTCTTAGAGAAAAAGGTGTGGTTATTCTCTGGACATTAACTCAGGGTACCAAAGAACCAGTGGCTTTACAAGAGTTCATGTGAGCCTAAAATTAAAATGTGCAACCAGTAAAGCTTGGGACTTTGGGACCGGGATGTAAAAGGTGGTAGCTATAATTCTCTATTTTTTTTCTCTCTTTACTTCTTCTTATTCTCCTTTCTTGATATTTGGGTAACTTAAAGCTGGATTTTGCTAAGTTGTATAGGTTAGCACCTGCTAAGCCAATGCTTTATTTTGGTTGATTTAAACTTTTGCCAAGTTATTTTCTGAAGTTTGCGAGTAACAGTGAGTTATTTGACCTCCTGAGAAGTGTGTGCAGCATCTTCTCCTGTGTGCTCTCTCAAGGTACAAAGGAACTTTTAGTTTGCCTTATTAGTTTATCTGGTGGGCAGATTTTTTGGAGCCTTGTATATTTTTAAAGTAAAATCCCTTCAATGAGCTTGTAGCTTGAACCTGGGATCTTACATGAGCATAAAGGTCTCTGTTTTGAAAAATCTGTTAAGAAGAGATGCATTTTAGAAACTTGAAAAGTTCTCTAGTTCTCCTATGTTAAAGGAAAATAAGCATTTTTCTTCATCCTCTACGTGGCAATATCCCTGATGAACAGGATTCCTCTTCTGAGTCTCCAGAGATCCAACAGATGGAGAAGACAGGCCAGAGAGCTCTCCTTCCCTCCAGGCAGGGGGAAGATCACTAGACACCTTGGGAAAGGTGTATGTGAGAGAGGGGATGGAAGATACAGAAACCTTGGCAACTACTGATGACTTAAGATCAACCCTAAATATCAGCAGAGATAGTACAATAAGGAATATATACACCTTTTACTATTTTTACTATTTAGATGTAACAAACATTAAACACATTTGTAGACCCCTATTTTCTAACTTAAAATTATGTACAGCATCAAGAAAACAGGCTAGTGGATATATTTCTCTTTACTCTGTTACAAGAAATCATATTAGCAATTTGTCAAAGATCAGTTTTACCAATTAGAATGGAATCACTTGTTTGTTGTAAGAAGACACCTTATCATGTTTTCCTTTTCCATTACTTCTGTATTTTTCACCTCGAACCATTTTAGTACAGAAAATATACTAAAAACATAGAAAGAAAATATGCCAAAAAAGAAAGAAGGCCTGCCAGCTGGAAGAAGTGTATAAGCATTAAATAACCATCCATTTACAGAGGGCACAGATCCAGGGAAGACCAAAAATACAGTCCATTATACTGTAATCAAGAATGAATCCCAGTGGCAACTAACAGCAGGGAGACAGTACATCTAATTCTGTTTACCAACACCTCTTCATAAAAGAACATGGAAAATAAGTCTGCTTGGATGTTGACCTTTAATAAAGTCAATTTGGAATGGCATATATTCAATTCTGCCAATGCTGAGCAGGAAATACCCCATCTCAAGGATTTTTCAGTCCTTGCAAATACAGAGTGGGTATATTCTAGCAAATAGATGGACAGAGGTGGACAGAGAGGCAGCTGGTGGGTGAGGGTCCTCCTGGTAGTGTGGTCTCACCGTACCTGGCAATGCAGGGCAGCCTTGCCCTCTCCTGGCCCAACAAGAAAGGCTGCTACAGAAGACTCAGGCTGTTAAGAAGTATTTTAGTCCATCCTTTCTTAAACGAGAATCAAGTTCATTTATACCAGGGTTGCCATTTGTCCGGTCTGCTAAAAAAAGTGTTCACATGCACTCTAATTCATACCAATACTTTAGTGCCTCTACCGTCAGAAAACCTTTACTAGTATTTGATACAAAAATACCTCAATGCAATTTAAGGAAATTCCATTTTGTCTTGATCTCAATGAACACAGGAATAGCTGCAGGACATTTGCTTCACAGCACATTTTTATTCATCTGAAGATTTACATCTCCCTGCAGCAATTCTTTTTTAAGACTGTCTTCTGGACTCTCTTCAATTTCTTGGAAGTTCTAAAACAGAACAATTTTTAACTTATGCTTTTTCAGAAAAGCAGAAAAGACCCTGCTAGTACCTTACGTAAGTTTTCATCTGAACAAGAAAGTGTTATGAAGGGAATTAAAGAATCATTTCGTGTCTCTGGCTCCTGGGACCCAGCATCTTCTGTTTGACTTGAAATGCTGGATCCCAGAAACCATTTGTCCTACACATTTTTTTAAAAAAAGAACCAAATCAGAGAAGATACAGAGGAAATCATCATATAACACTGCAGACTATCATTCTTCTAATACACCCCTCTGTTAATGTTAAAAGCCCCAATGTTCGACCAAGCATATAATACTAAGACTCAGCGGCTCCTGGATTGACAGCAAGTCTTGCTCACAATTGAGCAGTAATATGCATTACCAGATTGCTCTGAATTAAAAATCATGTAATGAAAAAAACATAATAAGACATCACAGAATCATAGAACAGTTTGGATTGGAAGGAAAATTAAAGAGAATCTAGTTCCAGCTGCCTTGTCATGGGCAGGGACAACTTCCACTAACCAAATTGCTCAAATCTGGGATTTTTTCACATACAGAAAAGGGCTCTCTAGAAAGAGCCTAAGTCAGGAAAAAAACAGACTTGAACTGAAATGACAGTCAAAGACACTTTAATAAAAATGGATAAAATGACCAGAAGATTGCCAGAATCAGAGAGTGTTAGACAACACTATAATGAAGAACACAATGAGGAAGGGGAAGAATCAACATCAACAGAGAAAGCTTTGCCTCTCCAACTTCCAACAGGTCTTCGATTCAGTCACTAAAGATGTGACAGTCCTTTGTTTCTAAATTCACAGTGAAAAAAAAAAAAGGAAAAAAAAAAGAAAGGGTAACAGTGAAGTAGCAAATTTTTCAGGGAATATTAACAAGAGCAGATAAGAAATCTGACCTCAAATTGATACAGAAGGACACTATAATGCTGAAGGATATTCAGTGCTGGTAAAACCATAGTTCCTTGCAACAGGATGCTCTGGATGACAAAGACACAACTGGATTAAAAAAAAACAAACCCCAAACCACCAAAAGAATAATAATAATAAAAAGAAAATGAAAATGATATATTCATAGAAGAGAGGTCTATCAAGGGCTATTAAACACAGAGATGGAAGCAATGTCTGTTGGTAAGCTGAAGGACGTTAGAAGCTGGGAGGACACTGAAGGGGAAAGAGCCCTTTAGCCAGCATGTACTGGCTTCCCTACCTGGGCTGGATGGTGCCCTTGTCTCAAGAAGTGCTTAATGCAGAAACTTCAATACATGACACAATATAATTTGTCATTTGCACAGATACCAAGGGATTTAAATGTTTCAAAATATTGCTTTGTTGTTACAATACAGGAAAGCCTATTTTAATAATGAGACATTTCTGTAGTACACATTTTTCTCACATTTTCTTTCCAGGTCAAATGTTCTCATTCCTTTAAAGCTTGACTGCATACACAGAAATTATACTCAGCAGATTTTAGCCCAAACCTCAAAAATGTTTATAATAACAGAAACACACTGAAATTCTATAAATACCACAACCTCTTGAATCCAGCATTACATTGTTTTCAGTAGAGGTCCACAAAAAGTAATTTTAACAATATAAAAGTTTAAAAGAGACTTATTAGAACAAATATTAGAGTTCTGAATACTAAAGATACTATCAGAGAGAAGAAATCCATGAGGCCAAAAGGAAAATAATTTCATTGACAATGAGCATTAAATACTGTGGCTTTCATATGACCAAACAGGACAGAGGCAAGACAAATATGAGTGATCATTCCATTTACCTTTTTTATTACAGGACTTCATGTGACAAGAATTGTAAAGGAAAATGCTTACTTTCTTCAATACAGATCTTCAGAATAAAAGAGTATATACATGGAGAAGGAAAGACACCACATGAATCTAAAAAAAATTATTGCAGGCTTCGGGAAAGAAGTTTTTTTTTTTTTTTTTTTTTGTTTGTTTGTTTTGTTGTTGTTGTTGGTTTGTTTTTTTTTTAATTATTAAGCTTCTTTCATCTGCAGATGTAGCAAAATTTTCAGTAAAGAAAATGAACATTGACTAGCTGATGCATGTTTTATTGCAACATACTGCTCAGTTACAGATTAGACTATCTGCTGTCGTGAACTCCAGTGATACAATTCCCTTTTGCTTATGCTAAAGGAAGTGGGACTGTATCCAACAGCTCGTGACAGATCCCTCAATTAATCCAGTCACATGAGGTACACTGTCTAGCAAAAAAAAAGAAAAAGAAACCTTCTGCTGACCTCTCCATTAAAAAAGAGAAAATATATGATCCCTCATACAGTAGAGGTTATAAATTTCTTTGGTTTTGACCATTTTTTAAATTAGATGATATATCTCATAAACAACAGAATTGACTTTTAAAAAAAAAGTTCCTCATAGCAGCAAGGTCAAAATGTCTTACATCCTTGGCCTACCACATTTGTGGTGGCACTTTACTTTTGAAAGTTGAGAAAACAACTAGAAGTTTAAATTGTGTGCTAATTCTGCTTTCTGATCAGTCTTCTGCACAGCATTGACTGACTTGGAATCTCTCCCTTCATCTCACAGGGCTGAAATGCAAAAGGAGCTGCAGAGCAGAGAAGAAAATCACATTGCTTCTGCACGTGGCTTCCCTGCTGCTGCAGCTGGAGATGGTTTCTGCTCTGCTGCCCTGATCTAGTTTCCCTAGTTAAAATCTTCCCCCTGCTGAACAGTTATAATACTTTTCTGGAAAACTACTAATACTCTGCATCAGTCATAGTACTGCCATTCTGAATAGCAGACACAAAATGGAACATATTGATTCCACTTTTCAGTTTGACAAGACTATCACTGTACTGACAGCACCAAGTATTAAAAACCTCCCAGAATTACCAGGTTCAGAGGCATAAATAATGCTCCTATTAGCATCCTTTTTTAATTTTTTTTTTTTTTTTTAAATCTTCAGTTATCTGCTGAAGTTCTTTTCTACAACTATGAGAAATAAAACCATACCTCTCTCCCCACACAGAAACACAGAGTCTCTCAGTCCCCTCATCTCAGGTACTATGGCTTCAAAAAGCTCAATAAGTCACAAGACCAAATATAAAATCATGAAGGTTAATAAATCTGCTAGGAAGAGGAAAAAAGTGTAAAATATGCCTTTTTACCCTTTCCTGTTTATCTTCTCTTTGGATTATATTCTGAAGAAATTTTGTTCTTTTTTTTTTATTTTATTTTTTCCTTCAGACATGGATGAGCACTTTAGTTTTCTTTTTCCCTTTCAAAGAGAACAGAAAATTAATTTTGAAAAAAATAATAATAATTTCATTTAACAATCCATCTTCACCATGGAAAGTTTCCTATTTGCTACTGGTTAGTGGATTTTTCCCCAAGAAAAAGGAAATTACTCTTGACAAGCTCAGTTATGAATAGCGGCTGGCTTTGCTTGGATCAGAGTTCATAGGAAAAAGTTGTGTTCAAGGTAACCTGACTAGACTGTGTTTCAGTAATTCACTGAGCAGTAGGCAGCTTTGCTGAAACAATGGCACTCCATTTTCCAGAGTCTCGAACAACAAATAATCACCTTAACATCCTTTGTTGGTTTTTTTGGTGTTCATTTTTGATGTTATGTACAGCAACTATATTTACAAGGGATAGAGGAGCTTTGAAAATACTAGCAAACAAGAAAAACAAAAAGCAATGCTTAGAATAGCAGTCAAAAAAAGTGAACCCTGCTTTTACTTCAAAGGAGAATTTCACTGTGTTTTTCATGGGCAACATATTCTCTCAGCTGACACAGCAGGGCCCCTGCTTATCCTGAAAGATGGAGTTACCTTTCCATTCAAGTCAGGTATCCACCACCCCCATGATAGCTCACGACCACACAGCATCAGCAGCAAACAGGTGAGGGACGTGTGCATTTCTGAATAAGTAACTCAACTTCAAATAGCCATCTTAAGGGAAAAAAACCAACAGCATATTTGAAATAGCTGATGCCTGCTTATTGGGGTTTTTTTCACATTTCTTTCTTTAAATAATGTGAAATTATAAGAAAGACAATACAAAACTATTTCCTGGCAGTAATACCATTCCTTACTTGACTATAAGGAAACAATGGTCAAATGCCCTGAACCCCAACTCAGTGACAACAAACACAGTTTTGCAGTTTATCACATGCTGTTTCCTCATATTTTCTCCTTGCAACATCATCTCACCAAGTTATGAAAAATTGCTTTTATTTTCCCTTTTGAATTTGAGTGAAATCCACCACAAGAAGGCTGAAGGAATCAGGGTGCACATAGCTTTCTGAAAGACTCCCTTTGACCATCAGTATCCCTCAGATGCCTGGCGTTATTTCTGTTGGATTTCCAGTTCATTAAGGTGCCAAGATGCCTTAGTGGTTTGAATCCATCCTTGTTTCAGGGAACAGAAGCCATTAGTCCTTCCACTGCACTAAGCAGCAGGACTTGCCAACTGCTCTTTTGATTACAATTGCTTATCGGTCTGGCAAAGAAGCCAATCTGTCACCTAATTGTCTGAAGTCCCTCATCCTTCCATATCCCTTCAGGAAAAAAATGAGGAGGGATGACATCTAATATGGGTCTGGAGTCTCCATAACTGAAGCAGAGATCCTTAAAACACAATTTACACTCTTGCAAAGAAATTCTTTCAGAAAAAAGAAAAAGAAAAGCAACTGCAGCAATACCTTTTATGCCAAGATGGAAAGTCCAATTTCTGGAATATCTGACACCTGAAGAGCACTCCTGTAGGAAAGCACACCAGCCACTTGCCAGGCAGGGCCAAGCAACTAGAGAACATCCCAATCCATTTGCCAACACAAACCTATGGCATTTGGTTGTTTTTGTAGAAACACAAATGCCCACCTCTACATCGTAGAAGTATATTGAAGCAAATAGAGGAAGAACAGACTGACAGCACCTGATTTTTGGGCAAACTAGTCCCCAGTTCAGATTTGTTCATTCTGTAATGAGACAGAAACAAAAATTAAATTTGTACCTCTGTGCTTCATCTTCACTGTTGTACAAAGGGCTCTTTCTTTTATTTGCATGTGGATTTGCATTTTGTCTGTCAAGAATTACAGTCAATTTGAATTTTACCTTCAAAAAAGAGACTATTCACCATGCAATGTGTTGTGTTCACAATGCTGTGAATGCAAGACCCTTCCAATTTAAAGACTTTTCATTACATTTACTTACCACTGACACTACATAGTCTGCATTCAAATTCATTCCTTTCCCTCCTCCAGTTGCTTCTTGTTCCTCCTGGTCCTAAATTTATGCAATATCCTAATCTGAAAGATTACATCATGAAACTAAACAGGGCTGACACCACTTCTGTAGTGCTCCAGGCTGTTCTTTATGGAGAAGTCAACCCTCAGAGCCATGGTCTGACATTGCCCAAACAGACAGCCCTGGATAGGGGCTGTCCCAGAAGAAGACCTGTGGGTCACAGGCAGCAGTAGTTCTGTTTATAGCCTGGTGACATCAGTTTATCAGCTTTGGCATCTGAAAGAAAGCTTGCCAGTGACCCTTCAGCACCAGTACCTGCTGGGAGCATGTGGGTGCAGGCGGCTGGGGCCCTGTGCAGTTTCTGGGAAAGGCAGCAAGGCAAGAAGCCGCGGAGGCTCAGCTGGCCCTACTGGGTGAGCTGACTGGGGGTCACCTTCTCAGTGGGACGTGCACCCCAGCTGTGTCCCACAAGATATTTGGGCACTCTGTGTGTGCTCCAGCTCCAGGGATATAAGCATGGGTGAAAACTGCTGATCAGAAAGGAGCAAACACCCTGTGCTCCCGAAGGGCCTGGGGTCCATGTGAGCTAGGACTAGGACAAGGCAGAGGATTTTACTCTGTAGTCTATAATGAACCTCAGAGACTTCAGAAAAACCAGGATGAACTAAGTCTTGAGTCTGTCTGGGCACTGATGTCCCTTTTTTCCACAAAATGCCATCTCTGTTTCATATGGTTTCAACATAAACTACTTCAGAGTCTTAAAAATACAGAATTCAAAAGTGTGACTTGTCATTCTGCAGTCAACAGAAGAGTCTACACCACCACCAGTAAACTCCAGTACAGGAAAATATTTTGTTTACAACAAACACCTACGGCCCAGCACAGCCTTGGATGCTTTTATAAAAACATGGATACTCCCTCACCACGTCAGGCATGCGCCATGGGCAGGCAGTTTTCAGGCACTTTTCCTAATTGCACCACCCTGCGTTCTCCCTGCCATCCACCACCTCAGAGCTTCAGCTTTGCTTTAGCTAGTAAGTTTTAGAGAGCAGGATTTCAGTTTATTTCACTTTGCTGGCAGCACTGACAGCCAGAAAACTTAGGTATAAACCACAAAATGGAAAGAGGAAGGCGAATGACAGGCAAGGAATAAAACGGGCTAATAAATTCAGTTTTATTTTCATGGGTTGTCAGTTCCTGCAGGTTTTGACACCTACCGAGTGAAGTGAGTACCTGACTGCTTGAAATTACATTATCATGCCACAGCCTGAACACATTCAATACACTGGCAGTTAAGAGGAGGGCTGCCTCTCTCTGCCCTTCCTCTGTCAGGAGGACTAAAAGGTTTTGCAGTTTCCTTCCCCATCACACTGTCAATAAAAGAGTTTTCATTGAAGGCGGCTGGAGCATAAAGCAACAAGGAAAAGGAAACAGGCCTACTCCTAGCAAGGAGCGTACTTAGAAGGTTTTATAACAGGGTTTTCTAAGGACAGCTAACACAATTTCATTAGACAAGTCTTTAAAAAATGTTTTAATTAAATATGAGTACAATACTAAACATTTCAAAAAGCCTGAGTTCTAATTTTAAATACACACTCACACATATATATTTTATTACATCATATTTTTAAAAGGGACTATTTGCTGGTCAATGCTCCCTCTCTGTTATTTAGGCCGTGTATAAACTAAGTTAAAAATATTAATTTTAAAATCTATACTAACAGAAATGAAAATTGGAGGAATTCTTTTCCTCTGGATGAGAAACCATTCCAGTTCTAAAAATCATTCTATTCCAACTTCAGACATGCAAAATATCAATAATTAGTTTTTTTTGATGACTACTGAAGACTCTTCAGCTTCATAATGCACGTAGCTGGACTACGCGCTGAAGATAACATTCATATCACACACGGATCCTCTTGTTTTCATTCACCTAAAGTAGTTACTTGTCAGCTAATTATCGTTGTTCAATCATCGCTGAGAACCATGTGTTATCTCCTTCAATCATCACTGAGAACCATGTGTTATCTCCTTAGATGTGTCTTCCTGTTGTTTTCACATTAACAAAGTACATGAGAACTGAAAAAGCAAATACTCAAACTGAGCCTTACTATCTAACACCTGAAGCTCATCCATACTGAAACTACTGTAAATCAAAACCAAGAGACTTCTAGTTTCTGAAAAGATGCACTGAAAAAAATGTTTAAACCCACTATCTCATGGATTTTTACAACTTCTGTTTTGGTATTTTTACTATTAGCAGTGCAAAATGTAAAATTGTGGATGCATTTCATACTTTAAATGCATTTGTATCTTAGCTCTTAAAGATAAATTTGAGAATAGTCGTGACAGCATTAACAATTAATAGTTTCAGCATCAGTTTGGAACTTACAAAAATTCATTTGATGGGGAGAGCTGTACAACAACAAAGCCTTAGCCACTGTGGCATATACCCAAGAACACTCCACTACTTTAAAGTCAAGATACAACACATTCAACTGGAGATGTCTATAATTGTAACTATCTTATATAAATCACCTAGCAGTAGAATTCATTTGCAAGGATGTAATTACAAAGTCTGATTTGAGTCAACCAGATCAGTCACTAATTTCAGAATATCGGTATGGGCTGTGAGGAACATTTAGCGCACACACACACAGAGGAACCTTTCCTGGGTACCCTGAGGCTTCAGATATGTACATATCAGATATGTTCTGATGAACAGGTCTTGCTTTGGCAATTAATAGCCCTTGAGGGCTACATAGCTACACTTTTTAAAATATTTCAGGTGGAAGGGATCACCCTAGTCCAGCTGCCTGACCAACTCAGGGCTGAGAGAAAGTTGAAGCGTGTTGTTAAGGGCGTTGTCCAAATGGGTCTTATACATTGACATGCTTCAGGCATCAACCACCTCTCTAGGAAGCCTGTTTCAGTGTTTGATCACTCCCGCTGTAAAGAAATGTTTCCTAAAATATTTCCTTTTTGAATACATAAATTGTTATTCACAACAATGATGAGTAAGGACTTCTACAAGTTAATTACATGTTCTGTCAACTATCACCTTCTTTCTGTTTTTTTCCTGGATCTGGCAACTACCCATTCCCATTGGTATCTTCTAGGTTTTGCACTGAAACAGCCCATAAGCAATCATCCTTGATGCCGCTTTTCCATGCCTCCTGAAAATCTGCCTCCTCCTATCCTTTCCTTTGTTTATTTCTTCCTCATCTAAGGAGTCCTAATCTCTTTCATTCCTCATATGGAAATTATTTCATCCTTTCATCATTGCGCCTATCTATTTCTGAGAATTTTCCAGTTCTTCCAAACCCATTTTGAGAATGGGAGGTCACAAATGCAGGAATTCAAGTGTAGACATGCTAGAAATCTATAAACAATGAAGTCCTCTGTTTTGCTCTCTATTGCTTTTGATTTGCCTTTTTTGACTACTGCTGAGAACCAAGCTGATGCTGTTGTAGAACCACCCACCACACACAAACGATCTCACTCTTGACCAGCAACAGGCTTTTGAGAATCCATCGTTTTCCATGTGAAATAAGGATTATGCCCCTCAAATTGCTTTCCCGCCTTCACTGAAGGCAAGGCTGGCTTTTATCTTTGGCCTACACAAGAATGCTCTTTTCTGTTCTGTTCCTGTTTCAATCTCCAAAAATACATCTCCTGAAAAACATAACATGGACATACTCTCTTCCCTACTACAGTTTACATGGGCTTAGAAAGCCAGCACCAATATATTAGACTCTTTGTTCTGTGGTTGGGATTTCCCACTCGACAAACAGTATCTTCCTATAGAGAAGCTGGAGAAAACTAGTTCCCCAGGCTACCACAACAAATAAACACCAAAAAAGAACACGAGAGAAAACATCAAGAGACATCCTGTATTCACACTCAGAAAGGCACAAATAACAAACTTGGCAAAATCACCATAAAAATGAAGATTCATAATTCTCACCTTTATACAGCAAGGTCCTTTGATAAAAGAACTTAAATGACTATATACACAAATGTCTTAAATAGCACTACCAATACACAGTATATGGTAAGGCCTTGTAACAAGGTTGAGTTTGAATAAGATTGTGAGTACTTAGTGCTCAGACCTCTAGTGCTACTTGGTTTCTGGTTTCTTGTGTAGTTTCTTAACGTTTGCCATAGCCAGAAATTTTCAGGCCAGTACAACACCGCAAGAAAAAAATACCTCACCCTTTTTATATTCTGTTGTTATCACGTGTTCTGTCTCCCCTAAAAGGAATACAATACAGAATGGTTTCATTAAAATAAAAGCATGGTATTGATGCCTAAAATCCTGGAAGACAGGCACTCAGAACAGCATTTTAGGCATCAGTATTAATCCTATATTTGCTATTAATATAAGTATCTATTCGAATTAGATGAAAGATTTTAGTGTCATAATCTTAAGCAATGCTATACTGCTTATTTACCATGTGCAATTGACTCAGACTAGTGAATGAAAACAGATTAGGAAGGCACATTTTCTTGCCCTTATGCTGCAATATTTGGAATGCAAACTCCACAGGGGAACATTAAAAAATATTGGCTTGTAAATTAAAGTCACTGAAAAGTAAATGTCAGCCACAAAAACATTTCCTTCAAGATTACATTTTTATAAGTTGTTTAATCAGTTCCTCTTCCAGCTGAGGTCTGAATTATCATTAACTTTGTGGTTCAATAAATGATTAATACAAAATGGGAGAATCTAAATGGTGCTTTGGAGCACACACAACAGAAGAAGAGCTACAAAAACGGGCCAGAAATTTTGCTGTGAAGAGGTAGTGCAGTAAAAGGGAACAGCTGGAGACTATTAAAAGCAGTCATTAGAGGGAAGAAGCAGCAAACTGTTCTAATTGGGTCAGCTGACAGGTGGCTGTGCTTCAGCAGTGCCCTCCCAGCAGCCCAAGCCCAGCCGCAGAGATTGATGCTACTGTGTGATCCTCAAACCAGACCTACAGCTGCAGAGCTGAGCTGCAGCTCAGCACTCACTGCAGGACATCCAGTGACCAATTCAAACCACCTCAGCACCAACACATAGCACAGGGAGAAAAACGGCTGCTGTGTGCATGCATGTATGTTAGGGAAAACACTAAGAGTCCATAAAATGTTCGGCCTCTTAGCTACAGCTCAGAACCCAGTAAATAAAAAATGCACTTTTTAATGTAGGTATTTAACACCCTAATATCTGGTATGCACTGCACAGATATAGCCAAATCATTTAAACCTCTGCATGCCTCAGATTTCCAGTGTAAACAATGTTAACCAGTTTTATTGGACCCTCCCCAAAAGTTCCCAGATTCAGTCAATGGCACTTACAGCCCTTCTTGTGAGGTCCTCAATAGAAAAATCACAGTCATGAACCCACTATTCCCCCACTCCACCAAATCTGCAGGCAGACACCTCTCTCATTTTTTTTTTTTGTTGTTTTTTTGTTTTTTCGGTAATACAGAAATACAGTCATGAGAGTGACAGTCAGAAGATGAAGGCATGGGCTCCTTACCACGGACTTTCCTGGAGGGCATGTTACTGTCAACTGAAAACTATGGAAGTACTTATCTAAAGTCATGAAGGAAAAAGCTCAGTGATGACAATCGATGACAATCCCTGGTGGCAATTCACAGTACAATTACCCATGGTTAAATATTTCTATTATGCAGATAAACACAGGAAATAGGACAGACAGCTGCTGTCAGAAAACCAATGCAATTGATAAAAGAGTATTTTTCACTATAGACAGAAATTTGAGGATATAAATAAAATTGGTTCAATGTACTTAGTGAACATTCTTACTTCAATGAAAACCATTGTAGTCATAAAAGGGTATTCCCAAGATTCAGGAATACAAAAAATCATTTTATGGAGTTTAAACATTCAGCTTTTTCTACAATTTTTCTTGAAAATTTTAAAATAACCTAAGCAACACTGGATTAAATATTTAGCCAGAAAAGCCAATGTTTGTCACAGGAGAGTTCCCTATTGTAAAGAATTTGACTTGAAAATTTCCTGACATCCTCTGAATTTTTCTTCCCTCCTTTGCAGTAATCCTAACACATTTTTAAGGAACATTGTAACAATTCATTTAAAAGACAAAAAGACAGATGCTCCTTTATGGGATCACTTACATGAGTAATCTTTAACATAACTGAGGCTGAATATTGTTAGAATATTTTTATTTTTAGCTGAGAAAAGCATATTTATTTTCAGAGATGAAAGACTATGCTGAGCCACACAGAGAAGTGGTGTAAACTTAACTGCTAATTATAATGATAATCTGAAACATCCTGTAGGAAGGTGACAAGTTCTTGTTTTACTGAACAATTTTTAAAATACAAAACTCCCCACTTCTGACAAATTAGCTTGGAAACCTTTTACTGGAATGAGTTAGGAGCTATGCTATTTCTGAGCCTAACAGAGATCAGAATCCCATGTAACCAGATTTTCTGCAATTCAGGCAACAATACTCATTCAGCCTTAGCTATCTTAGATCAAAGGTTCCTCAGGTGATAAGGAAAGATGAAAACCCTATACATACCTTTTATATTTGGTCTCAACAACGTTGAATTTGCAATAAATACTAGATATTTACTAACAAGCCTTCTGGAAAGAACAGTTTTAATACAAAGCTTTCAAATATTTACATTAGTCCCTCTCTTCATCAGGGGTGCTTCCTACCTTCTGCACTTCCAAGCCTTAAACTGAATCATCTGACACATATTTTTCTTTACCTTGGTACCAGCAACACTCACAGCTGTACTGATAAGGGTTTGCTTGGTTTACTGAAGCACATTCATTACAATGGATTTAAATTAACTTTTGTGAATTTATCTCATCTTACAGGACCATAACAGAGGGTGACTCTCTCCTGACTGTGTTTGAGATGTGACCTGAGGTGCTCACCTCCATTTCAGAGCATTAATTACCTCTCTGCCATACTCCACACTAGCGCACTGCCACTATTCATTTTGGGGAAGCTTGGAAGTGGTCTCTTCAGGTGACTGACAGTAACTCACTCCAGCAGAGAAAGTGCAGGGTCAAGAAAAGGGGCTGGCTGATCTGGGTAGAAAGACTCAGATTGCAGCAGCTGCCTCTGCTGTATCTGACTCATGAATAAAGGGCTTGTTTTCTATCCTGACTTTCAATTAAATTTTGGTAAACACAGACATTTACCAAAACATTTAAAACAATTTATCTGACTCCTGAATAAATGGTTGTTTTCCCTGGAACAGAGTCAAACCCCGAAACCCTATTCAGAGAAAATTTCAAATGATCAGCAAACGGTGGAAATTTCTGTCTCTGTTTCTGATCTTTGCAATGTCAGCAATGTTGCAATGTCAGTTCAGATTTTCAATGTTAAAAAGACAGCATGCAAGGTACTACAAGACTTCAAACTGGTTTTGGGGTTGTTTTTTCCAACTCCTTTTTTTTTCTTAAGGATAAGAATTGACGGGAGGGGATGCTTCCATATCACAACCTAGTAACCAAGCGGGAGTTCAGACAAAAAACCTGATCCTAAAATACTTTTTCTCCCTTAAAAGCCTGCTTTATGAAGGTGCTGAGCTCCCACACCTTCACACTGCAGTTTCTGAGAGAGCATGCATGCTGCTCTCAGCTTTTCAAGGGAGAAGGCCAGTGTGTGCAGCTATTAATGGAGATGCCAGGATGGCTTGGAGAGGTTCCCAGACACCCAAAACACCTTCCAAGAATAGGAAGCCAAGAACATCCTGGTTGACAAAAGCACAATTAGCCTCCAATACCCAGTTTTCAAAAGATGTGCACCTTTCGCAGGCAAACCTGTTTCTCCTGATAAAACAGAAAAGTTACATTTACAGATTCTCCAGTCTGTTTTATAAGTCTATAACAGCTATCAACACACAGTTTCTCAGGTTCCCCAGCAATGAGCTCAGTGTTGTAGAGTAATCAGTGCTTTTGTATTTTCCTAGCTGTTGATCCGAAGCATGACGGAAGAAGAAAAGTAAAAAGCTCGTATCTTCCCCTTGCTTTTACATATCTGCTCATGATCAGGCACACCTCATCCCAAGCAACTTGGGTTTAATGTTGTGATCAGTATTGAAACTACTGAATATGCTAAATCTAAGCTTATCCTTCAATAGTCCCCTTTAAAAAAGTCATGCTATATGCTGAGATTTGAATTTACAAAATTATTAGGGAAGAATTGCAAAAGTTATGAGACCTGCAATTAGAGCAGTCCTGTGCTAAAGTGCTGTACAGACTCATGCTCAGAGGTAAAACCCACTGCTTACTTTCTTCAGAGCTAGATCAGGCAGTTGATTTTGAAGATTTCTGAAGCTATGATACCAAAAAGTCCAATACCTGAATTTTAAAATATATGCCAGTAGATTTCCTTGCACCACTGAGGAAAAGATTAAAATGCAGTCATGCAATATATAATGTGGCTGGATAGCACAAGTCCTAAAAATGTTGAACATTCTGAATGAGTGTCTTTTGTTAAAATGAATTTCACTGGTGAGTGCCCTATACGTTACTGTGACAGGAGCAACTTCTCTCTTTGAGCAGTGTTAGTGACCACCAAAGTCAGCCAAGGAGGGATGGAAGACAGATTCCAAAAATGTTTCCAGGATTCTAACACTTCAATTACCAACAGAGAGATCAAAATGAAAATGCAAAAATAGGTTTTATTAAGGACGGTGATGGTGCCTCAGTCCAACAAACTGCCTTTTGAACAAAATGACTACTGACCTCAGACAGCCACTTTTTATTTCTTTTTCATTACAGTGTTTGTACTGATCTGTGTATGCATACATATGTGCATGTCTAAATAAATAATTAGTTTCTGAAAGAACATACCAATGCAAATGAAAATTCAAGGTGATTTTTATTTGCTTTTAAAGCAACAAAACAGGAATTTTATCTATTCATTTCCGTTCTGCTTGAAGCAAAATTTCACTGGCTGTGCATATCACATCTTAAACTGCATAGGCAGTATTGAATTAATACCAGCTTTTAAAGAGTCAGTCATAAGAGGTGCCAATCACTGCACTTCAAATAATAAATAAAGGCACTCAGAGTTAAGTACAGACTGTGCTGCTCATTTTCAACATTTTCAAAAAAGAAAACATGACAGTGCTAAAGAGATAAAAGTTGTAGCATAAAGCCCACCCCACATTAATTTCTGCAACCCTCTTGTCCCGTTCACAGGTGAGAAAGCAGAAGTCCAAGTACACATGGCATACAAAGCCTTCCAGCTCTGCACACTGGGAGATCAAGATCTGTTCAGATGACAGTGGGACCCCTTTGGGATCTTCAGGCACACAGCAAATAAGAAAACCTTTGCAACATTATTGAAATGGGTAATGTACAGCAGATGTCATTAAATTTAAGGCTGTGCACCTCCCCCTTAAATTATTAATAATTTATAAGCTTGTCTACAGCAGTAGACAACAGTACTAAAGGACAAAAAAAAGTCAACATAGCCCTACAACACAGAAAAAAACCCCAGCCTTCCTTGGATCCATCTGACCTCAGCTAGGACTGAAACATGTGTGGCAGTTGTTCAGAGCTGTGTTCTCTATGGCTCATCCACCTGTCTTATACTCTACTGCCCTTCCAAAACATCCTCTCTCCTTGTTCTCCAAAAGCCACAGATCTCTCCTGTTTTGATGTTATGTCTGGCCCACAACATCTCATATCAGACCATCAAGCTGTCCTGTCACCGCTGTGTTACTAACCCTCTGCAGGTTCGAGTAGTGGCTGAAGGCTGAGTCCAGTCAAACTGGATCTCTATTACAGACAAAGCACTAATTCCACCATTTTTTTAGGGAGGTGTCTGTGTGCATGCAAAGAGATTAATATCAAACAAACCAACCACCTTCATTGTCCCCTTTGTTTCTTATTTAGCATTCATTGAACACCTACTGCCAGGGGACCTTCATCTGCAACAAAGGGTGACAGGTGTTACTACAGTTCAGCAGTTGCATAAAATTAAAACATTATGAATGGCTTATCCAGCATTATTGTCATCATTAATCAAAAAAAGGCTACAAAACCAAACCAAGTTCTGAGATTAGAGCCTTAGTACAAAGAACACTACAAAAAACTTAGCAACAAGAACATTAGAGACTTGGGCTCAATGAATTGCTCTATTTCACAATTTTCCTCTGAGACTGCACAGTTACAGACATCATTCCAACCTGAAAGTTTATCTGAATATTCTCATTGACAAATACAGACAGAATTATTATATTACTGTACAGTGCAAATCCAACCTAGTGAAAGGACTGAAATTCAACAGTGGCAATCTGGGACTTGCTGTCAGCTTATACAAGATCAAACAAATCATTAGTGACGCTACAGAGTAAAGCTGAGTAAACTAAGAATCAGGAAAGACAAAGATAGAGGAAAAAATGGAAGACAGAAGATGCCTTAGTTTCCCACTTTTCAAGTGTCCAGTTTCAACATCAGCATTATATAACAATGCTGGGAAATTGGTAATCAAAGGCTTTTATTTAAACATACCAGATATCTTTCCTCCTGCCTCATGGTGGGGGTACGGATCATGTGATTCTGTTCTCCTCTCCAGTCTCCAAAACGTCGAAAAAAATAATTGGATAGAAATCTATTGACAGGATCTCTAATAATATTGATGTACACTGGCTGGTCTCCTCCAAACCTGGTGGGAAGAAAAATAGGTGAATCTCATCACAAGGTTCCACACAGGCTCATATCTATTATCTCTCATCTGAATACTTTCAAATTACTTCCTACAGAAAATCAGAGCTTTTACAAGGTTAGGAATGAAACTGAGAAACTTACAACTAGTTTCCAAAACTTTGTAAATGCACATAGGATCTCTTTAGGATGAACAGTAAATATGGTTTCATATTAAGCTATACGCGTACTACAAAAATTTTAGTTTAAGACCATTTTTTCTACTGTATCAACAGTTTCGCTTCTTGAGTTCTCTCCTTGCTGTTTTCAGATGAAGAACCTTCTGCGGACGAAAGAGAGAATAAGCATTTCTTTTTCTCAACACATTTTCCATCTGGAGGGTCGTGTCAGAGCAGGCACCACTTCACGCTAACTGCCATAAGGCAGCCTTGGATCACCTTCACCTGTACAGTAAGTGTCGTAACGTGCAAAGGATTTTGCAACACACAAGCTTTTTTCCAAAGGCTTCCTCTGGATGAACTGACAGATATGCATGGTATTTCCACCTTTATATTTGCTGGAACTTGTCCAGATCTTCATCCCCTCACCCTCAGCCTGCACCACCAGCTGGATTTGAGGTTATTTCATGGTTATGCAAAATCTTATAATCTTGTCCTTCACTTCATGAACATTGTTTTTTTTCTTTTTTAAGGAAAAAAAGGTTACATGAAAATTCCTGCCTCAAAAAAGAAACTAAGTATCAATTTCAAGTACATGCAAGTCCAATGAAAAGGAAAGAACAGAATCAGCTGTGGCCAGGCTTGCACAAAAGCAAAATGCAGCATAGGTACCTGCACCTTAGAGATGAGAAGATAGAGCAACCTCATCACCTTGACTTTACCTTCTTGCATACCTCCTTCCGGTACCTAATGACAAACATCTTCAGTTTAATAGGTGGGAAAAAAATAGAGGAAAGGAGGAAAAGAGAGCTTGAGAAGGCTTGTGATTCCACTGTATTTTCAGAGTGTTAAAATACTGACTGCATAATTTGCGTCAATACACAGCATCGGGGGAGCAGGCCTAACTAGAACTAAAAAAGGGAAGTTGCTGACATTGTTCTGTGGTCAAAATTGAAAAATGGACATTCATGAAACAGACTTATGGACTACAAATGCTGTGAGACAAAGAATAAAATAAAACCTTCCTGGATTGAGAATAAATAGGATAAATTCACCAGGAATTTGCCTGATGTAACAACATGAAATATGATTCTCCCTCCTGTTTCCCCAGTTTAGGTGAACAATTCTTGAGCACTAGCTTATGCTTTACTTTTGGGAGCTAGAGGACGTAGCCATATTGAAGTATTGAAATGCTGCTCTGAAGATTTTTTGAGTCACAATTCAAATATTTTCTTCTAAAATGTGAAATATTAGATTAGAACAAAGAAAACTGGAGACACCCTTTAGCTTAAAAAAACCCTTTAAGCCTCTCCTCATCTTTTGAGTTGATGAATATTTGAATTTGTATAATAAAAGACCAGGGCTTCTCATAAATATTAAAGTGCAGCAAAATTGTTTAAAATTATGAATTCTTGTAAAAGACAATAGAAAAATCTCATCAAATTTCAACTTGATTTTGATTCTGCATGATTCCCCAGACCCTTAAACACAGTCTGCAAAGGCTTGTCTCATGAATAACTACGCATATCAGTAATTTCATTGACCTCAGTGTTGCAGGATCGCTGCCATAATTTGAAATTGCACAGACAGCACAAAACTTTAAAACAACCCAATTAAAAAGGCAGATGCTTCTTGCTTCCTAATTAGTGCATAGCCCAGTTTGGACATGAGTGTACAAAGTGAAGTTTCCTGAATTTAGTATCCTGAATTCTTCTCTGAGCTTATTTTTTTTACTTTTTGTCTTTATACAGAAATAGAACCTACATTAAAAAAAAATAAATATAGACTCTCCTGCAAATACCACAGGACAATGAGGGCACATAAAGCTTTGACAAAATTTAGTCAGATAGAAAGCTTTTGGTGAATGCAATGGCTGGTAGCTTTGAAAACTAAACTTTTCAAGTGAAATTGCAGGCAAGAATAGATGGCATCTAAATTACTGAACACATTATCTTCCTGCTGCTTGATGCAGATCAGCAGTAATCTAAAGACAGAAGGGAGAGGAGAAGAGTGAAAAAAGGGGAAGCAAGGGAGACAGTAAGAAGCAATGACAGCAGCAAGTTGTCTTAAGATAGAAGCAAAAAGATTACAAGATTCAGAGAAGCAAGAGAGAAAGGATGTCCTGCCCTGGGTTTTTTAGAGGATGTTAAGTCTAAATGTTCATCAGAAGAGTGAAAAATCAAAACCAGACAGCTATTAGTTGTCTAGATAGAAATTTTCAACACGTATTGTCTTTTCTGAAGTAAAAGGAAGGGTGAGATTGCATAACCAACCCACCAAAGTCCCAGAGCCCATCCTTTTGCTGGTAAGGTCATGTCTCTGAAGATGAGGACTGTAAATTCAGTACCAATAGCTCTTGAGAAAAGAGGCTCATACAAGCTTGTTCATCCTAAGAGGACAGCTGAGATGGTAAGTCATTGTTTCACAAATGGTACAAAGGAACTTCCATTTCTGAAGTGGAGACTGTGTGTGCCCCCAGTCACCCAAGCACAGAACAGCTGGAATTTCTGATTTTCTGCACAGTGTAACCAGCCTGCTATACACCCAGCTGCAGTTGCTCCACCAGGCAACAAGCATGGAATTTTTAGAAAAATTAAGTCTGTTCTGGCTCTTATTCAAACATGCATTTTTATTATTTTTTTTTTTTTTTTTAAAACATAGTTTATAATACTTCAGATTCCAACCATTTGTTTCTATGGACTGTACTGAGAGTCTTTTATGGAAGGTAAGCAGCATTCACATAGCATAAAAAATCCTACCAGTTAAAAAAATCAATTACCTTAAGCAATTTAGAGAAAAAAAGGGCAAATCAATGCTCCATTTGTTCAAGTGTGTTCTGCATATTTTTAGATACTTATCAATCTCAATATATTAAATATTACTTAGCTCTCCAGAGTGAAACTTTTCAAATTAGCAACACCCACATAAAAGCACTCTTACAAAAAATACATATGAGCTCTCATTATACATCATGTCACCTTATTTATACTCACACACCTACTTTGAAGGATTTAAAATGGGGCAGAATTATATTTTCTATGCTTGAGCAGAAGACTTACCTTCTCTGAGTGGGATCATGATTGGATCCTGAATGATGAAGTTACCTGACCATTCTCAAGTCCAGCAGCACATTTACTGTCACTAAGGAGAGTGGGCCAGGACATCCTGACTCCAGAAAAGCACTGCAAATGTGAACACCCATCCTCCACAGTGCTCTTTCTGTACCGAACTTCTGATTTATTCCTGATTTATTTAGTATATGCTATTAAATCCCATTAGTTTTAATTGATGACAGGTATATTTTCAGAGTCCTCATCAAAAAACCTAGAATATTTGCAGGCTTCAATCTATACTAGTTAAGTTCATTCCTATGTTCCTATATATCCCTATGTCTTTTTTAATAAAAGAAAATGTAAAAAAAAAAAAAAAAGTTTAAGAAGTATGCCAGACATTGCAAGTTTGTCCGTTTGAAAAACATCTTAGATGAATTCCAATTTTAGTATTTACATGTCAAAACCATTTACAAACCACTTATGAGCTAGGAAAAGAAAAATAAAAAAAAATCAACCAAAGTGATTTGCTTGGCTTTAACAGGGAGGATCTCTTAGCTTCCACTACTTTTCATTTCAGTTCAGGAGGCTGCTGCCTTTCCACTTAGCACAAAACTCCATGCACAAGCAGAAGCAGGTTTCTTCATCCCTGTAGGCAAAGTACAACTTCTCAAGGAAAAGATGACTCCCAACCTATTCTCTATAAAAATCTTGTCTTCCTCTTACTCTTTTAATGTATGTCTCCCCTTAAACAAATGGATTGGTTGCTAGAAACTCAATATAATGGAAACAAAAAAGAACTGACAGCCACCTGATATTAATAGGGACAGGTATATTGTGTCCTTCTTATAAAGGAAGCACAATTCCCTTTTAGTGTCCTACAGCTGAAAATCACACACCAAGAGCACAACTGCCCAGCAATTTACTCACCAATTAGATTACAGCTCCGTTACCTGCCCTGCAGCACAGCTTCATGGGGAGGTCACAGAAAAGCACTAACACATAACTTTCATCTTTTTAGGGCTTACATAAGATGCAGTTATTTCTCAATTTATCTTCTGGAAAAGGTATCTTGAATTGAAAAGTTTCCATAACATCTTGCACTAATACGAACTTGTGTCAAAGCGATCCTTCTCTACACACAAGGCACCAGGCACCTCTGGGATGCTCCAATGACCTTCCTCAAGGATGGGCTGCAAAGAGGAGAGGGCTGAGGTACTGCCTGCTTGGGAGTACGTGGTATTGCCAGCCTCCATAATCAAGGAGTTTATCTTCCTCCTTTAATCTGCAGTGCCTCTCTCCTAGTCTTCACCCTACACTGTGGTCATATTTTCAAACTTTTCTTTAGAACTAGGAGAGAAAGAAGGAAGGTAAGTTGATAAAGGGCATTTTTATACTGACACACCTTTGTCACCTATATGATTATTTCAGTCATAATAGTGCTGGCATAGCTGAACAGGTACAAGGACTATGTAGGGCAGACTTCAATCAGAAACTTTGGCTTCATGAAGCCTTTTTCCTTTCTCACAGACTACTAACTAAGCTGCCTCTCCCCAACAAGCGGAACTAAAAGTTATGCCTGTTTGCTTTCTTGTTACTGTTCTCTGGTTTATTCTAGATGCAAAACAAGCAATGCAGAGACATGATGTAATCACCATCCCTGGAAGTGTTCAAACAATATGGGGATGCGGCACTTGGGGACATGGTTTAGTGGTGGATTTGGCAGTGTAGGTTAACAGTTAGACTTGATGATCTTAGAGATCTTTTCCAACCTTAACAAATCTATGATTCTATGAGAAAAATGTTTTCATTTCAAAACTGCATCTTTGGCTGGCCTGGCCTTCAATGGGAGGTGTGTGCAGGGATACAAAATGCACCGTGGTTCAGGTTAACAGTAAATAGTGCATGCTGGCAGCACTTCTCATTAATTACCCTTTCTGGAGCTGTGATTTCAACAGTAGACATTTCAGCTTCTGAAGGGATGTGTCCGGGTCACGTCATTGTAAAATCACAACTGAGTCCTCTGGGAATTGTTTAGTAAGCTGTTTCAGGCCAGTGAATGGCTAAAAGATAATACTATTGAGCCTTGTATTTCTCTGTTTCACTATTCTGTAAATCTCCAAGAACATTTTAGGCCATATTTCTGTCAGTCGTTTATGCATGCTAAACAATGAGGGTTTTTTTCCCTACACTTTTCATTCTCCTGAGGACATCAAAGTAGTTTAATATATAAATTCACAATGAACAGCACTAAGATGGATACAAGTCCTGCCTGGCTCTGTACAGTACCCCCAAATCAAGAAAAGGAAATACTAATTCTGTTTTCATTTATGTAATGCAAAATTATAGCTGGAAAAAAGTAAGAGAGAAAACATTAACTCTCCACTAAACACCAACAGCAGCTAAACTCTGCATTAATTAAATTCACCTAATTCCAGATACCCTGTATTTAAGACTTTCTTCCAAAGGTCTGGTTCAGGATCCTTCTGGACCTCTGATTAACATTTCACTGTAATTCAGAGATGCAAATGTTGCATGTTACATAGAGTGATAGAAAAACTAATTAAAAAGTATTACAATAAATTTCCTGCAAATAGTAGAACAGCTGACACAGCTCTTTGGAAAGTATTAAATCAACAAACATGATGTATAGAAAAGATATATATTCAAAATTGGATGAGACCACAGATTTGGCTGAGATAGTCATGTTCACATAAAATCCTGGGGCCCGACTTCTTAGGAAGGTTATTATGCAAAAGATGTTGCAATTCATTCAGCACTGCATATTCAGCTTCTTGTATGAATGCATTTATCAACAAAATTATGGGTGACTCCAGCTGTCCTGTAGAAATGGTTGTTGCAGAGAGCAACTCAAGATAACATTAGGAATGTCCATATGGAAACTGAAATACATTTGGTATAATAAAAAATAAATTACTGTAACTTGGCAGTATATACTGTGTGTATAATCTACAGAATATAAACATTAATGTAACTGAAACTTAAAGCCCTGTCCCAGATGTGAAATTCTACACAATCACCAACAAAGAGAGACCTGTGGATATCGTCATGCTTGAGGCTTTGAATCTACACCGTTTAACCTGATAATCTGTGATTCAGAAGATACATGCAGACTGGTAGTATTTTCAGAAAACAAAGCTGCAAAAGGAGAGCATAAAGAAGGGAGTGATTTTCTGGTAAAGAGCCACTTGAGCCACAGGGCAAGAAAGACATAAGCAAACATTTTTCACTGTAGTATGGCAAATGAAAGGCATCTAGAACCAGAAGCAGAGGATACTCAGAGGGAAGGAGCAGTTCTGGCAAGGACATGCATGCTTCTACATATTATCAGCAATGTGTGAGGCCTTACAGGCCAGAATTATCCTAGTTTCCCTTTTTCTGAGAAGCAGGAGCAGAGAGGAGCAAAGACCTGGCACAGCACTGATGTCACCATGCACAGAGTCCATTTTCAGCAAAGCATGAACAAAGTTCAATGCATCATTACAAGCATGATATGTAAGAAAAAAAAAAAAAAGCCTTCCTCTTGAAAAGAGAATGAGAATGAGAAGGAAAAAATACAGAGAAGGCTGAGTTGATTGCATGATGATGTGTAAGAAGTAACACATCAAAGCTTACATAGAGGAAAAATTTGATGAGTCTTTACAAATGCATTCTGAGAGCCAAGGAAAAGGAGTAAATTGGACTTCTCAGAAGAAATAAGGGGAAAAATTACTCCAAATTTACATTCTGAGAGAAAAAATTCACTATTTGAAGAATTTACCAAGGGCAGAAGATTTTTCATTACTCATGATTTTGAATCAAGACTTAAATTTCCTTCCTGAAAGATGAACATTTTAAGTTCAAACCCACAGAGTCTGTGCCATGCATTACACAAAGGTAAGAAAGATGGAAAATAACTTGGCATTGTCACAGTCCATCTTTTTGCCTAAAGGCAGGCTCAGATATATAATTGCCACAAGAAGCTTCAAAATGCTCGGGTACAATCTATTCTGTTTGATGTCCATGTTGTTCAAACCTTTTCCTAAATGTCTGATCTAGAATTCTATCGATGCATTTCATGACACCATTTTATTATCTTTACTGATGAAAAATTGTATAGTCCCTTTATCTCTGCAGAACCTTTTGGATAAAAAAAATCAGAAGTGTTATCGCAGTCCCTTCTTTCCCAGTCTTCTCTATTTGTTTAGCTTTTCCTGCAAAAATAATTTATATCTCTGAACATTTTCTTTATGCTCTTTTGGACCCCTCTGGAGTAATCATTATCTTTCTTAAATTAAGTTACTCTCAGACTAGTGATCTACAGTGTGAGAGTGTTCATGGAATCTGAACAACAGCAAAAAAGGGATAATTGAGGTGTTATGCCTGATCCCACCTTCAGTAACTAGCTTTCAAGCAAGCATCTCCATTCTGAGAATATCATATTACCAGCTGAATGAAAGATAGAAAAGTCCACTATGCAAAGAACACGGGAAATCTAGGGAAATAAATTTTAAATCAAATAATCTTAAAATCTGTGGAAAAACTCACCATAAAGCAATGTTTTTTAAAAAAATAACTCCCCCAAAAAACCTGCTTAGACCATACAAAGGTCAAACTGCACATTAGATTTGTGCTTAGCTTTCCATCAAGTCACAGTTGAAAAGCATCATTACACGCTCACATAATTAAAAAAATGTAGTATAAAAAAGGAAAAAAAGATGTAGGAGGGATTACAGCACCATGTGGCCATTCATGAAATGTGTACTTTACAAGGCAGACCTCACATGATGGTAGAAAATGTTTCATGAAGTGTTAGCAAAAAGTATAGATTATAATGAACACATATAAAGAAACAGTGTTGAGGCCATGCACATAAGTTTAGCTGACATTTCCCTGCTTTTAAGAGCTTACCCAGAGGGTAAAAATTTTTTTTGTTACCATGTTTTTAATGACATTTCCCTATGAGTGTATGGGGTTTTTTTTAAAGGAGAAAAAAACCACATCACGAAACTACTTTAGTAGTTAATCTTAGGCTGCCATCATTGTTTCAAGATGTTGATTCAAGGAGATATTCAAAGGGCCCAATCTCACCCACAGCCGAGCTGTATAGAAACAGTGTGAGTTGACTGAACTACAACTCTTCATGCAAAGTATACCTGCGTTTGCATTCAAAAGGTCATGGACATTCAGCATCTTGTTATGCCAGCTTCACATATTTGTCCAACACACTATTTTCAAAATGCTAGCGGAGCATGGCTAGCACACTTAATAGGCATGTTCCCTAAAACATGTCCACTCTGTGTGGTATTACTTTTTCAGGAGAAAGGAAGAAACAAAAATCAAGTTATTAAAAAATCTGAATGTTCTGACAAATATCTCATGATGTTTTCTTGAGACAATGAAAACACCATCACAGTATCACTCCAGTTTTACTGAGCTCTAGTCAGTCTATGAAAAAGAAAAAAGGAAATTCTATTTCCAAATCAATGAACCAAAGACATGTATATAGGTTAGGTTATGGCAAAGAAAGATTTTTATTTGTAAATGTATCATCCAACCCTTACAAACAGTCAACAAGCTAACATGCAAGGCTTCCAAACACCATGCTGCCAACACAGAGCGTGCTTTGGTTTTCAAACACACAGCTTATTCATGTGACAAAGTTAATTCATCAAGATTTACCTCCTTTTGTTTGTTAGTTATGGACACATTTTACAAGAAAAGAGATGCTGTAGTGTCAAAGTGCTGTGTTAAAATACAATTTTTAAAGCTGCTTCTGCATGACAAAACACACAGAACCAGTGACTAACAAAAAACCCCCAACAACATTGAGAAACTAAATTTAGTTTTGGGCTTATCTGGACTGAATTACTCTTTGTCCATCTGTGTCTTCACACAGTATGTAATTTATTTCTACCCATAAGTCAGAATTCAGGTCAGAGTTGAAGGAAAATGGCCAAACTGACCAGCACTGCTGCATGTGATACTGTCTGCTGCTACAGCAGCTCAATTTATTCATTTTTATTAGTTAGTGTTGGCCATTGTGACTGTGTAAAAAAGTAAAAAAAAATAAATCAGTAATGCTGATATAGACTGTCTACCAAGAAAAGGTTTTTTCAAGAAAAACAAGAACATTACACATTAACTCTGCTAATGAAAACCAGAAAACTGGAAGTATTTCTTATGTTGATTCCAGGGATGAAAGGCAAGCCCCTTCCAAGCAGAAGATCCAGTAGATCTGTCTCTCCTTCCCAACAGCTGTCCCCCTACACCGCTCATACTGAGCAAGAAGGGCATGGCAGAGCTGGGGCTGGCATCCAAGAGGGGCACAGGGAGGTGACTGCTGGCTGTAGCTCAGTAGAACATCCAGCAGCTCTGTTTCGCACAGCTTTCCCTTCAGCAGATGTACCTGCAGCAGTGTGGTTGTCTCAGAGTCTTCTACTGGCCTTTGATTTCAAATCAATTTGATTTGAGACTGACCAACAGGTTCAGAAATTATTTAGGAATTGGAGAGGGCAGGGAGATGGAAAGACACGCAGAACAGCTGGAACTGCTGTATGATTCATTACTTTAAAAAATTTGCTAAAAGTGAAGTGTCGTCCCTTCCCCTCAAGCACATGCACACGTATGCTAAATACACACCACAGATATTAAACTGCAGCTGAAAGGAAGAAGAGGGAGGAGCCCGACAGAACAGAAAGGATGACTCCTGACACAGTAATGCTGGGAGATAATTCATTGTGGCTTCGAACAAATAAGATACACTGAACTGAATTAAAGGGTCTAATTAAAATGTAAGATTAAATCGACTCTGTGCTTTATCTCTGCATCTCTTTACCACATCATAGGAAATTTTAAAGGAGCTAATTCTCCAGTGGCCTATGACTACCGCAGAACATAAAGAATTGACAGCTCCAGTGAAACATGAAACGGCTGTTTCACTCTCTGGGTGGTCTTTTTAATGCTTCTCCCTCCTACGACTTTTACCCTGACCTGATCAGCCAGCCTTTAAACAAGCCAAAGTCGCTTACCAGTCACTGACAGAGGCATGTCATTAGGTTTTTACACATTCCCATGCAATGTTCACTTACCCAGAGACAGGAGGGAATGGCCAAGCTTCCTGCTCTGCCTGAACTGGGGTCTGTAAGTGCATGTTGGGAAGATAACAGTTCCCTGTCGGAAGGAGGCATGGTGCCTTCCCGTGACCAAGATGGGTGTTGCGCAATTCTTCATAACCCTGACTCATCTTGACCCAAACCCACAGCCTTGCCACTCGCCTCTGCATTTCTGCAAATGTTCTTTCTGCTTCTCTGAAATCTGTGACACTTGGAGCACACACCAAGCATCTTGAGTTGCTGCCCAATCACTGCTACAGTTACTTAATTCAGCAGAAAATTACTGAAGGGTCAAGTGGGGCTTTTCTACAAACTTGAGGCTTCTTCCTGCTTCATTTTTTCTTACGTTAAATAAATAGAAGACAAGTGCCATTTATAATAAAAAAATAGTGAACAAACTGCAGCTATTCTAAAATAGCTTTTTATCTCTCTGCAGGTTATTCCTCCTCTTCACAGATTCTGCACTCCAACTCTGTACCACGCGGATCTACCAATAACACCTGGAATCTCAGCAAATATATCAGTATATAAATCTTTACCTGTTTAGAGACATTCTTTAATATTTGCTTCTGATTAACATTTTTGATGTGTTTCCCAGCAACATTAGTACATAAACTTCAATTTAGAAAGAGACAACAAAATAAACAGCATCACCTTCCACAGAAGAAACAGTCCTGAAACGAACCATATGGAGTAGCCACTCTCCAGGAGCACTGGGTCATCTCCTAAAACTGGCCCTAAATGCACTGGAAAGACCGGAAACAAGCTGCAAAACACTTGGAATAAAGGCTTTTTCTGTGAAAAGTGCTATGTAGAAATTCACTAACATCAAAGAAGAGCAAGGAAGTTTTTATCTTCTGTTTGAAGCTGAAATTAATTAGATTTATGCCTGTAAAAATTCACATTAGATTTGCTTTAATGTCTCCTTTTAAAATTTGTCTTTTTGTCTGCCTCTTTGCACTACTTTGGATTGAGAAAAGATAGTATCAAACCAAAAGATGAAGATGGAGATTAAATGAGGATTCATTTACTCAGCTGAATCAACAGGCACTCTTAAAGAACCGTTCAAAAAATGAGAGGAAAATGGCCCTGGCAAGCATTCAGGTCAGGATGAGAGTTTCAGGTTTTTAGAACTTTGTTCAGCAAAACTAATGGTGTTTCAGAAACATATATGAGCTCAAACTCACCACTGAAGGCTTAGTTCATTTCCACTAGAGATTTATTCCGGAAAGAAGACATAACCCTTTTTATTTTTTCCCCCCAGTTGGAAACAATCATAAGTGAACGGTGTTATGCTTTTCTGAATAATCAGAGAACTTTAAGTGCTGACAGGTTTATAAGCAGGTACAGGGAACAAAGGATGAAAATTCAAGTGGTTTGTCACTGCTGCTATTCACATCAGCAATGTTAAACAAAAATCAAGTTTGTTTTTCTTACTACTGTTTGGGAAACTGAGAGGGACCAACAAGAATGAGGAAAAGGCTGTGGTACTCAGTACCTTCTTTGCCTCAGCCTTTAATAAAACCACCAGTTGTTCTTGGGGTACCCTGCACCTTGAGCTGGAAGACAGAGACAGGGAGCAGAATGAAGCCCTCATAATGCAAGGGAAATGATCCGTGAGTGACCAGCTACACCAGTTAGATACACAGATCTATCAGGCCAGACGGGATTCCACCAAGGATAGTGAGGGAGCTAGCAGAAGTTCTTACTGAGTGACTTTTCATCACTTAACAAGTGTACTGGATAACTGGGAAAGTCACTGTTGACTGGAAGTTAGCAAATGTTATGCCCATCTACAAGAAGGACTAGAAGCAGATTGCAGGGCACCACAGGCCTGTCAGCCTGCCTGACACTGGGGCCGGAGAAGGTTGTGGAGCAGACGATCTTGAGTGCCATCATGTGGCACCTGCAGGACAACTAAGGGATCAGGCCCAGCCAGCACAGGTTTATGAAAGGCATGTCCTGCTTAGCCAACCTTACCTACTCCTATGACAAGGTGACCTGCTTAGTGGATGAGAGCAAGGCTATGGATATTGTCTGCCTGGACTTCAGTAAAACCTTTGACACTGCTTCCAACTCCATTCTCCTGGAGAAATTGGCTGCTCATGGCTTAGACAGGTGCATCATTTGATGAATGAAAAACTGGCTGCACATCCAGGCACAGTGAGTGGTGGTGGAGTTCATCCAGCTGACATCCATCCAGTCACAGGTGGTGTTCCCCAGGGCTCAGTCCTGTTTAACAGCTTTAATAACAATCTGGATGAGGGGATCAAATTCATCCTCAGTAAGCTTGCAGATGACTTCAAGCTGGGCAGGAATGTTGATCTGCTGGAGAGTAGGAAGGCTCTGCAGAGGGATCTGGGCAGACTGGATTGGTGGATTGACCTCAGTTGTATGAGGTTCAGCAATGCAAAGTGCTGGGTCCTGCACTTGGGTCACAACAAACCCATGCATGGCTACAGGCTGGGGGAAGAGTAGCTGGAAAGCTGCTGGGTTAAAAGGACCTGGGGGTACTGATTGACAGTGTCAGAACATGAGCCAGCAGTGTGCCCAGGTGGTCAAGAAGGCCACATCTTGGCCTGCATCAGCTATAGTGTGGCCAGGGGGACCAGGACAGTGATTGTCCCCTCTATTCAGCACAGGTGAGGCCACACCTCAGTTCAGTTTTGGGTTCCTCCCTACAAAAAAGACATTGAGGTGTTGAAGCAAGCCTAGAGAAGGGCAATGGAGCTGGTAAAGGGACTAGAGAAAAAGTCATACGAGAAGCGACTGAGGGAGCTGTGGTTGTTTAACCGGGAGAAAAGGAGGCTCAGGGAAGACCTTACTGCTCCCTACAACTATCTGAAATGAGGTTTGTAGCCAGGTGGAGGTTGGCTTCTTCTCCCAAATAACAAGCATCCAGGTGAGAGGAAACAACCTCAAGTTGGGCCAGTGGAGGTTTAGATTGGACAATAGGAAAAATTTCTTCATGGAAAGGGTTTTCAGGCATTGGAACAGGCTGCCAAGGAAAGTGGTTGAGTCCACATCCCTGGAGGTATTTAAAAGATGAGTAGATGTGGCACTCGGGGACATGGTTTAGAGGTGGACTTGGCAGTTCTGAGTTAACAGTTGGACTCGATCTTAAAAATACTGTCTACGCTAAATGATTTTATGCCTCTATTCTAAGCAAAAGCAAAGCAGACTCCCATTTTTCGTTACTCTGCTTAGATTTTCTCTGATTCTCTAGTACCTTGGTGATATGCTCTAAATGGCTTAACGCGATCTCTACAGATCTTGAAAACACTCCAACAGAGGTGCAAGGAGAGTGGAAGAGACTTCTTTGGTTCCAAATGTGACCTACCAAAATAGTTGCAAAGTAACATGCCTTCTAAATGCTACCTGTCTGCCAGCTCAGCACAGGCAGGTAAAAGTACTCCTTATCCCTTCCTGTGAAGAAAAGCTTGGTTTCAAAGGTATAGAATGCCAAACAAGAGAAGTGAGTTTGGTCCCTACGTTACACATCAGATCAGTTTTTATTGGGTCAAAACCACCTTGTGGAGGGGGTGTGTGTGTGTGTGGCAGGGGAAGGGATGGGTCGACTCTCACACAGGTTGGGTGGCATCATATCCCTCATGGCAGCCCCTGAGCCCACATTTGGAAGTCCCAGAGCAGCTGCCAGTCACAAACAGCCCAGGTAAACCACAACACCCCAGAGCTCCTGGAGTCCCTGATCCATCTCTGATTGGCAGGGACAGTGAGAACATGACCCCTCACCCTGGCCTGGGACCCCAGAGTGGCCAGTGGGTCAGAGGTCCCACCTGGGGTGTTTGGCTGTAGAGACCACCGCAGATAAACCCAGAGGCTTTGGGGTGCCACATGTCATGATCCTGCCATCTGGACATGTGAGAACTGGTCTGCCTCAAAGTTTCAGCTCTCTCCCTCTTTCTCCTTCTCTCTCTTCTTGCTCCCTCTATTTCTTTTTCTTTACTCCTTTTCTAGATGCTTTGGGTGGCTTGGAGCTGGAGGGATTGGATTTGAATTAAGTGTGGTGAACTGGTTGAATATTGACTTGGGTGTTGTTAATATGTGCTGAGTTGGTATTGTGGTGGAACATTTTGCTTAGCTTGTGTAGCCCTTTTTGAACTTTTTCCAAGTACCCTTATTTTCTCCCATAAATTAATAGAGAAACTTCTTAGGAACAAGTCTGTGGCTTTTTTTTTCTGGATGTTTTCATAAGGTATTAAAGAACCCTATATATATCTAAATATTAAAGTAATACTCTTAGCAGGGCCCGTGAGCCCACAGCTCTGGGCCTGGAGTGTTACACCCTGGACTCATGCCCAGAATTGCTGCTCCTGCAAAAATTCATGAATTCCAGTAACGGCCCTGCTGCAACAGCATATAGAAAGCCTCATCCCTTTCCTTGGGAAGGGGCACAGATTTCACCAAAGTAGGATTCTTCAGTCTTCAAGCTGATCTTTGAGCTTTTCATGGATCTGAAGCTGCGCTAAGCCCACAGTCAGGAGTCAGCTTTGTCTCCTACCCATCCCTGTGCATCTGTCCTGCTCCCCACTGCACTGGCTCCTAATGGCAAGCTGTTGTATAAGGTCTTCAGCTGTCAGCCAGAAAACACCACATCAATATTCTAACCCCTATTCTTTTAGTCTGGGGAGTTTTGCACGACTTATGTTGAGCTGGCAGAAAAAGCTGGGGCAAACAGGAAGAACAGTATTCCATAGAGAATATGAGTTCAGCTACCCACTAGAGATAGTCTATAAAGAAATAGTTTAAAGAAATCAAGCAAAACTAGAACACTTTCAAAGTACTGTAATATTTATCATGTGCATGTAAATCACATCTTGAAATTTCTGCTAAGTCAATACTTGGTACTCCATTTTCTAATGAAATCAGCTTAAATGCATCACCCTAGAGCTAAGGAACTGAGAAAATAATCAACGTGGTACTTCACTGGTAGATATAACACTGCCAATACATTTTGAGACTAAAGACTAAAACTTCCATAAAGGTTTAATTTATCAGAAAACACTAAGAAATGCTAAACCATTAGTAAGAAACCTTGATGACAATTCAGTGCTGTCTGCTTTAAAAGAGTCATCTTTTAAGAGCCTTTTCACTACTCTGTACCTAGTAGTTAAGCCAAGCACACTCTCAATAAAAAAAAGATATGTTTTTCAGGTTTGCAAAGAACAGCAAAAAAGGAAGCTGCAAATAATTTGTACATGTGTCATAACTTTTATGTATTTTCACAAATTTGTATTGGAATAAATATGTAAATACATTGTAGATGCATCATGTATACACTACAGAGGAAACATGATACCTATGTGACAAAGACATACCATAAGTATAGAAAATGGGACGTACAGGGAGGAGCAAGAGGTGAGAATGTTCATCTTTTTTTGGTGTACCTAATGTTGAGTACCATCTCTGAAAAATTGGTCTAATCAAGAAACATCCCTTTGACTCTCTGGTGTGGCTGCTTGTTTGATCTTACAGTTTGGAAGAGAAAAGAGATCATTTACCAAAGGTGTGAAGTTCTAATGATTTTTCTTAAAGATAATACATTAGAAACAAAACTCTCATAGAATCGGAAGAAAGAACACAGAAGATCAAAATATTGTTTAAGTCTTCTAGTTTCCATGTAATAAAATCATGCCCATAGTTAAGTTCTATATCAGGGGAATTTCCAATTGCTCAAAATATTTTATTTTCTAAGAAAAGAAAACTAAACATCCCCCTCCCTATGCCCCAAATTTTATCATTTCTTACTACACTGTCTACCAAAGCCTGAGGCCTTGCACTCACATTACCACTTAAACAAAACATGGAGAAGTTAGACAAGCTCATGCAAAGATCTGCAACAAATTCATATTTCTACAGATTTTCTTTTAATCTAAGTGCAAGGAATCCAGCCTGGTGGCACAGATGGCATGGTTCCTGAATATCATTTCCAGATTACATTTACAGCCTGGGCAATAACCATCTGCAGTCAGCTTTAACCTCTGTGTCCTGGCTAAATGGTAACTGGCATCACTTATTCAAGTCCTTCCAAAAATTCCTCAGAAGTTTCATCCAAATTCAATTTTCTTCAAATTCCATGCTATAAATGTCTCTAGAGTCTTGCTGCATACTTTTAAATAGCTGCCAGAAGAAACTGCACTCCCACGATACAGAACATAATCTGTTTGCGTGGTTTATAAATACTTCTGTAGCCTGTGGAATGGGGACTATTTTGTCAGAAAGAAATTAAGTTGGCTAAACTGGTGAAGAGTCATTCCAGGTACAAAATTAATGAACTCACTGCAGTTTTCAATCTCATATTAGTATCTGGCTATACAGAGATGAAGCATTAACAAAAGTGTTCTGCCACTTTTAAAACACAAGTGCACAGTTTAAAGAGCCAAGTTACCATCTCTTGCGGGTTGACTGGAAACCTTGTCAACCATGATCCTCTCGGAGGCAAAAACATACAATAGCATCCTGGCTTTTCACAAACATACTGTACATAACTTTTCTACAACAAACTGAGTGCAGGAAAACCAAAACAAAACCAACTTCTGAATGTGACTTTCAGTGCCAGAAGGAAGGAAAAAAGTATATTGTATTGTTTATGTGTAATAGGGAAAATATTCTACGTATTACAAATAATAGAAATCAATGAAAAAGATTTTTATCTGAAAAAGTGCCTTACCTTGAGAAGTTGAGGAAATGAACATGTCTAGTGAATAAATAGGGCTGCTCAGCAGTGCTTATGTTTTTAATCAATTCCATCTAAAAAGAATTAACAGATTAAATTTTCCACGTTATGTCAATGCACATTTTGAGACAAATATAAAAATTTCAAACAGCATATGATAATACAACTTTCAAATCTGAATTACTCAGGACTTCCTCCCCTACTACCCCTCCAAAACACTGTCATCAAGATAGCACAACTACTACTTTATGTCTAAGCAAGAAAGAAGAATGGTGTCTGCAGCTTAACCTGTCATGGAACTTCGATACTTCCAAAGGTGGGCATCAATTTAAGGAAAGGTATAAACTGAGGGAAAAATCTAAACTCTGCCTAAATCTGCACCAGAGCTTGGCAAATGGGAGCTGCCCTCTTGAAAACACTAGCTCTATTCACACCAATGCCAAAAATGTAAAATGTCTGAAACTGTAACAGAAAGTGGGCACTGAGCCAATGACCATTTTCATACAACAATAAAACCTGCCAACTTAGCCAAAACACCAATCGATTTGCCTTTTAAATATAGAAATCAGCACTTGCCATTCCTTTTGCTATTACAGCAAATTAGGAGTACAAATTAAATGGGCATTTTCAGAAAGATGATGCTAAATTCCAGTCCAGGCACATTAACATTAACACATAATTATTTAAAAATAAATGAATGATTTAAATTTTCAGATAATTAAAATGTAACAATGTAAACAGCACCATGGATATGAATATCTATTTTGTGTAAGCTGAGCTCAAGCTATGATTTACAGGAAACTCAAATTGTCCAGTGAAGCATCATATGCTAGAGATTCAATATGTTTTGGTTAACTTTGTTCCCTTCTTATTAATTTCCCCAGGTTTATTTTCTGATTTGCTGTTCTGTGTTCAATGCAGGCTGTGTTATCGACACGGAACACAAATGAGTTTGAAAAGACAGGTTAATTGATTTTACAAACTGGGTAGTAGAAAGCAATTCAAAAACTGGAAAGAAAAAGAGGTAAGAGAGTGTGAACCAAACGTTCTGGTTTGAATCAACTTATGTATTAAATTCAGCACGATCAAGGAGACATTAATTAAAAAACATTATTTCTTAAAACTTGAATGCTAAAGCTGACATAAACAAAATAAGCAAAATTGTTGAGTCCAGCTTGTTATGCAGTCAAGATAAAGTGACTGGCACGTGATGAGTTACTAGAAGCAAAAAGAGCATGGTAAAAAATTACATCTATACCATAACAAATACAAATTACATTTAAGGGACAGGAGTTGCCAAATTCCACCCCTTTTATTTCCCAGTTTCAATATAATAATATTTTACCATGGTTTTTAAACCGTGCCACATCTTACTGACTTCTCATTCTCCACTTTTTCCTAGAACATATACCCTGCCTTCTTCTTTCAGACAACACAAGCTACAGCCATTTACTTCTAGCACTGAATAAAATGTACACACACACACACTAATACACTTTTCCCTATTTTCCCACTGCTTTCAAAAATTTCATACACATATCTGTATAATAAGCACCGAAGCAAACAGTTCAGTTTGTTCATCTTCTCACGATGGACCATTTCCTGTCAAACTAATTTGAGTACATTAATGATTATTAGGTCTAGACCTTGTATACCATAGCGTATTGGGTCTGAGAAAGTATATAAAGGTATATTATACCTGAAAAAGGCTGTAAACCCAAAGAAATGGGACATAAAGAACATGAGATCAACAAAAGAAAGACAACATAAAGGGAAAATAGAAACAAGAAATTATGGAGAGAAGACGTGCAATTAAAAAAATAAAAAAAAAGGCAGGAAGGGAATGGTGCCCCTGCTTTATATAGTCATATATGGACTCTTGCCTGTTTAATTCAAGTACAAACAGGTCTTTATACAGCTTCTTCAGTATAATATAAATGCTATGGGCAAGAAATTCATAAACCTGAAGACAAAACTTGCCCTGATCAGAATTAGAAAGCCCAGGAAACTTTGCAATAATTGGCACAAAGGAATTATCATTTATTGATGCCTTGAAGAGACAAAGGCTTTCCTAGCAAACCCAACATGTTGACACTTCATTGGGACTGGTAACTCTCTCTGCCAAAAAATTATATTCATTCACCTTGCAGAATCAAACAAGGAGAGACTCTAGAGGCTGTGCGTCAGATGTCTCCATTGGATTCTTTAAATTTTTTTTTCACAGACAAGTTACAGGAGAAGTGAAATTCTCAGAACTGTATGAAGCTTTATGCTATATTTGGTATTTTACCTATGTTACTCCATCTGTATGAAGTAGGGAAGGAAAATGGCAGAAGGAAGTTACTGATATGGGATAAAAACCTCTATTCATGCCACTATGGTCATCACTGTAATTCCGTCTTGGAATAAATGAAAAAAACATCATTAGAGTATAAATATGGAGATATAAAGATACTATACCCATACAAAGTAAACCCACTAAGTTTAAAGAGACAGGCAGCTTTAGTATAATACTACTAGATGAACATAGCAGGAAGTATATGTGAGTGTTAGAAAGTACCGTGCAAGCATCCTTTGGCCCTAAGCTTTCCTCAGACTGCCACCAATATGGTGTCACCAGCCAGATTCACATTACACCACCAGCAAGTTTCTCACTGCACTTCACCTGATGTCAGTGCCAGGCTCCCATCAACCTGCTGCTGGAGAAGCACAGGCACTTTGGCCTTAGGAGCAAAGGGAGACTGGAAAGATGCACAGAGAGCACGACAGCATCTGGCTCCCAGCTTTTTTTTAATCTCTTGCTACCAAACTCAATCTCTTGAACTATGATAATAGCTAAGTCCAAAGCAGACACAGAATTTTGTTTTGACTTAAAGTACCTTCATATTTAGATTCTTAATGATCAACTGGACTTGTAAGCAGATGTGGATAAACCTACAATGTGCATAAGAACAAACAAGCAAAACCAATTCTTTTAAAAACCCTGCCAAAAGGGTAAGCAAGGCTCAACCGAAACAGCACACAGATGTCAGGAGGGAAAAATAAATAACTGTAATGGCTCACAGCCACATGTAAATTGTGGCCATATTTCCCATGGGCCTCTCTCTCTGATCCTGCAGTGCTGAAATCATTTCAGTCTAACAAACCAACTGCATTGCTCAGGAATACCTAGGGATCCACCCCTACTTTTAAGATGATGGTAAATGAAAAAAAAAAGGAAAAGAAAAATCTTCCAATGTATCCCAGAAGAGTAAGGTCTCTAATGGTTTGGGTTGGTTGGTTGATTTTGGTTGTTAGGGTTTTTGTGTTTGGTTTGATTTTTTTAGACTTGCTTGGGGTTTTTTTTGTTTGTTTTGTTTTGGTTTTTTTTTTTGTGAGGGGTGGGTTCTTTTTTTTTTAATGTTTTTAAAATTTATTTTATTTATAAGATGATCAGTGCAAAGCACTCACAGGGATGAACAGTGACCAGAAGATCAGAGCTGAGAAAAACAAATATTTTGGATGGAATGAGTGATGGAGAGTTACATACAAGTAACAGATGATCCAGGGTAATCCTAAGTTTGAAAAACAATTAATAGGCACAAGCAGCACAAGACAAACTACGCTGGCAAATACTGATGGGGAGGGATGAAGCAGAATACATCTACGGTTTGAGGGATGAGCTGTAGGAATATAAGGAGAAGTCTGAAAGGAGCACATACCTGCTAGGATATGGGCCCATAAAGAGCTTTTTCCCTCTCACTGCTGCCCAGAGCTCTTCTTCAGGAGTAAGGCAGTTTCAGTGAAACAGTACAGAAAAATACACCAATTTTCTCTTGAAATTAACTAAATTGCACCACAGAGTTAATGCTGCTAAGAAAGGATCCAGGGAGAAGGAAATGGCAGGACATGAAGAGTGTGTGTGGAAGCAAACCAAAGCAGTGGGTGCACCCTGCTCCCCAAGGAAAGAGAAGCATGCACACCACATGGCTGGAGTCTGCAGAGATGCTAAGTCACACTAAACAGTTGCCAAGACCTCTGAGCTGTGGTCAACACATGTGCTGTCATTCCACTTGTCCCCCTCAAACACCAATTTATTTTAAGGAACAGAGTCTTTCCCAGAATAACATCTTTCTACCACTGTGACTCCTGCTTAATCTTTTATTCTATTTTTTTTCTCTTTAATTCATTTTTTTGCACTGACTTTTAATCAGGCCCTTTAAGGAAGACCAGATCCACAGAGGCAATCCTGTACATCACGAGCTATTTTTGAATCTTAAAGCCCACCTGAGCATGAACATCAAGAGGCAATACTCCAAGAGGAAAGGTTTTTCCTTAATCTACTCTCTTACACTAACCACTGTAGGAGCTCAGCTGGCCAAAGGGGAGAAATCAAACTGTAATTGCTCAGCATCATCCACGTCCTTGTATCGGGCTGGTGCTGCATTGTAAATAACACTCCAGTAGATGGCACCGTAAAGTGACTCCGAGAGGGCTGGACGGGGCCCTTCCCAAAAGGGGAGAAACACGGAGGGTGGATTTTCTCCAGCCACAGCATGGTTCCTGCACTAGAACTCAGCTCCAGCCTTCGAGAGAGGACACCTTTTCCTCTTCTGGGAACAGGCAGTCCCTGTGCTGACTGCTCAGAGCAGTCCTGTTTTGTTTGAATTTTGCAGTAAGGAAATTCTACTGGGGACAAAAAGAAAATCAGATAAAAATCCCACCTGGATAACAACGAAAATGTTGCTACTTTTTTTAAGATGCTGTATTTCACTGGGAGAATTCGAGGTCAAAATGTATAAAAATTGTGAGGCAACTGGGATTTTTGAAGTGAGGTCTACTGGATCACACTATGGTCTCCACTCATATTGACACAAATCAGACATATTTCTCTATATCTGTCTTTCCTCTGAATTCTTTACCTTATTCCAGTGCTTTCAGTCTCTACTGAAGGTATGTAGTACTCAGGAAGCACAAGTATCTACAGGAATTTTGGTATATCAGTTTCATCTCCATACTCATTTCCATAAAAAACTCACAACTCCCAGGAATGAGACTAGATCTTCATTGTCAGCTCTCAAAAGTTTGGAATGGTTTCAAGAATTTCTTCACCTCCCCAAACTGGTATGACCAATTTTCTGCCTTGAAAAGCATTTAAGAAAAATTAGGGATGAATTTTTGGTGTGTTAAACTGGAATTGCATATTAAGTTGGCTGCACAGCCATAATGATGGGTGGTAGAAGGAAACAATATGAGGATAAACTACCAATTACTCCCGTATGTGACTGGTATTTGTATATCTGTAAGCATACTCATTCTTACTTCCCTGAATAAAAGAAAATGGGAGTGTGGGACAAAGTCAGGGAAGATTTCATTTTGCAGCAGTTCATGTGGAATTTTAAAGCCACATCAATTAGATTAACTCTAATATTACATATTATTTTCTCTATTTAATTTACTTGGAAGTACTATAGCAAATGGTTAGGCACATATTAACTCATCTGTTTCCAGAGCTTATGCCCACAGATGTTCAAAGGCTGCACTTCAAATTGCTGGCAGACACACATAATTTGGGAAATTTTCTTCATAAGAAGGAGACTGGAAAAGGCAATGAGAATATGGATTCCAGTTATGTGCAATCCCCACAGTCATTAAAACACCTACATGCTTAACTTTATTTAACAACAGCAGACTGCATAAGCTAAATATTTACAGAAAAGTCTTGGCTGGATCGGGGCTTTAACCAAACAGAGGACAGAAAAATGACAGAAGGAAGAGAGACATATGATCTCAAGTGAGAAGCCCATGCTCATGCTGGAAGCCTACAGCTCAGCCCAAGCTCTCTTTTTTCTTGTTCCAATGTCTGGAGCCGGAGATCATCCATTCTTTCAACTTCCTCTGGATACACCACATTAAAGGTGAAAAAAGTAATTTATTTTTTTTTATATTCTGCTCTTCAAAATTGAGAAGACAACTAAAAATGCCTTGACAACAGAGCAGTTACTGCCTTCAGGTATGTTTTCAGGCAATCATAGGCACTTTTCAGCAAAAGTACTTATTAAATTATGAACCTATTGTAAATATGTAAATAAACCATAAGTAAAAATAGATAGACTCCAGTTATAGTTAGGGTCATCTATAAAGCAAATCATCAGCTCTGTAGTAATACTTCCAGCACATTTACTGTCTAGTAAGCTAAGAGCTTAGAGAGGGCAAAAGGTACTGCAGATAGTTATCTTCCATCAGTGTATAGGTAAAAAACGTAAGCCTGAGCCTCTCTGGAATATCCACATGCCAGACTAAAGCACAGAAGACTGCTAATATGTGATCTTGTGTCATGTTTTAACAAAGGACAATCCCCCCAACAGAGAAGGACAAAACAGAACTGAAAGGAGGATGATGATGAGGGTGAAAGCTGGTGATTAATAATACTTGAAAGGTTTTTGAGTTTGATGATGTATCTCCTAATCAGTAATGTAAATTGATGAAAGATATAGACAAACAAAACCCAAACAATGCAAAACACAAAAGCAGTCATACTCACAGAAATCCCCTATTCTAGATCCCAGCAGAAAAACTAAACAGACAGACTCTGTATCACAGGATAGTTTAACTCCTTTCTGAAAGGACTATTTTGCAAACTGCCCCAGGCTCTGTGGTGCTGCTGGTAGGACACACAGGTGGAATCTGCAGCAGCCGCAGCCCAGGCCTTCCCTTGGCCACAAGCAGGGGCAGTGAGGGGACACTGTCCTCCCCCACAGCCTTTTACTGGCATCTAACATGCAACTGTGCATAGAAGCCACCTTTGGGCTGGTGTGGCAGCCTTGGCCAGCTGGTCCCCACCTTGGGCTGAACTTTAGCACCATGAGTCATTAGGTCAGCTGGCTGCTGGTAGGATCCCAGTGGACACCTTGAAAGGGAGGAAGGTGGGACTTGCAGGAGCAATATCAGCTCCTAAATTTTCACTTGGAATAAACTGCTGCATCTAAAATAAGACACTTGTGCTCATAAACAGGCTACAAATAAATGAGTCCAAATCACAGCCCAATGCCACTGGCAGGCCCACATCTGTATTTTGATCATCACACACATCCTTTTGTGGTTTGCAGGCTGCTATTCCTAGGAGTGACACAGGCAGTTATTGCAGCCTTTACCTGATCAGCAGCTCAAAATAGGAGTGGTGGGCAATGTGTGTGGCATCTGACTACATACGCACGCTTTGGAGTCTGAGGTTTTTTTGCATTACTTGTATCAATATCTACTTATGGGAGTGATACTTACAGAGGGCACATGGTTAATCTGAATAGAAGAAAATTTAGGTAACTGGATCTTTTATACAATCAAAGCTACAAAAGTAATGCCTTCTGTCACTTTAAGGGAACATGAAAAAGGTTGCCTAGGTAAAGAGACATCATGTGGTATTTTCACTTCCTGTAGTGAGGCTTGTGCAATATCATGAAAAAGGCAGATAAGAAGAATCTGAGATAGGATCAAGGGCATGTCAGATTATAGTAACATATAGCATGTTAGCATGGCCTGGGGGAACAACTTTTTGAAGCTACTGCTTACTAAAAGTGAATTAAGAAAGTCATTGAAAAAGACCCTTTTGGTTATTATTTACTGCTGTTGTGCTTAAGGAGACCCAAGCTAGGTCTGAATAAGCTGGCCTGGTTATATGATAAATGGCCGCGCCCTGCAGATACATTAATATGTGTCCTTGTACTAACCTTTCTTGCCCTGATGGTAGTCTAACTGCTGTGCTGACTAAATTCAAGAGCTGGCTCATTGGAAGTTAGTTTTTCTGGTTAGCTTCCACATCATGTTGTTCTTGGCTCTACCATCCATTTCTCCTATTAAATGAAGTCACTTCGAGAACGATGAATTCTGGATGATCGCTCAGGTCAACGTAACAATACATCTTTTCAATAGGATTTCTGCTACCATATGCCTTTTCTGCTCAGTTTCATAAACATAACAAGAAAGCTGGATCTAAGAGGAGTAGCAGTAACTTACCTGTTCATTTTTGGTCAGTCTTGTTTTGTTATGAATGTCAGATGTAACCAGATTGAATCCATGTTTCTCTGATAAAATTCTCAAAAGTAAAACCACAGTTCGACTCCCACACTTTCCAACTCTGTTGTAGACCACTTGACTGGGGAAAGGGAGTACCTAAATAAAGATTGAAAAAAATGGAGTCAGTATATTGATATTTTTGTTTCCATGTACCTCTGAATCACACTATGTTTTGACCTTAAGCCAACAGACACACAGAATAGAATTTCTAGGGCCCTGCCCAGGTCAGAAGCATTCACTTCTTCTAACAAACCAGTACCTCTTCAGAACAGAAACAACATGGCTGAGGAGATGGAAAGGTGACATTTCCCCTTCACGATCCAGTGAAATGTAACAGGTTGGCAGCTAGTCCAGAAACATTATGCAACTGCTGATAATGGGCTTAAGCTTGCTGTTTGCAATCTCAGTGCAAATAGTCAGCTTTAGTTGACTATCTCCCATAAAAAGAATGAAGAGCAGTGAATTTTCACTACAGTTTGGCAACTCAAAGTGAAGTTGACACAATGCAAGAGGAATGCTCGTATTGCAAAACTTCAGTTTAAAAAGAAAAAAAAAAAGCAACCAACCACCAGTTGTACAAAGCTAAAATTAATCAAGTCTTTCAATTTCAAATACAAACAGGCATCTTCCAAACAGATTCAGAGAACAAATCACGCCACTGGCTAGGTATCTCCTTGAGGAATAAAAACTGCCATTGCCACAGGCAACCTGAGGCCAGCTGGCACAGTCTGGTCACCTCTGTACAAGTAATGGTCACTAAACTTCAAAACAGAACAGATACATCCAACCTGGATACTGGGAATGGTCTCCAGGCCACACTAACTCTTGCACCATGCTTTCCTCCCTGGGAACTCAGAAAAAATGAGTAGTAACTCGCTGCCTCAGAGTACAATGGATGCAGCCTTATTTTGTTCCTGGATGATGTCTATGGTCTGTTTTTTCAGCAAAATACATTCTTAAGTCATGCTATCACACTAGACAAGTATTTGGTGTATAGCATACAGCAGCAGCATCTGATAGTATAGGCCAAGAGGAAACTGTTTTCAAGCCTTTAAATTGGCCAACAGCCAGGAGCTCACAGTTTCGTGCACTGGGGTGCATATGTGGCACTTAAGGAAAGATTATTCTTCTATTAAGACAAGGGCAGAAAATGTTTCCTTTCACAGGGCCTGCACCCAGGTTCCAGACAAACTGTTCAGCGCAAGGACTGGCCAGAGTGATGGTGTGTCTCAACCGATAGTTATTTCTGCTGTTCATGCGATCGTGTTCTCCCATCAGAAGGATTTCTGACATAAAAGCAGTCAGATATGGCACTTCTCAGGGTATATGAACAGGTAATATGTCTTCACCAGGGAAGCAAAACGATTCCTTGGGCAACCCTTCAGACTACTTTAAAAGAGGACCACTAACTAGAAAGGAAAAAAAAGGAAAACAAATTAAAACCCCCTACATTCCCTTATATTTAACAGGAACTTACTGGTACTTTTCTCTCAATGTTACACTTCATGACCAAATGAACATTACTATTGTTACTGGTTGGAATGTTTAGGATATCCTTCACTGCAACATAAACGAGGAAGCCATCATTCTCCAAATCACCTGGGGAAGGGGTAGGTATTGGGTGATCATGGCCTCAACTAAGCTTTCCAAGCTGCAAGGCATCACATCTGACGATTCAGCAAGCAAACATAGGCCTCCTAAGGCTCACACCAACCCCATATAATGCACCAGTTCTGACTACTTTGTAACATTTTTATGGTGTTTTCTATGAGAAACCTAGCCCTGTTATTCCTTACCAATCTTCTTCAGAAGGCTTGCTTCCTATGAAGTGCAAAATCCGAGCCCCAATTATTAGACAACTCCCAAGGTGATGAATTTAACATCTCTGTGCTACAGCTGTAGCTAACCTTTTCCAAAACTCCTGCTAACGATGTCTGAAAGGTTAACATTTGAATGCATGTTATTATGCTGATTACCACACCAGGGACACCATAATGAACAAACACACACAGCCCTATTCTGGATTGTCCCCTTTTGTATTCATTTCTTTGCACAACAAACACTAGCATCACTATTTGTCATGGCCCTGCCGCACCATCCACACAATGTCACCGTAACTTTCGGAATGGGAATTTATCCTCTGCTCAGACATACACCTTTGGCATACTTGGCTGTGCAAGTATGTGAAAGCCTTCAAGAGAAATGCTAAGTAGATGTTGATAGGTTCCAGTGAAGGAGCAAGAATAGTGTGTGTTTGCCAAGCATTCTAGAAATGAGATAAATGATGAGAGCTTGTAGGGCTATGGACATATTTAACAATGCTTCATAATTATTAACTGCTTTGATTTACCTACCAGAGTTGCACTTTGCAATGTAGTGAGTAAAATTTTTTCTTCATTGGTATTTCATTCAACTACAATTTTGCTGCACCCAGATGATGCTCAAGTTTTAATTAAATCTTTGACTTGATTATCCAGTAACCTTGGGTGAATCTTATTAATATATTTAAAAAGGAAATGAAATTAAAGCAGGTCTTTGTAAAGTCTCTATTCTAAGTGCAAACAACTTTATCAGCTTAGAAAATCAACAGTAGCAAAAAAGTTTGGCCAGTTCTCACATTTATTTCTGAAACTCACCTTCCTAGGTAGTGCAATTCTGTTCTGCACAAAAACAATAACCATGGCAACCCCCCAAAAGAAACTATAACAAATATTCCCAGTAGATAAAGAAACCTGAAATAAAGAGCTATTATTTTCAGACACCTTTTTAGCTTAAAGGAAGCCAATACATCAATGCCTTGATTCAGTAAACAGCTGAATGCACTTAAGTAAAATTGGACAAGATTCAAGATAAATGCCACAGCTCAAGGATCACTTCAGAAGAACAATCATTAATGGGAATCAAAACTTCACTTGTGGCACTCCTGAATGTGGGAGCTTTAGAGGTGCACTGCTGAAGGTCTGCTCGTGTTTCCTCTGTTTACGTCACCAATCCACTTAACACGCCTAAATGCCCCAAAGGATGTGCCAAGTGCATAAAGCCATGAAGGACATAGGCTTTTGATATATAGGCAAGTATTTGTTTGATGTGACCAGTTCCCATAGGATGCTGCAAATCTGCTTTCTCCATTTTAGAAAACGTCTAACTTATTTCTTAGGAGAAATACTTCTTCCAGAAACCTGAGCTTGTGTCAAAGAGAACTAAAAATGCAAGAAATGGAAAACTTCTTCAGAGACGAACTTTCTTTTCCCCCTCACCATACAACAGACTGAGACAATACAAGAGATGGTGACAGAGGAGGCTCTTCTAAAGAAGGCTCCTATTATATTAGCAGAAGCAAGATGAAAAACAGAAGTTGGAAGTTTATAAAATGCTGATTGGATTACACTTTATTTTGTAATAAGTGAATGTATCATGTAGACTGACTAGCTGCTGAGGTGATGCTCTAGCAACATGATAGTCATATAACTATACACAACTTCAAAATAATTACAGAGTGACTTTATTGAGCCCTACATCAACGCCCAGAGGTAATAGAAACAACTCAAACATGTAATTCACTTTGGAGTTATTGAATTAGTACTTACAGCCATAAAAAAGTAAAAACCACAGTATAATTACAACAGCTCTCTAAGGGTTTGGAAAGTTATATAACAATTTACTTGTCAGTTCAAGGAGGGTGGTTTTTTTGTTGTTGTTCCACAGTTAAAGAAGACGTCAAGAATCTTTGTGAATGAAATCAAGGAGAAAAAGCATATTTAACTCAAAACAAACTTGTATTAGACAAGGACTGTCAAGTAGCACTGCAGAGTACATGTGCCAGCCTCAGGAAGGCAGCCATTTAAAACACAGTCTGACTAAAGCCCAGGCTTCCATCTTCAGTGGTGGCTTTGTCTCCAGGTAAACCTTTGCACCATTTAAAAAAATTTGGCTGGATAATTATTGTCAATAATTTACGGATCCACCCAAAGGCCTAAATTATTCCACTTTTACTGAGCCAAATCCAGCATAATTTTGCCCATTTGCCAAAAATTTCTCAGTCCAGGTACAATTTGCCCAGATTAATAACTCATGTCAGAGAGACGTGTTCCCACAGAGTAATCCATTATCTTCACAACTTCTGGAAGTAAATGAACCCTGCCCTTACATACGAGAAGGACCAGAAGGGGATGTCATAACTCTCTTCTCCTTTCTGAGGAGACACTAACCTGTAGTCAGACAGTGCTCCATGTTTATCAGGTGAATGAGGCCAACCAACACAGATAAAACTGGTAAGATTGTCAAAACAAATGTTTGCTGATGTCACACATCTTTATATAGCACACCTTTCCAGTGCAACCTCTTTTTTATTTCTGTCCACCTGAGACAGAATTATAAGAATTTGAAAAAATGGCTTAATTGGCCAAAGCAATGGCCCACGTGACTCAGGAGGGGAGGATGATACCCATTAGCTACCTATAAAAACTGAGAGCTGTCAGCAGTCCATTTCTCTTCAGTATCTCTCCTCCTCCTCCAGTGTCCCCAAAGATTATATATGACATTATAGAAGTCACATTCTTGCCTGTTGCCTGAAAAATTTCTTACATAACTTGCTGTACTGACAAATTCCAGAATTTTGTAACCCACCATGCTTTTAATTTTTAGCTCATTTTCTACCACTTCCAGAGAATACCTGTTCTCATATTGTGGGTTTCATCAAGACAGGTCAGATAGTTCAGTCATCAGCTTTGAGATTTTCTTAGATACATTGGATGCCTCTTTTTAACTTAGGTTTTTCACAAGCCTGCTACAGCCTATTTAAAGACAAACTGAAAGGCTGCTAGGAGATAACCTATTCCAAACCCAAGTCCAGGAATTCCTGCACAAAATTACAAACAAATATCAACTTACTCATTTTTAAAGCAATTACAATGAAGAATTGCTAACACAAAAATATGTCATCCGAAAATATGACTGAACAACGAACAAGGGAGAAAACTAAATAAATTACTAGGTAGCCTCCTTCTTTCCCAGCTAAGCCACACAGATCCAGTTATGTCAAGATTCACCTGTATAGTGTAGTGATGCTAGACAGAGACAAGCTTTTGGAATGAACCAACTTTAAAGCAGACCAGCCAGCATGGTTTTCTCTATGGGTCACTGAAAATACACTAGAAACCACAAGAAAAGGTAAGGGTGAAGTTTGTTTGTTTTCAAAGTTTAAATGCCATGTAGCTGCAGTGAAGCATTGAAAATAAGGCAGAAGAAGAACAGAAGATTCTTCTTAAGCAACTAATTTAATTGAAAAAGGACGAATTCCTTCTGCCACAAACAATGCATTTCATCTGTTGGACAGATGACATATTTGGAAGACTAAGTTAAAATGTGTTCTCTAACAATTCAACATCTCTAAGTACCAAAATAAATTGAAAACATAACCATGGAGCACAAGCAGCAAAAGGAAACTTGGTTGTAGACAGCACTCAAATTTATTAAGACTAAAGAAAAGCATTACTATGAAGTGTCTGCCAAAGCTTATGGTCCCTGATATGTCCCACAAAACAGATCTGTACAGTCAAAATCAAAACTTCCAGTAATTTTTCTATGAAGCCCTGCACACTTACAGATCTAAAAACAGCTCAGTTCAAAGCATAGTAAAGTTTCCCCTCTGTCTCAGATCAGGTCCTATTACAAGAGACTATGGCTATAGAAACTACAATAATGTCAACAGCAACCTGGGAAAATTATAAAGAAAATGTCAAAGATGCAGTTTTCAAAACTTTGGCTGCATCCTATCAACACATTTGGGTTTGCTCCCTTTATACCTTACACCTGATTTACTTGCTTACAACAGCAGCTTGCAGCAGAACAAAACCTCTGCTTCTGTAACCTGCTGCACAAGACTCTCCACCACAGGGAGGGCAGAACCAAGTTTATTTCAGCTGTGTGAAGTTACAGCAACCTTCAAACTCAGCACATGTATACAGAGTCAAACAGATTGGTAGAGAGCAGATGCTTTGCTCACTCAGCAGTTTCAGATGCTCACTGATGTTAGGCAGCCTCTGGGGGTATGAGTGGGACTCCAGGCTTTCATCACTCAGCAACACTCACTGTACTTAAACAATGGCACCTCACCTCTGGCTCCTCTCAGGGATGAAGCTGGTGAGAGGGAATCAGCCTACCAAATGGATAATTGCCTGGGGACAGGGTACAACCATCACCTCTAAATTAATCAAATATTTTCCTTTCATCCTTTCTTGACATAGCATGCTTTTAAACCTCTTCTTTATTCTTCTTGCTTTCTTCTGCAGTTTGAAACTTGTTCACTTCTTTTGGGGCCAAAATTAGATATAGTGCTGTATCTTGTCACCCTGGTGCCAATGAGAACTAACAGTTATCATTTGCATCTTGCAGACATATCTTTATAATATATCTCAGGATGGAATTTAGAAGATGCAAAGCATATGTGACCGCCACTACTATAGAGAGGTGTGCATAGCATAGAACTATCACTCTTTTTCTTCTTTACCCTACATGAGTGCATAGAGATTACAACCAGAAAAGAATTGGAAGACCCTCATTAGTTTTCTTATGAAAAGAAGCATATTTATTTCTTACTTCTCAAGTTAATCACATTGTGGAAATTATCTTTCTGGTATGCACCTTTACCTCATAAGAAGAAAAAGGAGTTAAATTACGTAAGGGTATGGGTCACTGATACTGGTATTGGTTGAAGGAACTAGCATGAGTTCAGGTAGGTTAAGAATTTTAGTGTCACATTAATTACCACATTTTCCACTGGAAGGTTTTCCATGTAATATCAGAAAATCTGAATTTGTGCAAAATTGATTTTAATTTCAGAGCAGCCTCACGCTATATGTATTTTGGAACTGCAAAATTTAAAACTGCTGTTTTTCCTCCTGAGCTCAGGGTTTTGTACACTTTGTGATGTGCTCAGAACACATTGGCACAGTTATTCTCTGTTTAAGTAGTAAATCCTATCACATCCAACCGACATGTTTATATTGGATAGTTGCAAAATGAGGAAAATTAAGTATCTAAGCCTGATTTAAAAACTTTTTATAATACCTCACAGCACTGGTGTTCCCTTAAGTAACCTCACTACCTTACAGTAGTCTGTATCCTCCCAATGCAATATTCATTAATGCACCCTGGGAACCAATAATATTTGATTTGAATGTGATGAGTGGTAGGCTGAATAATTTATTTCTCTGTATGCATTTGTCTTTCTTCACATTAATGTTTAACCCTTTAGTACGTATTGTGGTTGACTATTTGGCTGCAGCGAGTACAGCCACTCATAGTTTCACCATTGCCAAGGATCTGAAATGCTGCATTTCAGTTTGCCCTCCTGTCCTTTACTTAAGGCCCTCTTTCAGTAGCTCCACATTTTATATTAGTGCCTCCAGCATGGTTGCCTTTTTCACTGCACTTTGAGTAGACACTTTATAAGTCAACTGCAATATGAAATAAAGGTTGTTTATAGCCATAACTTGACTTTAGTTTGTACAACAGCCCAGTTCTGCTGGACTGTAACCCACATCATGCTCATTACTGATGAACTGGCTCTGAGGTGCTCTCACTCTGCATGCTTGGAGGAACTCAAAAGGACCGGATTTCCATCACAGCTCCTGCAGATAACAGATGCAAATCTGGTTCACGCCAAAGTGTCACCACCTGGAAGGAACAACACCAAGAAGCACCTAAAGGAAGGACAATATGCTGCTGACCAACTCTTCTAGCAGAACCAGAACAGAGCAGAAATCACTGTGTCATCTAAAATGACTCAAAGGCCCAGACTACCTTCCGTGATAGACCATGATTCATATCTTGAGTCACAAGTGGATCCTGTGGTGTTGGAGATGACGTATATCAGAGACAGTAAAAGATGAGGCCCAGCATCAAGTGCTCCCATTTCACTTTTCTGTCATTTGAAATTATTAATCTGACTTGCTCATGTAAACCAAACCTCATTCCTGCTGACAAAGGCATGACTCCTTTCCATTTCAGCAGAGGGAGATTCTCTCTGTATCTACTCAAAGTCCCCAACAGTGCCAGCCACAAAGGCCTCCACACTACTCCAGGACAAGGGAGTGCTGCGGGTGCTGTCCTGAGCATTACCTTTTCACATAACCGCACTGTCTTGCCCTTGCATTACTTGTCTGACTTCTTCCTTCACCGCCACTCTCACACAGACCCCTTCATACCAGTCACGATGCCCCGTCCTCTTTGCCTGATGTTTTGACTCTACTTTTGACCATATGGAGGCATGTCCACAATCACATTTTTTATTAAAGCTCATGGCCCTTATTAGAGTACTTCACTGCTGTTTACTATTTCTTGAACTAAACTTTATACTTTGTGAAGCCTGAGTAGAATACTGCCAGGACCTACCAGTTCGCCCTCAAAATCATGAGGCTTTCAAATTACTGGAATTCTTATTTGGTGGTTGGTATGTTTTTTTTGTTTTGGTTTTTTTTTTTCTTTTTTTTTTTTTTTCAGTTTTGCAAGTCTCCATAGCATCCCAAGTATCAGATTTGCTTTTTTCCTTCAAACATTGTATCTAGAAAAAACTTTTAATTCAGAATTTAAGAATGCCATCAACAAATTTTAAAAGACTCTTGATAAAACAATGAGTTTTACTCAACTCAGTCACAAGGCTTAGTAAGATTAACCAAATCAACTTGTCACTTTCAAAAGATACTCTATTGTGCTATCCTGGTGCAGAATGGCAGATTTTTGTTTTTCCACTGAAGGTTTAGGTCATCCAGACCCAGGGGTAATTGGACTTCATTATAATTCTACACTTCCTAATAAAAAGATAATGAAGGTGGCCATGATTGAGTAGCCATGACTTCCTCCTATGCTATGCTAGTTATGAATATCTTCCTGTCATGGAAAGAACAGGAAGAAGAGGGGAATGTATTGGAGAACTGGAAATTTAAAAGTGTAATCCGTAAGAGATATTCATATACTGTGAAGTAATCTGCAGAGATTATCTGCAGGTTAACAAAGACCAACTCAGAATGGATTATGTTCTAAATTTCAGTGAAAGCACAGAGCTTTACTAGCTTTACCTATGGGAATGCTAATGCCTTGGGTATGTGACATAAGAGAAAACCTACAGATTGCAAAATTGGTGATATTAGAATCTTTCTGTTTTGTGTAACAATGGGAAGGCTGCTGTGTGAATGAGAGAAGCAAGCAAAATTTACCTTTAACTATGCACACACTGACAATTAAAGCATCAACCAAAAGACAAAATACTTCTCAAGCATCTTTGAAGTTAGATGGATGAAAACTGCAGGCTACTGTCATTCACAAAATATTTATCTCTGTTGTGTCTCAAAGTCTTTCAAAATTGAGAGGCTGAAAATGTCAGGCTTAATAAAAAGCCAGTTCACTACTGTTTAAACTTTCACAGGACATCAGCATGCACAGTATCCCTCACAGATTTATCTTCTTGTGACAGGCAATCTGGCTTTAATTTCCCATGTCTCTTTTGTACTGTTCATTTACTATCAGTCAGCCTCCCCATATCAACAGGTTTCTGACATACTGCAAAATGAAGATGTATTAAAAAGTAAGAAATCATCCTTCTCTATTTTGCTAAATCACACAATAAACTGATTTTTTGTCCTTAAGATTCTTGAACAAGAAATTAATAGGAACAAAACAAACATATTAGTGCTACAGTACAGACTCAATTCTACCTTTTAGGTAGATCTTCATATTACTAGTGTACAATATTGTTCACTCCCTGTAGCTTCAGCAGGATTAAAAACAATTATGAGTAACAGACAACATGAAAACCTGGAAAAAGAAGATTTTTCTTCCCTTGAGGTACTGTCATCAAAAGAACAAAAAATAATTATTCTCAATATTTCTACAGCTATTTTAGACTATGTCCTGGTTTTGGCTGGGGTAGAGTTAATTTTCTTCACAGTGACTAGTACAGGGCTGTGTTTTGGATTTGTGCTGAACACAGGGTTGATAACACAGTGATGTGTTTGTTATTGCTGAGCAGCACTCACACCGAGCAAAGGCCTTTTCTGCTTTTTGTACTGCCACGCTGGCAAGGAGGGATGGGGTGCATGGGAGATTGGGAGGAGACACAGCCAGGACAGCTGACCCCAACTGACACATGGAATATTCTATAGCATATGACATCATGCTCAGTATATAAAGCTGGAGGGAAGAAGGAGGAAGGGGGGTGGAACATTTGGAGTGATGGCATTTGTCTTCCTGTCACTGTTAGGTGTGATGGGCTCTGCTCTCCTGGAGGTGGCTGAACACCTGCCTGCCCAGAGGAAGCAGTGAATTAACTCCTTGTTTTATGTTGCCTGTGTGTGCAGCTTTTGCTTTCCCTAGTAATCTGTCTTTAACTCAACCCACGAGTTATCCAGCTTTTACTCTTCCAATTCTCTCCCTGACCGTGCTGGTGGGGGCGTCAGGGAGCAACTGTGTGATACTTGATTTCTGACTGGGGTTAAGCCATGGCACACTGCTGCTAATAAACAGAGGGAAGTGAAGAAATATTTTATGGGTTCTTTTTAAATAATAGTATTTTATTGACTGTACTAGGCTCAAAAGCTCAGTTATACTGTAAACCAGTGCTATAAGGGGGATCTTTGTGGTTAAGGCACTTAGTAAATTCTCTTAATATTTTATCAGCCAGGTACTAAGTCTGGTAACCATAGGAAGTTACTCTATTTCAGCATTGCTAAATTGTGACGATTTTTGCTAACTGAAAATTTGCACACTGCTTGGTCATCTCAACTCTTTTTTTTATAAGCACAATAAAGATTTTTTAAATCACTGAAATCTTTCCCACCCTGCCCTTGATTGACTGCTTCAAAGATTATCCACCAATTTTTTAAGAAAAGCTAAACAGAGAATTTGCACTGTATCAAAACCACATACATTACTATTCATGCCTTTAAATCACTAGTAGGGAAGTACTTAAAAGGAAACAAATCTTGCTTGCTTTTTAGTGTTTTGGATGGGGTTTTTTTGATTTTTTTTTTTGTTTGCTTGATTTAAATCAAACACTTCATCCCTAAAAAAAAAATCAATCACTTAAGATTGTAGAGAGCTGAAGGTTGTTAAAACCATGGTCTCACAGAAGATGGCTAGAACTAAAATATGAGTCCAATGAAACTGGAAACACCACTTGAAAAAGAAAAACAAAAAACAAAACCCAAAAAACCTGAACTAAAAGAAAAATGCAATGCTCCTGGCTGTTATTTTAGTAATGTTATAAAAATACTTGCAAAAAAAAACCAACATAAATCTGATGAGCATAATACTCAGTTTGAGGGAGAAAATACTGAAATAAACTTTTAATAAGATTTAAAGACAAATAAAAAAGAATAAATAATCTACTTGACAATGGAGAATGACAAGGACTAGGTAGAGTACATACATTTCAAAGGCGACTCAAGGATTCTGCTACCTTTTCTCACAGTGGTGAACATGGTGCTGCTATGTTAATGGCTGGACCTGATGATCTCAGAGGCCTTCTCCAATCTAAATGATTCTATTACTCTATGATAGCCTTGCTCCATAAAAAAAACATGAACAATTAGCACATAAGTACTAGCTAAGAAGTGAAAGCATGGTGAAAAATGCATTTATGCACTTTCCAGCTTTAAACCAATTCAATCAGATAAAATTTATTTTGTGTATGCATTTTATTTCTTTTCATTTTGATCTCGTCCTGACCCCCACCCATTTTTGTATTCACTTAAAGCTTTGAAGCACTGTCACATGTGCTAGGCACAGGGCTTTACTGACACCTAAACAGCTGCCAAAAGACGCTGGGTCCACAACAGGCATCCCAAGGGAAAATGATCAAGAAAAGGACAATAGACTACTTGAACGCAATTTATCTGTCATCCATGTGCACAGCCCTCTTACACATACATATATCAGATGCACTGAAAAAGGGACCTATCCTAATGCTCTTGCCAATTTCTCTGGGAAAAGCTTCCAACCAATGACAACAGTAGGTTTGATAAAGCTCGCATCATTTTTCCTGAAAGGCCAGTTTCACCATCTTCTTGGATAAAGTAAAAAAAATTGGGGAAGATTTGAAAAGGAAATAGCTAGCACAAATACTGGAACAAAATATACCTGCTTTATTCACTGACATGCTCAGACATGATATATGTCAAGTGAACACCATCAGTCACTACTGAACATCAATTTCACAGGTGTTTTAAAAACCAATCATCTATAGACATCACATAGACACCAATCTACAGAGAAAGGATAAACAAATCATCTCTTAAAATTTGTATTTTCAGATGCTTATAAAAAAAAAAAAGCCAGAAGGTAGTGACATAGAGGTCTGAACTAGGAAAGAAGAGTCAATTTTCACTGACAGCGTAGAAGATTGTTTGGCTCAACTGTATTCACTTTTTATCTGTTACATACTCATGTCAGCAATACCAGAGGTGTGCTAGGGCTACTGGAGGTTGCCTCCACCTGCAGAAACCACACACAGATCTGTCTCAGAACTCTCGGAAATCTAGAATTAGTCAATCTTGTGAAGTCTTGTGAAGTTATTGTGCGGAAGTAATTGCGGTTAGAGAAAAGAAGAGTGAGAATACGTGAGAGGAACATCTCTGTAGACACCCAAGTCAGTGAAGGAGGGGGAGGAGGCATTCCAGGCACCAGAGCTGAGACTTCGCTGCAACTCGTGGTTGCATGGTGAGGCAGCTATGCCCCTGCAGCCCACGGAGGTCCACAGTGGAGCACAGATTCACCTGCAGCCTGTGGAGAAGCCTCACACCAGAGCAGGTGGATGCCTAAAAGAAAGCTGTGACTTCATGGGAAGCCCATGCTGGAGCAGGCTCCTGACAGGACATGTTGGTTCATGGAGAAAAGAGCCCACACTATAGCAGGTTTCCTGGTAGAACTTAGTGACCCCATAGGGGACCCACGCTGACTGGATCAGTCTGTTCCTGAAGGACTGCACCCCATGGAAGGGATCCACATTCAGGCAGTTTGTGAAGAATTGCAGCTTGTTGGTAGGACTCACACTGGAGAAGTTAATAGAAAACTGTTTCCTGTGGGAGGGACCCCTCTCCGGAGCAGGGAAAGTACTCCTCTTTTGAGGAAGAAGCAGGAGCACAAACAACCTGTGAGGAACTGACTGTAACCCCCATTCCCCATGTCCCTGTGCTGCTGGAGGGAAGGAAATAGAGAACTGGGAATAAAGTTAAGCTTGAGAGGAAGAAGGGGCTGGGGGAAAGGTGTTTGTAACATTTGTTTTACTTCTCATTATCCTACTCTGATTTTGATTGGTAGTAAATTCAATTAATTTCTTCAAGTCAAGACAACCGACATGGGTAACCACTGCTAATCTTTAAGTCAAGTTAACCTTTACTGTGGGAACACCTGAAAAGCTGGCTCAACTGGCCTTCAAGGGAGAACCAAACCCACACCAGCAATGCTCATGTACAGAAGTGAGAAAAGCTTTCCTCCTCTGTTTGCACTGAGAAAATTGCTGCTACCTACCACCTTTATTTGAAAAAAAAAAGCAGACCTGATCTCCTGAAACATGATGATGCTCATTCCTTATTCAGAGAACAAATGTTATTTTCAGTTCTTCCACTAGGAAAAAACTGCCACATGTTATTTTTAAAAATCCAAAGGTTTGGCACTTAGCCATGACAAAAAGCCAAAACTAATACGATTTCCAACTAAACACTGAAATGTACTCTGCAAAATAGCTACGGTCCAGTGCCTATCAACTGTTGGTGGCCTTCCACTACAGCTAACTACACACTGCCGATATTAGCTACCAGTCATTTCAACACCAGGCAATGCATTGTTGTTCATTATCTCCACTTCCAGTTTTTAAGCATTTTGTAATGTCAGATTCAGGATTAACTTGTTCTGATACATTTTTATATGTCAAGGTAAAGCACGCATGGACCTTAACCATGTATTATTAGTTTAAACGTACACAGTTATCTAGTCACATGAATAGAGGCTACTTGAAAGATAATGACAATTGCAGTGAATTTATTATTAGTTTCACTCACACCTGCAGATTTCACTGTTCAAAGATGAAGCTGTAAGAGGGAAAATAACTGCACTTAGCCAACAAAGCAATGCATGAGATTTACAAAGCAAGAGCATTTTTGTTCAAATCATGACCCTAAGCAAATACCAGGAATTATCTGCTCTTCTTACCAATCCCCACCCATGCTTTGATTAGAAAAATGAAAAACAAAGCATAAAAAACCCCCACTCAGGAATAAGCAGGCTTATCCAAGGGACGATCTAAATGACCCATGTTTTATCAGTTTTTTTAAAACACAGGCAAATACTTCAAAAAACAAAATACTTGTAACTTATACAAGGCTATAGCCTGTTACTCCACTGAGCTTTTCACAAAGCCTTCAGGAGTGAGGATGATTACAGAGGAAGCCTACATATTTTCCTGACTGTAAGTAGCTAATCAAAGAGTACCTACAAAACCAATCAATCAAACATGTAGGTATCTAATCAGCTGGCCTTTCTACAGACAGCTGAGCTGCAGTTGGATGAGGCTGTGTGAACAAAGCCCAAAATTATATGTTTAGATAGGCAAAAGATGTTTTTACAATGTAAAAAGAAAAGTTCCTGGGTTGTTTAAACCTGTCCAACTGCTACTGCCCATTGGAGTATGGAACTCATCCACAGACTGATTAACTGGTGGAAGTAAAATTCCTGAAGTACCAAAATCTGAATAAAGTTTTCAAGGTTGAAAGCTCTTTTCTAGATGACAGCCTTTTCCTTACTGGAACAGCTTGGCATTTCTGAATGCTAATGAAAGCATGAAAAATACAGGTCTGGAATAAGCATTGCTTTACTCTTCCAAGCCAAGTGTTAACTGTGGAGGCCCGACAAACATAACGCTTCACTCCCTGCAGGCTGCTGTACTGCTGGACAAGAGAAGCAGCTGGTACATGAATAAAATACAATAAAAAAAAAGATATTTCAAAAGAACCAGAGGGTACTAAATAGATTTTAAGTGTGAAGCATTTGCTTAGCCTTAGAATCCCTGTATCCCATTAGTAATGATAAACAGAACAGGTTGATTTTGTCACTTCTGTCTAATCAATTTGTGTTTGTAATTGTGTAGATAAAAAAACCTGAGTAATTTTTGTCAAAAGGAAGAAAATCAAGTGTACATCATCCCTCTAAGTGAGATGTCTGAACTATAAGAGTGTAACAAATATCAATATACCAGCTGAAAATAACAGAGTTCATTTGCACACAGACATCACAGTAAAAAGGTGAAGAAACCCAGATTCACAGATAAGTCAGTCAAATTACTTTTCACATTACTCTCCTTCTGTTAACCAAAAGCCAACTGTTTCACCACCATGATGTTTCACCACCAACTGTTTCACCACTGATGTACACATGTTGTTGAGCATTTCAACTCGAGGCCTGCTGGCTCAGGATGTGATTTCATGGTTAGTTGAACAGAGATGAGTGAGGACTACCACCAGAGATAGTGGCTATTCACATCCACTCCAACTACTCACTGTCACGGGCTGCACTGACATCCACGGGAAGCCTAATCAAAGAAATAACCTGTCCTCTTGTATAGAGGATATTTGTACCACACAAAAGGAGTTACAAAAGTCTTGTTTGAAAAGACAGGCACAATATAATATCAAATTGTGTTTTAGAAATTAAACCAACACAGAGTAAACCAAAAGAAAACCTAAGAGACCCTACATGCCTGCTTCCACTCTTTTCCTCTTGAAGAAACCACCATGATGGCATTCCTAACCTGAAATGTCACAAGGTGCCATGATGATGGGAGGGAAAAGTTTATGCTGCACAACCACAGTGATGGGAACAGTGAACAGTATCCCTGTAAAAAGAGCCTGTGAGGCTCTTTACTCTCATTCATGAAATTTATCCTACTGACCTGCTTCAAAGCATTGCACCTGCAGCAGACCCCAGGTTCCAGAGATATTACCATCAAAAGGCCATCCTCACCTGCCTTGCTAGATCCAACTACAGTGCCTTGGTTTTTCGCACAAATGTGCTGACAGACAAAACCAATAAAATTCTGCCTCCCCTTGACTCAATTAGTTTAATCACACTGAGATTTAGCCCAAGTTATTTATAAATGCCTGAAAACACTTGTGGGAAAAAGGTTGGAAAGGCTAAATGCTGTTGATGTAAACTCAGAGTTGCTTGGCGCACAAACATTCAATGAGTTAAAAACAAAAGCCAAAAAAGCAAGGAAAAAACAAACACAAAATAACAGCAGCTTACCTTTTGAAGGGGTGGTCCGTGGTCATCCAAATAAGTGGAATTTCCTACAAAAAGAAGAAACATGGAGATAAGCAAAAGCCATCCAATGCAACTTCAAAACTTGCCAATTCATGGAACTGGTGTATCTGTATCCCATTGCTTTTATGGAAAATAAACTCACTTTGCTTTAATTTTTGATTGAAAAAAGAAAAACAAAATGAATTTGTTTTGACTACATTTGTAATAATAGATTAGATGCACACTGTCATTTCAGAAAAAAAAGTTGCTCAATTAATTTAATTAATCCATCACAGCTTTCAATTATTTGTATGACAAGAACTGTCAGCTGCATCCTTGTACATTTTAAGGAAGTGAGCACAGTTAACCTCAAAAAGATTTCTTAAATAATAAAGTATCAAAGACCTTTATCAGACTTTGGTTTGATGGAGTTGACAAGCATTCAAGTTGTCTATCTTCTAACATTTCCCCCATCTTCTAACATGTATTTTCCCCAACATCCCAGTTACTTTTTGTTCCCAAACAAGTATTGATTGAATGGGAGTTGTATTCTGATGTAATGTAATGACACCTGCCTTTTCAAGATGTTCTTTTTATTCAGACAAAAAGCTTCAGAAAAAATACAAAAAAAAAAAAAAAAAGGAGAGAAAGCTTCTAAACAAGTGAGTTCTCCCATGTCAGCTACAATAGAAAAAGGCAACAATTTCAGACTTTACACTTGTTTCTTTCAAACACACACACATATATAAAATACACTCTAACACACAAACATAGGCTGTTTTCCCTGCAACTGTTCTTCCTGAATCCTTCTCTCAAAGGATTAATCAGGAGCTTTCCCAATATGTCCCAGCAGATAATTAACCCTTGCAGCAAGTCTGAAAGTTCCCCTTAGGCTACACATGCCTCTCCTCTCAGACATCCTCCTCCCAAAGAAAGCAAAAAAACCTCTGCTCTAACCTTATATCAGTATGGGGTACGCAAATAATTTTTACAGGTGCCTAACAGACATCCAAAAATCACATGGAGTAGGACTTCAAAAATCATGTCCCACTTGTGAGCATCTGTGTTTCTGGAGTGTCGGATGGGCAGCAGAAACTGCCTCTGAGGTAATACAGGCTAGTGGGAATAAAACGTAACTCAGCACCCAAGAGCTGTTCTCTTGTCAGTCTGGCCAAAAAAGACCCTGTGTCACACTGTTTCTCGGAGAGCCAGAAAAAAAACCCTGACATTTCTGGATCCAGAAGGCAGGAAGGAGATATTTTTGTGTGATTATGATGAATTCCAATGTACAACAAAGAGGGGGGACCATTTTTCAGAGGTATTTTGCGTTCTATTTTTAATCTGGCTTTCCAGCATATGTTATAAAACCATGAAAAATTCAGTCAAAAGGCTTCCAACTCATCTAAAGGTAAGTCCCGATACCCCAAACTGCTTTTACAGATGTATGTACCTTGATCTTGGAAAAGTTTGTGCAGCTACAAAAGCCTGAACAGTAACTTTTTGATGGTCATCTGAAATCATGAATCATCATCTGAAGCACGCCAGAAACTCATCTTTCTATTCATTTTACATACATACCTACCCTTTGAACCCAGTTGCTTAATTTAATGCCATAGATAATCTAGCTGATTCCCTACATTCAGGATAAATTCTTTATCCATTCCTCTGATACTATTCCAACAGCCAGGGAAGTAATTCAGTTCCCAGCTGCTAACAGAGTTGTGTATGGCTTTCTGTTAGAGTAGCTGGTCCGTATGCAGTGCAGTGGACTTGAAAATAAGCATTTCAGGAAAACCCACAGATACATCTGGGAGGAGAGCAAGAAAAACTTCTCATTCAGGATTTATCTTTTACTGTAGAATCAGGCTGTTACTAGTTCATAGCGACTTTCTCCTCTTTGTAATTAGGCAAGTGGAAAGGCTGACACTGTTCTTGATAAAAACCATTTCTTACAGTTTCCTCATTGTGTCAGGAAAACTGTTTCATTTTGATGGATGATAAAACAAGTGATGGTTGTTGTCTAAACAAATGAACACATTAGAAATGACATAAACATTTTATGAAAACTACTAACTTGTTAGAAAGAGTAGCAAAACTTTGAGTTTTGTAATTGGTATTAAGAAGGATACAGTAATAATAATCTATTTTTTTCCTGTCTCCCCAAAACATATACAATCTATGGTTACCTGAATAAAAAGGAACATTAACTACATATGTATTAACTATATTTAGCAATCACCTCTCATAGCCTATTTTGCTGTAGAGAAGGATTTGAATTACCAGTCATAGTTTAGACAGCACCTTATAGAGCAGTATAAAGTGTCAGAGTTATACTACAGAAAATAAAAATTGAGATATTCTTTAAAATTAAAGAGCCAATAACTTAACTAATTTCACCGTTCTGTATCAGTAATCAATCTGTGTTCTTAGTATGCAGACTGCACTTTCCTTCCTTCCTATCCAGACTGCATATCTCTGGCTTCGAACATACATCCCATGGATTTGATTTCTGTTCTTAGAACGTTGGGTTTTTTCACAGCATATTCTAGTTATTACTGTATCCACTTAAAAGACAATGTAACACTATGAGGCATTTTCTAAAGGTAATTTTCATGGAATTTACTTGCTCAAGTTCAGAAGCAACTAACTGACAGACAGAGAAGTACAAGGAAATAGAGAGTATTGATTTGAAACCTAGTCAGAATAACTTAGAAACAGCAGAGGAGGGAAAGCTTCAGACATTGCCCATGCCCTTACGCTGTCCCAAACTCCATGTGCAGAGCTAGCTCCTATCTGCTGATGGATATCCTCGTTCTGCTCCTGACACATATGAACCAGAGTCAATCTCAGCATCCACAGCACACCACATCAGTTCAATAGTCTGAATTCTTTTAGGTTCAAGTTTTAAATGAGAATTTGTTTTCAGTAATAAAAGCAAAACCTTTTGCTGTATTATTCATATCATACCCTAAGTAAATACATTAAAATAATCCCACAAATCCAGCTGCAGCAGAGTGCAGGAGCAGCCTGTGAGGTACACCAGCCAGCTCCTTAACCCCACAAAGCTCAGCACGTGCCCTCACTGATCATCATATCACAGAATAATTGGGCTTGCTTCTCAGTCCGCCTGCAAAACAGGGGCCACGCTATAGGAGACTTAATGCATGCAGAAATATCATGAAAAACATGCACCTATGTGAGAACATTTCTGAAAAAAACCTGTAGGAAAGATGATGACTTTCTAACATAAGAGGCAATGAAAATCTTATTAAGCCTCACTCCCATTTTATGAACTTAAGGCAGGGTGTCGCTTTCACACATGGGGCCATTTTCAGACAATACATATCAGACTAGGTTAGTTTAAAAACAAAAGAAAAATCCAGCATTATAAATATTTTAACAATGGAAAAATACCAGGGTAAAGCCAATCTATGAACTAACAGTTGACATAGTAGAAGAGGCAAAGCCACTGACCATAAGCTCAAATGTTTATTGTAGCTATATTAATACAACAAGCTTTTATGCAGCTTTTATATACTCTGGCACAGACACCATGTGTTTGACATCACTAAGTGCCACAAGACAAAAAGAGGCTTTCTGTGGTGGAAATGATAAAGTGATAGAAGAGAAGGTCATCTTTCCTCATTAGGAATCTTGTCCATTGCCTTGAAGCAACCTTTGGCATTAAATTATCAAGATAACTTCTCTCAAGTCCCTTAATAAAGACATCATTGTGCTTGTCTGCTGATCAAGATGATGTTTCTAGATTTTTTTTTTCCAGAAGAGGACTATTCCTGCCTTCCTGTAATAGCATGAAAGTCCAAGGTATTAGAAACAAGTCACACAGAATAATCACATCTCTACACAAGTGGGATTATGCATTCCACAAACACATTCAACAGCACACTTGAGCTGGCTGAACATGGTCTCCTCCAGACTCTGTCAGAGATAAAAACAAAGAAGTTGGCTTTACTGTAGAAAATGGTGAATACATGGAAGCAGTCCAAATTTTTCCATAATTTATTATCTTTGAGGTTAAGTGAATCAGCTGTATGCAAAATCTTTGGGGAAATCTTGTGGTTATGTTCCTTTTTTCTTGGAATCACTGAAGTGTGGGGGTTTTGCTCGAAGCAAGCCAAGTTGAAACAGAGAAAGATGGTCAGTCATCAGGATTATGGACAAACATGCTGAATTCAGTTCAGAACCACAGATAAGAAAAATAACTGCAATTCTGGAAAAAAACCTTTCCAAAAAAGTACTGGGCAGTACAAGAAGGGGAGGTAAACGGGCTTATGTATGTACTAAAGACCTTTTGATAGCAACCGAAACAAGATAACTCCACTTGAAAAATTTGGATACCACGTGGAAAGAATTGTGTAGAGACAAAGAGAGAAAGCCAACATGGAAAATATCGAGTTTTGACTATTTTCCTGGATACGGGTTTTCCCTTGTTAGGAATTACAAGCAGCAGTCTAGGGAGCTTGGACCCAGCTACTGCCAAATTTAATTTGTCTTATGAAAATCCTCCTTTGTTCTCTTCACTTGGTCACCATCTCAAACTTCCAGGCGCCAATACAACCCTTACTGGCAAACCATCCCTTGCATCATCTGACGCCTAAAGGAAAGGAACAGTTTAATAGTTGTCTGACAAATCTTCTGGTCACAAAATCAGGCTTTGGAGAGTGATTTCCCAACCAAACACCTCTAATCATTACCAACTGCACCTTCAAAATAAATGAGAGTGACAGTGAGCAATCAGAAGAGGATTAGTTCTGCTCTGCTTCCTTCTTTTCTTTTTTCCCTCCCAGTTAAGCAGTGGACATCCTTAGAAATTTCAAAAATATTCACACATCTGAAATAATAAGATGTGCTAGTCATCATGTCTTGGAGCCCTTTGTGGTCCAAAGACAGGAAGAGGGCTAGGGACTGCAACTTGAAAACTAGCAGCTTAGCAGAATGATGTTGCCCACAGCTCAAATCCAACCTAAATGGAAAACCCTGCTATTGCTGAGGTCAGCACAACCACACCAGATTTCACAGAAGAAAGTTTTTCCAGAGGTGTGTGGAGAAGATTAACAAAACATAGCAAAACCCCAATGGCCAGTCTGCACTGGAATACAAAATGACTTATTGTCATTTCTTATATCATATGTAAAAAGCTGTGTACTTACAATTGATTTTCTCTTTGTGAGATGAGCATCCTATCAAAATTTTCATTTTTTGATCATGAAATAAATGTAAAGCAAACAGTATTTTAAAAATATTTGACAGTGAAAACTCTTGGCTAAAACTGCTCTCAAATAAGAGAAAAATCCCCACATCTTACAAACTCACAAAGACAGACCTATGTAGTCTAACATGAGAAGGTTCATAATCTTTCTACTACAAGTACCCACATTCTGTATTTGTTCTATACACATATGAAACAGTTGAATAATTTCCTCCAAGGCTTTTGCTAGGAGGCTTTTCCTAATCCCCAATTGTTAGACACTTGCATCTTGTCTTCACTCTGAAAATCTTCCATGACCAGTTCACACCAACTTTTTTCTTGTACTGGCCTTTAGCACACAGAAGTCTTCATAGCCTGGTATATACAGGCCCCAGCCCAGAGTACCAACACACAGCAGTTTTATCCCCTGCATTTCTGGCTCTCACCCTTCTACTCATTTGAGATTCTTCTTGACCTTCTCTTTGAGATCTTTGCAGGTTCAGTCATCCTTTCTGTGCCCAGGAGCAGCACAGCACCTGTCCAGGCAGCCCTGGTGAAAGACTGACTGCTGTCCTGATTGCAGCCCATGCAGCAGAGAGATGTGGGCAGGACAAGAGAAAGAGCATGCTAGGCATGGCCCTCCTCTTGAAGAGAGAGGAGACTCCAAAAGGCAAAGCTACTCCAAAATCACAGATCCTCTCTGATTTGTGAGCATTTCAAAATGTACAGACCGGTGTTTCATTTAATTGTTTTTCAATAAAGTCCTTTAATACTACTGAGGGAAGGGAGAGGAGGCAAAAAAAAAAAAAAAAATCAAATCAAGAAATAAAACCAGCCCTGGCAGGTACTTTCCTGCACTCAAAAGAAAAGCAGATATGCAGCTCTGTCAAGACACTACAGAGAAAATCTAATGATCAGAAAAAATAAGCTGCCATTAAGCCAAACTATTGCATTTTTATTTTAATTCATTTTGCTATGAGAACAGAGACTGCAATCTATCTCTGTGGCCAAAGAGCCCTTTACTACATACACTTCAAAGCCCCATTAACCTGTCCTTCATCTTCACTATTCTTTCAGCTAGTCCTCAAATTCAGCATTTTGGTTGAATTTCACATACAAGTTGACACAGATTAAATATGGTGGGGGTTTTTGTTTGCTTGGTTTTTTTCTCAAAGAATTTTTATTCTACCTTCTGTCACAAAGTATGCCAAATATTTTGTAATGCCTTTTATTCTTTTCTTAATTTCCTTAGCAAGATTTACCTTAACAAAAATGCAGTCAGTTCTATAAATACATACATGTGCCCCTGAGGAAAAAAAAAATAAAAAAATCTCTCAAAATGTGTGGTCAAGCCATACTTAAAGCTAAGCCACTACAAAAAAAAAGATGTTCAAAATTTAAGGGGCAAGTTGGGAAAAGCTCACAGTTTGACAGCTAAACTGCCACCCACCGAAAGCACACAAAGACAGGTCTCTGACTTCATTTCTTAACTGGATAACATGAGAATAATAGCGGATGCCATATCAAATTATTATGGTTAAATACAAAAAAATCAGAGTAGCACAGAAACTAGCAAGTTAGAGTGTAGTTAGAAACATCTGACATTTGGAAATGAGCTTGACTCAGTGGCATCCAGGTAAGTGTACTTGGGAAACTGCCTGCCGCAGGCTGCAGTAAGAACTACATTTGAGACTTTAGAGGGAATGAATAAGTGAAAATGTGGCCGAAAGAAAATCCTCTGAAAGTAGCTATCAACAATCAACACTCTTAAACTGGAAATAGAAAAATGTTGCAGGAATCAGGAGATGACGATTGCACACTGGAGATACACAAGAGCAAATTAGTCAGGCATCTGCCAGCAATGACCCATGTTGTCATGCTACTTTAGAACCAACAGGCAAATTAAACCAGCTCCTATTCAAAAAATATTTATTTTTAATTATTGGTTTGTTTTTTTTTTAATCAAACAAACTTCCTTTGAGTGTTGTTCTGAGTCCTGTCACTCAGTATTCTCATTCATTGCTTGAACTATGAATTGAAGAGAATTGGAATCAAATTTGATAACACTACCAAATGCAGGGATTTGACATCTCCTGGAACTCTTGATGAGAACACAGAAAGATAGTGATCAGTTAAAGAAGAGGTCTGAAAATACAAGATGTGATCCAGTAAAAACAAGCATACACATTTCAACTTGGTTAAGGGAAATATGTTCACAAAAATGGCATGGAAACAAAGGGGAAACTGCAGAACAGACCATGGGGAGAGATGATGGGAGGTAAATACCAATTTCCTTCTTTTGGATCTATTGAAACACTGTGAAAGCTTTTCAGGAAGATCATTCAATTCCAGCTGAATGTAGAGAGATTCACTAGCTTGGCAAGAAGTCTGTTTTAATTCATTGTCATATGAAGAAACTTTCTAAGACTTAGGGTTACTGCTTTTTTCCCTCTTCCTCCTAAGTGAGAGGTGCAAGAATATTTGCAAGCCACTTGCCTTCTTCAGGGAAAACTTTTTTCCGCTCTACCCCACAAAATGCATGATGCTGAAGAAGAAACTCTATGGGACAAAATACGGTGACAGGACCATGACACTTTCCCTTTCAATGCACACACTCTCCCCTGCACGAAGAACAGCACACCCAACACAGGAGACCTTCCTCTGCACAAGTGAAGGACAGGACCGCAACTCTGCAGATAAACCTTCTCTTCACAAGGGTTTCCTTACCAAAGTGGCATGGGCATAATGATGAAACTTCAATGAAGACCTTGTCACGTGCGAGGCCTCTTAGGCTCACCTCTCTCTGCCATTCACGGTACAAACCCACAGGAATCCGTATCTGACCAGACACCTTCTTAGATGATACCAGTCTCCTATTACATCAACACCAGACATAAGCTCTGCTTTTTCTCATGATGTTTTTCTAGTGACAAGTGTTTTATTATTTAAGCTTAACTCAGCTTTCAAGCTTTATTCCTGTCTACTGCATTTATGCAGATATATTTCTCTCTTTTCCCCTTGCACAGGCAATCTTGACACACAGCAAGTCAATGAACTTTGGAAAACACCCTGCTGGCAAGTCACCAGCTACTCAAGGAAGACTTTTATTACTATTATAAGCATTATTAAGTACTACGCTACAAATACTATCCAGAACAAGTTGTTTGTTGGGTGTTTGAAGTTCCTGTCCCTGGAGGCACGTTTCCGAGAAGTTGCCTAGGTCTGTGGTCTGACCCCAGCTGCACCTTCCTAGCAAAGAAATGAACACACTTCACAGAAAATTAGTCACATATAGCTCTAAAGAATAATTCATATTTTTATTGTGCTGAAGCCAAATGAGTTTTCCTTCCACATGCTTTTCACAACATTTGAGTCATATGGTTGCTGTGATTTTGACACGCTTCTTTACATAGGCAGATGCATTTAGGACCCCACGCAGAAGGTAGCCTGCAGGATCAAGCTGTATGTCTGTTTTTCACTTTCTGCATCATTCAAGTTCTCTTAGTATCTGATCTCAAAAAGTACAAATGAAAATATAAAAGCCTTTTTACAAGTCTGCCTTCTTTTTCTCTTCTCTACCAGTTTTTTGTGTCACAGGAGAATCACTGTAAAACTCTTCCCTATACTTGTATACTTCTTGAAAAGCAATAGCACTCTAGGTAGGAAGTGGCTGTCTTCTATTGCTTTCTTCTCTGAAGAAAAAGTTTTAAAATAAGAATTACAAATTGTTTAATCATTATTAGCTTCCTATCCTCCAAAGGCTTAACAGACACAAAGTTGGAAGTAGCATTTCTTGCCAAGTCTGTTAGAAGCCTATAACTGCAAAACAGAGCATTTAAGTAGGTCAGATAAGGAACATACTGTACCCAAATGAGCTATTTCTTCTTTATGACACATTAGCATAAAATTTTATTAATCTCTATTACAAAAACCACTAAAGTTTCAGATGGCGTTCTAGACTTTGACAAGATTTAACAGAAATATTTTCCATTACTATAAATGCTTTGGCCAAACTGCTCATTTTTCACACTATCCAGCTACTTGTTTCTATTCATGAAGACATTTTAACTCCTTTTTACCCCTGTCTCAAACAGATGCACTTGAGTGACAAAAAGTCTTCTCAGTGCAACAGTTCTGTATTTTAGGAACTTCTATATAGAAACTGCACATTCAAAAACAAGAGGCAAGATTTAGCAACCACAGAGCATTACACTTAAACCTGTCTTTCTATTTCACCATCCTTCCATCTACTACAACTGTAGGACAGGATTAATCCCATTCCCGCCATTCCAACCCCTTGTAATACACACCTTCTACTTCAGATTTCAGCCTTTACTGAGAAAAAAAGTAATTTTGGCACATGGAATAGACAACTTAAAACTCAGTGTTTCTGAAAAGATTTCCCTCTACTATAAAGCACTACAAATGTACAAATCAACATCATGATTTTTAGAAAGATGACTTTTCCTGCTTTTTGCCTCATTTCTCATAATCTTAAACATGATTTGTACCCAGTTTTGTATGAGTGCAAGATTTTTTAGATTGATTCATAAACATTCTATAGAATGCTCTATTAAAAAAAATAAAAATAGAATGCATTGTTATAAAAACTTTGCTCTTCAAAATCTAACCCTGTCCTTATTACTGTAGCTTAAGACTCACAACACAACCCGGATAAGTTTCATCAACTCAAACACATCCAGCAGTAAATATAAACATGTACTGATTGTTTTTCACAGATTCAAAACAGCTAAGATTTGCCTATTAATTATCAGGCATTTATATGCTTTCAATTTTCAAAAGTCTGAATGAAAACTTTTGGAAGACAGGTTTTCAGATGTATTGATTAATTCTGTCTGCCTTAAGCTCTCTAACAACTGAAACAGTTTCCCAAAAGCATCAGCAATGGCAGGTTCTGCATTAACATCCATTTGTTAAAAAAGTAACTACACTGTATGCAGTGTCATACAACCACAGAAGCAGTCCAAATATCATCAGCCTCAGCAGAAATCTTCAAATTGACATTATTTTTCTCACACTCTCTACCCTTCCAAGAAATATTAGCAATTTCTGTATCTACTACTAAGCTAACAGTGAGGAGCTCAAAATCAAGAAAGGTACCAAGAGGGTCTAAAATGCATTTTGACTCACTAGGATAACTGTTTATTTAGAACTGCTCTGGTGTGCTCTGACTGCACTCATGAACTCTTGAGTTGCAAACATTCACTGCTGGTAACAATTACCTAGGCGTGCTCTTTCTTTTTATATCATTTTCCTGTGTTTTATTTAGCTTGGAGAACCACACCAGGATGTCACCACTAAGATGCGGTAGTTTAATAGATCTCTAACCACCACTCACCAGCCCTCCTGCAGACTGTGCTTCTTACAAGAGACATCTTAAAATATATGAAAAACATCTGTGTCATATAGACTATGACAATACAGTAGCCATTATCTAAATTCAGCTTCTCAGTGTATACATGCCTAAAGAGAACATTTTTTTTTAACATAACTACATACAACTAGATAAATACATATCAGCAACAACCTTTGCTTTGCTTGAGTAGTTAAGAAAATTAGTTGTTTAAAAAGTTATAACAAAGGTATTCACAAACAATATAAAAAAAATAGTCACATACTATGGACCAGTATAGCTCAGATGTATTATTGCACTATACTATGCATGATATATGTATATCACTATGTATGGTGATGTAATATTTTTAGGACAGGCTTGTCAGCCTTCTTTTTAAGAGTAGCAGTAATATTTTTAATGCCAGAGATTTATGTCAATGTTTTTAAACTTTTGCTGAAAGATGAGAATAGACCTCTTGTTCTAGTTGTATAGCAGGCAGAGTGGTGTAATTCTACATTTCATGGGGTCATTTCAGCAAGTGTTTCACTTCTACAATTCCCACTGAGTTTGGCTGAGATATAAAGAATTTGCAGCATACTGAAATCAACATTCAGATACATTAAAAATGCAATTCTTTGTCCTTTATTCTGTATCAGATTCTACATTTCTCAGAAACATGACAATCATAAATAATAGCAAAATCTACCTAGAGAAATATAACCTAGAGATTTATTGTTTTATATTAAGAAAAAAAAAAAAAAGCATGCTTGAATACCCTCTAGAGCTAAGCCAGGCTACTGTTAAATGTTATCTGTCAATAGCAATATTTGTTACCATAATTATGGGAAAAGTTCATTATTAACTATTACTTATGTAGTATATATTTATAATATTAATCATTAAATGTGTGTTCTTTTCATTTTTTTTATACCCAAGGATGCAAGAATACCCAAAAATCATCTTATACCAATGTAACACATAAAAAGTGCCCTCTTCCGTATTACAGAGCTGTAATTTTCTGTGCATTAGAAGCTGAAATACTAACTTACATACAATTGTAGCTCAGTTTACTCTTAGAAACTATATATTTCATTAAGTAAAGACATTTTTACATGGCAAGATCATCCAGATCTAACTCATTAATTTTCTTATGGCTTTATCTTTCTTCACATGGGATTTTTGTTCCTTTACATCTGAGGTTCCCCAAGTACAGCAATTCTGAAATTATTGAGTTCCCCAGGAAACAACATATTGCAAAACTCACTTCTCCTAAGTGAGCCCCATTTAGGATGGCTTGCACTTTTCACTCAGGAGATGTGTTTACATAAGCACTACAGAAATCAAATCTCATTCCATGTATTGAAGTGTTCAGGGGTCACAGGTTTTCTTTGGCTGGGTATTTTGGGTTGTTTGTTGGGTTCTTTGTCAGTTTGGGTTTTTTTAATGCTTGTGTTTTAAAGCCGCATACTTAAAAATTAAGGAACCTAGCATCTTCAGACATAGAAACAATGGTCTGCAGTGTAAAAATCATCAGGACATACAGACAACTATGTGGATGGTGCTTGCAGTGGTGACATTAGTTACTCATGGAGAATTTAACACTTCTGTGAATCGTCCTGACCTCTGATCCAAAGACAGAGGGTACTTTCTGAGGAATACTGAACACTTCCCTTTGAATAGCCTCTTATGAGAAACAGATTCTTTCCAAAAAACGCCCAAAGGTCAGTATAATGCCAACACCAAATTTGTTTCAATCTGATCAAACCTTCACACTTTAAAGGAGCGCATTCACCTGGCCTGCAGTGGCACAGCAGCAGGTACGAGCAATTTGCTACCTTGTAGGAACATGAAATAACCCTTCAGCAACAGTTGCGGCAGTTTGCTCCGCTTTGGGATGCGTGTCTGTGCTTTTGTGGCATTATTTTCCTCTCTAGACCTCAAAAAATCATCTCAGACTTCCTACCACAAGTCATTTTGTTTTAAGTCTTTACATCTTTATGGATCCGCTATCGACAGCTCTCATGCTATGGTCAGCCAGAGTGTCAGCTCCTCAGCTCCCCTAACTCCAAACAAAATACAGCTGTGAAAATACCTCCTCTCTGCTGCTGCTGCAGCTTCACACAAGCTGTTTAAAAGGTCTCCACTGTTTTCTTCTCGTTTCCCACAGCAGTTTCCACTGTATTACATTATTTACCAATCAAGAGTCCTCCAGAACTTGCTTTTGTCAAATACTAAGAAACAATGTAATTCCTCTAATTGCCTTCACAAAAATAGTACATTGTTTTTTAATCAAATTGAAACAAGTAGTTATTAAAAAAATAAAATAAAATCAGCCCTAGACATATTTCTGGCACTTAAAATATACCAGCCCAAGCTGTGGAAAATTATGAAGCTGAAAATGGGACCTTAAGGAGGTTAAACTGGTGTAGAAACCTTGACAAAATGCCATGGTACTGGCATTACCAATACTCGTATTTCAGAAGACACCAGTGTATTTACTCAGACTGAAATGAGAGTTCACAGCCAAGGCACAAGCAATAAAGTGGTTCGAGTAACTCAACTGGGCCCAGAACTCTTACTCCCATGCCAGGCAGCTTTCCTCCACCCTTGCAATCCTTCCTTAAAGCAAGACACTTAAGTGTCACCTCAAACATCTCCAACAGCAATTTTTTCTTCAGAGTCATCTTTAAATCCAAATTGTTTTATGACATATTTTGTAAGAGCCATTGTAAAAGTGAACTATAATAAAGCCCTGTGATGGGTTACTTCAGTATAATAGTTATTGGAAAGCCATGAGAGAAACTGGTATTTCAAAATAAGATTTACACCAGCAATGCTTGCAGGACTGAGCCTTCAGATTAGCACCTCTTTGGAAAGAGCATACAGCTTTCTGACATGCTCATGTAGGGCCCAGCACTCACTAACTTCGCAAGTAACTAAAACACATCATGTTTCCAACATCCTTAAAAGTTTACTATTCATTTATTTAAGCCCAGGACTTTACATATTCTTACACTTTTGACTCTTTCATTGGCATGTAAACAAGAATTGCATTTAGCTCCTAAGAAACCCTGTAATATGCCACCATTTTAGATCACGGAAACTTAAAGGAAGAGTCATAAATGCAGTGCTGTCAGCTGGAACATGAGGCCCGTGAGCACAAACAGGATTTTGCATAGGCAGCTATATGAGGCTTATGTAAAACTACACAATTTTACAGCAAGACATATCATCCCAAGTAAAAACCTGGGTGGTGGGGTTGCTTTTGTTTTCTTTTTAAAACAAATGGCCTGGTGAATGAATCACAGCATGAAAGCAGTGCACACCCCATCGGCCCCTCCCCCCTCAATAAAACCAGAAGGTCTAAAGCTTGACAGCAGGAGCAGGAAGGCCAGTTTTGGGCTCATATCCCCTTTCTGGTTTTGTTTTGGTTTTAGTTGTTTGTCTCCTTCTGCCTCACCTGCTATTTTAGAAGTGTGTCTTTATTGTAATGGAATCATATTCCACATGTAATCTCCATGGGAAGAAAAGCAACTTTGCACTTGATTCATCATGTCATATTAAGCTACTACATTACTGCTTGGCCTGGGAAGGATGCCAACAGGCTCAGCATACCCTCTCCTGCCACTTTCAGTTAAGGAAAAGATTTCATGGCCTTCTGCTTCTTTCTGCACTCAACAAACCATAGCTGTGATATTCTCCCTTTTTATAATGCAGCTGAAAGACAGGATACATTTTCACCATGTATTCTCATGACACTTGCTGAATGTTTAGTCAAATTTTAAATACCCTGCCTGAAAGCTATTAACTAACAGAAGTCATCCCTTATGAATTCCCCAAGAGAGGAAAAAACAAACAAACAGAAACATGGATATCAGCACCTCACCACTGACAGTGCAGTCTCAGTTTTGTGCAGCATCCTCCTGGGCTACTCTGGCAGCTGAGCTGCTGCAGGTACACACACCCAGGGAGAAGACCCAGACTCCATGCAAAATACCAGTCATCCTCCAAGGGGTTGGACTATGTCCTCAATCTCTTCCACCATCACTTCTGAATCTGGCAGCACTACCAGCAAGAGCAGGACCGATTCCTTTAAGTTAAACATCTACGGAGACTGAGAGACAGTGTTCACAACTGCCAACATCCACAGTTCCCAGGACATTAAAATGGAAAATCATAGAACCATTTCAGTTGGAAAAGACCTCTAAGATCATCAAGTCCAGCCATTAACTCAGTACTGCTAAGTACACCACTAAACCATGTCCCTCAACACCACACCTACAATCTTTTAAACACCTCCAGAGATGGCGACTCAACAACTTCCCTGGACAGCCTGTTCTAATGCTTGACTACCTTTTTGGTGGAGAATTTTTTTTTTTTTTTAATACCCAATCTAACCCTCTCAATTTGAGACCATTTCCTCTTTTCCTATCACTGGTTACTTAGAAGAGATGAAACCCCAGCTTGATATGATCTCCTTTCAGGTAGTTGTAGAGAGGGATAGGGTTTCCCCCGAGACACCTCTTCCCCAGGCTAAGCAATGCCAGTTCCCTCAGACACTCCTCATAGGATTTTTTCTCTAGACCTTTCACTGGATTTGTTGATCTTTGGAAGTGTAATTTGGACACATTTAAACATAAACACATGCAAAGTTACTGTGGTAACTAACACAGAAAACGAGGAGCGAAACATTACAGCATCAGGTGGATCCTCTCTTAGCACAAACGAACAGGAAAACAAATATTAAAGTGAATATTAAGGAAGTTTTGGACTTCCACAGTTGTTTCGCCAAGCTGTGGATTCAACAGAGCCGACCCAATATATTGGCCAACATTGGTACCTTGCTGGGCCTAAGGTAGATGATGCACGAGAAGCAAATAGGTCATATCATCACATTAGACAATGGTGCTCTAGCCAAAAAACACAAAAAAAACCCCAAAAGAGGAAACAAATGAAACCCATCATTTACCTGGGTAGCCTGATGGTAATTTCTCAGCCATTCTCCAGAACAGATACTGGACTCATCAAAACCCAAATGAACATTCAAAATAATTTCTGCTGGAAGCCAGTGCTGAAATCATTGGAAACTTTCAGCCACTTAAGTTTTGGTTACACAGAATAGTTTCTCCTCCAAAGGAAAGAGGGATTTCCTGCTGTTTCCTGCTGGGATTTCCAAGCTGTTATGAGGTGAACATTTCTGACATTTTATTTTCTGTGTAATATTCTGACAATATTAACACAAAAATACCAGGCAGTCAAGACACCCTTTCCAAAGCATGCACGAGTCCATAAAAGCACGACACACAAATAAAAAAACAACTCTGAAGCTTCAAGAAATAAAAACAACTCTGGAGTTCCAAGAACTTTAATATGTTTATATTATTCCAGACAACATTGCTAGTCAGCAATGGTTTCACCCAGGCAGAATAGGACAGCAACATATCAGCAGTAAGGAAGGTTGGGAAATGTGATTTCATAGTACAACTAAGATCTAGGAATAATTTAGTCACTCCAAGATCACAAAGGGGAGAGCAGTTTAATTCCTCCCAGCTGCTGAGCAATATCCTTGAGGTACTACAGTTTCTGTTAAAACGATCACAGAAGAAATAGGCATTTTACAGTTTCAAAAATTGTTTTCAGTACAGAAGTAAGTGAAGGCAGTTCACACTTTTCAGGAAAGTCATAAAGGCAGCACAGAATATCAGAAACCCAGTTACGATATCTTCAGTGATTAGAATTTTTCTGCCATTACAAATGGAAGAGTATCTTTGCATCTAATATAATACTGTTTTCACACAGCTAAAATTATAGCCTTTCTCATTTCCTTGCAATCTGGCATGCAACCTGTTTTTTACTTGACTTCCATTCTTAATATGTCATTTAGTACTCAGAACATTATGTAATTTTGGCATTTTAACTATTTTTCTGCAATTCTGACAGCTCCATAATTTTTCCACAACTGACCTGTTATTTACTATTCATCTATTATTTCTACATTATTCTGAAATGTACCTCTGCCTTTACCAGTACCCTTACAGTATCTTTATTTCAGAATCATCTGCAAATATAATCAAAATCTTAAATCTCCCCTTTCTAAGCATTAAAGCAGACATTGCACAAAATCACAATACTGATCCTTAACAGCCGCCTTCCTTAACATGTACATATGTCACAATAGCTGTAGAATCATGGTATATGAAAAATATTGTACTTATTACTAGCATTCTCATCAATAAAAATACCTCCTAATGGAGACCGAAGGTTAAAGGAAGTAACAAAAATTTACTTCTATAAAACACTACTGATTATGATCACAGCATTGCACTCTAGCACACCCTGAATGACGTTCAACCACATCCAACGACCAGACCCTATTCCAAACGATAACCACCCTCAGCACCATGAGGAACCATCACAACCAGCACATGGTCATCCCTCTGCCTTCTCCAAACCTGCCCTGAGCTATACCTGGGTGCCACCCTGCAGCCCTAGTGCCTCCCTGGCAGCAGCCTCCAGCCACCTTGCCTGGCTGCAGTGACCAGACCCAAGCTGCACCTCAGGGATGCCACTTTCCCTTCTTGAGCAGGACCAGGAAGTGTCACATCTCCCACTCCACAAGTGGCTTTCACCACAACCTCTGGTTGTTGATTGCACCAAGACCATTGCTCCCAACACAGAGCAGTCACCCTCCAGCTTCTCCACACAAGGGGTAAAGCACTTGAACAGTAACATTTCTATGGCTGATAGCAAACTGTGTGACACTGCACACAATGTTATTTTTAAACTTGAATTAGTCTATGATTGAATCAGAAAATGCAGCTTTGAATGGTCCAAAACTACAGTGTGGCATATATGAAATCATTCATTGAGGTACAGTTCTTTACTGTACTTTCATTTTTAGCAGCCCTGAAGTGAAACAACACATTTTGGAAGTAGAACTCCTAATAAGCTGGTCACTTCAGAAAGTTCTGTTAAAAGTGTTAAATTGTGAAAGAGACAGAGGAATTAAAAGCAGCTTTGAGATATTTTTTCCCTCCCTTTGTTTCTATACAAACTGTTTTGAAAGCCTGTTTGCTTTCCCTTCCTACAGCTGCGTTTAGAAAAACTCAAATTCACACTTTTATTTAAACTCTTGCTTTTACTTTAGCAGGAGTTCCTATTGTGAAAAACACTTAAAAAAAATAATGCTTCTTGTCTGATGAGAGCATCTTGTGCCAAACAGTGGGAGAGCTGTGCTACTGCCGCTGATTTGCTTCTTCCTAAACACCACTTGATTCCATCATTCACCTGATCAACAACAGGGGAAAACAGTACAGGGAGAGGAAACATTCAAAGCCACAGCTGAATAACCCACTACAACTCAATGGCATTTGACATTTTGTCAAATTAAAAAGAAGGCCTACTAAATTGATCTCTCAATATACTCCATCACGTGGTTATGTTTTCTGTGAACACTTTAACCTTGACAATTCTGTACTTTCTTCAACTGTTAGGAATGCTGCTTTAATGAAATAACAACAAAAAAGGCACCTCAAACCACAACCCCAACCATATAATATCTAAGACTGATAGCTTATGGTCAAGCACTACAAATACCCTTCACCTGCAATACAAACCAAACCTAAACCTCTGAACAGCCTAGCTTGCTGCCACAATTCATGTCAACTGTACAACACACAGCAGGTGGGCATCAGTTCATTTCTACAGTCCCATCAGCACTTCAACTGCCTCCCTGCTCCACACAAAAAACAGAGTCCCTCACTGAGCTGAGCCATCACACTCTCCTCCAAAGGGCCTGTTACAGCTTCCCCATCGGCTCCTCTGTGAGCCAAACCCCACAGGGCATGGATGACAGTCCCACAACAGTGTTTTACAAGCCTGGCTGCTGGGGACCCTTGTGCAAGGCCACCACAGAAAACAATGTTCCTCATGCACACAGGCACTCTGCAGGAATTTCTGCGTCACGCAAAGGACACTGGTCCTGCAGTAACTCTCAGACCTGTGGCCACCATGCATTTAGAGCAGCCATGTAGGGAGCCACAGTAGTAATTAATCTGAGGAAGACTTTTCAAGGCAAGCCAAGGTATACACGCCAACGAAGGGCATCAGGAAGCATGCACACAGTGGCTGCTGAAGTTATGGAGCAGTCAATAAAAAAATCTTCCTGCAAACAGGGTAGACAAGCATCCTGCCTGAACTACAGCTGGTGTCATTTACACACCTAAAGCTCCCAGAAAACTGACAAACTTTTTCCCTTCAGTGTCCAGAAGATAGGGAATATTCAGTTTGCCATCACCTACAAACACGCTAACATGACCAAGCTGCCCACCAGAATGTCTGCTACAGTGGCAAGAATGAATGTCAGTCTCCAGTGAGGTTCTGGTACTGTCAGCAGGAGGCTTCTTCTCCAACGTTGCCACACTCTGCCTCCTTTGGGACTGCTCTTACACTGGCATCTGATGAAGCGAGGGCAGCCTGGCTCCCCACATCGCTGATGCAACACAAGTCCTGCACCTATTCTCCAGCTTCTTTACTTATCACAGACTCACAGAATATGCCGAGGAAGGGATCCACAAAGACAGAATCCAACCCTTAGCCCTGCACAGGACCATCCCCAAGAGCCACACTGTGTGCCTCAGAGTATTGTCCAAATGCTTCTTGAACTCTGTCAGGCTTGGTGCTGTGAACACTGCCCTGGGGAGCCTGTTCCAGTACCCAGCCACCCTCTGGGTGAAGAACCTTTTTTTGATATCCAACCTAAACTTCCCCTGACAACTTTAGGACATTCCCTTGGGTTTTGTTGCTGGTCACCACAGAGAAGAGAGCAGTACCTGCCCCTCCTCTTCCCCTCACAAGGAAGATGTAACCACAGTGAGGTCTCCCCTCAGTCTCCTTCAGGCTGAACACACCAAGTGCCCTCAGCCGCTCCTCATATACGCCTTCCCCTCAAGGCCCTTCACCATCTTTGTTGCCCTCCTATGGATGCTTTCTAAGAGTTTAATGTCTTTTCTATACTGTGGCACCCAAAACTGCACACAATATCCAAGGCGAGGCCGCCCCAATGCAGAGCAGACAATCCCCTACCTCAACCAGCTGGCGATGCTTTGCCTGGTGCCCCAGGACATGGCCCTCCTGGCTGCCAGGGCACTGCTGACTCATATTCAGCTTGCTGTCAACCAGGACCCCCAAGTCCCTTTCCATAGCCCTGCTTTCCAGCATCTCATTCCCCAGTCTGTACAAACATCCAGGGTTCCCCATCCCAGGTGCAGAATCTGGCACTTTCCCTTGTTGAACTTCCTATGGTTGGTGACAACCCAGCCCTCTAATTTGTTGAGGTCTCTCTGCAGGGCCTCCCTGCCTTCGACGGAGTCAACAGCTCCTCCCAGTTTTGTGTCATCTGCAAACTTGCTCAGCATCCCTTCCAGTTCTGCATCCAAGTAATTTATGAAGATGTTGAAGAGCATAGGGCCTAAAATGGAGTCCTGTGGAGCCCCACTATTGACAGGTCACCAGTCTGATGTTACCCCATTCACTATCACCCTCTGTGTCCGACCCATGAGCCAATTGCTCACCCACCACATGGTGTTTATCCAACTTTTACTGACCTCCAGCCAAATCATTATTTTCATAACGCAATACCATTTCTGGCATTAAGTCACATTAAAAACAAGGTCGAAGTGAATTTTTACATGTGACATTATTTTCTGCAATCTAAAGACTGCAACAACTTGGAATATTTTCCTTCTAAAATCTTATAATTTATGTAGACTAGTAAAAACAGTGAACAACCATTTTGAAAAAGACTCTGAAGTTAGACATAGAAATTAAAGTTGGAAATACAATCTGTTTTTTAACTGAGCAGAAAAAAAGGAAAGGAAGACAATACAAACAGACAAAAGCTTGATGCTCTGCTATTCAGAAAGCTTTCACTACACCTAGAACACAGTTATACAAAAAGAAATAAAGAAATTTAAACTAAGAAACCCACCGCTGTTTTGCTGAACCAAAAAGTATCCTATTTTTGTGTTTAACTGAATGTTCTCAAGACAAGAACATCTGAATTCAATTAACAGAAGTTCTGGTTTGGGGGGTTGCATTTTTCTTTTTTTCTTTTAGTGGGTTTGTTTTGTTATTTTAAGTACTGAAAATTTAACTACGTGAACTCATCATTGTTGAATGTCAAAATCATGGGATGGTAAAAGCAAAATGTAAGTTTTGAATAAGTCCTTAGGAAAAGCTGTGTGCAAAATAAATGTGGAATGTGATCACACAGATATACTGCAGTGAGATGTAAAACAGTCATGCTGTTAGTAATTCATATATTCTGAATTTAGGTAGTTGTTTATCCTCAAAGTCCTGGCCATAAAGATGATGTGCTAATTTGTTTCCAACCTAATGACTTTTCTTCAGAAGAAAGATAAGCATTCTTTTTGTCCCTGGTAACAAAGGCCAGTCAACTAAATCCATAAGCTTGAAAAATTGATGCAATTAGGAGTTCTTTTTTGCCTAGTACTTCCAGATATTGGTTTGCACCTGACATGGGGAGATTGATACACAGAAGGTTCTGATGCAACAACACAGAAATAGTCAGTAGTTTCTTTCTGATGTCACTCATGACAATTTCGGTTTCTCTGTAAGCACAGCTCTGGTGTCAATTTTCCAATTTTTATTTCAAATATGTCTCATGGGCAACTTATAGGCTCGAGTTGACCTACAAAAGGCTTTCTTTAAGAGGTGTGGATGACCACGCAAACGTACACAACTCCCTTTCCAAAGGATGGATCACGGTCACACATTGCATTTACAAAACACTGAGGAACATGGTGGTCTATAAGGTCTGCAAGAACATGCATTGAAAGCCATGAAATTGTGAACACCAACAAAACCCCACTGCACTATTAGACACAGCACATGGGTGGAAGATGGAATAGTCTTGCTAAAATATATCTAAAATATTGGAAGGCTGCTACTATCAATGAGCAAGAGAAGCAGTTTGGGGAGTGGGGGTTGATTTTAGTTTCTCATACAGTCAATACATTCAATACAGATCAGAGAATCATCAAGGCTGGAAGAGACCTTCAAGATCAGCTAGTCCCACTGTGATAAAATATCCATTTCTGGCATTTTCAGACACTGGTTCCTTTGATAACAGATCACAACAGACTGTTCTCCCAGCTGACATTTGCTCTGTAATATTCTGCATCATGATATCCTTCCTCTTCCAGAGGTTGTACATACAGAAATGTTGTGCCTTGCACAGAAGCAATGACTATTCTTTTCTTATAAAAAGAAAAAAAAAAAAAAATCACCATTCTCCTTACTAACATCTGACAAAAACACACCAAGAGACTTGTTTACAACAGTTACATATTCTTTTCCTGAAGGATTTGTTCACAAACAAGATCTGAGACAGAAGTACAGATCTCAGCAGGCAGAGGGTGAAAGCAGAAATCCTTCCAGCACTGTCCACGTGAATACTTTCCTTAGCACAGCTTGAGCCCATTAGCTTCTTTTGTTTTCCCTACACTATCCAACAAAAATAACTAAATCCAGCCTCATTTGCAGTATATCCCATTATTTAAATGAAGGCATTTATGCCTCTCTTTCTTCCATCTTTAACTTGGTAAATTTTCTTGAATTAATAATCTGGTCATCCTATTAGATCTCCAGCTTTATGAGAATAAAAGGCTAGGCTGCTTCAAGGGTGGGACTTGTCCATCTTGTGATCTGTGATTCCTCTGTAAATACACCACAAACTTGCCCACAGCAAAATACTCCAACCACACAATATCATCACAATACCTAACAGCTATGGTAAACCCAACCCTAATTTTAAGGCATTATTTTTTCTCCAAAGTAGCAAATGTCAGTTTCCAAATAAACAGATTGAGAATTTGAGAAACTAATTCATGCTCTCTATAACCAAAGCATACATATTCAAAGGAGATGATCAAGCACTACAGAAGTTGGGAAGAGACACTCTACCATTTCTTTTGGAGAGTTTACGTGAGAAACAACTGTCATCTCTGAGTTTAGGAAAACAATTTCTCTGCCACGGGACACACAGTTTCAAGATGGCAAAACATTTATTTCCAAATTGTTACCTATGGCATCTGACTTAACAGCACATTCACATGAACAAGTTTGTTTTTCTAAAACCATTCTCTCTCTATAAAATTAGCTTGTTTCATGGCCCCAAACAAAAACAATACAGTCCATCTTCAAACAAAATAACAGCTAACATTAGTAATCCTAGGAATAACACATGTTATTCCTGAAACATGAAAGCCTGCAATACTCAGGAAGTGGAAGTGGGGATTATTCAGTTGTGAAAGAGGGCTAGGTTACTCTCCTACTTTTCCTGATATCTTACATTAAGAAATATAGGAGAAATTAATAATTTTAGTCCTGTTGTTCAAAACATTAATAACAGAAGTATAAAAGACTAAACTGTCATAGGAGAAAAGGTTGACTGCTGTTCATCTGAACAGAGCCTGAGTATTTTCAAGCCTATTCAGATACAGGACACTAACCCTGATGTTGATATCTGGCATTGGTTTAGATTCATAAGAAAACATACAGTGCTTTGGGTAAGCATATAATATTAAACTGGACATCTGTTCTTAAACCACAAGAATTCACATGCTTTGCTTTTTGATTTCCACCTCCACTTTGTTCAGAGGACAATCTCCCAGTTCGATGTGATGCTAACTTTCTTGCTGTTTTCTACGAAAAGCTCAAGACAGAGATCCAAGAAAAGCCCAACCAAAACTTGCCCCTGGCACGTACAAAAATTTCCCAGGAGCAGTTGTGATTGTTTCACTGGTTGTTTGGCTCCACTGCCACTGTCAGCTGCAGGACCTGGCTCGCTGTTGCAACCAAAGGCAGCCCTCAGTTGCTGGCCGTGCTCTGCAGCACCTCTGCCAGCCTCCCTGGCTCTCACTGCCTCTTCCATAGCTGCCTTCCTCTCTCTGCCTGTATCTGCAAAACCCAAAGTGGAACCATCAGGTTCAGGCTCAGCGAAGCATCATCCACGTTCCTCCCAAAGACATGTTGCATCTGCAATAATTCTTCCTCCCTTGCGGTCAAAAGGGATTAGTCTTGTGAGAGAAAAAGATAGAAATGTTTTTCTCACTGAAAAACTTGCTCACTGGAAACTTACATAGCTTCTTCAGGGAGCTCATGGGGTACTCTTTCATGACAACTTTGTAGTTCTGATGCTGACAATGTCTGCTACAGCCCAGGAGCTCTCCTCTCTCTGACTCCCATGCAAGCTACCTTTTCAAGGCTGTGTTATGAAAGCTATTATCCACAATTGCTTATAATACCAAGCCTCGCAGCACCCTTATTTTTGTAAAGGGACAAGTATCCAGCTCAAGCACACAGAGCATAACCCTTGAGCAAAATATGCAGAGTGAAAAAGCAAGGCCAAAAATACTCCATAAAGTTCAGATTCTGTCCTGAAATTGGACTTCTCTCCCCTTCCAAAGGCCAGAAGAGATTATTCTCTTATCACAGCTCTGTACAACAGGTCAGGAAATTTTACCCCTCAATTAGTGTCCATTTCTCCCACATGTAGACTATTTCAAAGTATTTACAGAGTCTGTCCTCTTCCAGTGAGAGCCACTATTTTTGAAGGCACAAGCAAAGCGGTTAATCCTGCTCAAAAGAGATAAAGACCAATTTAACAGAGATTTTTACAGTCAGCTTTATTTCAAAACTAAAGTGGCATAGTGAGGTTGTAATAAACTGACTCATTTTTGGACTGCTAAGTACTACAAGTGTAGCATTCGCCAAAGCAATCAGCAGAACGTCTGCATTTTATTTTTCAGAAAAGATGTATCTTTGAGTCCTTGCCACAAGAAATGTTTTTGTCCTGCATTTTTTTATAACCTCCCAGGACATTTTTCTCCTCCTTTAATTAAAAAATGTGGGTTTTTTCCATAGCTTCTACACAAACAGCACAGAAAAGCCAAAATGTTTCTTGTCATATAACTTTTTACAAAGAACACATTACTGATAATGACATTGTTACAGACAGACTCTCTCCACAACAGATTTTTCTCTTCACATATCTTATGTTTGTCCCCAGTTTTCCACATAATTGCATTATCACTACTATTTCCAATTCAAATTTATCTGCCTACAGCTTCCAGCTATTGCTTCCTGTTATGACTTTCTCACATAGTCTAATTTCCTTGGTATTTTCTCCCTGCAAAGGTACTTGACCGCTGTGATCAAGTTATCCCAGTCTTCTTCATGCTAAATCAATACTGTTTCACATTACAAGGTATTTTTTTCCCAGCCTTAAAATGTTTTTTGTGCTTTTTTTCCACTTCTCCCCTCCCTTCCCACCCTCTCCTAAAAATATGGCTTTCAAAACTGTACTATGCAGAGACATAAATGTCGTCTCCCTGTTGATATATTTCACATATATCGGAAGAAAAGCATTCCTTTACTACCCAGGTATCAGTCTGAAGAACATGTTGATATTTAGGAAAAAGACAATTATATATAGAAGAGTCTTAAATATTCACCTACACAATTTAATAATTTTATGTATTTAAGTATTTGCCAGTATTCTACATCTGAATGACACAAACATTATACTAGCAAAGTAGTGACCTCTGCTTAGGCCAAAATTATCAGATATTTAAAAATATAAAATACCAATCTATCTTGGCAAGACTGAGAGGATTTTTCAGATTTTGACAACTAAGCAAGTTTTACTCCTTAAATGGCTATATTTGATACCAGCAACATTAATAGCCAAAAACAGCTGGACAGAACCATGCTGTTTATTAAATAGTTTACAAGTACTACTTACCCAAATAATTTTCAGGATTAGTCTTTGAAGGTTCTGCCTCTGACCTATGGATTTGGACTACTTTCCATTTGGTCACAGACACACAGCAAGTACTGACTGATTCCAACTAGATATAAACAACATATCTCTGTGAATAATAACAGCTATAAATTTAAAAATGCTGCTTTGTCAATAGCCATACTGACATGTCAGTCATGTCGTTAAGTATTTCTGAAGTGAAATAATATTCAAAAAATTAAAGCCTACAGCAGCAGAAGTCAAAGTGTGACTTCTAATGGAATCTTATCATCCTTGGTCATCATACAGGCCTTGTCCAGTGACACATTACTGGCTGCCTAGGTCCCACGCACAGGGAACACCTGCCTTCAACAGGCAGAGGCATCTCTGTGCACTTAGTGGTGTCCCAGCACTGCAGGCATGGTCTTGTGCCACCACCTTAGACCTGACCAGAGGAGGCTGCCATGGGGCCTTCAGCTGGTCTCCCTCAGCCTTGCAGCAAGGGCAGCTGTGGACAGATGTTAGCTGTGCCTGACCAATGGCAGCACTCATCTCTGTCAAAAGGTCCCATTTCCTCTTGCTTAGAAACTATCAGAACTTTGGACGTTTCGACTTGTAATTTCCACATCAAACCTTTGTCTTGTGCTGTAGGCTCTCAGGAAGTAAGACCTGTCATGCAAAAAGGAAGCCTCTTCTCTTATCAAATATGCATGCAATAGCAACTAATGACTACCTAAGAGAGAAAGTACTTGCCTACCCTATCATGAAGAACTGCCAGTGGCAAAACCACATAAATCTTATTGAGGCATGCACACACTTCATGAGAGCAAACCAGGAAATACTGTTCTGTGTAGTACCCTACTGATCTTATATGTTAAATAAGGGGGTTATGGACAAGCTGAGGAGCAAAGAAGACAGGATCTCAGATACTGGAGAAGAGAAATATTAAGTACATCTCCAGGGCTAATAAGAAATCCTGCTTTCACAAAGTAGTCACCTCAACTAGTAAACATTTCTTACAAGAAAATTATTCCCCTCCAAGTTGTAACTGCCACCTAATAAAAACAAGTCTTAGCCCTCTTCCATAATCTCAGCTTCATTAATCCTGTGGCAGATATAGAACATTTTTTCATCTCTTGAAGGCCTAACAGTTTCAGTACTTCTGCCTGAACATAGCAGAAGTGTCAATGAAGCACAAACACAGGGCTTCTATCCGACATCAATACTCAGTAACAGAGCACTATGGATTTCACCCCTTCAATTTTCAGGGCAATTCTTCCCAATATAGTGCCAACAGCTAAGACAGTACAAGATATCAGACAAAATAACTTTCAGATTTGCAAACAAAAATCACTTTAATACTTATGCATTTGCACTTTTAGATTTTAATATAGGCATTCTTGTCTCTGAAGTCTAACAAGAATGTGTGTACACATGAAGCATCCAGCAGAGAAAGCAAAATTTAAAACCAAACTATCTAAACCTGTAGAATGACCCCGAGCAACCATTTCTAACAGTTATAGATGTGCATACCTTTTAAGAGACACTGCAAAGATGTATCTGTAACAAGACAAGTGACTCAAAGGCAGTAACCAGAAGCCAGTAATAAAACAGTTCCAGCATTTTCCAGCTGCTGTCAAGGGGCTCTCACTGCCTCCAGAGCTGACGGGAATGTACACAGAAAACTCCCAGCACACCCCAGAAAAGGGACTTGAAATATCTGTGGTGAAAGCATCACAAGCATCAACTTGTCTTTACTTACAAACCTATCAATCACTTTTCTAAGACATTTTTTGTGAAAAAGGCTAAACAGTGAAGTTCAAAAGGTCATTTCTTTCTTGACTTCAACTGACCATTTCTTCTCTCTCGTCTTTTGGCTTATACAAGAAAGAATGGCATGACTATGAAGTCTTCCCTTTTCTCTCTGTTTCTCAGGTCATTATCTACCAACTCCTCTTCTGGCCCTTCAAACAGAAGGTGTCTACTATTGACAGCCATTTCTGATGGCTAAAGACAGTCATATGCCTCCCCACAGCCTGTACTTTTATGTCACAGTTTAACCCCAGCCAGCAATTAAGTACCATACAGTTGCTTGCTCACACCTTCTGGTCCCCAAGTAGGAGAGTCAGAAGAAGGTAAAACCTGTGGGGTGAGATAAGAACACCCGTATAACTAAAATATAATAATAGTAACAAAAATAATAATAATGATGGAGATGATAAAACAGGAGGTAAGAAGAGATAAACAAAACCCAAGAGAAACAAGTGATGCACAGTGCAATTGCTCACCACCCACTGTCTGATGCCCAGTCCATCCCTGAGCAGTGAGTGGCTCCTCCCAGCCAATTCCCCCCAGTTTATATACTGAGCATGCTGTTCTATAGTATGAAGTATCCCTTTGGCCAGTACAGGTCCGCTGTCCTGGCCATGCTCCCACTTGGCTTTTTGTGCACCTCCTCACTGGCAGAGCATGGGAAACTGAAAAGTCCTTGATTTAGGGTAAGCACTACTAAAACGTCAGTGTGATACCAACATTATTCTCATAGTAAATTCAAACACACAGCATTGTGCCAGATATTAGGGAGAAAATAACCCCAAATGAAAGCAGAACAGTATCCACCCTTTATTCTATACTATTTACATCATCCCGAGAACTCATACTTTCTAAGACACCCCACCTAATCACAATCACCTTTCCTGTCTTTTAATATGTATACACAGATATCACTCCCTCAGTCTATGGTCCATCCCTATAAAACGTCCATTGAGATTTTAGTGCATGACTTTGGGCTCTGTCTGCCATAACATTCTTTCAGGGCAGGAAAGATGGTGTGGTGTTGGATTGTTGTATACTGAAGCCAGGTATGATTCCATCACCTCTGTACTCATCTGGTTTTCTTTATAGTTCATTTTCATTAATCTGTATGATTTTTACTGTAATACTTTTGACAGGGCAATTGAAAGGGAGTTAGGTTTAGATCTCCAAACCCGAAGTGGCAGAGACAGGCCCCATGAGGGACCCAGTGTCACAATGGTCATACAGTCACCACAGAATGATGATATACCGTATTACTGAGGAATTAACATCATACATTTAATTCATTTGGCTATTCTCACCCATAATCAAATCCCCTCAAGACACACATCAGATTTCCCCATCCTCACACATTACCCGCAAAATGCACCAAGGTGCTCGAGCAAAAGTAATCCCATGGATGCATTTGCCTTTGCCTGAGGCAGGAATAACCCAGACTGTTTTTCCTATCATATTTTTAGTGTGCACTACAGGTACTTTATCCCCTTCTAAAGTATGTAGAAGCTTTGATTGAGCAGGGCCAGCTTGACTGGCAGATCCTCTAATGTTGACTAACCAGGTGGATTTTCCTAAAAGCATACACACACAGAATATTCTGAGTTGGAGGGGACAAACTTGTTTGAAGGTCTCACCACCCATTGCTCTCAGTGTAGTCTTTAACAGTCCATCATTCAATTTTTTGAGAGGGTGGTACATGATAGGGGACGTAATACAACCATTCAGTGCCATGCCCTTTGGCCCTGGTATCTATGAGGTTGTTTTGGAAATGAGTCCTATTGTCTGACTCAGTTCTTTCTGGGATACTGTGTTTCCATACGACTTGCTTTTCAAGGCCTGGGTTAGTGTTCTGGGCATGGCATGGGGATAGGATATGTTTTCAGTCGCATGGTGGCTGCTCCCACCATTGTAAGCACATGGTACTTGCCTTGGCAGGTTTGAGAGGGTGTGACGCAGTCAGTCTGCCTGCTCATATGTATATTTCAGCCATCATCCACCATTACAAAGAAAATGAAAATTCTTTGACTTAGAACAAGCACAAGTTAGCAATAACTAAAACATCAGTGTGCTATCAACACTATTTGCATACTGAATCCAAAAACACAGCAGTGTACTAGCTACTAGGAAGAAAATTAACTCTATCCCAGCCAAAACCAGGACACTAGAATAACAGTAGTTGTGAGACAGCCACCACCACAGTCCTCAGAGTAAGTCTGTCCCTGTGAATAAAGTTACTTGTGTAAACAAAGAGCGTAAGCAGGAGGCGTGGGAAGGGAAAGAAGGTTTTACACGTCCTGAGAGAACCTGCCACAATGGCAAGTGTCACACACACTGCAGCTTGGTCTCTTAGCATCTCCTTCTGCATTTGTGTGAGCTCTCTCCTGCAACAGCCAATTCAACCACCTCTTCCTCCCACTTCCCGAGACAAGAGTTTGATAGCATTATTATTGAAATAGGTATTCACTAAATAAAGGATTCAAATTTTAATTCCTGCTGGGAAACATTAACTGAAATAATATCTTTCATTATCATACATCCGCTGTGTTGTAGGCAAGTTGTTTGAATCTACAATAAGACCTTTAGGCACATGCATGAAATCCCACAGCCTAGGGATTCCAGCAAGTGGCAGAGTTTATTGCCTCTGTTGCTATTCTAACTCTCTTACCTAATCACCTAACTATGAAAAATCCAACATGTGTGTCTCATATTTTTTTATATCTTCAAACCCCTTTGACCTACTTCACTAACAACTGCAACCAGCACACCAATAGCAGAAAAGCTTTCTGCTGGCTTCACACAGTAGTAATTTCCAGGGAAACAGCAGTAAAGGTGACTACACTCAGAAGTCCCCCTATTTTCTGGAACAAATGTCACTCTAAACAAGGAAAACTAATTCCAAAGAAGTAAGAACTTTCAAATAGAGTAAAACCCTCATTTCAAGGGAGAACAGAAATATCACCTCTGATGCAAATTCACTGTGGTTTAAATCCTTCTAACTGCATATAAGTAACCAAGAGAAACATATAAATATGCAAAAGCCAAAGTTGTATATGCTCAAACACTTTAAGGACTGCTACAAGGACTAGATCTCTACTCTACTCTCTACCTATCAGAGTACAAAACACTCTGCATCAGATAAGATACTGCTAGCTGGTCTAACCCCTGTTCAGAATGAAAGCAAGAACAGTAGATGAGACAAACCTGCAACTGTTTCAGCAGTACTAAGCAGATTGCTTAAGTCCTTCAAAACACTTAATGAGCTTCTCAGCATCTAAACAACCTTTTTGTCATTTAGCAGATAGAAACAATTACTGTAAGAAAGCAAACCCAGTACACTTCAGGCATTTTACTAAGTTTTCAAACAGTAGATGTTACTTTCCAAGCAGCCCGTTGCCCTGTTATCATTGCTTAATTCAACAGGTGGAATAAGAGCTGATACAGCCACTCAAAGGGTACATTCCAGTTAGGGGAATTTAGGCAAATATTGCACAAAATTATTTGCAAGCTTTTTTAGCAGAGTTTTCTTGCCCCAGAATGAAACTCATCCTAGTTCTCCCTCTACCTCCAAATTCAGGGACAAGCACTTCCTATTTCCAGCACAAGGAAACATCAGAAAATTTTCCTTTGTAATAAAACACTCGGGTACTTTGGCAACCTCGGAAAACTCCAAGAGGAAAAACAGACCACCCACACGTTAAAGTTCTACACAAAGTTTCTCTAACAGGTGCATAGTCCTTCTTTTCCTTAATAGATCAGATCTTGGGGGTTTTATGAGGTAGAAACATCAATCCTCATGGTACACAGTTTATTTGCTTCAGCAGACATAGAAAAATGGGAGTAGACATAGGTCAATGGTTAGAAGTATGTCACATTTTTAAATGATAAAAAAGATACTTTGAAGTCTCACATAAATGACTCCATGTTTCTGTGAAAAGAAAGTCTTCTGAAGGTAGCCAATGATATCCAGAATCAGATGTATTAAATTGGGTACATGGAATGGGAAAGATAAGCAGCTTACACCAAGCACATTAAAATTTTACTTGTGGTATTTATTCATAAACAAAAATCAATAAATTCAAAGATCTTATAGTAACCATTGAAATGGCTCCATACCACAAAGAAGACTTTTCAGCACACTATGGTACAAAACATTACAATCTTATCTCTAAATCCTAACATCATACACAAACTGTCATGACAGAAAAGTATTACTCATTTAGTTCAGCTATCTTACTCTTTATCATAATCTTCTAAGATTGTGGACTACAAAACTAAGCTTCCTTCAACAGAGATTTATCAAAAATATCACTTTAATACTTTTTAATTGAATTAGAATAACATTAAATACCTGCAGTTCAATGATTTACTAGATTTTTCCAACTGAAAAACAAAAAAGTTGGGAATTACCAAATATTTCCTATTTTGACTTAAGAAATAAATAACTAATAGCTTGACAAATCTTTTAAGATCCACTCGGAGCAATCACCTATGCATAAAGCTCATCCTTTTATCTCAACTTTGGTCACCTGCCAATTCTGCCAGGGTTGTGGAAGGATCACACTGGACACATAAATTGTCACACAGCATCTTCAAGTATGGGGCAGAAAACATGCAGAAAACAGGCGGAAAGCAATGGCAACAGTTATCCAGTTCTAATTATTAATTTCAAGAGTGTTCCCTGCTGTCATCCATCTCAGACTTCCACAATTTCCATTTGTGTGTTCCTATATGACAAATACATTTGTGGTTTTAAGTAACTGAAATGGCAAATTCAGAGAAGGCGTGTTTGATCATAGTCTGGTACTCGAAGAAATGCAAAATTGTTACAGTTTCACACAATTACTGTAGATCAATACCAAACCAAAACACACCAGAATTTGACCCTCTTCTCTAAACTAAGTCATTTCTACACAAGAAAGAGAGAAAAGAAGTATGTAATTGTATAAGAACCATGAATCGCACAAACTTACTTTGGACATGCTGCAGTCTATAATCAAAAAGGCATAATTTTGGTAATTACTTTGGAACAAAAGTTAGAACACCTATAATGATGCTACCTGATGACACAAAGCTGGAAGAAACTGTCATCAGATGAGGATTACAACTTGGTCTATGGAGAACTGTGACAATGCTGAGAAGCAGAATAACAGAAATGAGATCAAACTAAATAATACAAAACCTCCCCGTGAGAGACCCTCCTAATAGAACATGAGCTTTCAGCTAGGAAAAATCAATTAACATCTCCAAACCTAGATGATAATGAATGTTAAGAAAGGCAAACAGGAACATAGTGTGCCTCAGGAAAGTTATGTCCAGTGGAGGAAGTAAGTAGTAACACCACTTACTGGAATGAAGTCTTGCATGAGACTATATATAAAATACTCTGTATCATTCTTGTCCATTTTGCTCCAGAAACAGGTGCAAAAAGTGCTATCAGAACCATCAGAGCAAAGGAGCAAGTCCTGCCAAAACCTAAAAGTGCTGGTTTTCTTTACAGGAATGGACTAGAGTAGCTTTTACAGGCTCAGAGAAACGAGCTATTTAAACTAGAAAAAGACTGTTGCACAAACCCAGAGATAAATAAAGATGCCAGAGCAAAAAGTTTCAGCTGCAGTTGAGAGGAATTTCCTAAACATCAGAGCAGTGTTTTTTGGTGACAAGTTTTCAAAAAGAATACAAAAGTAAACAAATCCACCTAGTTTTAAAATGGTTTTTAAATGGATTAGAGGAGTTAATTGCTTAAAGTAGTAGGGGATTGTATTGTAAGGGCATACCCTCCAGTATTCATAGCTTTGATTTCTCTATTACATACCTTATAGTTCTCTAGTTCTACTCAAGTGAAAGAAAAGACCACTTAAGATTTCTTTAGGCAGCATTCTGCAGTTTTCTCCTTGCAGTTTGGCAGCTGGACAGTCCACCTGATATTATTGCTTATTTTTGTCCCCAGTAAGCTGGTCTCCATAAAAGCATCCTCAAACACAGCAATTAGGGACAAACCTGCAACCTTCATTTGTTTATGGATTTGTGCATATTCTTGGAAGAAAACACAAGAGCAGGGGTTTCTGCTGCTGGGCAACACCCACCCCTTCCAACTCCCTCCACAATCTCATGCTGTTGCCAGAATATGGAAGTTGGAATCAGGAGCTCTCCAAAAAGAGGCAAGTTTTCAAACAACCCTGGAGGCAAAAAGAACATGAAAGAGGAAGCACATTGTCCAAGAAGGGTGCTCAGTCCTTGGCTCACATTTGTACAGGTGAATCTTTAAGGATGCATTAGCTGAGTTCCCACAGTTCCAAACTAGTCTTCTAAAAGATTAGTGATTCATAATTAGAAAAAAATATTGGCTAAGAAGGAGGGGAGAATTCTTATATCAGCCAACACTAGAAGTTAAAAGACCTGCACCCAAAAGTTTCAGCACTATTACTGTCACCACTTGTGTTCACAGATTACTGCTCCACCAACATCTAACAGACAGAGCAGGGATTCAGCACAGGATCATCTCCCCACACATCCAGTCCTTCACCTTATAGCTCAATCAACACAGAGGCAACAATTGGTACAAAATGCAACACAGAGCCACAGCTACCTCAGAGCTACAGACATTAATCTCCATTTCAATAAAACCTACTTCAGATACTTCCAAAACATTTGCCATCAAATTTTTCTCTTTAACTTGTGGTCCCTCCTTCATTCTTTTCAATCTGCAGAAAAATATAGGTGATCTGCAAATAAAAAAAGTAAAAAACCCCCAACAAACAAACAAACAAAAAAAAACAACCAAAAACCAACCAAAACCAACCAAACACTTGTCACAAAAAAATGTTACAAGCTTACAGACTGCAGGTCAAGCAGCAACTTGTGTACTTGCTGATGGCCAGCATCCCCACGAGTGGGGTGGAATGTCTCTTCAAACATGATGCCTCATTTATGCCACTAAAAAAACAAATCAAATTTGGCATTGGTTCAGCATCAGATGTTTTTCTTTTTACTTATTTGTGACTTCGCACTCTTGACAACGCAGCAAGAGCTAACAGGAAAAAAGCCAACCCACCCCCATGTTTCCATCAAATTATGCCACATCATCTTGAAACTTCAGCTGAATTTTAAAATTCAAGTGTAAGAGATAAAGTCAACACACTTCTGAACAGGCAGGTTTGCTGATATGTGCTATTAAAAAGCTGCTTATTTTGGTCCAATTTAGACAACGCTAAAAGAGTAGGTTTGATTATATTCAGAGTGCTTCCAGTAATTACAGATCCAGAACCATCACAGTGTGGCTTACCATTCAAAAACAAACAGCTTAGCCCATATGCTTATCGAAAGGGAAAATAAAGGTAAGCTATTTTATACAACATACCAAATATATCCAGTAGTAGAGGTATATATAGAATGTGGGTTGTCTCCCCTAGCCCAAGCCTCTAATCTTGTTTTCCTCCACTGAATTGTTGCCACAAAAATTCCTAAAATGTCAATAGCTCTAACATACAGGAAAAAAATTGAAACAAAACATCTTAACCACAGAATTGCTAAGGTTTTCAGCATCTGGGACAGAGGCACATGGCAGAACAGTATTCTCACTCTTAGCTTTATGATACAAACGATTCCATAAAACCACCAATTGATGCACATATTTTCAATGGTTCCATAGAATGCACTAAAGAAACATCTGACATCTGCTAAGTTCAAAAAAGAAAGACAGCACTCCAAGGGAACTTGGCAGTACTGAAATCAAGAAGTTTGCTTCAATAAGGTTTCAAGAGCATCTCCAAAATCTAATCCAGTTTACAATCTCCAGCTTTTGTAAATTACATTCTCCAAGCTCTTCAGAATGGACTCAGTCATTCAAATTCAATTTCTTGAATTTTAAACTCCCACTTTTACTATCACCACAAAAAACAAAGTAGCAAAAGTTTACTTTTGTATTCAAGTGTTAACAAACTTGAAGCAGCAGGATAAAAACAGCTGGAACACATGGGATCTCATACCATAATCAAGGCCAGAGTATCTCTTTTGACAGGCAGGAGACAAATTGTTTAGAAAATTCGTGAGTGCAGGCTCCCAACATTTGCATCTAAATCCAAAGACAAGTTAAGGGTAAATGCAAGCAATTATAGTTTACATATTCTTCATTTAGCCAACACGTTTTATTCCACATCTCACAAAGTAAACCAGTGAATCTGTTCAGTTTGTGCATGTTTGCCAGTGATAACTCCATGACTTAGGATAGAAAAAGAGGGCACATGCCTGGTGTGTTTCAGGATCAGTGCAGGCATTCAGGTGTTGCATGACACAGCATCCTCTTCAGCCTCCACACCCCAATGACCTTGTCAACAGCTTCTAGACTCACTGCAATACACAACTTATAGTCACACACTCCAAAATAAAAGCTAACATAGAGCTATAGGATACTGGTTCAAATGCAGTCTGTGCCATTGTGAGACGTATTGGCCATTCAGTCCCTTAGTCAGAGCCCAGAACAGACAGGGAACCTTGGAGAAGAGGTTCATGCTTTTTGGAGGAAGGCCATGATTTTGTATGTTGCTTAGGTCCACTGTTGGCAAGATGAACAAACACATTCTGGTCAATAACCCACAAAGCCCTTGCGTGTTTTCTCCCACAGCCTTCAAGACATTTTCAATGTTCATGGTAGTATTCAACAGGGAAAAACTACACACAGCCTACAACATCATCTCCTATCATTCTGCAGTTGTCAGGAAAAATGATTCAGCATCCATCCAACTAGTATTATTCAGCTAATATAACTCAGTATTTTAACAGTTAGTACCTATTACACTATTCCTAAGTAAGTTATTGGCACAAGCAGAAAAATCACAGCTCTGGCAGGCAATCTCCTCAGCCCAACACACCAGCAGCATACCCCAAGGGAAGCTGCTTTACTTCGCACCCATCACTCCACTTCCAGCTCTACAGAAGATGTTCACCAACTACCATAATCAGGACATTGCCCACAATTACCAGAAGACATAGAATATAAAAAAAACAATATTCTTCTCTGTTTATTTTGGCTTTAAAACATTTGTAATTTAATTAAGGTTACGAATGTATCACAACACTCACAGAAGCCATTAGTAAACCCAGGTGCCTATTTTTCGATGTCCTTTAAAAGATTTATTACCAAGGGCCATGTTAACACTCTTTGTCCGTCTACTGGGGAACTTTTATGTTGTTAGGTCAGACGAACTGTGCTTAAACCTACACCTGGTGATGAGGTCCTCTCTTCTGACCAGAGGGTGCCTCACAACCACGTAAGGTGAAGGACCCCAGTGCAGCAAGGTCAGGGACAGACTCTGCCTGCCATCTTCCCAGTGATAAAAGATTTTACAGGAGCAAGATATGAGTGATGAAGCAGACAGATTCTGGCTTCTAGTTTGTACCCCTGTCAAAAACCAATGTAAACCACCAGTTTGTATGCTTGGCAGCAGCAACACCCAAGTTTCTAAAAACAGCAAACAAGTTGCAATTGTCTTGTGCTTGAAAATTACCAGGTTTTAGGCAGAAAACAACATACTATATGCTCCCTTCGAAGAGTAAAGTCTACTCCCTCGGTAAATCAGAACTTTGTAACATGCACCTAGAAACAAGTTACCTCTTTGGAAATTACAACAATACACACCATTTTTTTTTTTTCCTGCATGACAAATTATATTCCTACTACCTAGAAAATACCAGTGTTACACCCTTTCTAAAATACAGCCCATTTGCTAAAACATAAACAGGAAATAAATGCTCTTTTGGCTCCACTTTTGTGAAATTCAAAAATAAGATACATTCCTGTGGCATCTGAAAAAAACACACAATAGGAACAGAGACAAAATGCTGTCACTTCTCAGTAGCAACTGAAGGACAATACTATATAAAAACTTGGCGTCACTTAAAGCAGTCATAGGAGTCAGATTTTATGGCAATATTGAATTTGTATTCATCAGAAGGTGGTTATTCGAAAGTTTTTAGTTTGCGACAAGTTTCCTTCTGCATAGCAAGCTCTATCTGCACTTCAGTGAAAAGCAGAGTGATAATTGGCACACCATGATGCACATAAAAAGTTTCACGAATGCACACCTTCATACTGACCACTCTTCATACTCATTATTTTAATTTTTTTTTTCTGTCATTTACTTAATCTTAGCCACCACTTACTATTGTTTTACATCTGTTTTACTTATTGTTTTACATGTGCCACATGCAGATTCAGCTCCAGTCCCACCAGAAACGTGACACACATTATTTGCTCCTTAATGAGGGGGTCTAACTCCCACAATGTAGAAGCCCGCCAAATAGAAATATTTTTGTAGGTAACTGCCACCTATTTCTAGACAGTAGTCCTCAAAATCCAGGTGTGAACCAGGCATAGAACTGTTTGGCCAAGACACACTCACCAAGTAGGTTCAGAGATGATACTGCAGAATACTGGACCTACAAACCCTATTTAACAAACAGATTGTCACAGAAATTTTTAAGAAATGCTAGAAGCACAAAGGTAAGGGAAAAAAAGGATGAAGTTACTCTTAAAATCAATGTATTGCTACATTTTCTTTTGGGGAATCTTTAATCCTGCAGATCACCTAGAAAGGCTTACTTACATATGTAAAAGTATCCCAAAATATATAATTCTAGCCTGAAACCAAACACCAGAGGAGCTGAGGCAGGCGCTGATGCCTTTGAGCTATGCTGTTTTTCAGAGCACAGCTGTTCCCTCTCTTGGTTCTGTTTGTACATTAGCTGGCAGATATAGTCAGCTGCATTTTTCTGGGAGAGAGAGAGAAAGATTTTGATGCAAGTCCAACAGTAAGCAGTGGTTATTTGTTCTCTTTAGATCATGGGGTTTTCTTAACTGTTAGTAGTAAATGTCAACTATGCCATGACAATTGCAATATATTTCAAAATTAATAGGCCATATTGATATTCACTTTCAGAAAGACAGATTCAAATGAAGATCCAAGATCCAAATTATTTCTTTAACAGAACCACAAAAGATATATTCAGAAATTCCTACAATTTCAAACATTCCTCCTTTGAGCTTACAACACCACTAACTTTCTGGAATACTATTTGATTCATGGTTGTTTCTAGATACTTTTTCATGTGATGCAGAGAATAGCACACTGACAGAAATGAGTTTAAAACCCAAGTAATTTCTCATTCCTCCCTATAGATATAAAAAGGGACCTTTTTTTTGCAAACTCTTGTCTATCTAAAACTAAAGTTTGCAGTTCAAGAAGTTTACTCTGTATTTAATAATTATGAAGATCATCTCCTAGACTCTTTCATCTTTCTGGTCTCAAACATTCTTTTTAGGATTTCTGTGCTGGGTTTTTAGTGTTAGTTTCTGATAAGCACTGTTTCTAGAACATTACTCTGATTATTCAGATTTTTCACTTCAAAACTTTTCCTTCAGTTTGTAAGGAAATTACAAGCCAACTGTGTCACAACTCATAACAAAAAATATTAAAAAGAAAGTCTCCTACATGTAAGAACAAGAAATCACATTGGCATTTTTTGAAACAGTAAAACTAAATAACAGTGTAAGGTACTGTATGTATATTAAGAAGACAATTTTAATTTCCAGTGCAACTTCAGAAGAAATTTTTAGTGCTAATTCTTACACTCCTGCCTTCCCAAGGAAGTGTAGAATAGAAAAGCAAACACAGTGGATATGTGAATGAATGTTCATTGCCAGTGTATCATAAAGTTGCCACCTCATGAAGTGCTGAGAAACCACCCTTACCCAAAGGTTACTAGAGGGAAATTTCCTATTTCTGACAACGGCACGTACAGTTCCATAGAACAACAAAGCATAGCCTTGTAAAAATGCTGTACAAGTCTACAATATAAAGCAAGACTGAAAATTCACTTTACAGTATTAATTCTCATATGTATTCCCAACTCTCTTTACTGCTACTGTTTCTTTCTCAGAGTGGAGAATCATCAGCTTTAAATGGCTTTAAATGGCAGTGGTGGAGTACCACAGATCCACCTCCTTCTCAAGGAGACCCTATTGGTCTGGCTTGTACTTGCAGTCTGAGTGCCAGCATCCACTAATACAATTGAGTCCAGTTTATATCAAGGACTCAGTTAAAGGAACAATGAAAGAGCAGAAAAACTTCTAATTTGATTCTTAAACAGGACAATGCCCACCCCACTAAAGGAAATGTATCTTTTGCACAGACTGCAACTCACAGGGCATGTTCCTATTCCCAGAGTAACAAAGTGCTGGCCAGTTTTAAGGAAAAATTACCCAGGTCTGTTACCTGGGAATTCCCTCCCTCTTGTTTAATTACCATTTTACCAGACAGGTACCCTTCCACTAAAGTCAGAGATATCTCTTGAATAGTCAATCCTTTTTATTTTCCTTCTTTTCCTAGTTTTGGGGCGTCGGGTTTATTTAGAAGTGTCCTTCACCTCCCATCCAAAGGTGATTCAGCAGAAGACTCCATGTTAAAGGCTGAGAAGGTGCTGGTTTGTCCTTTTCCTGACATTCCTTTGCTGGGAGGTTTAAGCAATTAGTAGGCAACCCGGTGGGGAGAAAAGAGAGAAGACAAAGTGTGCAACTGTGCTGATTGAAGTTCTGCAAATATGTCAGAGCCTGCCCTGATGAAATAGCACCAATACTTTCAGTCTTGACCCTTTAAAGGTTTTCTTTACAACTTCCTTAGAATCTCTTAGCGAGTTAATGAGATCTAGTTTACACACAAAATTACAGGGGGACTGTAGGAAAAGGGATGCAAAAGTATTCAAGTTGCTTTTCCTTGTCTTCAGGAAATAGCAAAAGTACTGCAAAAAATCAGAAAATTTCCTTCAGATAGGAATGCTTACCAGTGCCAAATATGAGTGTCGTATAAGTGAAGGAAAATCTCAGAATATTACTGCATGTCTTAGTAAATACACTAACACAACAGCAATTCTGCTCTCAATCCACATGTAATTTTAAGCTAATTTTGCCTTTTTTTTTTTTTTAAGTTTAACTCCATTTAAAAATGGGTTTTTTTGTTTTCATTTGTCTCCTTAAGCTTCAGGACTTCCATCCTTGGCACAGCCATCTGAATTAGATCCAACTTGCCGGAGGTATCAATTTCATTGAAACAAATCTGCTTCAACATTTTTCACTTGAAAGAATTAGACTGTGCCTTTGCAAGATAGAATCACACTGGAATCAGAGAGAAAAAAAACAACAAACAAGCAGACCAGATTCTGTCGGACTTTCAATAGGAGACTGAAGCATCATATCTTTTGAAGTTAATATGTCCTAGAGGCACAATGGATTTACTGTACTACTCCCCTGTTCTAAGAAACTGCTCTCCTACTGACCTAAAAAGGGAAAACATACCAAGTAAAAAGGGAAAAAAAAGCAATTGTGCTAAAAGTAGTAAACGATAACTGGAATGGCTAAGGAGCATTCTCTTCCCAACATGACCATATAGCATATCCTCTCTTGGATTATCTATTCATTCTTTTTCTCTCACACTCAGACTCATTATCTAAAACTGCTTGGGAAAACTTAATTTTGTAGAACACATACAGAAGCTAATCAAACAGTACTTCTAGATGTTTTCATTTGCAGTGTATTTTAGCTATAAATTATCATGATTCCTAGGTTCAAGTCCAACCAGATATTTAACTGTGTGTAAAACAAACTCATCTTGTTTACCCAAGTCACTACTTATTTTTCCCTTTAATCAGTCGCTATATCCTTCTTTGAGAATGACACAATGCAAGACAAGAGGTTGATTTTACATAACCAGCAAAAGAATCCTATACAAGCAACATCATGATCAAGAAAAGTTTGCAACAGAATATTCCACCTTCTAGTTTAAAAGAATGAGCAAGTAAGATTCATAGTGTCTAATGTTAGCAGTCAAATAGTCTCTCTTTCCTTTTGCAACACAAAATTATGTTCTACCGTATTCAATTAATCAACTCATAGAAAATAGTTTTCTAGACTCCTGGAGAAAAAAAAATTAAAGTCTTAGAAGTCATTCATAAACATGACATGCAATTTTGAAATATCAATCTGCTTTACACTGAGACTGAGAGTAGGACCCAAACTCTGTTCTCAAAGTGGCACTAATCGGCAGTATGTCCATCGTCCTTAATGTATGCATACAGAAGTGTCTCAACAGCTTCACATAAAGTACAGTACCACAAATACTGAAAACGGGCTACATGGACTGGACTCTCTTCTGAGTGTTCAAAGTCTTAATTTTTCAAAATTTTATCTACAGTGAGAAATAGGGAATAGTACAATGAATGCTTTTTCTTGAAATGCCTTTCATTTCATAGCACCAGAAAGGACGCATTTTTCCATGCTTTACACTAGAGCTGACTTTTCACTCCTACTCATAATCAAGTTTCTGACAGGACGGCACACACCATGAGATCCCAGTAGCACAGGCCCGTGGCACAGTGGGGCAGGAAGGCACCTCAACAGAGACTCTTGTCCACTCACATCCCCTGCTCAGAGTGGGGCCAGCTGGACCAGAGTGCTCAGGAATGGGGTTTGAGTATCTTGAGGAAACCTGTGCCAGTGTTCGATCACCCTCATATGAAAAGGGTTTTCTGACATTTCAGTGGAATTTCCTGTATTTCAGTCTGCAACTACTGTTTCTTGTCCTTTCACTGGGTGTTACTGGGACCAATCAGGCCCTGGTGGTGAGTCTTCCTTGCCCGAGATTCCTGAAGGCAAATTTCACCAGTAAAAGGCTGAGGCTGAAGCTTTAAGTAGCTCAATCTTTTCTGTCCTCACTCACCCTAAGGCACTCATTCTCCTTGCTTTTGCTGCTGATAAGCTTGTAGGAACATTTTTTGTTTCCCTTTGCTAGATTCAACTGCAGGTGCACTTTGGTTGTCCTAACCACACCTCTGCATGGTTGAACAATGTCTCTGTACTTGTCCTAGGGAGAATTCAATAAAGATCTTACCAGAAAGTCATCAGTGAGTTCACGTGTAGTAACTTCAGAAAATATTTAAGCATTTTGAAGTATACAGCATATTCATTACTGTCTAAGCTTCCAAATTCCAAGAGAAAAGCACCCAGAGAAACCAAAGTTACTTTCAACACCACCTCATACCAACTTCTTCATAGGCGCATTGGTATATACATTCACAGGCAATCTGGACATTTTCACCTTCAGAAAAATTTGCATGAAACACATAGAGAATATTTTGGATCAATCTACTGGGTTATTTAATTCTTTTTATACACAGAACATACTAACTAACTCCAATCCTTGCTCAATACCAGCTATCTATTACCATAAATGTAGGAGAAACATCATCAAAAATTTCTCATCTGAACCTCATGGATAAAGGAGATCAATGGTACATGTTTTAGTTCTTTACATCCATTCCTTATTAATTTTTAAATCAATGGGAGGACATGAATACTAAGTAGCAAGGAAAAGGAAAGCATGGATTTAAAGAATTTATTATACATGCTTCAGTTTTACATTATGCATGAACAGCAGCACCTATAGCATGTTGATAAAACTGTGTGCAATGTAGAATATTTTTCTATTTTCATACATATATTCATGCACATGTATTAATATTTTTTTTCTCCAGCAGAAGACTGTGTCTTAATTCTACTACAGAAAAAGTCCTGCAGCATCTAAGCTCTGAACTACTTCTCTACTAGAAAACAGGCAGGAACAAATTACTATTCAAGAAACAAATCTAGCATGTTTATTTTCTAAAAAAGAAAATATGGCACTACAGACTGAACTCCAAATAAAACAAATGGAAGATAGAGTTGCATAAATAAAATAATATTAAATAATGAAATGCAAATTCTAAGAAATTTCAATATATGCCAGTATAATAACCCTACATTGGTCACACACGCTGTTATTTCTAGTTAAAGAAAATAAATATCGGGCTCTACTGAATGGTAATTTTCAGCAGGAACCTAACTTTTGTGTCACAGACAGACTGAAGCTGGTAAGACTAACACAAGAACCGTCAATGTAAACTCTGACTTTAGTGGCCTCCTACAAACTTTCCCAACTCTAAACTGTTTTTATTTCCAGGATTTTTAAGGTAGTAAAGCAGTTATTTTTCTTTCTCAAAGAGAAAGAGTACACAAAAGAACATTTCACAAGTTTATACCTTCTATAAACTGTTCTTTGGGGTTCACTGATAAGTATAGCTTCAGGAGTCTGAACACGTTAAGTCACATTAGTGCTACCATCCCTTTATTCTAAGTGTCCAAAAACACAGTGAAGGAAGGAAAGTGAAAGAATGCTTATAATTTTGCTCTTCCTCACTCTTCCCTTCAAACTCCTTTCCCAGCTGAGCAAGAGCATTTGCCAAAGTATCGCTATGACCAGCATAGTATTACAAACTTCTGTGCAACAGGACCAAATACAACACAGGTTTGCACTAAGAAATCTGACAGTCATAAGACATCAAACTAAAATTTCTCAGTTCTGCAATCCATGAACCATTTCCTGAACAGGTATGCCACTACAGCAAATAAAAGAGATTTATTGAAAATAGGAGAGATGCCTTGCCAGTAAACAGACCCAGTGCAGGCAGAAGTCAGGAGTGCAAGCAGTCTAGAACAGAAGTGAAGAATGGGTGTTTGGAGAAAGTATAAACCATACTTATGATATCTATACAGCAGGAGAACAGAAATATTTTTAACCAGAGCCATATTACATATTACATTCAGCTGAATAGCTAAATCTATCATTTTTAAGTCAGACTTAACTATATATTTAATCACTGTGGGTTTCTTATTTTCTTTGATGTTGACCATATTCACCAAGGAATAACCTGAGATGACCACATTTATTTCTAACAACAATTAGATTTCATGTATGCACATCCAGAGTAGTCAGTATGACAATTTTCTGTTTTCAGGCTTTGTAAGCCAAAATATATTCATGCTGCAAGAGCAAAGAGCTAGAGCATCAGCCATTCAGCTGATCTGACTTAAAGTTTCATAATCCTTTTGTGCTCGTGACATGGTAATGATTCTGTTAGAGTGCGAGAACAAGTTCTCTGGTCATTTTTTTCATACAATGCAACAACTGTTACCAAAGAATTAAGGAAAACTGTGGATGTAAAATTTTAGGCAAAAATTACCAGAGGGCCTAACAGATGGATTAAATTTGCATGAGCAAATCAACTTATTTGCATTATGAGCTCCTTTGTATTAAAAATATTTTCCTTCAGAATAAAAAAGTTAAGGAAACATTTCTGAAGCTGACTACACAGCTTTTAAACTGTGTTGGTCATATAAAAGCAGCTGTTTTAACATCTACCCATGCCACAAATACAACTTTTTCCACTCACAGTAGAGGCTTTGGTGAGCAAATTCCACAGAGGTGTTGAAGACAGCTGCAGAAAGCAGCAAGAAATACTTTTCTGTAGGAATGGGTTCCTTAAAATGCCACTTATCACTTATCTGCTCCCTCAGTACTATTCCTGTCTCTCACAAGCTCATTTTAAGCAGAATACATTAAAAGATATGCTGTTCTAGCTTAAATCAGGAAAGTTTCACCCAGCAACCTGTCCTCCCATCCCACTTTTTCTTATCCCAGCTATCACTCCCTCCCACGTGCTTCCCCGTAATTTTGAGAGTCTCGAGCCCAGCATATACTTCTGCAGTAACAGGCTTCCCTATTGATGGGAAAAGAGTGAGGAAAGACTAAAAAGTTGCTGCTCACAGACAGGAAAACAAGAGTTTCCATACTTGGGCTGAATGGAGGCTCCGCTGGGCAAAAGCTGCTCCACAGTTTTGCATTTCCCTAAACCATCTTGTGCTTCCAAAGCCCCATCAGAAAAAAAAACCCAATTTCATTACTTTTCAGGAATGTTGTGCAGATATGAACCTTACAGATTGTACAAACTCAAACCACCCTAGCCAGGAGAGGCGGGTAAGCTCTGAGGTAAGGGTAAGTTGAAGAGTTTCCATGTTGCTGAGCATCAGTGTTTTGTCAGATGTGCTGCAAAAGTTTCTGGGAAAACTCCTGCCCTTCCAAGAATCTTCGCCCTATTCTTGATACTGCTATTGATCAGTCAAATGACACCAAGAAGGCACAACTTCTGTCTGTGCCCTTTAAAAAGAGAAACATTAATAATTACCTTCCTCTCTGACATGCTAGATGAAAACTGCTGTTATGAGGATAACCAGAATTTTACTTTAAGGTCAGGAGTGACACAGGGAAGAGGAAGTGAGAAGGACACTTTGCAGCTTCTTTTGCAGAAGATGGAAAAACTTCTTTGTCTATGACACTTAGAGACATTTCAACCCTGGGGTTTTTTTTGTTTGTTTTACCTTTTTTTTTTTTTAATACCATAGCTCCAAATACACACCTCTAACTATGCAGCAGGGTAGTGCAAAGGAATTCACTATACAGGCTCATCTCTTCCCTTGGGGACAGTTGGGTCCATGCCCCTGCCGAGCTTTATAACCCTCAGTAACACCTTTCTGAATCTCAAGTCCCTCTTGCATGTAACATGGGCAGCACATACACCATCACCAAGCCCAGAATCACAGCACATAGAAACAGGGAAGAAAGTGCACCAGCTCACTGGATAAAATGCATAAAAATCCATTGGATCCTCTGCTGCTGCTACATACTCTCAACACTGGCATGACATGCAGTATCCTTGAGCCAGTAGTGTAAAGAGGGGAGTGGCAGTGCCAGCAATGGTATCACAACCACCTAAATGAACTTAATGCATACAGCTAACTGAACACCTCAGCACAGTAATAAGATCCAGTTACTGTCAACCTCAGCTGTATTTGAGCTGGGTTCATAAGGTGAAAGATACTATATGCTATTTAAAACTCTTTCAGCTTCTAACATTCATAACCAAAATGTTCCAGAGGAAAAAAAACTGAAGCTGTCAGCTGTTTCCATGTAGCATACTGCAAAAAACAGGCAACCGCTGAGCTATAAAGAATCCCAGAGCTTTGCCAAAATTTGCTTCATTGATTAGATGAGACAAGGATGAGATTCAAAACTAGACTGGGGAAAATGCAACAGGCTTAATGGAGTAAGGCTGTTTATCAAAAGATTAAATAACTCATGCTGAATTTGACCGACTCCCCAGGAAAATACTATTGAATGGATGAAATTAAGTGACTGGTTTTGCTCACTATTAGTGAGGCAAGGCAGAGAGCTTGCAGCTAGAGAAAGAAGCATTTACTACTTCAGCTTTCATTTAATCATGCTGGATAATATTGCCAGTGTTTTGCATGTGAAGTAGCCACTATGCTTGAGCATAGGGGTTTTGATCAGATGAACTCCAAGCTCAACCATTCTGTGACGGTGGCTGAAAATCATTTAATTCTGTCAGAAAATTATAACTGCTGTAACAAAAGATCAAAACTTCTCATTGCTCCAAAATTGTCTCCAGTTTCAACATTTCCTCAGACAGCAACTGGCAATGCATCCTCAGATTGAAGCTAACTCTCAGTGTCTCCTGTCTCCATGCCTCTTCCTAATGGTAGCCAGTATTTGCTACCATTCTCATGGGGTGGAGGTGTGTGTATATATATATCTCAATGATGACCAAAGTGACATTATGGAAAAAAAAACCAAACAAAAAACCCTGAAACAAAACAACAAACAATCCTCCCTCAACCCTGCCAAAAAAACCCCACAAACCCTAAACAAAAAATCCCCACCAAAAATTCAAATAAACAGAGGTGGTAGAGTTTAGGCCCTGATATTTTGTTATTTGTCTTAATTTACTTATGCTATCTCCCAATTGGCAACACGAAAAGAAATCTGCACATTTGTATGGAGAGTTCTGCTAGGAAAAGAACAATCAGCTGCAGAAATGAAAGGAACTGAGAAGTCAGCAATTTCACAGCCTTTGCCTTACAATATCTGCTGCAACATTTCAGATTATATCAAAGCTGTTGTCACACATCCTTTTCATGGAACTGCAAGACTTAGGGAGAAACAAAAACGCCACCACCCATCAAGCAGGGATAGATGCCCTTTGCAGGGCTATTTTTCCAGTGCCTTATGAGTCATTATTTTTATGCATCCTAAGCACTCAGGTTTTCATGATCCACTGATACTAAGTGATGATCTACCTATTTAAAAATCTTGTTAATGTTACTTCCAGGCTTCTCTCCTCACTTCCCATTCTTCTCCTCCTCCTCTTTGGAAGTCTCCCACTGGTTGTCAACCAGTGTTTCTGAGAATAAGTACCATGATGATCCAGGTTCTTCCCATCAAACTTCAAGCTTTTCACTGTGCACAAGTCAGGAGCTCTGCCATCATAAAGACATAAGTAGTCTGACTTAATCTTTGGAGATACCACTGTCTCTCCCTGCTGACTTCAGAGGGAACCTCCAAAAGTAGTCAGGGCCTTTCAGACAAGCCATACACAGCCCAAATCTTGCGTAACTTTTTCTGACCAAGACACCTGTCAGTCCCCTCTTTCCCCTACTAGTTCTCTCCTATTTAAAAAACTCTTCTTGGCACTGTACTGCCCAATCTGAATGCAACTTCTACCTGTTATCAAACTTGTCCAGAGGAGGTCTACCTCCAAGATCTTTCTGTGTATTTCATTACCTCATTTCATCACCTCATTAGCATTTTCCCTTTCCCTTACCTTATAAGAATGCAAAGGCATGGGCTGCTCATGGGACACTTCTAGCATTCCACTAATTTCTGATTTTCAATACACAGATTCAGATGGCTCTTCTCTAGATTTAGGCCAGGCAAAAGAGGTAAGAGTATTTGCTCTATAATGCAAGCCACCGAGGAAAGAAATCCTGGTTGAAGGAAATACGACCACCAGCAATACATGAGTGGAAATCACCAGCTACTAAACATAGTTTGGTGTCGTAGAGGAACAGATTAACAAAAGAACTGGACAACTACCTGTAAATACAAGAGGAGCAGAAGGAAACGGATGTTCTTACATCTTGGAAGGCAATAAGAAAAGAGAAAGTAAGACTGAATAAAAAGACTACATTGACACCGGACATACTTAATATGTTATATCATGCTAATTGCTATGAGATAAACACAGGCATAACAGCACTAATCAAATACTGTAGACATTCACAAAGTTACTGTGTCATCTGAAATCTAACCCAAAACTTGCATATTGTGAGATAATTCTCAAACATTTTCTGAAACAGCATTATAAGGCTTGTTTTTTAATCCCATCTCCCCACCTGCCCTAACCCCTTCAGGACTCATGTCCATTTCAGCACAAGTTACTGCCATGAAGTAGAAGTGTACATCTACATATTCTGATAGAAAACCCCGAAAATATTCAGAGAAACAATGCAAACTCTAATCTGCACAAGAATTCCCAAAGTTTAGGATATTTTACAAGGTAAAAAGACACATAACTGGAATTTAGACTTCAAAAGCAAGTTTTGAAATCTGGGCTGAAACATCATATCTTTGTGAAAAACAAAGTTTCCTCCAAAGAAACCTGCCATTCCATTCAAAAGCCAAGTAATGACAGAGGCTTCACAATAGTCTCTAGCATAATTAGGCAAAAGCTAACAAATAGTCACTTTTTCTAACAATATTAGTTACATGCATTTCAGAAACACCTACTACGAAACTACAAGGACAGTTGTAACAAGCCAACTCCTCCCCAAAAAAGTCCAGGATGTTTCACATTAGAGGAAGAAAAAAAAAAAAGGTGGAAATAAATCAAATTATCTTGACCCACAGCCTTTAATCCAGACACTGGCAGCTCATCTCACAGAATTGTCACTTGCTAACAGTTAATAACCTTGTAAGAGCACAATGTTAGGTTGGCATCCTCTCACTGGGGCAGATATATTAAACTGAACCAAGCATCCACTTGATCAGTAGAGGTTTTTAAGATAAACATTCTCAGGGGTGCTAAAACATACCATTTACATATGGCAGAGGTGCACTGCTTCTTTACTCAAATCGCCTTGGGCACCATGATTTCCATCGCAGTCTCCTGATAATTTCTACTCTGAATCATTAAGTATGATAAGCAGCAAGCCTTGGCAAGCATCCAAATGTCTATTTCTAAAGCATTAGCACTCAGAAACCATAACACAAGCCTAATCACTGCTTCCACGCTTACAAACAAAGCCAAACATCTATTTTCAACACAACAGGGTCTGCTTCCCTCAGTGCAGCTTTAAAGAGTAAGAGAGTAAAATAAATTTCAGTCAAATAATTGCTCTCCACTTCCTATCCACCCCTCCAGTCTCCAAACATCCTCTAACCCAGATTCTAAAACAAAGAAAAACAAATGCCTCATTATATAAACATAAGTTATGTTTGAAAATCTATTTCCCTGCTCACCAATAATGATGGGGAAAACATTCCTTGGTGAAAAAAAAAAATAAAAAATCATCTGTTATTACTTTCTACAGCTTTCACTTGAGAGTTAAAAACAGTAGTAATAATTAAAAAAAAAACCAAACAAGAAAACACCCAAAACCCAAGAAAATCCCCAAAACAAAACAAAAAACCCAACAAACAAACAAACAAACAAAACAAAAACACAAACAAAAAAAAGGAAGCCAAAAGCATTAGCTAAGAGCTTGTAGAGCCACCACTTCACCAGTCAGATTAGGTTTTACAGGCAAGGATCTCTACTGCCCAGGGAAAGGCAGCAGTGATTAAGGCAGTGGCAGCATATTCAAGCTTGGTGCTCCCAAGTTAATGTCAACAGGCTACAGGCAACTGACAGGTCCAAAAAGAGCTGATCATGCTTGCATCATATGTCTATAATAAATGTAATGACCTGGAAATGGCTCTCTCCCCTCACTGATAATACAGGAAATTCAAATATACAGCTGAGAGGGATATGAATTTTTTAGCAAGATCTGAAGAGAAGCCTAAATCTCACCAATTTCAAAAAGATTCTTGTCCTCTTCTTTCCCCCATGGTGTGAATGAGCAGCCCCCACCCCTGCAAACCCTAGCTCCAAAACTTGCTGGTCCAAAACATACCCCAGCACATAAAGGGGACAGGGGGACCTCCCCCTACTACCCAGTACTTCAGGAAAGACAATCCAAATAGAAAGGGCTGCAAATACTCTCAGAAGTTATCTGTCCTGAATAACAATGCAGTAGCTTATTTCAGTAAGTGTGTTCATAAGCGCTCATATGAGCAAACAGACTGGCTATTCACCCCCTTGGCTGTACTTGGAACAGCGGAAACACAGGGCTTGCTTTCACATCGCTGCAATTTAGAACAGTGCTCACAGGGGGTCAGCAGCAGGTGCAAAGTCACAACTTCCAAGAAAGACCCTACAACAGACTTGTTTCTCCAGTCCAAGATGAAAACGTAAACTCTTACACCTTACCTGAAGACTTGTCTTTGCACAAAGGGACAGCTAAGAAAACAAAATAATGAGCAGTGCTCTTCTTAAATAGATTACAGGAGCTGGCAACACACAAGTACTTTCACGTGAAGCTAAGAAAACAACCCAGAAAGGGGGCCTTTCTTAAGTGCTTAAAATTTACATTCAAAAAATTGTAGTGATTAACATACAAAACACACTCAAGTAATTTCAATAATTCCAGGTTTTTGCTAGACACAAAAGACAGCAGAAACTCTCTCTTGTTATAAATACGTGAATTTAAATTATGGGATCAGAAGAAGAGGATGGGGGAGAAAAAAAAAATCAATTACCATCTGGAAACAGAGGGCAGAAAAGAATACAAAAAAAAAATATGAAAAGAAGAAAAATAAATGTATTGTTCTTTTTCTTTTTAACCCATTATCATTTATTGTTTCAAGCTTTTGTGTCAGAAGAGTCCTAGGATCTTATTTGACCTGTTTAACCATTTTACAGAGTGTTCCCACCAGAAATCATGTCAAAACCAAATCCCTCTCCTATATCTTCATCATATGTTCTAAAAATTTTGGTAACAAAGACCCGGACTTAAATAACAAATGAAGAACTTCCACTTACTGTCACAGTTGATTTTGACATGTGCTACTGAGTTCAAAATAATTTTATCCAGAATCAGTGCAGTAAAGCTAGCTCAGATTTCAGTTAGTCTCAGCTTCTTTACTAGAGTTAAGGGAAAAAAATTAGAGAGCCTCATTTTCCCCACAGAGCATTGTGTTGAAGCTTCTGTATGAGCTACTTTTGCTACAGAGCTTCCTTTCTAGCAGCCTTCAATGCTTACCATTCTTTGTAAAACCCTAAGCAAAAGCAATCTTCCTCCTCCCTAATTTTATATGAAAATATGAGAACTAGTACAACAATCACTTTTTTCCTCATGACAGTCACAATTCCTTTTGGCCAAGTACTCTCTGACAGAGAACAAAGTGCTTGCCATTCACTTCAGGTGAACAAAGCTTGAATAAACCATATTTTTACTTCCATTTTTGCAAATCAAGTATAAACAGCACCACTGGAAACAAGAAATAAGTGATTTCATTATATTCTCCTGGATGTGAAGACTTCTATATGAGGACACATCTAAAAACTAAGGCCCTTTGATGAGATTCTGGAAACCAATTATAGCGATAACTCCTGAAGTAAAACTGCACAGAGAATGTGATAGTGAACAGTGGTGACAACTTTGAAAGAAAAGCATCTGGACCACTGACTTTGCCTCAGTCTACACAGGAGCTCCCTTCTAACACTATCTGCCTTATCTCTTTGACACAGTCAAAATCCTTCCACAACAAAAGGATTTGTCAAAAACATCTTTTTCCTTTCAGTATTTCTGTGGCTATGACCACTACAATAACTGAGAATATCACATTCTGTTCCACATTTATCTTCAAAATGTCATTTGGACAAAAGGGGATTAAACACAGACAGAATTAACACACAATTTATTCAATGTCACATGAAGTCTGCCAGGGCAGGGAGCTGAAGCATCCCTCATGTCCTCAAGCCCAAGTGGAATATTCTATTTATCCACTAGACTTATTGTCTCAGAGGTATATATACCATGGTGCCATTTAACCTGAAAGTAGACCAAAACTAAATAAATGAATTTTTGAAAAAGCTGTAGTAATACTCCCTGGCATCAGAAATTGAATTAATCTTTTAAATCCCTTGTCAAATGACAAAGTTGACAATGTGAAAAAGAAATATGTACACAGCTGTGTATATACAATTTCTGATTCAGACTGGAGTCTAATTCAAAAGCAGCAAATACATCCCTAAATTAATACTGTCCACTTTTCCAAATATATTTTGAATATTATCATAACACATTCACACAATTTTTAGCGGTTTTTTTCTATGACTTTCTATGACTGTATAGAGTGTTTTTGGCCAGCCAGCACAATGTAGTCCAGAGACCACTTAATCTTTTTGAAAGGAAAAGGCTTGAGTTTTATGACCTTGGTCATAAAATGAGGTGCATTCTGGTTCTCCATAGAGTATTCCTTGACAGCACCACGTGTTAGGCAAAGCTTTGTTAATCTTACAATCAGACAAGCTGTGAATGATGAGCAGTCTTTTAACAAAAGCTTCTTGGAGATGAGGCACCTCTTTTGTCTTCCAAAAAGGTTCACTTATAACTTGAGGGTTTAGCAATCTAAATGGAAGTCCAAACATATTTTATCTAAAAGGTAATACGTGTGGCTTTCACAACAGCAAAATGAGGATGTCCAAATAGGACAGAAAACTAATTAAGATATAGCTACAGACTTGCCATCTTGGTTCAAGCCATCTCTTTTCAAGGCTTTTAGGAAGAAACTTTAAACTCACCTTTCAGTTCCTTACAATGTTAATGTATTTTAAAATGCAATAAATTCCAAGTGTGATGCAACTAAATAATCCACTGAAAAGTAAAAAAAAAAAGTAAAATTAAAATGCTTCAAAGTACAGAAAAGCTGCTTTGAGAACACTACATATTCCTGAAAACACTAAGGAAAAAAAAAAATCTGTCAATAAGGACATAACCAGGGCCTTTTTAAAAGTATATTCATCTCAGAAACGGGTATTGTGGCACCACATAGTAGATCTCACCCACAGACCTGACTGTCTTTCCTTGAGTATGTTTCTCCTACTCACACACCCAAAGGGCCTTCAAAACTTCAAAGGATTCACAATCCACGTGCAAAACAAAACTGGATGAGACAACCCTTTTGAAAAAGCAGCCTGGTGTCTACCTGCAATAACAAAGCATGCTCATTGCTTCTATTATTTAGAAAAGCTTGCCCTGTAGAATTCTGTGCTTTATATCATTTTAGATATAAATGCAGAATAATAAAAAAAAACCCAAACCAATCCTCCTCCAAACAAACCTTCAACTATTTCTCCCCTCCTTCTACAGTTTATAAATAAAATTTGTATACAAAACATTGACAGTCGTTTTGAAGGTTTGCTTTGGTCAGTCAGTTTTTCTTTGACTTGTTAACATGTTAAGAGAAGGACAAAAAAAGTCAGAGAGGTCAAGAAAAAAACCTAACAAAACTAAAACAAAAAAACCCCTGGAAACACAATGCCCTACCAAAATAAAGCAAATTCATACCACCATTACTTAAAAAGTTTCACTTGCTGTTTAAATATTTTGCAGATTTCTGTTACAGCCTCCCCAGGTACTCAGATTTCTTTCTTCTTCTGTTATGGTTATATTCCTCTATGTGTCCAAAATAAACATAACTATTGTTTGACAACTTGTAGGCTTCTGAGCCCATCTGGCCAAAATACCTGAGAACTGCCAGTGTCATGAAGAGCTAGAATAGGGAGCAATGTTGTGAGTTTTGAGGAACACAACTGGCCACTTAAGTCTTTCATCTTGCATAGGAAACCACAGCACAGGCAACTTTCACATGCAATCAAACCAGTGTACTTGTTGGCAGGCTCCTGGGGAGTTCAACAGGGGAAATGCTTTAATTGACATGAACAAGTTTGCACAGCAAATACTGAAGATCAAAAGATTTTATTTTTTCATTGGGCATTAAATAGTTGCTACAAGCCCTTGAAAAGTCTCATTTCTGTAACTTGAAGCATGTATACTTCACAAGCCAAAGCAGAGAATAATAAAGCAATACAAAACCACCACAGTTGCAGGGGAACGGAGTCCCTTGTGCATTCCCCAAAAGCCACTGGGTTATCCAAGATTTACGATTTCTGTCTTAGTCATCTAAGGGAAGACTCTTCTCACTTTCTCCCACTGCTGGAGTTGGTTTTCGATTGGCGAGCCAGGATTACCTTGGCAGAATCAACAAGCAAGACCTCATTTGTGCAAATCCCAATACTCCAGTTTATTACTGGAAAGCCTGGCAGTTTTTAAACTTAACTGGTTTTGGGAACTCATAGATGGTCCAGGACTGGTATGCAACCCCATACAGCAAATTTAAGCCTACTGGCAACAGATGTGCTTTTAAGTATCTCCCACAGATTCTTTAGAAATAACACACTAATGTCTATGCCCCCACCAAGTTCATGCTGAAAACCAGGGCCTTAGATCCCTCCTGATGGGATGACTACAGTGTGAAACTTGAGCTATGTTATCGTGAGTCACATCCAGAACAGGTGGCAGAAACCATTAGCTTTCCACAGACCTTTCTGTACTCTGAACTATTATCAGCTTGAACTCAGAGCAGGATAAACAACAAAGCACAACCTCGTATCTACTACTTCATTCTCATTTGCTCCAGATGACTCCAGTATAAAAGAGATAGCAATGTGAAGTGGAAATACTGAATACAGCTACTGTCTACTCTACAAACTGCCATAATGTTTTTCCAAGATTCTCCCAGTCAGTATATCAATCAAACAAAAAGGGACACACATGGTGACAAAACACCAGAGAAGCTGACCTGGGAGAAAAAAAGAAAATTACTAATAGTCTAAATATTCTGAAAACACACTCATCTCCCCACCCTCCAGTGGGAAGTTCATAGAACTAGCAAACTTTCATACTTCACTCCATTGCAAATAAATTTATACCTCCTTCATAGCAAATGATGCAGGCCTAAGAAAGAAGTGAAAGCTTTTCAATCCCAATGTTTTCTCACTGCCTTGGTTTTCTTTTATGCACACACCTGCCTGATGCAGGTGTGATTTCTATCCTGACCACTATTGAAGTTTTTTGTCGTTACTTAGGAACTTCCTTTCAAGTTCTGAAGTAAAAAAATTCCAAGCATTGCCTCCACAGTAACATAACTAACCGTGAGCAATGCACTGAAACTTGCAAATGCAAATAAAAGCCCCAGAGTGAGACAAGATGACCCCTCCTCACATTATGGAGGCCACAAAGTAATTAAACAGAGAAATCAATATTCCCTTTAGGCTACTCCATCTCGGTTCTTCTAGATTTAAATACAATGAAGACAACAGCAAAATTCACACATTTGGTTTGCAAACTAACTGCTCATTTTTTGTTTGGGGATTTAACTTTTAACACCATAAACTGTGGACTAGAAGAACTGCAAAGAAATAGCTGTTTGGAGACTGGATCTGTGGCTTCAGGGGGGAAAAAAAGTTTATTTTTTTTAATGTCATGAAATTGACTAGTCAAACTGTTGCATAAAACACACATACACATAGGGCTTTGGTAGTTGGCAGGACTGGGTGTCCAATACCTATTCTTCCAAGCAGCTCTCTTAGCTTGCTGAAAGACATGAAGTCTATTGGTTACAAAAAAATTGTTCATAATTTGCAAACTTTCCCAACTGGATACTTCAAGAAGCATGCACCACTCTTGTAAAATTTACACTAATTAAAACCAAAAAAATAAAATGTTCAGCAATTTCACTCACATGGATCAACTCTGACCACCCATGTGAAACTGCAGACCAAGGAAGTGTAAAGTCACTTTAGGAATTTGGATGCAAGCAGGCACCTTATGCCCAGAGTATGTTCCACTTGTCTGCAGAGGCAGCAGCACAGCTTGCTTAGCAGGTAGTAGGACTCCAGCCACAAGGACTCTGCTTCTCTCTCAGCTGCTGGCCTGGTACAGGATGCTAGGCAAATCCTTGTCTCCTTAACATCCCAGGTCACCGAGACACCGAAAGGAAATTCCTAAACTAATTGATATAACAAGTACAGAGATTAATTAACAGAGATTAATAGATCTGTCTACTTTCTCCTGAGAAAATCCTACACTTCAAAAGAACCCCAAACCATTTTCAAATAAGACTGCGCTCCTTCCCCAAAGGCTTATCACATTCAGGCATACACAACAAAGGCTTCTCTGCACTTACTGAGCACCTCACAAAAATTATCACAACCCATTCTCCAAGACACAGTGGTTTCCAAGCCTTTCATGTACAGGCCTCAGAAGATTTTCCAGCAGACACGCAACTACTGGCTAGAGTAGTTAGGGTAGTTGATCCTAGTTTTATTTCCTGTATCCCTCAAAAGCCATCAAAAGGCCAAAAAGTGAGCTGAATAACCCTGTGTTTCTTGCAGTATATTCCCACCCAAGCTAAGCGAAATTTATCTTTGCTGAAAATTAAAATTTTAAAATTTGACAAAAACTTTCCTCTGAAAACCAGATATTGGTGTTTAATTCCATTAGAAACTCAATCAGTTGTAAGAAAAATCTTCTTCTGCCTTGGTAAAAGGGTCAGCTGGGCTTGTTTAGTCTGGAGAAAACTGAGAGTGGATCTCATTAATCCATATAAGTATCTCAAAGGTGGCTGTCAAGAGGATGGTGCCAGACTTTTCAGCAGTGGCCAGTGACAGGATGATGAGCAGTGGCCATAAACTAAAAGACCAGAAGTTCCACCTCAAAACAACAAAGAATCTCTTTATATTGAGGGTGGAAGAGCACTGGAACAGGCGGTCCAGGGAGACCATGGAATCTGCCTCTCTGGAGACATTCAAAACCCACCTGTATGCATTCTAGTGTCACTTGCTCTTGGTGACCCTTGGGAGGAGGGGTGGACTAGATGATTTCCAGAAGTCTCTTTCAACCATAGCAATTCTATGATTCTGTAGTGGAAAATTTGTCAGTTTCCTCTTCAGTGCAGGAATTTCTTTCTAATTGTAACATTAAAGGAAGAAAGTAAGTAATTAAACCTCAAGCCAAAATTATTGTTGTGTTTGTGAAGTAATATTCAAAGCATTTCTTCTTCTCATGTTTTCACTTGAATTTTCACTGTTTACAGCAGAATCAGAGAATAACATGGTTTGGAAGTGACTTCTTTTCTCCTGGTTCTATTCACCCAACGAAACAGACAAATTGACTTGGGTTGTTTAGGGTCTTATCCAGCTGAGTTCTGAGTATCTGCAAGGACATTCCAACCTCCCTGGGTAGCCTGTTAAAATGTTTGGCTACTTTCACGTTGAAATTTTTTTTCCTAGTATCTCATTGGAATTTCCCTTGTTGCAACTTGTGTCTGTTGCCTCTTGTCGTACTGCCTCTCCATACCCTCTCACCATTTAACTGAAGGTATGGGATAGTTTTCCTCTAAAGAAAAGCAACACACGGAGAGGTGTATTCTCAAGATGTTCATAAAATACACACACAGAGAAAAGGATTTTCAGCTTCTTTTTCTGATATACAGGAACGGTATTTTTGTTAGCAACCTAACACTGTCTCTTATGTACCACCAAAGACTTACCTTCACAGACAGGTAAAATAGTAGTTAATGTGTTAAGGGACCTTACAGTCCATCTAAGTTCCAAATAATTCTCCACGATAGCCAGGGAACACCTTCCAGTAGACCAGGCTGCTCCAAGCCCTGTCCAACCTGGTCTTGAACACTGCCAGGGATGGGGCATTCACAGCTTCTCTGGCTAACCGGTTCCAGTGTATTACCACTCTCATAGTGAAGAATTTCTTTCTAATAGGTAAACTAAATCTATCCTCTTTCAGTTTAAAGTCATTCCTCCTCGTACTACCACTATCTGCAATAGTCCTGCCAGTCTGAGGTACTTACACGACCTCATGATACACTGTTTCACCCGACTTCCCTCTTTTCTGTTAAGCAGGGAAGCAACACTTAAGGATGTAGGAACTGGACACAAAACAAAAACATGGGAAAACTTGAGGTCAGCATGAGGATGAGAACTACAGGCTACAGACTGGGGCTTGTACCTGCTCCACCGGGGCACCCCCTTCGGGGTTGCGCAGATTTGTGTCAAAGAACCACAGCGAACTGGAGTGTTCGAGCGCTGCGGCGCTGACCTGCTAGCACGCCCTTCTCTCCAGAAGCAAACCTGCTGCACAAGGATGGACGCTTGGTTCACGAAGTGTATATTTGAGTTGGGGGGGGGCGGGGGCGTTTGTTTGTTTGTTGGTTGGATTTTTACAACATAGCACCATCTCCTATGGGGCACCTATACCTGATGCCTCCTCTGCGGGGCACAGCGCCGGGCGGGGAGGCGCTGACAGCTCCGGGCGGCTGTGCCCGAGCTCCCCCGGTGCGCTGCCCTCCGCTCCGCCGCCGCTTCGGACCGACCTGGCGGCGAGAGCAGCCGGCAGAGCGCTCTGCGACGGGGACCGCGCAGACAAAGAGCCCTCCCCGGCCGCAAAGCGCTCCCGGCTCCGAGAAAGTCTCGGGGGGACTCTGCTCTCACCACCTCGAACTTCTGGGAGGGCGCGCCCCCACGCTCGGCTCTCGGGGCGCCGTCGGCCAGTCCCGCTCCGGTGTCAGAGCCCACCGCCCCGCCTGCCTACCCCACCCCGGCAGCACCAGCCCCTCGCCGACCCAGCCCCCGGCCGCCCCCCGGCCGTGTCCCCCGCGCCGAGCGAGGCCCCAGCACAGCCGCCACGGGGGGCGAGGAAGAGCCGCAACAAGTCCCCGCCGCCGGCTGCCCTTACCCAGATAGTGCCGCAGGTCCAGCAGAAAGTGCGGGGGGCCCCCGTTGAGCTGGTAGAAGAGCGAGCCCAAACAGAAGAGCAGCAGGGCGGCCATGCAGAAGCCGTAGTCGCGCCGCGAGAGGAAGGGCAGCAGCGAGAGGGGCCGCCGCCTCTTCAAGCCCCCGCCCTGGCCCGGGCCCCCTCCTGCCGCCGCCGCAGGGGGCCGGGGCGCCGGGCAGTCCCCGCCGCCGTGCTGCTGCTTCTTCTTCATCCTCCCCTTCGCCGCCGCCGGCTCACGCAGCCCGCCGAGGGAAGCGCATCCTCCATCCGCCTGCCCGGCTCCGGCTGACCGCGGCGGGGAAAGTTCCCGGCAGCTCAGGAGACCCGTCCCGTCCCCATCGCCGGCTGCCCCCGGCTCCGCGGCAGGCGAGAGTCCCCGGCTCTGCTGCTGCTGCGGCGGCGGCGGCGGCGGCTGCTGCTGCTGAGGAGCGCCGCTAAGGGGAGGAGAAGGAGGTGGTCACCATCCCGCTCCCTGGGGCTCCTCTCCTCCTCCTCCTCCGCCCGCCGCCGCTCTCGCTCCCTCTCTCCGCTCGGCCTCTCGCCCCGGTGTCAAGTTACAGCCAGCGCTCCGCCGCCGGCCGCCTCCAACTCGCGGCCGACTTGTGCGCGCCGCCCGGCCCCGCCGCCCCCGCCTGCCCACCCGGCACCGCCCCGGCCCCCCTGGCCCGGTCCCCGCCATACGCCCGTGGCCTCCCCGCGAGCGACCCCTGCGGGCGCCGCCGCCATCCCGGCCCGGCACACCTGCCCCCACCCAGGCCCGGCACACCTGCCCCGGCCCGGCACACCTGCCCCTGCCCCGGCCCGGCACACCTGCCCCGGCCCGGCACACCTGCCCCTGCCCCGGCCCGGCACACCTGCCCCCGCCCCGGCCCGGCACACCTGCCCCGGCCCGGCGTCCGGCATCAGCGGGATGGAGACGTCTCACGCAGCATTAAGATCCCCTGCCTTTATCATCCTCATGGCTAGGCTTCGCGAACTAAGATTTGCCTTTATAGCCGTGTAACATTGCTCATGAGGGAAGAGCAGGACCACTCTTCTCCATGCAGCTTTGCTGGGGTGATTAAAGTGGAGCTGTTGCCTACTGAGGGCAAGGCTTTAGGCAAATACAGAAATTACAAAAGATTGCTTATGCAGCCTTAATTTGATCCCCTTGTACATATGGCTTATGATACAGTCTCTAATTACTCAATCATGCTATTTTTCCTAGACAGCTACTTCCAACCCTCTGATGGGGGTGAATGGCATTCACTCAGCACTGAGCTGTTTAATAACTTCATCCTCTTTAGACAACATATGTCTCCGATATGTCCTGATGGCTTATTTGTAGCTATTCTTGTTCTTGGGCATTGTCTGAAGTAGAAATACATTTCATTCCCCCATGTGGCTGAATTGCCAGCACAGCAGTGGAGGGAGGAGAGCTTGGGGTGGTAATGCCAGCTCACCATTTTGTTTTATGGACCTGGCTGGAAGCAGGGGGCTTTCCCAAAAACTTTCTCATGGCGTCACATGAGACTCTTTATTTCTAAGCAACAGCAAAGTTCTATCCACTGTGGTTTGGGAGAAATGTAGGAAATCATGCCCCAAGTGCAACTCACCAGGTCAGAAATTAAAAAACAATCCAACTTTTCCTTTTTAGGCTTAAAAAAAATGTATTCTGATTTAGGGGGCCTGACTCATAATCTTTGTGCACTTGCAGCTGGAAATTTTGCTCAGGAGACTGCATTTAGATGTTTTTGCTACTTGCACTGAAAGTCTTGGGTAGATGCCTGGATCTTACCTATGCTACTGGCTTTGGTTTTTTTGTTGACAAAGGGCATCTGCTGAAATATGAAAATTAATCTTGCTCGTGTGAATAAGAGCACAAAGAGAGAATCTAACAATAAATAAGCATCCCCATAGCATTCCTTGATAAAAAAATATCCACATATGTCCTGAAAGAGCAGACCTTCTTAGTTTGGAGAGGAATTTCCTGGTTTTAGTTACACAGTTCTATGACACCAATCCACAGATATTTCACAATCTTTCACAAAACCTGTAGCAAATACAAATTTAGGCATAACACTTGATTTCTGAAAAACAGAAAAGGAACAGGATACAATGAATAAGTCCACTTTGGGCTAAATCTTTAGGACTACAGTTCACTTAAAGCAGAAGTAGCCAACACCTTTCACCAGATAAAGTCATAACTCAAATTGCATGGTGAAACTACCGCTTCTTAATTCTCATGAATGTTGCTTTAAACCACTTAGGAAGTATTGGGCATTTACTTAATGTGCACTGCTTCCATGGGTTTTTTAGTGTTTTATTTTCTTTTGAATACTTCAATATCTACTGTCTTGTTTGGATAACAACGCTATTTGGTTAAAAGTGCCTGTTGCTGTTGCAGATGAGAAACAGGTAAGCAGTTACACTGAACGTTTGAGAAAAATGGATGCTTTGATGATAAGACAGACAATACCTGTAAGGTGAATCAATAAATCCTTATTTTTCTGGTTGCAAAGAATGTCTTTGATCTCTAGGAAGAGATTAAAAAAAAAAAAAATGGAAAAAGAGACCAACAAACGGAGTACAATTTAAGTGAGAAGACTGTACTGTCGAGAGTTCTTGCTGTATTTCTAAGTATCAGTGGGTAAAAAAAATATCTTGGGAGGAAGAATGGAAATCTTCGTTGCTAAAATATATACTTAAATGTATAAATTAGATGTGAAATTATTTCCTTTCACATATATGAGCTATCACACCTATGTGTGATGTGTTAGAATGCCTAGCTAGAGCAATGCACAGGAAAAGAAATACTACTTACTCTGTGCTATAGCTTGATACAGTGCAACTGTTTTCCTATTTTTAATTCCCCTGTTACTCATCTGATTTGGCAAAGACAGTATGATTTTGCATGCACAGCATAAAGCAATCAAAACATACATACATGCTTAACTTATTACATTCCCATTCACACAAATAAACCCAAAGAATCCAAAACACAAACTCCACATTAAAGGAATATTATTATAAAGTTAAATGCTGACACTTTGGGATAAGCCAAAGGTAAGAGTTTTCAGACAAACTTGTTTTGACTTGTAGAGGATATGACTTACAATTTAGGATGATGTAGGATGATTTTGTTTTGCTCAGAGGACCACTGCCTTGTAAAGTGCATGGGACAGACACTGTTCAATGAACGTGCAGCCTTTCAGCTTACGTTTAATCTCTTTGTTCATCATACATCCTCAGGCTTTGTTTAAAGCTATTTAAATCCTTCTTGTAATGCCTAATTATTAACATTGTAGCAGGCTTTTCTACAGCATTCACTGTTACAGTACCTTGAGCATATGATAAATGCTTATGAATTCCATTCATGAGATATAGCAAACACCACCATTTTACTTATTGGGAAATAAGACAAAAGAAGATTAAGGTTAAATACGTCAATTAATTTTGGTTGCCAGCCTTGAGATGACCAGGGTTTGCCTTGGTAAAACAGCATGATGCAGTACTTTGTATGTTTGAAGCATAGCTCCCTTTGACTTCAGATGCAGCTGTGAATGCTAACTACGTCCACAAATCAGACCCCAGGCTCTCAAACCAAACACCAAGCATAAAAAGAGCACTCAATGGCCACCTGTAGTTCAAGTAATCTGCCTGACATCATGTAGGAGTGCTCCGGTGCTAGCAGACACAGAATCAATCATTTTCAGAGTGGTGTTCACTGCTGCAGTGAATTCACTGCCTTGACCTTGTCCCACTCTTTTGCCTCCTCTTCCAGAACTCCAGGATCTTTGTCCAAATCTGTCTTCTTCCATGACCTCATCCAGAGTAGGTCCAGCTTTTTCTCAGACTGAATCCCCCTCCTGGCTGCAATGGTTCCAGCAAAAAGGACATGGTGAGCATTAGAGGCACTTTCCCCTGGGCTGGAAGAGGATACTTCTCTGTACAAAGGAACAGAGAGCATAGCTGCTAAAAATTTCCAATTAAGTCCACATTGGTACTGTGCTACATATTCCTGCACTGAATCGTAATTCCAGATGCATGGATTCTGAAAACAAGTTCAAAGAGTGAGATAAAGAGGGCAAAGATACGGAGTGTCTGGCAGTTCTTGGCAGAGAAACTCATTTGGCCAGGTCAGCATGGGTTGCCCACCGGCTCAGCCAGCCTGGACATAATATCTTGCCAACTGGGCTGTGTGCTCAGGATTCTGAGCCTAAGTCGCTAGTATCTTGTTTGGGAATGTCTGCACCAGGCTGCTGGAGTGCTACAGCTCCCATTTACTGAGCGCATATAATGTGAGGTTACAGAGAAATCTCTAGTCTTACAAGGGAATAGCAAAACCCACCCCCCTAAAAACTAAAGACCAGTGCTTCAAGGAACATGTGCACTATGATTTCCCATTTTTGCAGTGGTAGGATTTTGTTTCTAACATAGGCAATACATATTTCTCTTACTCTTAACATCTGAACCTTTTGTTCCCGATTTTCTAAGTAAATTCACTAAATAAATTCTCATTAAGCCAAATTTCTCAGCTGTAATATTTAAGAATTGACAGTTTGTAAAGGTATAAATAACTAAAAAGGCACAAGATACAAACTGGGCCCTACTTTTCACAAGAGAGAAAGGATAGAGGAAATTTAGATGCAAGGCTTTACTGAATTCACTAGTATAACAGAATGACATAATCTGAGAAGCACCTGTGAAAGATCACAGCTTTCATTTCCTCCAGCACTCTCTGCAAATAAGAAAGGCTTCAGAGTATAACAGAGTAATTTATGGCAACTATGCAAGCTTTATTTTGCTTTATTGAGCAACAGCTGATAATTTGATGAAGATGAAATAAGGGTGCACCACACCCTTTCATTTCATGCATATAGAATCTTTGCAAGTTTCTTCTGTATTGACTGAACTGGAATTGCAGCTCTGTGCTGGTGGTATTCATTTCTGTCCTTTGTGGATGGTTCAGGCATATATGCTTAGGAGAAATATGACAGTAAATATCTGAAGATAGGGAAACGAGCTTGCATGCCAGATGGATACAACTTAGTGACACTCTGATGGAGCAGGTTCCCTTCAGAAGAGGTATTTATAACTTGTAATTGAAATCGTACTTGGAATTACCTGAGCATGTTCTATTTATATCACTTGGAGTGTGATGGATTTATCAAAAATAATGTATATGAATCCCCTGGCATGGCTGGCTATCTCCACCAAAGTGCTACTCACAGGGCTACCCTAAGTCCTGATACCATTGTCTTTATTTGTTTGGTTAATTTTCTCAGAAAATGGGTAACAAGAGAATTCAACCACATTGCTTTCCTTTTTAATCAGCATGGATATCATTCAGAAGAGGCAATTGAAGCTAGATATAAAAGAGGGTGTACTATAATGTATAGTCTTGATGATCAGTCTTTTCCTCTCATAAATATCCACTCTGAATTCCCCGTGTTCCCTTTGACTTTGTGTCTTCTTTGTATTGATTTTCCAATAGCAGTCTAATTCCTGCATTTGTCTGCAGAAACTACTAAAATAGAAAGGCAGAAGTTTCAATGTGTAAACATGAGTTTTCACACAACATGCCCATTAAAAGCTACATTTGTTTAGACAGTTAACAGTGTAACACCATATGATGTACTTGACAGATTTAGACATGTAAAGACTAGACAGTCACATGGGGAAAATACAGTACTGGTGCTAATTAGGCACGAATTAAAGTAGATAGTTAGACACTAATTAAAGTAGATAGTTATACACTTATGTCTGAATCCAGAAAATGCAAAATATGTTGGAAACACACAGCAATCTCCAAAATAGTTGGTGCATGCATGCAACCCCATGCGGTGCTACACCTCTGCAATACCAGAGAGCAGCAGGGGCATGTTAGTGCAGGGCTTTCAGAGGGATTAGCCAAGGTGGGCAGAGAGCAATCCCGGCACTGATTTGCTTCAGCCAATTTGAGAGACATTTTACAGCTCCCTGTAGTGCACCACATTCTGTAGCACAGGAAAAAGCTTCAGGGAGAAGTAAGCTAAAACACCAAGAGGTGTGTTGGTGTTGGTGTTGGAGCTGGGAATACAATGGAAGGATGAAGCAGCTGCCTAGTCTACTCTATAAGGAACCCCAATCCCCATCTCTAAAACTACCCCTAAAATTAATACTCTAACTCATAACGTAGTAAGAGTAGCACCACTACTACCGTGTTATAAATAAGGCAGACCTAAAACCAAAGTCTCTCTCACCTGTGAGAGCTTCAACCAGTGTGACATGACTCTTCAACTTGTTTGATTTTGGGGGTAGGGGCAGGGAGTGAAGGGAGAAGGAAAGTGAAAGGCAAAGAGAAATTAAAAAAAAAAAAGTGGGAAGCAAGTTCTTACAAGGGACTGGAAAAGAGTGGTGCACCAAAGGTGAAGGCAGAGATCCTACACCTAGTTTGGTGTGCAAGGTGGAGGAATGATTTGAGGAGAAGAAAATACCTCCCTAACGGGGTGGGAAAACAGCAGCTGATGCTTAGCACTCTCAGACTTCAGGTAAGATTTTCAAAGGCAGCTGTGTGAACAACAAGGGGTAAATCTCTCAGTAAAGTCGGCCCTATGTTTTTTCAGCCTATCTCAGACCTTATATATGAAAAAATTCACAAGCTGGAAGTTATTTTACTGAATTATTCATAGACAGATTGCATGTAATCAAAGTATTTCAGAAGAACTATTTGTTCACATATCAAAAAGCCATCAAATGCCAAGCTCTACAGCATGGATTCCTTGCTTGGGAAAGTGGTATTAACCAAAAATAGAGTTATACATTGGCTGCCTTTATATAATCTGCCACAGGGATATAATTATATTTGTTAGGTCAAATTTGGGAAAAAAAACAATGTTGAGAAAAGGGACTGACTCACAAGATAAAGTCTACTGTAAAATCTGAAAATCAGGTTACTTCAAATTCTAATCTCTTACATTGGCTGTACAATGCATGTGTTGCATGAAACTGCCTTTGCTTCTCCTTAAGCTACCAATGTCCTGCTGTTTCCACCCCAAAACAGAAGCACACCATATTTCAGTTGATACAAGCTTTCCTTGTGAACCACAGCAGAGGGGATGTCCCTCAGAGCTGTTTGCTTTTGCTGTATGGGTAACTTGGTCTTTTAGGCACTTGTTTTTGTCAGCAAGCTTTTAATTGGAGACTGGTGATACATCACTGAGAACCGAACTGGAAGGTCAAAATTTAAAAATATCAAGGCCACAGAGTAATACACAAATTGCTAGAACAATATCTGATAATTCTCCCCTCACATGAGGAACTGCTAGAGAGTGGTGTACCAAAGGTGAAAACACTGTCCTGCATACCAGTGTGCCCGTACACATATATGAGGTACCTATAGGTGTAAAATGCTAACTTAAACTGGTTCAGGCAGCTTATTGCAACAGCACAGCAAGTTCTTTTTCTAACTTAGTTTTGACTCATTTTCCAGAGAGTTACGTATAGAACCTTGGGTTCCCATCGCTTCCTTAACACATGCACATATAAACCTGAATATTTTGAAGTTGTAGGTAAAGTTTCATTTTGATTCTATACAATCAGATGAGGAGTTTTATTCAGTATCAGGTTGCAGAATAACTGGGAAATACGGAACCTTTAAAATTTTTAATTGAGTAAGAATAGCTCTAATTAAGTAATTCGTTCTTGTTACTCTTTTCCAAGTTGTTTTTAAAATGTGAAATACTTGTGAAAGCAGCAAGTAGATCTGCATATCATAAAGTATTTCCCTCCACTTTTAAATTAGATTCTTTGCCAACAGTATTTCTGCAATGCAGTATGCATTTCTTTTAAAACTATACAAAATACATCTGGAAGATAATGCTTATGAAAATGCCTGTTGAAAAAGTATACCGTATAAATCAATTATTTAGGATGTCTAAAGTAGAGCAACAAAACTTATAAAATGAATATAAAAAGATACAATACAATTAACATAGTCATGAATGTTTACTCAAAAATAGCAGCCAAGCATTTGCAAGAGGAGAAAGAATGTAATTCATTTATAATGAATCAAGGCAAATAAATCAGTCTCCTTGCTCAATTTATTGAGTTTTACTCAACATCAAGGCTTCTTCTGAACCAATTTTTCTGCAGTCCTTGTCCAGAGCCACATGACTGGAGCAAAACTACGAATTGCTTTAAGCACTCCCAGATGCTGGGATTGTCAGTCTTAGATCACACTACTTCCAATTCTTGTGGAAAAAGAAAGCATATAGTCTCATTATACTGGGCCTTCAACTGAGTAATCTCCTGATTGAGAGACTTGAGTTTAAAACAGCTGAGCAACAATTATGATCGACTGGTCTGATTTCTGTTGCTAGATGAAATAAAAAAATGACTCTCTTGTTTCTGCTGGTATTATTTTGTTGCCACTATATTTTACTTCCCCTCCTCTTGCTGCAGCGACCTTAGCTGTTTCAGTGGGACTGCACATGTGCTGCTGATTGAGCTAAGCCAGCCTTTAACATCACACCTTGTAAAGGCAGCTCCTATTGCCCTTATGGGAGGCTCTTTCAAAAGATGTCACATTTTTTTCTCCTTTCTTTTTATCTCCAATTAACACAAGCAGGCTCAGCCATATGTCATTTGCATTTACAAGAACAATATACAGTGTCTTTTGAAGATCTGCTTAAAGTGCTTTTTCATATTCAAACAGCATAAAGCAAAAAGACTACACTTGTAACGTTATGAAAAATGTTAATTTACTGTAGAGCAAAGGTCATATTGCCTTCTCCTTAGCCTTGCCTTTTTATTTCATGGCATTTATCCATGGAGAGCATACTGTCTCAAGGACTATATGTGACAGTCCCTGCTTACATCCTAAGATGAGTTACAGACCTCTTACATTTTTAGTCTTATGTCCGCCAAGGGATGGGAGATCACAGATGGGCATCTGGATAGGTAATCTCACCCTGAATTGCATAACGGAAACCCCCAAATACATAGGGAGGTCATGTGGTAAATCTCCCTTTCCTTCAGGACAGATAACTAGAAAAGGGTGGCAGGACAAAGCTATTGCTCAAAAATCTGCACATTGCACCAGCTGCATCTCCGCTCTTCTGGACTTTAGCCTGTGTTCCTTGTGCCAAGCACAATGTGATGAAGAATTATCCTTGCTGCAATCATCTGTGTCTGATCCCAGGTCAGGAAAAAACTACAGCACTGTATTGCATATGTATGAAATGCAAGCGCTGTGGAAGAAATTATGATACAGGGTCAAAAGTATGATTCTCCTATCAAATTCAAAGATTTGCTTGGCTTGCTTGTCTCTGCAGGAGTAGAAATTCTCCTCAAAATGATATTTTAATAAATACTTTAATTGTTATTGGCTTGAGTGTTCTGTCATAAGCATCCATATAGTTATGGATTGTAGCAGTTAGAGGGTAAACTACAACTTTTATCCTCATTCAAGCTCCCCTTCCAAATGACAGCCTTATACCTCTAACTGTTCTCAAGGTGGAAAGCTAAAATTTTCTCACTCTTCATTACTGCATTTGCTAACAAAAGTGATTAAAATGTCTCTATCCTCTATAACATAAATGTGGTTCACTAGGGGAAGTAGGTGCAAAACTGAACACTGATGTCTTGAAAATTCTTCTTCTTTTATCCAGAAACTTAAATATCAGGTGGAAATAGACCATGATTAGACCAAGCCCTCAGCCAAAATTAAAGAAGAATGTTTGTTGTAGGGATATTATTTTGGAAACATAAGGCAGTCAAAAGCTAGGTGGGTTTTTTTTTGTCTGTTTTGTTGTTTTTTGTTTTTGTTGTTATTGTTGTTGTTGTTTTTTTTTTTTATTTTTTTTTTAATTACTGATGCTTTAAGCATCAAAAATGTGGAAATGGCTTCATTTTTAGACTTTGGACTTACCCCAGACATGATCCTCACAAGGACAAGTGACTGTGTATTGTATATGTATACAATGGACTAACTGTTAGACTAATGGGGGGCTGCAGGAGGTTTCTGTGGCCCCTTCATTAAACTAATGACAAACATTCATCTCATTACAGAGGACACATTCTCTTCTATATCCGTTTTACAGCTCAGTGTGTTTACTCTTTTTGCAAAGGCTTTTTGCTTGTGTTCTCTGAATTCTCTGAGTTCTCTGAATGAATGAAATGTGATGAAAAACCCCATTTTATTACCTATTAATTGCGAATCAAATTTTTTGATACTAATAGGCAGCTGAAGTTCACGTAACCACAACCCATCCCATACCATAGCTGAGACATTTCAACTTCTCTAAGCTTGTGGACATGGAGATCTAAATCCGTTTTCCATACTCTTTGCTGTTGGGGCAGAGCCACAACTCACCTGAAGACAGTCCTGCATATTTACTGTATCTCATCCAGATGGATGCTCCTTCCACTGGGATGCCTCTACTTCTCATCCCCTAGCTCTGCTTTAAGGATCTTTTCCATTGAATAGTAATTTTACAGGAGTCTCATGGCTGGAAAAATTCTGAGAAGCAAAAAAATAAATATGATTTCAGAAGACTTGGGATAATATTGTTTAATGGTGGGAGTTTTTAAATGAGGAATGGTGAAGGCACATGAGTACCCCACGTGCTGTTTTTCTGCATAGCTCAAGACTTTTGTAAATTAAAGCTGGGCTGGAAGATCCCAAAGAAGTTTGGCAGGGTGACTGTGAAACATTTTATAACATTTACATCATTGTCTTATGTTTTTCAAGGGAAATTACTCATAGTGTGATTTCTACAGTAAGTAGAAATCTACTCCCTCCTGCAGCACTGCACACTAAATCAGAGAGAGGCAAAGATTATCTGACGATAGCAAGGTGATAATTCTCTAAGTTTGTCCAGTGTCTTCAAATTTAAACTCTAACTTATGTATTTATTGAGTAAATATGAAAACACGTTAATGCTTTGGGGATGTTTGTGGTAAGAAGTTGAGATGGAACACTGAACATACTGTGTACAACTCATTTCTTTGCTTCAGAGAGGCTGATAGATGTTTGAGCATGCTTTGTAATGTAGTCTCCATCTTAAAGCAAATAATCACATACCTGCTTTGGCAGTGCATTCAACGAGAAGGAAATTTTAAAGAAGTTGCTTCAGGGACTGCATTGCTTCAAAGAAAGGCTTTTGAGAAAGTTAAGATTCAAAATATATCAGAAGTCTTGAAATGTGTAGAACATAACCATAACAACAAAACGGGACAAGCTGTATTCTTGCAAGCAAATATAGTGCTAGTTGAATGAAAGCAAAATGTAGGAAGGAGATGCTAAACAGGAAAAGAATGCAAACAAAAAGTTATAGTAGGAAGATTTCCAAATTCAGAGCCTCAAAAATTTTCCATTGCCACTTTATTCCAACAGTCTTCATTTGGGTAAATATGAAATACACATAATGTCCCTTTATCTTTTAAAGAAGATATTGACTCTCACTGCCACTGCAGAGTTCAGTTTCGAGCTGTCACCACTGGGTGATGTAACATGTTTCTTTCACACTTAAAAATAGTAATACTAGACTTATCAGGAAGAAAGGACTGGATCTAGTATTGAAGGCAATTGGCACATTAAGAGGCAAGGTAAAGCCTACAGGAATTCTGCTGTGGGTTATGTGATTCTATAGAAAGAGAGAAGAAACTGCTGTCATTGAAACTGCCGAGTTCTGTTGGGATTTGGCTGGCTGGGAACTGAAGAATGCAAATAGCTGAGAATATGAAAGTATTTTAAGAAATTGCAACTGCATCATGTTCACAACATGTGCAATTTTTGTAAAAGCCAGGCACAGATAATCTGACACTGTCCCCAAACACAGGTTCTCTGGCTGGCAGGGTGGCAAATGTGCTGCAAAGGCAGCTTGTAGAGTATGTTCTGATTAAAAAATGGCCCCATATGGAGGCCACCTTGCTGTAACTTAGTGCTCATTTTTTAATTTTCAGTTTATATTACTCTTTGTAATAATTTGAAATTTGTATTTGTTATTATGTGGACTTTCCAAGCATGCAATTATTATATACTGCTGTTAGACTGGCAGAATCTGCAGCAGTCCCTCATGCTGACATTTTAATCACTAGGACTTACTATTGCAGAACTTCTCACAGGCAGAACTGATTTGTAAAATCAAATCTTACATCCTTTATGGGGTTTGACATCTTACATAATTAACTTATTTAATGTACACCATAGTTCATTGATTTTGCCATGGGAAAAAAACAGAAATGAGACCAAAATTTTCATCTATTATTTTCTTCCAATAGATCCTTCTGCCCAGTATAAATGCTCCTCGTTTTTTTAACCCACTGCAGTTCCCATTAGAGAAATTCTACTACAGAAGTAAATGTGTCATGGTCTTAAAGTTTAAAGTGCAATTTTCGTTTCTGGATATGATTAAAGCAGTTTGTCCCTAACTCATTTCAGTTTTTTCATAAAAACCAATATTCTCTTTCCATAGGAATTATGACTAACTTACTGAATAATTTACTTTGCATAACAAGTTTTTCTTACTTCTTACTATTATTATTAATATAAGCAAAAGGAAAAGGGAAAATAAAATAGGGGTTTATGTCATCTATTCATTGTATTGTATTAATGCAGCTGAATTACTGAATGGATTTTTCTAACTCAAGTTGCAGGGTTAGTGTTTTGGAAGCAAAGAAGTTTTATAAACAAAGGACATATAAATATTATGCACTGCATTTTACTTCCCTTTGCATTACAAAACAATAGCTTGTTTATCATCTTTTAGTGTATCAATTCTCCCTTTAATATAATGCATATTTAGTAAAACATAATCTAGCTGATCAAAGAAATAACAGCTTATGGGACTATAATCCCTTTGGTGTTTTGATGTTACAGGTGTATCTATCATGAAAGTGGTTTCTGAAATAAGAAAAGTGAATAAACAATAGGTGATAAGCAAACCTTTTACAGTAGGGTTGCAGATTAATACTCAGCTTTGATATAGGGCCTTTCCTGTGAATGTTAGAAGTGATTTAGAAACACTAATTATTGCTTCAGAAGTTTAGAAAAAAGCTCTCGGTTCTTGCTTACAGAACAGACAAGCTCCTCTTGTCGAGATTTCAGATGGCCATTTCCTTACTCTAATGCTGGGTGTAGAACTTATTCCTCAGTGACCAGACAGGTTCTGTGGCCCCTGCTGACTCTGCCTGAAGCCAGGAGGTCTCCAACTTTCACAACAAGCTTTGGTTCCTTTCTCTCTTTCCTGCTCACTCCTCTGGAGGAGCCTTGCTGCCCTCCCCAGCTTTCTGTGGACACTGTCATTGTGTCCTGCCTACACTCCTCATTTCTGGGCAGTGTGAGCTACAAACACAAATGCAGTTACTGTTGGTTTGTTGCCTTGCAGATTCACTTCAGAGCAGTCTCCTGTCCAAGTTAATGTTGCAGTCTGTCTCCCTTGCAATTCATGGATCTTTAGCCATTAATACAGTAGAAAAATTACTCAATTATCCTCTATGTCTTTTTTTCCTGTTTTTGTCTTCAAGCATTTAGCCATCCAGCCAGTCTCTCAGTCCTGACATCTCAGTGCTAGCTCTGTGTTGCAACTCTTCCACATTCTACAACCTAAGCTATTTCTAAACATTACCAACTCACTGTAATCTGCTCTGCTGGGCTGTTCACTCATCTTAAACAGCTCCTGATTATTTATTTTGTATCTCAGTTTTGGTATTTTTTGTGTGTCTGAATTTGATATATTTTAATAACTTGAACACCAGAAGGCATAAGTGAAAACCACCAATGATAAGAAAAGTAAAAAGAGTGTCTATCTGTGCACTTACTAAGTAGACATTTCACCTGAAAGGAGAAGCAATCATGGGATCAAAGACAATAATCAAAGACAAATTAAGAAGGGAACAGTCTGGCAGAGAAAATGATGTGCTGAATGCTGAACTGGAAGTCTACAGTGGTTAGGAGATCTTCCAAGTGTGAGTGACTGAGTCAGCTGAACCAGACAGCTTGTAACAAGCATAGCAGAACCAGAAAACGAGTGCAGACTGGAGGCATACAAGTAGATTGGAAGGGAAAGTGCTGCAGTTCTCTGTACAGTGCATTTCCACAGTATTTTCTACGCTTGGGAGGTATACAAGTTTTGCCAGGGAACACTACCTTTCCCAGCTCCATAATTATGAACCAGCAAAGTCTAATGGCACCGCAGTTGTGATCAAGCAAGGATCATGCCTGAGTACGTTCAGGTATAAAGAACTAAATGGATTCCAAAAGTCATGTGCACACATATTGCTGAATAGATAACCATCTTGTTACTTTTAAAACTTCTCTCCTACAGACTTTAACATGAAAAGCCAAGAGGCTTTAATTACAGGGTGAGGGCAAATTTTCACCACTTTGAATAAACTTTAAGGTGGTGTGGACTAACTCCAGGAACAATTCCAGCCAATTATGGAATCTGAATGATATAACATGATATAACTTCTACTGTAGTTGTGGTCTCTGCCATTGCCTTCAGTGAAAAAAATACACAGCTACATATGAACTCTTCTCTTTTGCAGCCAAGATCATATACATAAAAATTGTTTTCTAAAAAGCAGTGCGTGTTTTTGATCATGTAAATATGATCATGTAAAACACCTCTCTTTCCAAGTTACTGTGGTGAGGATGGAGTGTCAAAATATTTTTTCTTCCTCCTCAAATGTAAAACAATTTTCTATGACTGTGGAGAGGATGGGAAGGCATAGGAATTATGCATCCAGTCAAAAATTATCAGAAGCCTGAGAACCCCTACATTATTTGCAACCCCAGGGGAGAACAGCATTAGAAGAGGGGTTTTGTTTTTTAACATGTGTAATACTATATAGAGCCTAATGAATTTTTTTTCTTTCTTTGTTCTTTTTTTTTTTTTTAAGAGTAGCAAAACAATGGAAGTAGATCCACCAGGAACCTTAGTAGGTCATTTAGCACATTCATCTCTCCCAAAATAGAACTGCCTATGTTGGCTATGCCTAGACTGCCTCAACAGGTGTTTCTACTTAAGCACCTGAAGAGATATTCTTAAAACCTCTGATAACAAAGAGCCTACGACCCCGCCATACACACAACTCCACCCTTTGCTACTCTGACTGGTGTCTACATCACATTTGATGCAGTTTGAGATCATTACTTTTTGTCCTATTTGCAGAAGTGATGGAGGAGTTTAATCCTGTTGTTGCTCATTTTGGTTTTTCTCGTGGACTGTAGCATTTCTGGGGATTGTTATTACCATACTTCTAAGTAATTTTTTCTCTATGCTAAACAGACCAAATTCCTGTGACTTTTTTCACTGGTAACATGTTTCCTCCAGCTCTGCTACCTGCTGAAGTTGTCCGTGACTCTTCTGTTATATAAGAACTTTTTTTATCTCTTACCAAGGCAGGCACTTACCTTTCACCTTTCAAGTCTGATCTCTGGGACTCAAACTTCTAATTTTCACAGACAACAGGTATGGCAAAGTGATGAAGTGAGAGTCCTAATTAAGAGAATTATTTTTGAAAGTTGGACATCAATCAATAACTCGCATTTTCCCTGAAATGTAACAAAAGAAAGCTAAATTATTTTCTCTTACAGATACAGGGGTGTTAACTATACTTCTGACTTCTTAGGGAACCTTTCTTATTCCCTACAACAAATGATAAACTATGCAAAACTTTAACTTAAGCTGTTCTTCAGCTAAGCTGTTCTTGTCTAAGATGATTGGTTAGTCAATTAGAAAAATGGAAAGGGGATATTACTTTCTGCAATGTATGAGTGATTTAGGAGCCTATGAAAGGTTACTACATTACTTTTTGCAATCTGCCTTTGAAGATATGGCCCAGGCCTGAATGACAATGTGAAAACTGAAAAAAAATGTTTATATTTACTGTATGTTTACATTATTTTGATGTATGTTTGCATATTTTAATGCATGTTTATCCATTACTCCTTCTATGTATCTCCTTCTCCAGTCTTAATTTTTGTTTTTATTCGTGATTTTTTTTTTTAGAGACAGCTATTCACCTGATATATTTTATTCCTCTTGACCATTAAAAAAGTCACAGTAAAAGTACATATTTTTAAAAAATTGCAAGTCATGTCTGTTTCTCTTTTCCCTTGCCATTAGCATCCTATGGCTCAAATAAAAAGCCTTTTCATAAGCTGGGAAACAAGATCCCTCTTGCAGTCTTTTTTCAATCATTGCTGTCTTCCTCTGCAGCAATAGAAATTGTAGCTCCTGTCCCCTACTGAGATTTATTGGACACACCCCTACTGCTAAATTTAAAAATAAAACGGCCATGCAGCAAGCACTAGCACTGCAGCTGGAATAAGGTCTATTCCTCAGCTGCTAGTGAGCTCCCTGTTACAGGTTACACCTGAAAACCTTCCCTGGGAGGTGAGTGGGTGCAGTTCTGGAAATATTTCAGTCCATGCATTTGCTTCCAAAGGGCAATGCGGACATGGCTGCCTCAGTTTGGCTTCTTCCTCCTTGCACAGTTTTCTGACATTATTCTAGCAGGTTTTGTGCTACAAAATATTCCCCACATAAAACCACCACATGTAACAATACTCTCAGTTTCATGCTGTAAACCCATCAATATTGTGGGCTTTAATGCAGCCCAGATTGCTTCAGATGCCCATGAAACGGCAAAAAATCCCAAATCCAAACTCCCCCAAACCTACCTATCACCTCCTAGGGCTTGAATGCAGCAGAGAAGGCCCCGAGGAGGTGCAGGACAGAACACAGCAGAACATTCTGATCAGAGGGGATCCAGACTCCAGGAGGATGCACCTTGCACCACTTGGCCATATATTGCTTCCTGCCACAGTTATTAAGCAGTAAAGATGTACCCAATGAGGCTTGCTGAGAAGCAGCTCAGAGAGTTATTTAATTGTAAATATAATTCTAAACACATAATCCTCTCAGTACTTCTAAGGGAAGAGTATGTCACAGTATGCACAGTTTGTGGATGTAGTTTGGATTGTAATAAATATCCATTTTCCTGCCACAAAATTTGACTGATAATAACTTCTTTAGAGTTTTCAGGTGTCAGACAGACATGCAAAGAGGATTTGTTTCCACTGATGATTCCTATCAGGCTGTTCAATGCACAAAGAAAACTTGATTGTAGAGCTCAGGCCTCTCTCACCCACGGGTGACATTCCACCCTGACCCTTTTTAAGGATGCTGCACTCTGCATAAAGACTTGAAGATCCCTGTGCTCAGGGGTGGGCAGCAGCAGGCTCCAAAGGAGGGAGCTTTGCAGAAAAGTGGCAAATGCAAGTTTGAATTGTTTGAGGCAAGAGGAAGACTCAACATTTGCCTCCTACACTTTGCAAGGGAGGGACATGCTCACCTGTAAACCAAGTATTGTAGTGTTAAGATCACTACATCCTTCCACAATTTTAACAGCAAATGACAAATTGTTTGACAGCAGATTTCATGACAAGCAAACAGATTTTAATCTGTCAAAGCTTCTGCCAAATGACTAATTTCTATCTGTGCCTTGTTGTAGGCAATTGTACAGAGTTATGAATCACATAAAGAGTAGAAAGGTGCAAAATATGTTTATTACTGCAGGGAAATAAACTGCTTATCCAGGTGAATGGTCCCAAAATTACACATTGCCTCTTGTTATGTATTGCAAAACACTTTGTGTTCTACCAGAAACACAGACCTTTGCTTACAAAACACCAGCAGCTGTAATTAACACCTGAGAAGCCCAGGCAGGAGCATGCCTCTAAGGCTTATCCAAGCACATCCTACTACTTAATTCTGTTAGGATGTAAACAAAAGCCATACCCCTCGGGATATAAGAGTATAAGAAACAGCAATAAATATTTCAAAGAGATGGGAATAAACAGGCAGAAGTAGTTGAGAGATAAAAGCTGGAGTTAGCTTACTGTATGCTAAGTAAACAAATACCAACCTGAACTTAAATATGACAGGGAAGAAAGCAAGGAGGTGGAAGAAGAAGGGTATATTCAGTTGAATTCTTCTTAAATTTCCTGTGCTGCATTCACACAATACTTTATGTCAGTGTTAAATTTGGTATCATGCTGGTGCTCTGAAGTCTTACAGCCCATTTAAAACAAAGTCATTTTCCTCAGAGTCGTGGCTGTGAAGAAATCCTTGAAGACATGAATCAAACAGAACCGATGTAGTCTTATGTTCAAGAGACCAAAGACAACCAAAAGAGTAATTTTCAGTTGGTATGACCTGTTCATCCCTATACAATACTGACTCTGAAAGCTGAAAATGACAGACAGAATGTTAACATCATTAACTGTTTTACTGGGGATTATTTTGGTTGAAAGTTAGCTAATACAGAAAACATATATAAAGACAAGAATATGTGTGTGTTCCACTCAGAGCACTGAATCAGCCTGATTGTACAATCAAACAGATTTTACTTGGTATTCCTGAACAGAAATTAACTTTCCAAAAATGTGTTCATAAATTATTCTTTTCTGCATATTTGTGATGAGCTCAAAATTTTTTCAAGGCCATATAGAAAAAACATTCTAGAGTTGGGAGCTGGAAATTGATTTACCTATCCCAAAATAAAAGGTGATTCTTTTTAAAGGTTTACTATTATATAGCCAGTGCTCTTGTGTGAATCAGCTGGTCCATAGATTTTAATACAGTTAATATCTGTCAGAATAGCTCCTAACTGATTGCTCCCCCACAGCTGGGCTGGGCCTCTCCTTCCTAAGTTACGATGGTATGAACAGAAGAGATGAAGTGGACTTTGCCCATGAGAACAGCAGCAAAACCCCACCAAACCAACACCCACACCCAGAGTACTTCAGTCTTCACATCACTAGTCTAGGTAGATGAGTGCAAGCATTACATTTTGTTGTTATTGACCCAGAATTACAAATGTGAAATTCTAGATAAATGTTTACACTTTATGTAAGGAAAAATATTGATAGAAGAGAGGACCAGATGGGAGATTCATGAGAGAGTGCAGAAAGGAAAACTTCCCCCCTGGAATTTTAAACCACCAGCAACAGCAGTAGTGGTCAAAACCAGTATAGGAAGACCCAGTAATGCAGTCATAAAAGAGCTGTACTTTGGTCTTTGCTTTGTAAGTTAGGAAAGCTTCAGATAGCTAGAATTTTGTGGCCAGCAATCCTTGACTGCCAGAGGCTATTAATTGTTCATTGCTCAGCAGTGACAGAACCACATGTGGTTTTCTCCAGAGGGCATCCAGAACCTCAAGGAGTTGGAGCCAGGACTTCTGAACTAGCTCCGTTACCTTCTCCAACTCAAAGATTTCAGTGCCAACATTTATATCTGTATTATTGGTTTTAAATCTTCTATGACATTTTGTCCTCCTGGAAATGAAAGAGTTGGGGGAAAAAAAAAAAGGCTGAGTGGAAATCAGAACTTTTAGTTATACAAAACTGGCAGTAATCTCTCTTGAATGGCTGTAGAGGTCAGCAGCTCAGCTTTACTGCTTCACTCTGGAAGTGGCACCTTTCAGGACTGAGGTAGTGAGAAATGGCATCTAATGAGTGACTGAGGGAAATACAGTGTTTAACGTGTTTTATGGATGGCTCCTGCCCAGCTACTGCTCCCATCTACAGTTCCTTGGGTGATAAGACTTGACATCACCACTTTTAAAAGAGGTGGCAATCCTCACCTGCTGAAGATAGTTCTTCACTGTGTGATTTTGACCATCTGGATACAGCATTCTTACTTTCCTTCTTTTTTTTGAAATACCTCTTTTCATGAATTCCCAGGAAATTGTGTTTCACTCTTCTCCTTGATTTAAGCTGACAAAATCATCTATTGTTTTCTTCCAACTGGTTAAGTGTTTTCCTTCAAAATCTCTTTTGGCTTTGGGACAGATCATTCATCCCAGATTTTACTGTATCTGCCCTCAATAATCTATAATCTATAATTTTCCAACACCTTCTCTGCAGGTTGCCTCCTTCCTCTATAGAAGGTTTGATAAAAATGAATGCAAAAGTGGTTTTTCTTTACTACACTGAAGTTGTCACATACTTTCTGAACAGAATGCACAGTCCTACTGCTTACAATGCCAAAAGTATTGTAAATTAGTTTAGCATTAGCACTTGAGCCTTAAAAACTCAATTTTATCACTAAAAACACCACATGGAACATGATTGCTCTTGGCAATGGATGTTTTAGTGTATTCTGCAACCTTCAGTGATGGAGAAAATGTAAAAACGTACCACACAGCAGTAAGGCATGTATGGGAGGTAGGGCTTAGACAAGTTGCCTAGGACACTAACAGAAAATTATCCAAACTTAAAGTGCCAAAGTACACGTAGGAATGTATTCATAGAGTATATATATATGTATATATTCTATATTGGACTATGCCACCTCCTTTCTAATAAAAAAAAAAATAAATTGCTAGTTACAAAATTGTTCTAGACTCCTCTATCACCATTTTGTTTGCATGTCATTGATATGTGTTTTTCCCTGAACTGGGAGTCTGTTTCTGTACCTCTTCTTTCACATTTGCTTAGGTAAGGGGAAGAGAAGAGTGGCCACCAGCTAGTGCTCTATCATGTGAGAACCCTAAGGGAATTCTTGCAGCATTTACAATGTAGAACTGGTAGTCAAGAAAAGTAAAGATGGACATACTATCCGAAAATACCATGGTTAGCGTTTCAGTCTCTACACATAGGCTCAGGTGCTCAGAGACAACATGTGGTAAAGGTCATGGATTAAATCTCTTGTTCAGTTTGCTATACTGTATGGTTTCTTCCATATGTCACTAACTTGCAAATATGGTTCCTCAAACTCTATTATATTTAGCACACAATTATAAGTATTACAGAAACCATGCATTAGATGTGTAAATCAAGGCATGTGTAGACACATCACAATTGAGTTCTGTCCTGTGAAATAGTCTATATAAATGTTGATCTATATATTCAAAATTTCAGAAATTTTCAGAGGGTTTGAGTCTGGTATCAAGACGAAAAATCAGTATATTCATAACAGACAGTTCAGTAATTCTAGAAGTCAACACCCTAAAGACTGAATTCCTATGGTTTTCCATATCTAAGTTATTGATGGGGTTATTCCCTCCAGGTGGCCCACTAACACAGCATTGCTCAACTCTGGGGAGACCCCAGGCAAGAGTCCTGAGCAAAAGTTACCAGCACAACAGAGACTTGGGAAGGCGACACAGAGACTTCTCTGTGTGTGAGACAACCCAGTAGCTCAGGTCAGAACCCAGACAGGAGACGTTACACCCTCTGCAAAGCCAGACCAGAGCCAAAAAGGTGGCCCAGTGCTCTGTGACTGAACACCTTTGCTGTGCTTTGCTCAGCTACCCAGCTCCGGCGAGGCTCCAGCTATGGGGTGACTCTCAGGAGCCTGTCTCAGGGTAGCATGTTGAGCATCACAGCAGGAGAGCCCTCCAGGGATGTTACAGCAGTACAGCACAGAGGAACCTGATCAGCTCTGCACCTTGACCATGGAACCAAGCTAAGCAGCAATGTGCCTGCTTGTTTGGCTCATTACCCACAGTTCAGTGCCAGTCACCTTCCAAACCGAGATGCCTGCATGCCTGCCTGCACAAAGTGCTCTCACTGTTATCTGTGCTTTTTCATCATGCCAGTCTTTCTTTGGGAAGGGTAGAGGCAGCTGTGCTCAGAAATCACTTACACATAGCATACGTAACATAATGGTGCACAGATTTGTCATCCTGCATTCTTCTGTCAGGCTCTGGTGGAAGGGGAGGGCCATGAAGTGCACTAGAAAACAGTTATTCAAATAGATACTCACTGGTTCCTATTACCAGAGTCTGGTGTTAGGCCCTTTGCTCCTAATGTATCCACTTAAAAAAACCCAAAACCAACAAAGAACACCCCCAACCCCAAAGCCCTGCCAAGCATGAGTCCTGTGGTAAGATTCAACAAACACCAAGCCAAGATACATATGTTTCATATCTTAATACTAGAAGAATGTTGTATGCCTTCTCTATTTCAATGAAAGCATTTTTTTTCACAGTACAGAAAATTAATAAAATATTCTTACATAGCAATAACTAAACAAAAACTAGTATGTGTTGACTTATTGTAGGTGTGTCTAAAATCTGCAGTGAGTGATACAGAAAATTCACTGTGTCTGTTTTGCGTTCCATAAAAAGAGGTGCTTGAAATGTCCTTTAGTCCACGAAACATGATGATAAGCAACAGATGAATGATCTTGTTGGTTGCCAGTAGAAGATTGCACTTTTGTGAGGTGGGAAAGAAACCTTTCGTACTTCTGTTTTTTTTTGACCAGATTGCATCCTGAAGATGTCTGCTAGAGTTGAAAGTGAAGGGAGAGGGAGCATCGTTTTTGCACAGTTCATTACTGAAAATGCTCATATGGGAGAGAGAGAGAGATGAGAAAAAAAAAAAAAAGAAGCAGCAGCAAAACACCTGTTTTCTTTCTATTTTTAAAAACTATCTTCTTAAAACATGTTAAGTATGTTCCCAACATTGAAGCTGTTGAGCACATTCTGAAGAAGGCTAGCAGGCAGGATAGGGTGCATGGCACTGTATGAGGGGGGTATCACTGGAGTAGCTGAAGAGCTGTCTAGCTAGGTAGTTTAGCAGCACTTGCAAGGATTATCTTTTGGTAGGGTTAGCATCTGTGAGTGCTGGCAAGAGTTGAAACTGGGTGGAGCTCAATCCCCAGAAACCAGTACCCATCTCCAGAGTGTTCTGGCTCTACCAGACTGATCTTTTGATAACCTAGACTGGGTCTTGACAAGCAGCGTATTCTGGTTTTAATCAGACCTTGACAGAGGTTTTTGTGAAAAAGTAAATGTAGATGGTGTTGGAGGAGTGAATGTACTGAAGAGCTTTGGAGATACAATCAGTGCTGGAGAAGAGAAGAGAGTGAGCATGTGGCACTGATACTCCTGTGTAGGAGAAAAATACAGTTCTTTCCCTTTTCTTCCGCTTCTTATTTCCAAGCCTTTTATTTCAGCAAATATGCAGTTTAAGCATATCAGTGAATGGGCAATGCAAACAGCATGTTTTCTATACTAGCCCCAAGGCTGTCCACCAAAAGTCAAGCTGTTGCGGCACAGGAATTGTGGGATGAAGATCAGTTTCTCTACTCCCTCTGCTCTTGCTGGATTCCTGCAGCCACCTGCTACCGGGCAAATATTACCCTCCAACAGCACTATGTGTAGGAGAAATAATTCCCACAGATAAGTCATCATCATCTGTTTACAAGTGCTGTCACTTCTGTGCAGTGACTTAAAGCAATGATGCTCTGATAAATCTTCCTAAAATAAAGGGTGGTAAAAATTACAGTCAGCAATAGCTCAGGTTAGGCTGAAGTCAATAGTCTTGGGCTCCCCAGAGCTATGATAGTTACAAAACAAAAACAACCTGGAGTGTAGTCTTCATCCATCTTGTGACATTCATTTCTCCTCTCTCCTTTGAAAAAAACCCATCCTCTAATTTCCACAGCACACGGCACCTGCTGGTGGGAACTAAATCTCTTCTCCCTTTTCCCATTGGTGAGGTTGAGAGGCTGGTCCTACATGCCTCACAGTCTCATGCTTTATCCTAATTAGGAGGCATTATCTTTTTGTTAGTGGTGTGAACTATCTCAGTCTCTCTTGCCTTCTGCTATAGATTCAAAAACTATTTTTATTGTGATAAGCATAATTCTGCTTACTGAGACTTAAGTGAATTGGAAACAATATAGATACACATGTATTCTTAGGACCCATGATAAAGGTTTACTTACCTCATAACCTCAAAATAAAAATGAAATAACTCCTTCCTGGTTCAGCATTGTGCAAAATGTTTGCTTATATCATCAGACACAATCTTGAACTCTTATAGCCTGAAGATGCAATGGTTGATAAATAATACCTTCCTTCCTAAAGGGGAGGGGAATGGTTTAGTTTTTATAGCTTAAGGATGACAATGCATTTATTAGTTATGCAACAATTCTTTACATTGGTTTTGCCACTTAAAAACAACTTGTGACAACACTCTGATGGTCTTTAGCGTTACTATATAAGTTATCTCTATATTAGAGTATTTGGCCCCCTCCAGTAAAAGTCCTCACATATTTAGAAGCATAAATGGTTTAATAAATTAAACAGCTGCCAACTTTTTTCCTCTTTAAAGTGGACTGCTTGAAAATACACAGGCAGTTACTCAGCAAAATAGTTTCTTATTCTACTAAGTGAGAAAACAGATCAAAACAGTTCAGAATAAGACAATTATGCATGTTTGTAATGCAAGGAAAATGACCTTGTGTTGCAAAACACTGAACCCTATTATTGTTACAGACAGAGTCACACATACATAGATGAGAGAGGACAACTACCACTTTCCTAAAAGGGAAAAGTAGATCTGGAAGGTAAAATCTTGTAGGAGAGAGCAGAGACAAGAGGAAGAGGTCATTCAAAGAAATACAAAGAGAAATATAACAAGTTGCAAAAGCAGAGGAAAACAAGCTAAGAGACCTCCACCCCTGCTTGAGCAACCAGAAGGAGTTAGACTGCAATGAAAGCTCATAGCTAAAGCTAAAAGCCTGTAAGGCCTGCTCACCCCACTCCAGAGCAGAGACCCCACTGCATAGTCCCTGCACTCGGCTGAGCTGTGGATTTGAATAGCAGCATAAAACTTACCTCAGCAAAACCATTTCAGATGTCCCTCTCTAGTTCTGACTAAGCTTCAAACTCCCTGCAAACAAGACCTAATTAGCAATTAGCAGATAAGCCATCCCCCCATCCATTTTTTGTTTTTTCTTTCTTCTCTCTTTCTCCCCACCCCATCTGAGCTCAGCCCAGTCCAGCTGCAGGTGCAGCTGTGCTGGTGGTCTCAGCTTGGCTCCTGGAACTTGTCCAGGAGCCTCTGTCCTTGCTCCGCCGTCCTCCCACCTCTGCATCCAGCATGGGCTTCGTGTTCGCCATGGATCTTTTAGGGTCTCCCTAGCCCCATTGTCTCCAGCAGCAAAGCCAGAGCATTTCCTGCAGATAGGCCTTGTGGTTGGCAGCTTTAGGGTCAGGCTGGTGGTTTCCTTGATAGCAAGTCCTCCCCATGGCTGCAGCCACGGGCTCAGCTGCTTTCCTGGGAGCCATGCTGCCCTGCAGGGTCCTCGCCTTTTCCTGGTGCATTATTATGAGTTTATATTATATTATGAATTTTTCTTCTGAGACGACTTGCCATTATAAGTTTATGAAACTGCATTAAAAAAAAAAGAGTCACTTAAATTACCCATGGAAATTGTTTCTTCCCTCGGTAGGGTTTTGCAGTTCATGTAACATAACTGCACTGTCTCTGCTCAGAGGCATGTTGGATAGAAACCCAGAAGTGTTGTGAGGGAGGTGGCCCAGCTCATTAAAGGGAAAATAGCAACCTTTTCCATTAACTACCTGATGAACATGCACCACCTCTCACCTCTGCTTTTGGGGTATTTGGCACCACCTCAGGTGAATTCCAGAATGTTTCAGCTGACCAGCAGATTGAATTCATTCAGCTTATGAGCAAAAAAAGCTGGTTTATAAGTTTGCCAGCCCTGCAGACCCTCTCAGGGCTGTGAAAGACAGGCTGTGTTCCTCCTGGCACTGACTGCCTCATCCATAATCCTGTCCCAGCGAGATGCCTCACAGGCGCAGTTAAGGTGCAGCTGAAGTCTGTGAGAGATGATTTGTGAGCCAGGTGCAGTTTAAGCACTGGCAGCTAGAAAAAACATCTTTTTTATTTTTAAATGAGCAGATCTGAGGTTTGAGTGACTGAGAACCAATAAATACGGATGTGTTTTTTTTTTACAGAGTAACTTTTCAGAGTGGAGGTGGAGTTGGAGCTCTTAACCTCAGAAGCTGGGACAGAGCCATACCATATATTTTTATGTGGCAGTACAGGAAGAAAGGTTATCATGTTTTAGTTAGCTAAAAGAAGTTTAGTCTGAAAAGTTAACTTTTTGCTAAAACCAACCTTCAGCTCCTTCCCGTCCCCTTAGATTGTAAAGCAATTTCACACCATAAAAGTGTGAATTTTGAAAACACAGCTGCTTGCCCTGACTCACTGGTCAGTAAAACTGAGCAAAAACAAATTGGGAGGAATTTAAATGTTATCTTTCTTCCTATTAAAATTTTCACTGGATAGTCTGTCAGAGTACTAAACGACCTCCAGAACCAGGGTCTGCATGCAACCATCTGTCTCTCTCACACCCTGTCTTACCGGAGACATCATTTTCACTGTCATATCCTTTGGCTCACGGGGATCTCTAGTGATGCTGCTCTGGGAATTGTGTGTCTCCGACAGCAAATCCACAAATGTCTTTTATCTGAACACAGATGTCTTCCTCCCCAGCTATTTACAGAATCCCAAGAAGTGTTAATCAGGAAGTTTCAAACAGTAAAGTATTTCCAGCTAGAAGCAGCCTTACCCCTAGGAGTAACTATTCCTACTTCAGAAGCATCAGCCTGCAAGCTCATTGTTGGAATAAGAGTGAATATGCCATTAGAACATTTAGATCATCTTTGTCATCCTCAAAACTCAGTGGTGTGGGATCTTTTAAAAATAATCCATTGTCAAAATTTACCAAGATCTTGTGAGATAGACATTGTCTCACACAGGTCTGATTCTTGTGGTGGCTTGTTACAATTTGACTGGTTTGGGCTACCAAATTTATGGGTTTTCTGGTGGTCTTTCAAACTCCATAGGGTTGCACAATATCAGATATCGTATAATAAATTTTATCTATTTCATTCTTATTTCTATATGACTTCCCTGTTAGTATCACAGTTTTACAGATCATTTGATATAAATTCCTTGTAGTTTTCCCCTTCTTTTTGAACCTGCCATGCAGGAGTAATCCAGCTGATGAGAGTAGTCAAAGGCAAGATGTGTTATGGCTCCTCATGTATAAATTCTTGTATCAACTCAGCTTTGACAAATGCTCTTCTGAAAGTTGAGGAGTATGGCAACCCAAGTCAAGTGTGTTGTTCAGACAGCAATGAGTGAGATATCGCTGCTATGGAGCAAAGTTTGTCTGGCATCTGTCCTGACACTGGCAGTTTGAGCAATAATTTCCTCCCCAGATGCTATGCAGTTTGAGAGAGTTTGGCTCAAGAGGTTAAAAAAATAATGGTCTGGCAGTAACCAGCTTTTTAGAAGTATTATTTGGAGACTTACTTAAACTTGTGCAATGCTTTGTCTACAGTTTTAGGAATTACAGCAAGTAATGGTATTATGTACATATTATGTATCTTTGAATGATCTACCTGAAAGAGAGAGTCCTGCTGGACTTTGAAAACTCACCTAGGACATAACTTTTCAGCTTTTTTCTTTCTAGCCTGCTTGAATCAGTGGATAACATGAGTTGAACACCCACAAACTTTGCGAAAACTTGAATCTGGGTTTGAATGTCAGGTTTTGGTTTTGTTCTACATATCTGCGAATTTATTTGCCTATAAAGAAATCTCACAGTTAATAAAAAGAAAAGAAATATTTAATGATCCTCAGAGCAATAAACTTTAGCCAGCTCCATTTCCTTCTTTTCCATCAAATTTGGTTACTATTTGAAAACCAATTTCTTTAAAGTCAGTCAGAAAGAGGCAAACTTTTCCCCTGTGAAGATGAACCATTACTCAGCCTGTGCATCCTGATATTTTGCCTAATGCTTGGCTCTAGCTGCTCTGTGTTTCAGAGGCAACAGCGGGGGATGAAGCATTCTTCAGCTCCTCGAGGGGTCTAGACCACTGAAAAGGTCAAACAAACAAAGTTAAAATAACCATGAGACTTGCTGGCCAGCCAGCACTCCGAGTCCAAGATCAGCGGTACTGCTGCTTGGTGACTAATGCAATTAAATCAGCTCTTGGTCCTGTACTGCAGAAACAAATCTTATAGCATCGAGTACTGCTGCCAGATGGATTGCTCAAGCTTGGAAAACTCCCTCGTGCGCAAATACTTAATCACAACAGGCCCTATTCGTGGAAAAACGTGGCACCAACAGAGGGATTTTTAGCCATTTTCCTGTTGGAAACAACAGCAGGGAGCAGACTTCAATGCGCAGGCTGTGGGTGGTGACTGTGGGCTTTGTGGGTACCAAAGAGCTCTTTATTTGTTGGGAATTGCATTAAAGCAGAGCCCAGAGGAACATGTACCAGGAAGACTTGCTGGAGAAGGGGCCACTGAGCACTGAGGATGCTCCATTAGGCTTACCCCTCCAAGCTGTGACAGCCCCCAGCCTCTTCCAGAGGTGCTGGAGGTCTGGCCATGTCTGCTATGGTTGTTTCTCAGTCACTTCAACACTGAAAAGCTAGTAATTGGAATAACAGTGAGAAAGCAGACATCTGGAATTTGTCTGGACTACACAGGATGGATACTTTCTCTGCTTCCCACTTTGTGAGGCATTAGCAGAAAGCTGGTAGGAAGGAATGGGAGGTCAAAGACAGCATCTGAGCCCCGTTTATGTCACCCACTTTGCAGGTGTGTGATTCACCTGTCTCCCTGTGGTGAGGTGATCCTCACAATGAAAACAATTCTGTTTCCTTTCCTACTTATCAGGTACTCCTGACTTTATCACAGATTCCTTGTTGCATGCAAGGAGGACAGCAGCATCTGTTTAAGGCCATATATTAACACTAAGCTCTACAAATTGTATATGAAAATTGTCAGTTGGAGAGATCATTCTTCAGCTGCTGCCATTGGCACCAGTTGAAGTTTGAAAAGTCCTGTAAACACAGGAGTGAGCCACTCAGTTTTTTAAAGGAAAAGGCCTTTCCTATTCCATTTGAATATTCATAGGGTTCTGGGCAATTAAACTGGGGTTTGAGATACTGCAGGTTGGTCCTAGCCAAAAGAAAAGCAATCTTATATTTGACCACTGTGGCTAAATCCATGTTGTTAACACTAGTCTGGACTATGGAAAAAATGAGATACAAGGAAGAAAGGACAAGCTGCATCTTCCAGTCTACCAGTAAGTCTCTCAAATGCATTAACCTTGGAACAGTTGTTTTAAGTCAGACAAAGGGTTTATTCATCCTGGTATCTTTCAGAAGCATCCAAACTATATTTGTGAAATGAGTATGAAACACTCTTCCAGCTCTCTATGGCTTAACTATGTCCTGATCTAAAGCCTGCATGCACACCATAATCATTTTAGCAGCCATAAACAAAGCTATATTCCACAACATCTCCAATTCATTAATTCTCATGGCCTCTGCAGTAGCTTGCTGTAACTGCACAGCCATGGACAATTATTTCCTTTTGCTAACTTACTATCAGTTATTCACTGCATTGTGAAAACCCTGAGCAAAACATTCTCCCTTCACATTTTCCCTGGCCATCATCATTTCACTGGTTTTCTTTCCATCCTGCCTCAGGATGTCTGCGTTCAGACCTTAGAGCTATTTAGTCACTCTTCTTGGGAAAGCTGTGCCTCACTGACCATCACTGTTCTCATTCTGTACTGCATCTAATTCTGACACATCATTTTCTGAGATAGCAGTGACCTTAATGGCTTTCAGTAGATAAGATATAGATAAACATGCAAACTCCACAGCTAGTAAATTAGGAAGGAAAATATTCAATTAAATATTACTAACTCAGATAACTGCACTGAAAGAACAGTGTCCCCACTGTTCTGTTGGGCCCCACATTTGCCTTACAGCAAGCCCAGAAATGTCCTCCTGGACTCTTCCAATTGTGCCAAGGCACTTCTACATTTGCCCTAGCACAAACAAGGTCTGCCCAAAACATAGGCCACTCTAAAAAAGTGTTCCTCTGAAGGAATGAGGAAGGCAGGGGCAGCCTGCACAGGAGGTCTAGTACTATGGATGGGGAAGAGGGACACATATCGGGGTAGGAACTTCATGTGGTTAATTTTTAAGACAATTGAGGCTAAAATAGTGTTAATATTGTGAAGGGAAAGTACTGAGTACAGAGGTAATGACAATAGATGAAAAGAAAGTGGCTAGGGTCGTTGGAGCCCCTGGAAAAATTAGAGGAGGATAGCTACAGAGAAGTACTGTTTGTGCATAAGGAAGGCTTATTTTGCATGTGTTAGGTGGGAAAAGTCTGTCTTCTTGCCCTCAAAACACATCACTGAAGGTGAAAGAGGCACAGAATAAATAAACAAACAACTAACTAAATAAAGCCATGCTTGGATAATTATGTCAAGCTATATACTAGGCTTCATTGTGATACCAGGGCCAGCAATAGGTTGTTTTATCATTTTGATGGATCAGGGTGGGTGAAATAAGCGCCTTAGTTTGGGGCAGTCCATGGAAGTATACTGAAGAATATCAGTATGTTTTGCTGTAAGAGAAAGTAACAAAATTTACAGAAATGACATGTAAGCTTGGCTGTAGTCTCTGAATAAGACTACTAAAAAGTTTTGCAAAAAGTAGTTCACAGACTTCTCATTTTCTTGCTCCTTCTGCAAGAGGCTTCAGCTTCTGCAAGGCACAGCTAGTTATCCAGGCAAATTGCTTTGCTATCTATACCACAGAGGGAGGTATGAGCTGATTCAGGATGAGGCAATGAGAGCAAAACCACTCATTTTCAGACAAATATAAAGTACCCCTGGCAGCAAGACACAAAATCAAGACAGTGACATTTTTCTGTTAAGCCCAGATTCTAGTCTGAGGACAGGGAATTGCTCTAGCAGACATGGGACTGTTCCCAGTTTTTCACCTTCATGTCAAACCTGGTGGCTATCAGGGCTCTCACTGAGCTGCTGGCTGTGGCTCAGCCCTTGACCGCACTCCTGGGCTGGAGGGAGCCACTGTGGTACAGGTGGTGGGATGGTGGGTATGCGTGGCTGGCTAACACATGGTACTGGTTCTTGTAGAAGCCACAAGTGCTATATGGAATGTCATTGAATGACAGTGAACTGCAGGGGGTTTTTTTTTGTTTGTTTTGGTTTTTTTTTTTTTTTTTTTTTTATTTTTTTTTTTTTTTATTTTTTTTATTTTTATGCCCCTCAGAAAATTCTTTGGAAAACAGGAATACACTATTATTTCTGAAATTTCTGTCTCTTCAACACTGTCTCACAGAGCTGCTTGGAAACTTCTCCAGCTCCCCACTCCTTGGCTTTTTTTCTCTGTTCTCAAGAAATACAGTATCAACGAAATGGAAAAATAGCCAAAATGCTGCACAGAAAAAGAAACCAATACGCTGATCACCTATTTTTATTTGTAGTCTGGAGGATAACTGTACTAATAGCAAAGTGATAGTTTGGGGTGTTTTTTCCTTCTGGTCATACATTGCTCAACACTGAAATTTGCCCCTGTCTTAAGGGTTGCTACAAAGTGGAATATGACTAAAGTCAGACAGTGTGGTGTATTTTCTTCAGAGAGACACAACACACCCTGTATGAGAGGAAGAGAATAAAACCAGTATATGTTTTGTTTTCAAGTAAAGGAGATTATCAGATATGTACTTACTCCTTGAAAGGACCCCCATCCCAAATTAATGGGATAAATAAATAAATAAATAAATAAATATTAGCATTCAGTCCTGAGAGGCTGGATTCCCCTTGTTAAGCTGCAGACTGATCTGTTTTCTCCTGTAAGAAAAATCATTCAACCATTTAAGAAAAAAAAATAATAGCAAAAATGACAATAATCCCTCGAATGTACTTATTCCTCTTTTGTCACTGAGCACTTGCTGCCTCATTACTTTAGTATCATGGCTATTGGCAAGGCCTGGGTCTCATCACTTCTGTGATTTTTTGCTTACTTGCTAAAATGTAACAGTTGAATGACGAGAAGACTTTATTTATTTTGCACTGAAAATGGTCCAGCTTAAAGTGAATCCTAATGCTGGCTGCAGCCACTGTGCACCACATGAATCTGTTCAACAGACTTGCCATAACGCTGCAGGATCTGGATGGGATCTTCCCCAAAATGAGTTTCTCCTGCTGCATCAGCTAAGCCTTAGCAGCAATGAGTGAGTAAGTTGTCTTAAGTGAAACACTCATGGCTGTGGTATTCAGCAGAGAGGAACAGACTGGAACAAAGGCCTCAACAGATGATCTAATCACAAGGTAAGCAAGGAGAGGTCATGAGGAGAAAAGGGAGAGTGAAAATATGGGATGATCAAAAGATAGACACAAGGAAAGATAGGGATGAGGCAGGGGTGCCGGTGGGCAGAAGGTCTCAGAAGAGTTGTGGTGGCTGTAGCATGTACTTTTTGAAATACAGCCAACCTTTCAATAATCTTCATGTCTTTCTAAACATCGTATGGGGTTTTTTTCATATTTTCTATGTTACAGGCACAACTCAGACCAGCCTCAACTGACAGAGCCATGAAACCATTCTGTTACTGTACATATCTGCCTCATTTGACAACTGCTGCAAATTTCCTCAGTAATGCAGTCCACAGTCCTAGAATTTTGGGCTTTTCCCCCCTTCTTTTAAATCTGCCACCTGGACAATCTCTTTAATGCAAAGTCAGGTTCTGCAGTGAAAGAGAGAAGCATCCTACAGGAAACACATTCAGCTCATCAAGGCAGTTGTAGCACACTTGGTAGAGTGAGCTGAGGCTGTACCACCAGTTGTAATTGTTCTTTTCTCTATCTTCTAAGAGCATTTGACTTTATGGTCTTTGAAAAAAAAAGTAAATGCAAAGCAGCAAGAGATTATTGTATATTAATAGGCTTAAATGCACAAATTCATTTCACAGGCAAAAGGAGATGGACAGAGGGAGAAAGCTTTAGATATTTCATTTTAATTTGCCTTTGGCATAAATTCTGCTAGCAGTAGTTTTATCTCTCAGTAGTAATACTATTTAGCTATCCAGTAGCTGTTCTTACAAGTGTAAGACCACAAAGGTCACACAAATACAGTAGCTCAAACTTAAGAAAGCTTAAATCTGCAGCAAAATTTTTACTTGCTGCTTATCTAGTAATTCCAGCTTGAAATGGACCATATATGCTCATTTTAGAGAAACTTTTTTAAAAAAAATTAAAGTGCCTTGTTATAAAAGTAGTATTTATGTGGTCAGCCTTTGAAGACAGTGAAGACTGGAAGTTGTTTACCGTAACAGAAAAACAATTTTATAGGCCATCACAGACTCACATTAATTGTACAGAAGCAAGGAAAGTTAAAGTCAAAAATGCACAGGCAACATAGTTCCCTCACTATGAAGTATCTGTTTATTGGGTTTTATTTCATTACTCTCCAGTAGATGGCAATCCAGCACTTGGCCAATAAAACAGTCATGTGGAGACACTTCTCTGTATACAGGTCCATAGGGGCTTTAGTTATATATTCTAAGTCCAACTTTGGACTGCAAACTTTATCCAAGTGAATCATTCAAGTAGTGTTTTATTATATTGCTGATCAGCATGAGAACACCAGAACAAATAAGGCTTAAGAAGTGAATGTGGAAATGGCAGTGTCTTTCAGAGAAGGGCGAGATTTTAAAGTCTTTAACAGCTGCTGGTTGTTTTAGTTATGTCTCTTACATGAATATTTTTTAGAAGTCTTGGGAGGTAAAAATGCAAATTTTGGTATCTTCCTGTTTGGAATTTTACCTGCTCTTCAAGTGTCGTATTTCTTGTGTTTAAGAAAAAATTGCACAGCACTCACTGAATCCTCTCCCTTCCATTTCACCTTCTCTCCAGACGGTATGTGTGTGCCACAGTGCCTGTGCCTCGAATGCTTATTTACATCGCTCCAGGGCCATTTCTGGGATTGTCACTGTAAACACAAACCCACAGAATATGTCAGATTTGGCATGGACCCTGCCTCAGCTGACAGCCCAGATACTCACCTGTCCCACGTGCCCAGCTCACCAGAGCCTTCCATAGGATTTGGAGTGGGTGCAAGTGGTGGTATTTCCATTCAGAGCAGGGAGCTAGGGGATTTAAGGGCACTAAAAGGGAGATCAGGCGCTTGCAACCAGCTGCGCATTGCATGACACAGAGATGGCTGAAGTCTTCCTCATCTTCCCATGTTTGTGTCCCAGCTCAGGCGGGGAGACCCATAGACCAGCAAGGTTACCTGGAAAGAGGTAGGACACATCCTTCTGTGGAAAAAGGTGACAAGTCAGAAAGCAACAAAGTGAAGGGATGGCAGTGAATCAATAGAGATTCAAATGTATTTTGCTAATAAGTCCTCATAGGCATTCTTTATAATTTCACTTATACATTTATTTTGAAGGTTTGTGATTTCTAAAAGTATGGATTGATAGAGGCAGAAATGGACTTTTGTCAAATATTTGATGCCTGTGTAAAAGAGATGGAAGCAACAGCCCTTCAGAACAGCTTATTTTTACAGTGTTGTACCAGCCATTGATTACCATTTACATTCCACCTTGGATCAAAGAGATGCTTGAAGGAAACTGCAGGTTTGCATGGGATGCAGATAATGGCACCAAGTGGCACAGTTTCTGTGCAAGCATGGTTCAGACATACACTGTTTTTTTTGGTAATTGGTTCACTAGCAACAAGTGCCGAGTTGCTGATTCTGTCTGCTGTCATCATTCGGATTTTTTTTTTTTTTGGTTGTTTTTTAAAAAACCCTTGGGTTTTAGAGGTAGTTAATGCAAAGCTGATGAAAACCCTTGTAGTTGCTATTTTCTTTACAGGTTAAGCCAGCGAGCAGAAACTATGTGTTTGGTAAAACTATTAATCTATTTTATATTCCCGCTGCTATGTGTGAGGAAGGATGAATTGGATGCTGTGATTTGGAGTTAGCAACAGCCTGATTTGAACAACACAGAAACATAGAACAGTGGTCTGCAGTGAGAGCCTGATGTCTCACCTTTTTCAGTGGCAACTGCCCTGAGCCATGAGATACCTGTTCCAGGGGATAACAGCATGTAGTTCCCACAAGTGGAAATAAATGAGAACTTTCTTCTTTTCCTTAAATTCTTCATATATTTTTGGATAGTTCATCTTTGAAAAATATATGCATAAACTAAGTTAGTGAATGCATGGCACAGCCTTGCCTAATTCACACCAAATACACATCTGAAAATGTGAGACCTCAGTGTTTGCAAAAGGTAAGAAACACTGCTCTTGTTATTATGACAGTCATCAGCTTTCCATTAATTTCTTCATCCAGCCCTTCCTTCTTTCCCTCCTGCCTCTCCCGGTAAGCCTCACTACCACCTCAGCTGTTCCATGAGCTGATTAATCCCTTTTCCTTTCCCCCACCTTAATGCAGCCAGGGCAAACACATGCCAAGATTCCTACAGAGACAGATTTTCACTTTGGCTTCTTGAGGGACTGTTGTGCTTTGGTGGCTCAGGAACACCTTAGGAGGGCACAAAGGGAGAAGTGAGGCACAGCCTACAAATATTATTCCCACAGCACACACAGCACTAAACAGAGGTAAGGAACACTATTGGGGCTGATATTGGAAATAACAGAAAACAAATGTCTTCTACTCTGGCACTGTGCAAACCTTGCACAGGCCTCAGGGTGCAACCTGACAGATCTTTGCAGTTTGCTCTAAATAGGATTTATCTAGATTTACTTCACTTACATCAAGAAGACAGTCTGTGGGATTTCACTGTTAGCTGCTGTAACTTGCTGGTCTCCTGGGCCTTTCATTGCTTGTGCCTCAGGACCCAACACTCCTGGTAAAAGCAATATTTCTCAGAATTGTAGAGCACATCTGGCATGGATGCTCTCTCGATTATCTGATTGAACTGAATTTCTCTTCTCCAAGTAGCATCTTGACTTCACAGAAGTTTACACAAGTTCTCAGCAAAGTAGCTACACCTGGAGAAAATGAGCAGAAATTGTTACCAGCTTGAAGGATTTCCAATTGATTGGTTTGTTTTCCTGCCTCTATTTCACAGCTGAATGTGAAATCTTTGTGAGGCCCTGATGAGGTATTCACCCAATCAGTGTTGTGTTAGCTGCATTTTTCCCATGCCACTTTACACCTCTAGTGCTGCTTGCACAAGGGATAACAGAGTCACTTTTGTGCACACACCTAAGTGAGCACCAAACAATGATCAGAATTTGACAATGCCTTGGTTTTGGTCTTCTCACAGGCTGAACAACTAACATGACAGTAGAATGCAGTAGGATCCAGCTCACAAGGATGTAAGAAATGAGGCTGAATCTTGCTCTATACTGTATGCAGACAAGCACAAATTTATGTGTTCCTGGGCATCCATGGCTCCGAAGCTTTGCCTGCAAGGTTAAACACTGTGTTGCAGATACCTGTCAGCACCAGGGGAGACATATCTACACAATGACAGATACTGCATGGGAGCTTGGGCCAGTGCTTTTGACGTGAATTTGCTCGAATGCTCACAGATTCAGGCAGAAGCCTCCCATATTCCTGAAGCAAGACACAACTAACCAACTTGCTATAATAAACACAGAAGAAAAAAACCCAAAGGTTTTTAATGCCTTCCAGAGGTTTTCCTATCTGCCCAAAGGCAAATTTCTGTCTCACTTCCATGTATATTAGAAAGCAGCCTGAAACCCTTTTCTGCTTTGTCATCAGGTTGAAAAGAAGAAAACTGAGAAGGCAGCAATTGGTCTCAAGACGTGTTCTAAATCCAGCCCTTAGGGGCTAAAAAAAGTGTCTCTCAAAGGAAAGTGGCTTAATGAATTGAGAGAGCCTATCATCTCATTTCATTAGATCATTTTATTAAGCACATAAGCGCTTATTTGTGTAATTGAATTGATCTAAGCCACTCTTCTGCTCTTCAGAAACCACACTGCTCTGAATTGAAAGCACCTTCTATGATGCTCATGCTTTGATGTTCATAAGCAAGTGCAGCCTGTGCTGCTCTGTAACAGCAGCAGACCTGATCCTGGTGGGAGGTGGGAAGGGAGCAGCCGTACTTGCCACTGTCAGCAGTCTTCCTCATGCAGCAGCTCCTGTGGATGGCAGGTAATTTGGTGCTGCTAAAAGAAAACAAAAAGATGCGTAGTGTTTGCCTATAGTTTCAGTGTGCTCAGAAGCATCACTAATCTTGCTTTCAGACACCCAGTGCCACCTATAAAACTGCTCACGCCTCAGGATACAGTAGGTGGTCTGCAACACTGACAATTGTTTTAGTTTTTGGCTTTGTAGAATTGCTAAGACCTGAATGCACCTGCAATTGAACTAACCTCAGCCCTCACTACCAAGCCAGGGTACTCTGGTATACAGGTATCAAAGTGAAAGACAAACTATTGTAACACTGCTAGTACTGCACAGGAACAGCTCACCAGATGGAACTTTAAAAGTGAATGCTAATGTTAGGTAACAGGTTACTCATGCTTCAATAAACATAAAAAAAATTGTAACTTCCATTTTTAGCACCCAGTGAGTATATATTCATTACCATAGGAATCAACAGAGCCAAAGAGCAAAAAAATATTAGTAAATTGATAGTCTAACTCACAATGGTGTCCCCTCAAGGCAGGATTTGTAGACATAAACATAGGTCTTGTTTTTACAAACTTGCACAGCTGTGTATGCATTTTGTGGCTAAATGAAGAAATGCTTCTTGTGGGAATTTCAAAATACTACATGCCAATACGAGGAATGTAGAACTTGTCATGGATGTGGAGGGCTCTCTGTACCTGGGATGGGATTTGCCTATGCCTGTGAGCCAAGCCTATGCAGGACTCATCTCAGAGGTGGTGAACTTAAATGGTTGGATTCAATAAACGACAAAGCTGTTTGAAGTGCAAAATTGTAAACCCAACTCACCCTTCTCTCCTACTCAAACCTGTCTAGTCTTAGAAGCAGCTAATCCCACCAGGTGTCTTTTTGTTTGACCTTAGGCACCTCTAGTTTTCATGAGCTCCAACTGCAGCAGGCCAAGCAACGAGATTCTCTTGAAATAAGACCTATGGCTTTGTTCTGGTCTTTAGAAGCATACTAATTCCTGAAAAGTTTCTAAAGAGGGTTTGGTGTTTTTTGGTGTTAGAATATTATAAGTTCATTTATGTGTGCAAAAATTCTTCTGCTTGGAGCCAGGCCCAAAAACAATGGAAATATAGAAGCTCAGTAATCTCAGAGCTTTGGGGTTGGGGGCTTGGACATTATCAGTACACTTAAACCTCTAAGAACAGTCACGCGGGTGTAAGATCAGCATAAGCTAATTGTGTTGCAGAATTGAGGTAAACAAATAAGGATGTGCACTCATGCAGTGAAGGAGTGCAGTACCTGCAGAAGGGCAAGGTTAAGAACTAATATGACTTTTGCTTTGTATTGCTTCCTGAATGTTAAATGATTAACCTTTAGCAGACTCATGAGGTAGCTTTGGTGGTTTATGTAACATTGCATTCATAGCTTTTAAGTCTCCGTGGGCTTACATGTGAAGCTTCTGCTCAGGCATGAAGCTTCCTTTTCTAAGTAAGAAAGCAGCAAGAATTTTAACATGTTTCTCCTACATCTCTTTTTCTGGTGCAAGCACTTGGGGAAAGAGAGCTTTTAGAATAAGGATAAGTATGTATGTGTCGGGGGGTAGTGGTGTTTGGTTTTGGCAGGGGCTACTGTGGTTAGCACACATTTGGATCAAACACACCAGCAAAACGCTGAGAGCAATAGATGGGGGCTTTGTGTTTCAGCTGCTCCCAAAGGAATCCTGGACCACAGCAGTCTTGGAAGGGAAGCAACACTCCTTCCAGCTGCAGAAATGGCAAGCGCCCTGGCTTTTCGTGTTGTGCAGTGTTTGTTTTGTTTTTATTTCTGTTTTGTTACTTGAGAGACTCTTGGAGACAGGCTGCGGGGGAGCCAGCCGCAGCGCTCCCGCGGGGCTGGCCGGGCGCTCCCGCAGTGCCCTCTGGTGCTCGAGCCGCGCAGCGGCCGCGCCCGCAGCCCAAGCCCGGAGGCATCCGCAGCGGAGACCTAAAATTAAACGTTCACATCTGACACGCCACCTCATTCCCACGAACCGTCTGCCACGTCGTATAGTTCTGATGGGAGCGCTGCCCGAGAGGAACCGAGCATTCAGCTGTCTGGATGCAACCCAAAAGGTTTTTTGTTCTTCTCTTTATGTCGTTTCCAGAATGAAGCTTCCGATTAACGACAACTAATGCAGACACAGCCCACCCGTGTTACTTAGGGCTGTTGCCATGTGGACCTGGCAGCACTCAGTTAGGCAGCTGAGCATACCCATTAATTACACAGTAAATTTAACCAGATCAACGAGTGCAAACCAGTAAGCAAGAAGTCACTCAAGTAAGCTGGAAGGGAGTGCCAAGGCTCCTGTCCCAAGGCTCCTTTGCCCCAAAACCTGGACACTGACCTCCTCTTACAGACTGCAGACATTACCTGACTGCCCAGTAGTTACAGCCTCACTTCTCCAGAATGAAGCACCTCACCAGCCCAACGAAGCAGAGCTGTATTTGAAAACCAGGCTTGAAATCCCTTCTTACAGACATGAGCTTTAACTACAACTCCAGAGCATTGTACTTGTATACTTTTTGTCTGGTTCTGCTGCTTTTTAATTATTCCATTGCAAAGTGGACAAGCTCCCAAAGGGGAGACCTGGGAGACCTCTTGCACACATCTCCCTGAGCCCTGCAGCTGGACATTCACAGGATGTAGCAGACAAAGTCTGGACAGTGATTCACATCATACCATATTTTGATGGCTGTTTCTAGTCCTGGATTATCAGGGCTTTCAGTATTTTTTTCTAAATATTTTTCTTCTGCTGTAGATACCGTGTTGAGAGTGCTGACAAGGAGAAGAACTAGAGGCTTGGTAAGCTAGAGGGAGAGAGCCCAAGGAATAAGCAAAATAATTAAATCACTAGACACTGCTACCAGAGCAATAAATAGAAGATCTGTTAGCGAAATTAAAAACAACCAAAAAAAGAGAGAGACCAAGGAAATTTATTTACTTTTTATCTATGAACAGTATGACATATAATTATAGACAAGTTTTGATACACAGGAAAACCCTTTTGTCAACCATTTTTTTTGCTAAATGAAACAGCACAATAATCTTTACACATTCATATTTTGTTTTTTCATTTTTTTTTTCTTTACAATACACAGCTTTCTTGGGTTGAAGCAAACTGCAGGACACATTGAGTACTGGTATATTACAGCTACTTACATCATTTAAGAACAGCAAATGGAGAAAAATAAGTTATTTAAATATTGATTTCATATACAGAAAGTGCAACTTTGTTAGTTGTTACATAACTTGCTTGACAGTTTTGATTCCCCACAGGGTGTCAATTAATGATAAAAGTATCTTGGACCAAAAGTATTATTTATTCTAAAAATAATACAGTACAACTGCACAGCTGTGACTTGGCGAATCGACCACTATTGCTGCTCTTAGAGATGATGACCTGTTTGAATAATGCAATGTTTAATGCTTCTGATCATGCTCCCGGTTTGCAACCAAAGCCAGGCTCACATGAGACCACAGGGAACTACAGGTGTCATTGTCACCCGGGTAGCACCTGGGTTATTGATCAAAAGCTTATGGTTATGGTGGCATCTGTTAATATTTTGGGCTTGCTGCTTCTACTGTTAAATAGCTGTTTGAATTACTAAGATACAATGGATAGATACTTAACATTGTTAGCCTGAGCAGAGCAGAGAGGATTCCAGCAGCAGGTTTCTTCTGTGCTTCCCAAGAGTTAATGAGCAAACTTTTGCTTAGAGCACTGAATGGTTGCAAGAAGATGCAAGAGGTTATGTCTCTCATACCGCACCACCTCACCTGCTAGGGAAATGCCACAGGTCACTGAAACCACAGCAGGGAAGCTCAAACACCGAGAAGCTTAAGGCTTTTTTAAGATTAAAACATAAACTAAAATTGTAATTCAAGTAAGACCACAAAGGACAGTCTCCAAAAGAAAACAAAACAATTATTAAAATTCAAAAATCTCAAACTGCTCACTCTAGTCCTGATGGGTGTGATTTGATTTCCCAGAGTCACATAATCATTTAGAAAGTACGGATTACAAAGAGTGTTTGGCACACAGGTTCATCTTATTCCCATAATTCTCTTTCTGTTATAAAGAGCAGGAAAAGTAATTAATATGGGAGACCTTTATTATATGACTCGCCTTCCCTGCAACAAAAGGAAATTTGTTTCTTTTTTTGTTGCCTACAGCCAGCTTGGACTTTTCCATTGCTCCAATATAGCTGCTGTCTACTTAACTCTACTCTGTTCTGGTCCCTGCCAGCAATTCCAGGAAGTCTCAATACTCTTCCCATCTCCTGCTTACTGATAGTTGCCATGTAAGCCTCAGAGAGGAACAGACAAATCATCATTATTAAAAAAAAAAATGCCCCACTTCCCCCCCCCTCCCCCCCCCGCCAAAATCATAGAATATTCTGCATTGGAAGGGACCTGTCAGGATCACTGAGTCCAACTCCTGGCCCTGTGCAGCACCACAAGAACCACACCATGTCCCTGAGAATGTTGTCCAAACAATTCTTGAACTATGTCAGGCTTGGTGCTGTGATCACTTCCCTAGGGAGCTTGTCCAGTGCCCAGCCACCCTCTGGGTGAAAAACCTTTTCCTAATATTGAACCTAAACTTCCCCTGATTCAGCTTCATGCCATTTTCTTGAGTTCTGTCATTGGTCACAAGAGTGAAGACATCAGTATCTGCCCCTCCTCTTTCCCTTGTGAGGATTTTAAAGACCGCACTGAGGTTTCCCCTCAGTCTCCACTTCTCCAGGCTGAACAGACCAAGTGATTTCAGCTGCTCCTCATAAGGCTTCCCCTCCAGACCCTTCACCATCCTCGTGGCCCTCCTTTGGACACTCTCTAATGTCTTTTTTATACTGTGGCACCCCAAACTGCACACAGTACTCAAGGTGAGGTCACACCAGATTTTCACCAGTTGTACAAAACACCTCTGCTGTATGTTTCCTGATGCTGTCATATTAGAACATCCTCACAACAAAGAGAACATTACAGAGCTTTAATTGAGAGCAATTTCAAATTACATCAGTGAAAGAGTTACCTTCATATGTTGGTGTGCAGTAACAGAGTTGTAGTTTTAACAGTTGTGGTGAAATATGAAATGAGGAAAGTAAACCTAATACCTACCAATTCTACCAGGAGCCAAATCAGTTACCAACTGTAGTAAAATCTGACTTAAACCATGACCATGAAAGGATCAGGTATAGTAAGGAATCCTGGAGTAACCACAGTTTTTTATTCATCAGTCTAAGAGCATTTGATGAGAAGTCATTAGCTCAATATGAGGCTGGTATAACTGAGACACCAAATAGAGAAGCCCCTTGTCTGGTTTTGTACAGTAAATCCACACCAGAACTGATATTGGAAATAGTCACACATCCTGGCCTGTGCTCAGGTTTCTACACTGGGCATCTCCCTTTACCTGCCAGCATAAGCTTGCTCTGTCTGCCACGGAGCATTTGTACTACAAGAAGCTGAAGGACATGCTATATATAGACCCCAAAGAATCAGCTGGTTATATGCTATTCATGATAATCTGTATTTGGTATATAAAATGTGTACCCAATATAGAAAAATAAAATCTGTCATTAGCCACATATGTGATTGGAATATTCCACATGGATTTAGGCAGAAAAATATGATTACATCATGGGAAAATGGTTCACCACATTTGCCAGAACAATGCTCTCTTTCTGTGAGAGGTAACATTAACGCAGTCATGTTATCAACTGTTCTAAAAATCACAGTGTTATTCATGAGACTATATAGAATTTTTTTTTCTCCATGCAATGGAATTACCAGATCTAATGTTTTTTATAGGACACAATTTGCTTTTTTTGATGCAAGTGACTTTTCATTTGCAGAAACCCACTGCTAGGAATCAATATGGTCAGGATACCAAGTCAAAGCTGCAGCATAATGATTGACAATATAACACAGTACACAGAATATGATTAAAAATGAAAAGCAGTTACATATATACAAGGCAGTATATCTTGAAACAGTTTAGTAACAACAGTAAATGCAGACTGTAGTGAACAAGAAGTTAACCTGACAACCGAAACCTAGCATAACCCTGCATTTGTAAAAGTATCTCTGTAACACAGAAGGTGTTATGATGGGGCATTTTATAGAAGCTACTTCAGCTAGAAGTCAACCTAAGTGCACCTTAAGGGTGACAGGTTGAAACAAGGCTTGGAAAATGTGAATACAGGTAAGTGAACACTAGGTAACTGCTTAAAAGCTTATTTTAAGGCAAATAAAAAGCTGATTGCTAGAAAGCAGTTATAAAAATGACCTCAGCTCTGTACAAATAAAAGGAAGCTTTCTGACTCTCCGTGGGTTAGTTGCATTGGAGTGACAGAGATGGACCACACTGAAAACTAATTCCAATCCATTAACTTTGGCCTAGCTAAAGGCTGTGTGGTGTATTGTAACCTACACCAAGCAACAGCAAAGATGACTGGGGAGGGCTTTATGTTTAGTTCTAGACTAAAATAAACAAAAGGCATTTGCCAAACAGCTTCTACTGGAGTTTGTGCCTTGGCTTGTACCTGGTCTTTTGGACTGATTTCAGGTACCTGGAACTTAGATGTATAGAAGACCTCTTACTAGTATCACTATCACAAACTTCAGGAAAATGTGCAAGGGTCCTGTGAAGCTGTCTGATTCTCAGGCCAACCCTGTGCATTTTATGAAACAAGAATACTTTAGATGGGAGTGAGGGGGGAGGGAAGTACCACATCTATGTTACCTGGTGGTTGCTTCTCTTCTCCTTCAGTTGCCAAAGACTTTCATATCCTTTGAAGAAGATATCCGCCTGTCCTTGGGAGCCACTTCCTTGATCCCTTTAGCTATGTGAAGTAATTAGAGCAATATAGGTGCAGGAAGAAGCAGTGGATTCTCAACCAGGCAATGTCACGCTATGCAGCATGCTAAATTGCCTCTGGATCAAGAGGTTTGAAGAGTCTTGCCGCTGCCAGGAGCTTGCTTATGTGCCTTTCCTCTGTGATGCCAGCTTTTTGAAGGCAAGTTTGTGACAGAGAAGGCACTTTGCTCAGTGTGTTGAATCCTGCTTCTGTGAGCAGGCTGGAATACATAGGCAGACCAATGGAAATCAACCAGTCAGGTACAGAGGTGATGAGTCCTGGGGATACAGGTTTACGGCAAATTTCAGTGAGTCCTCCACTTGGAATCTGTGTAGTAAAAAAAAAAAAAAGAAAGAAAAGTGAACCCTTAATGTTCAACATATCTGCTTGTTTTACACCAAGGTTGATTTTTTTTCCCCTCTTCCAAACTGGTGTGATTGCATAGCAGATGTTTCAACTTCTCTCATGTCACATTTGTCAGCATGAGAGCAGTGTGTACTGAAAGGCTAAGACCACTTGGCACAGAAGCAACAATTTTGGCAATGTAGATACAGTGGGCAGTATCCAGCTGCTTGGTGACTGTCATGTGCCATTCTGAATTAGTCTGAGATCAGTGAAAAATACTGAGCAACAAGACTTTTCAGAGTGATCCATTTAATTTCTCAGTAAGGCAAGTGAATACCAATTTTGTCTATTGCATCCTCAAACAGACCAAGTTCTCTTAGAAAAAGCCACCAAGGTTTCTGACTGTTTCCCCCTCCTGCTTTTGCTGAGGATGAGTGGACATGAGTACAGTTTAAGAAATGAAAAAGGGGTGTAAAATCTTCCATATTTCAATACAGAAGCATTTAATACATGTCACTCTTGGTTAGCAAGTCTCTGTTACCACTGCTTGCAGTCTGCTTAGACTTCTAAGACTATCATTCAGTCATGAGAGGGCTATCCAGTCTTCTTTCAACTACTAGCTATCCTCCTTTGGGACAGGGGGAGGTACATGCTGCCCCTGCAGTACCTCTACCTATATTGTACCTGCTTGATGAATATAGGGAGCACTTATGTACCAGCACTTCACAAGAATCTCCCTTTATTACTAGTCAGTCCTTTTAAAAGTCTGCTCATAAATAAGAAAACTTGGTTTATGGAAATACTCACTGCCATGCGATGCTGCTTCCTCAGCTGCTTTACCCGGATTTGGTCCAGGTTTGTGGCAACATCCTTTTCAGGCTGCTCTAAGTCTTCAGAGTACCTCTGTACCAAAGCCTCAGGAATGCCACAGCGACCATGCTGAATGTTCCCAGCCAGACACAAAGGAGAGAGGACAGATTAAAGAAGGGTATCAGTACAGATCATTCAATGCAATATAAAGAAGTGCAGGATGGGAGGAAGAAGGAGCTTTCCTCGAGATTCCATGAAAACCGAAAAAGCAATCCCTTGGGGAAGGATTGGACCTCAGGACTCTTTCCTAAAAGGATGTCTAATCGACGCTATCAACTCAGAGTTTCTTGGAAACAAAATCTAATCATTACTTCCTTTTTCAGCTCTACTCCCCTACATTAACAGAGAAAGAGATATTTCTATGTCCAGTGCCACCAAGGCACTAGTGGTCTGAAAAGATGAAGGTTCAGAATAAATCTGGGATTTCTCAGTCCCCCACAACACAGGAGTTACTACTCTGATAGTAAAGAGTTAGAGAATGTCTAATGTCTCAGTGATTTTTATCTAGGCCAGTTACTCACAAAAGAAATTACACACAATAAATGAAAGACTATCCCTTGGAATGCTAGCAGAATAAGACCCTTGAAGTGGTTACCACCTACCTTGTCTGAATATGGCTCTTCAGTAAGATCAATGTCTTCAGACTGCAACTTGTTTTCTATCACCATTTCCAGATCCATTCCCCTGCTACAAGAGACTTTCCTTGCTGAAGCAGGACCTAACTTTATCACATGCTGCTGAACACTAGCAGTCTCTGGGAGCTCTGACAGCCAGGGTGGCAGTGGGCTAGGAGGGGTACTGGGCTCCTGTTCAGAAGATGTCCTATGGACAGGTGCTCCATGACAATCAATGGGAGTGGATGAACTGGTCTTTTTTACTGGCAAACATGGTGCTTCTAGATTTGAGTGGTTCCCACTTGCAGTCATGGGAGGATGATATAATCCATTAGAAAGGCGTTCTCGGCATTTTTTGGCAGGGACAGGTGGTGGCTGAGAAGGATTTTTTGGTTGCATTCTTGCCTCATTTGTGCCTTTTTGTTCAGCTTCTAGGCCTCCCTTGAGGACTGGAGCATAATCAGCCCGTGCAAGGTCATGAAAGCCTTTACTTTGTATTTCCAGAGGCATCCTTGTATTTCCAGAGGCATGATGCATCACTAAGGCAGGCTGAGCTTCACAGTTTTTCAGGGGGAATGGAGCAGGCTTTCCACCTGCAGTCTCCATTACAGGGCAGTCCACCTCCTTAGCTCTTCCCTTCTGAGAACTAGCAGCTCCTTTACCCTGCTTAGCCATGAAGTCATCTACCAAACAGCTGCCTCCATGAGAGTGAGATGGCAAGGCAGAGCCAGTTGCCTTTTTTGCTATATCCAGTGAATCCTGAGGAAAAGAACCTATTTGCTTGCTAGTGTCCTGTAGGTTAGTATTGGATTCTCCCTGGAGATCATCCAGAGAGTGAGATCTCGGCCATGTATCTACATCCTGGGGACCATCCAGAGTTTCATAGCTCCGACAGACGGCAACTGGCAAACTTCTGCGGTTCTTCTTCAGACCCGTAATGGCAGGAGGTTGGACAGAGCTCTTCAGAGCACGATGTGCACAACTCAATCGGCTTTCTTTTTCCCCTTGCTGTAGAGTTTCTATTGACTTGGTCAGTGGAAGCGTGGGATAATTTGATAGCTGGTTTCTGCTGAAATCCTTAAAGCTATGGTCACTTGCTGATTTTGAGGAGAGAAGACATGTTCTTCGAGTTTTACCTAGAAATAAATAAATTTGCCATTAAAAAAACCCAACAAACCAAACCTGAAGAATAAATAATGGATCACTTTTAAATGCTTTTGAAGCAAAATGCTTTATTCCCTTTTTGTTAACTCTAAATGTACAAGAACTCAGTGCCATTTTAAGCATATGAATTTGTGAACTTCAGCTTTATTAGTGACGAACTGGTAAATGTGACCATACAAATACATCCCAAATACCTAATATCCTTCCTATTCCTGCCAATTTGCAAATATTTTATTTTTCGCTCATATAAATCTTTTTTTCAGTGCAGAAATATCCCACAGTTAGAACTGACACCCTATAAAAATTGTATGAATCAGTTTGACAGGCCCCTCAAAATAACTCAAACGTTCATCTTCTAATGAAATTTACTAGATCACATAGGATTTTTTTTAAAGACCCTGTTTACTAATTTTTAATTTTATCTCAATAGTGTTATTGCATCTTTTAAATGACCAGTAAACTCTTGGAAATGACAAAACAGAAAGCAAGAAAGTGCAGGAAGATTAGTTTTGCACCAGCCCCTTTGTAAAGCTGCTTTTAGAAACAGCAGAGTTTTACAGAAAAAGATCTTACGAGGTGGAGAAATGCTCCAAAAGGGAGTTTCAAGCGTGACTAATCTTAGTGTTAGTCTCATATCATAGTGTGTTATCAAAGTGGAAGGTCTTAGAAGTTTGGTGTTTTATTAAAACCACTTAAGACAAGATGTCAATATGAACCACGTGTTCTTCATAAGCTTTATTTTATATTTTTATGAGATATGCACCACTGATTTTAAACAGTGAAGTCTACCAACTCTGCATGACAGAAAAATTCTGATCAAAGGGAGTGTGCCTCCTAGAGTATTCATTACTTGAAATACAAGGTCATTTCTCAAATACTATGTATCTATCTTTTTTTAAAATTTTCTTTTTAACAAGACAAAAGTAAATTTGTCTCAAAGCCAATGACCTCTCAGAATGAGAGCACATACTGAACAGTTACTGTTTTCAAGGTGACAGAGATATTTTCTCTCATGCACAGTAAGCTTTCTAAAATCAGGATAGATAGACAGATAGATAGATAGATAGATAGATAGATAGATAGATAGATAGACAGACAAAGCTTGAAATTTCTTTTTCCAATGTAAAAGAAAAAAACCCAAACAAACAGCCAAAGCCTCAAACCAAAAGATTTGGCTAAATGATAAAGTAAGTCTGTAATAATAGGCAATCAACAGCTGCCAATTAAAGGACCTGAACGTTTTGTAAATCTGAGAGGTTTTACTAACTACATCAGAACTAAAGTAACCTGGTGTATTTTTAAGCAATAGATGCTTTCTTCTCATGCAGCTTGCCTTCAGAGCTTTATCCTGAAAGAAGTTCAGTGCTTGGCTTTTGAATAATATACACTGCTCGCCTTGCATATGAATGAAAGAACCTGTTTAACCTAAAAAGAAATAGCTTGCTTTCTGTTGCCTCTTACTCACAAGTTTAAAAAAAAAGTATTAAGAAAACTAGCAAAGAAAATAGAGGTTACATTTAAGAAGAAATAAGGAAAACAGAAAAAAAAAAACATCTAAAAAAGCTACTGTATCTAAAATCATGGTGTTCCTACCAGGATGCATGCAAGCACACACAAACTCCTTTCTTGGAACCACAGTTCCACTCCAGCTAAATATTATCATTTCCACAAAATGGTAATAGAGACACATCCCACACTGATGTTGGCTTCCTTGCTACTACCTTGAGTTCAGGTAGCTCAGAGAACTATCAAAAAGACCTTTCTGTCTACACATTTCCGTGGAGCTTGGCCACCGCCTTCTGAAAATAACTTGCAATCACATTAAAAAGACATGTGTAAGAAATGTTACATTCATCTTTTAGTGCCTTCAGGCACTAATGTCAATATGTAATGAGCATGAAAAGGAGTGTTCTCCTTCCATTATTCATATTGGCCAGCACATGTCTGACTTCGTCCTATTGTCTGGGGCTTGCTGTGAAAGCTCACATTATAAAATCCATGTACCTTCTTTTCAATCTGAAATATTGATCAGGGGTTACACTGGTTTAAGGAAAGCTCCCTCAGGAATCTTGTCACTGAAAGGAAAGTTGTGAGAAATGCTACTACTGTGCAATATAAGCTCTTACTAAAGCCATAAGGGTATCTAGTAAGCAGCATTTCATTTCTTCAAAAATGGGGTATGTCTGTGTAAAGGCCTGGGAATGGAAAAAAGAAAAAATGGGGAACCGGAAAAGAAAGAAGAAAAAACCCCAAGAAAAATGAGAAAAGCAAAACTTTGTGAAAGTAAAATCAAATCTTTAGTTCATTCTACCCATTATGCATAAAAATACAAATGTGGTGAGGATGGGAAGAAGTTCAAAACATTTTGTCTGTAAGAGGTATTACCAAATATGCAATTGTTTTGTACAAAGGACAGTGGTTGAGAATGTAATTTCTTTTATGTAGACTTAAGAACAGTATCAGGAAAGCAGCCATGATTTCTCTTTTACCTATTCCTTTCCTCCTCCTTGCTGCCTCATTATGCTTCTGAGAAATTAAGAAAAGAAGGTAGTATTTCCTGAAAACAAACTTTTAAATACATTTTAAAGTTATTTTCATAAAGTGGAGAGTTATGTAGATAATGTCCACAAATGTAACATTCCCTACCTTAATTAAAAAACCAAACCAAAAGCAAACAGAAAAACCTGCAAGAATTAAAGTGTATAGCTAGTAAGGTTTAAAACACATTTTTAATGTCAGAATTTTTGACAATAATTCAATCTTATGAATCCCCATTACAGGTAAGCCATCTAATGCCTTTCACAGTGCTGTCAACCACAGCAGTATCTCTGATGTATGCAGAAGGACATGGCTGATTGGGTAAAAACTCAGATTAGAAAGGCAGAACTTGCACAAAATGAATGAAAAGTTTATATTATTTCCAGGTTCAGTTCAAGCTTCAACTCTTCTGCTTAATATTATGTTGCAATTTTTGCTAGACAAAGCACTGTTCCCCTCTCATGTTACTTCTTGTTATTAGATTACAGAGATGGAATTTTAAATTCCTTGTCACCATCTGCCTCAGAAGAAAGGAGACTACCTTGGGGAATATTTTTAGAGGTACCATAGCTATGGAAAAAAATTTTCAGTGTTTCTTTTAGAACTTTTTTTCCATATGGAAGACAGTCCTCAGAAGTTAAGTATGCAAAACCAGACACAGAACACATTCAGTGGCTTGTCCATATCCCAGATTCTATTTACTTCATTTTGGTAGTACTTTCTGTGGCTGTATTTTGGGTGCATTTCAAACAGCTCTGTTGACACAGCAAAGATGATGGCACCTTAGACAATACTGGCCTCATTGCTTTTTCTATTGATTACAATCTAGTAGAAATGCACATTACACTAGGCAATGTGGCCACCCATTCTGTTGCTTACTTTTCTGACTAATTAGGACCGAATACTTAAGTGCTTAGGATGCCTGCCTGGTACTATGGAAATCTGGCCTCCAGTTTCTGAACAAATCAGAGAATACTCTTATCCGGCCTGACAAATCCATGGTTTGTCTGTTCATTCAGCTCTGTGCATTGCATGTGCAATTCTCACCTCTTCATGTCCCCTTAAAGAAGTTCTACAGCACAGCAAGTAAAGGTTCAAAGAAGCTAGGCGTGACCAGAGACATGAATGACCTACAGGGAATAATTAAGAGGCCTTCTCAGACTACAAGAGAGATGACTTGGGAAGGGGTACAACAGAGGTCGTACAATGACACTGTTAGGTATGGAGGTTCTAGGGAAGACCAGGGATGTTCACAAAATGTTTCAGAAAGTGGATGAATGCCAGGAAAGAGTACCCAAATTTTGAAGTCCTTAAATGATTAATTCCCCAAGAGTGTCCTGGGAAGCATCAAATATGCTTCCCCTCTTGCTATGCTGTCTTGTAGCTATCTGCTTTTAGCCAGTCCTGTGAAAACCAGCTTTCCAATATGGTTTCCAAATGCATCTGAGACTGCTGACACATGCACACAAAACAAGCCCACTAAGTGCACCACTGTCAGAAGTCTAAAGGACAGCTTGTTCTCTCTGCACTGTTTCTATATGGACTAATCATCCAACAATGGGTGGTTGCTTTCTGCTGTGAGATTATTCCAGTCTAACACTGGCTATGTCACAAATGGCATGTTCCTTGCTCTCTGTGAATTGAAATAAAACCACAATGCTGCTTAAGTACACTGGATACCTAAGAGAATACCCAAATACCTCTGCAGTGGGACCCAGAGAAGTACTTACAAAAGTATATCTGGACCCCTACTATAGTATATAGCAAACCATTTTCTAGCCAAAATGTAAGAGCAGCTCTGAAATCTTGAACTGCTGCCAAAAGATCCAATATCAGCCTCAAAGAAGACACTATGCTAGTCATCAAAACATTATGTATAACCATTCCCCAGAAAATCTGTAGACCTCTTTCTTCTCAGAATGCATTTCCCCTTTATGAAGTCCAAATCTGCACATTATGATGTTTATACCAGACAAATGACTATCCTTATCTTCAAAGATGAGAACACAGCGTATTTTGAAAACAATAAGCATATAAACAACTATGGTCCATGAACTTTGCAAACAAGGTGGAGCAGATTTCAGATGAACTAGCCTTGACAAAATCTCTGAATGAATCCAATAGCAAATGTTCTTTTCATAATGGTTTTCAAAAAAAGCACTAAATGCAATTGTGAGCAAAAATGATGCAGAAATGCAGCAAGCCATACCTAAAAAGCAATACAAAAATCATCAGCATTTCACATTCTAGAAAATTCAGACAGAAATATTAGTTTAAATGTAAGTATCTAAGCAGACAGGCAATGCCAATTGCTTTCTAAAGGTTTTAATATATTTTTAAATTAAGGAAAATGTACAGGCAGCACTTTAACTTAGATGTTACAACTATCATTATGATGGCACTTAGAGATAAAAAGGAAAGAAAATTGTCACGTATGCCATATATTTAGCTATGATTCTATTCCAGTGTGCCTACTGGATGTGGATTCATATTAAAGAAAAAGAACTCCCTGCTTTCAAGACTTTAGTATATTGTCAATTTCAGGCATTCAGCTTCAAAACAAATTGCAATTTTCTTCAATAAATGGTTATTTTTGAGTGGCAGACTGAAAAAATGTACATACTATGAGAAAATGTACATACTATGAGAAGGATCTTTAGCTCATATTTTAAATTGGAAAAATGGCCACTATAAGGGGTATACAGTATCTATTTGTTTCGTTCTTGGTTTCCTATTTATGCTGGATGGTAGCAATGAAACCAGCCAGTCTGAGGCAAAGCCATGGCTCAAATGCTTGGAGTGAAAATGCCAAACTCAAACCAACATCTTCTCTTTCAATATTTCATTCCTAATGACAAATTTAGAGCATTCCTCAGGGAAAGCATCCTCAGTCAGCACACCTGTTTCTTCAGAACAGAGACAAAAAAATCTCTATTATCATCTGCCTTGGTAATTTTTCAGTGCATCACCTTTTACTGATGGAGGATAAGGCAAAGGGAACTGATATTATTAGTGGCTTGTTTTCTTAGTTTATTTCCTTGCCAACTTCTCAATGAATTCAACATTCTAGTGTTGATAGACTAAAAAGTCCTAAATTTCTGCAGTTCGGTTCTGATCAGAGGAGAATACAACATGCAACCTAAGCAAACACAAAATATGGCCTAAAACAGAGAACACTTTTTCTTAACAAAAGAAATCCTCCTCTTCTCAGTAGAGTTCAGAGACTTCTTCATTGGTGGTCCCTTAGACATGGGCTACCAGTGTGCAAGCAGTGAAGCCTCATGAGGCATGGTGGCATGAGAATATGACTGGGAGTGGAGAAGGCAGGGTATGGTAGTGAGAGTGCCCATTGCCTTAGGATCCCAAAGGAAAGGCTATTTGTGAAATGTGATCTGTTTCCTACCAATGCAAATAAATAAATTACAAACAGTAGCAATGAAAACCAGTGGCTCAAGCCAAGAGGGAAAGAGGTAGAGCAAAGGAGAAAGTCAAGTATGAAGTAGCTTGTGTTAGCTAGGAACAGGAGGAGAAGTATACAAAATTATCTACTGAAAAAAAAAGAGACTGCAGGAATTTTAAGGTGCATTGCTGCCACCATTACCATTCTCCAGGTTTTCACTGCTTTCGTAGCAGCCAGAATCCCGAGGAGAGCATCCGCTTAGGCCTTGGCCTTCAATGAGAAGTTTCTCCTGAGATCCTGACTGGTCGCTGTTACCTAGAGGACGTGAGAATACAGTGAAAAATAGGCAAACAGAAAATGTGACTGAACTTCTCAACCTTCCATTTCAAACACCATTATCTTGTGTGTCCAGAGAAGGGAAACAGAGCTGGTGAAAAGTCTGGAGCACAGGTCTTATGATGAGTGGCTGAGGGAGCTGGGGTTGTTTAGCCTGGAGAAAATGAGGCTCAGGGGTGACCTTAATGCCCTCTACAACCACCTGAAAGAAGGTTGTAGCCAGGTGGAGGTTGGCCTCTTCTCCCAAGTAACAAGTGATGGGACAAGAGGAAACTGCCTCAAGTTGTGCTAGGGGAGGTTTAGCTTGTGACTTAAGAAAAATTTCTTCACTGAAAAGGTGGTCAGGCACTGGAAAAGGTTGCCCAGGGCAGTGGTTGAGTCACCGTTGTTGGAGGTATTTAAAAGATGTGTAGGTGTGGCACTTAGGGATATGGTTTAGTGATGGACTTGGCTGCGCTCAAAGATCCTTAAGGTCTTTACCAGCCTAAGTGATTCTGTGATCTTTTCTGTTGTATTAACTATATCACTGTTTTACAAAAGAGTGAACATTAGGAAAAGCCATCACAAGTGCTGGAAACATTCATCCTATTTGGTAAATGATTAAGCAACAGGCTCGGCAAGAGCGTGAGGGAGCAGCATGGTACATAATGAAAGCAGAATGGAATTCATGTGTGCAACTTAAAACCACAGAAATTTACTTAAAATGACGGTGTAAAAGTTCTTTCTAAGACTGAAACCCCTCCCCAACCAAAACAGAAGAAAAGAGCACTGAAAAGTAAAAAAAGAATAAAAACCTAACTCTAAATTACCTTTGAGAAAGGATCAGAAGTGGGTCTGGCACATTAGATACTGTCCCGTAACAAAGGGTGAAGGGACACAGAAGAGACTAGTGGTAGCAATTCCTTCCTTCCTTGGTCTATGCAAAAAGCCAGCACTCAAGTGTGGCCCACCCAGGCCGCATAGACTGGATTCCAGGAATTCACTCAGAATGCTTTGTCAGAAGTCATATTTTGGAAAGAAGCTAAATCTGGAGCTGAAGATACAGAAAACCAACCTCATGATGCAAGGATACAGTTTATGCTGTTGGCTTTTTTCCCTGCAATAAAATGTTGGAAATGGCTATTCCAATTCCTGATCTCAGCACATGAGAAGTAATTATGGGGTGGAACTATGTCCTGTTGCCTCTCCCAGGTTCCAGGTGTTTGGTCCCCACTTCTCTTTCTCCTCCTGACTTGGAGCTGGAATTTGTACTTTCCAACCACTGCATCTTCAAGTTTTCAAACCAAAATTGAAGGGCCCTGAAAAAAATTATTTCTTCAGGGAAGTGAGTATTCTAAATAGGTCTGCAAATAATGAAGAGAAGCTCATATTGGATGACAAAAAGCTACTCTAATGTAAGTGAAGAGAATCTAATTCTGCATCTGTGGCGTAACTGGGGTGTAGAGAAGGGCAAAGAAAGAGCAGATGCCTCTTTGGGAAATGAACAAGAAAGCCCGATGTCAGTGAGAACTCAAGCTACACAGTACTGTCTAAAGATACTAACCACACATAACACTATAATTGAATTTAAGCACTGCCCACTTACAAAGTGGCAATTTAAATTGCTGCTTTGGCAGTTTAAGCTAAAACGTAGGAATTTGCACAGAAGCAGCTGGGAAAGCCCTCACACAATCCATTCCACTGATTCTCCCTGGTGGATACTAATGTTCCGCTGACAGTTGGGATGGAGGGGAAATTCAGTACTGTCTTAGCTTGCTGCAGATAGGCCCTGCTTACTTCTGTGCAGCTAAGACACCACAGAATTTGACTGCCATGGCTTACTCCACTTTTCCTTATCTTTGCAACCACTTGCCTGAGATCATGTGTACAGTGGACAAAATTGCATTGCTGCACATTAGATAGGTGAGTCAGTGCATTTTTTTTGCACTGACTTTGCACTTCACTGATATATCTGCTTCCTTCAAAAATCACTATATTGTCATATATACCACTTGAAGCTACCTGTACAATCCTGCAATTAACAGCCTGAGAACCATATGTATGTGCAGGTAAAATTAATTCACATTAGATTTCTCCACAGCCCTCCAGGCTTTGATCTTTTTCCTACCCTTGATAAGCTTAACCTCTTCCCCCTAGTCTGAAAATTTCTTCTTTCCTATTCTCCATGTCTCAGACTCTTATTTTGAGTAGGTTATCCCATGATTTTTTCTTGAACATTGATATTCTAAAGCATAATGTGTTGTACACTTGATATTAATTAAGTTGGTGGCAGGGCTTACATGAACAGAAGAATTTCAGCAGAACAAAAGCAAGTCTTAAGTCACTCTTCAAAAATCTATCATATTACACAGGATTACTCTGGAAATAACTATATTATGGGGAAAAAAAAAAGGCGGGGGGAAATCAAAATTCTGGAACCAGTTTTCTGCTTTAAGGGGTTCACAAGGTTCTTAGCAGAGCTCTGGTAAAACAGAAAACCTCAAACATCCCACGTACTATCATATTCCTGTAGAAGTTCCACTGCTGTGAGGAGAACAGCTCTGTGCTCAGGATCTCGAATGTTCAGTTCATCCAAATCTTCTTCTTCTAAAAGCTTAAAGGTATCCAGATCTTCATAACCATTGAATAGAAAAGTAGGCATGTGCTCCTGCACAAAGGGAAAAAAAAGGGGGAAAAAAAAGACGAGCTGTAAGACAACATATTTATTCAACTTATTTTGTCAGTAAAGATACTAGATGAGATTTTTGCAACCAGCAAAAAAACCCAGTAGTTAAGCAAATTCAGACCAGTGCACAACACCAAAATTATAGTATTTCCGCTCGAATAAACACTGCTCAGAGTTCAGGGAAGTAGTTGTACCAGAACTAGAATGCTGCAGATATTTTTGTATTTGGAACGCACTGTATTAGATGGCCTGGGTATCATTCTACCTGAACACACAGTATGTATGACATGGCTCTGTATGAGAGGAGAAGTATGAAGGGTGAATAACAACCACACCAATTTATCCTTAGAACTTCTGAATAGAAATGTGGGAAAAAATATCCTCTTTAAAGAGAGGGTAACCATTGCTATTTTACACATTTTGCTTGCCTCTGGAGTCTGCTAGCTGGTGGCTATGCTATGCAACGATTTACAGTCTCTGCGTACACATGACTTGCAGCTTCAGGCACTTCACCAAGCCTGACAGGCAATTCTGCCTGGCCTCAGCTATTTTCACTCTGCAGCTAAGACCTGATTCTGCTAAGTGGTGTCACAATCCTTAGGATTATGAGTCTGGTGCACAGCCTTCAAAACTAACAACTCAAAAGGTGTGGTTCCCTTCCCATAAGCAAAACTAAAGGGTAAACAGAGGCAAAGAGAATTTGGACCTTTAAGTTGATGCGATCCAAGAGATCCTCAACTGACTTGGGCTGGGGTGGTCTGCTTTTTCGACGTCTCCTGGTGGGCCGCTTTGGCTTCTCTTCCTCTTCATTTAACACGTCCACATAGATAAATTTGAAAGTGCCCACTTTGTTGTTCAACAGGCCCATCCAAGTGCCCATGGGTGGTTTGCTGATTATATCAATGATGTCACCTTTCTGCAGACCAAAGAAGCAAGAAAGCCTTTTAAGCCTGCTTTCTGATTGATACTTAAGCAAACACACACACACTTGGATTTCCACAACACTCTTTAGTTTTCAAAAGGTTAACCACAACTCTTGCAAAAATGTCTGATTATACTTGTTTTACAAATGGGAAAAAAATGTAATTAAGTGACATGACTTAGACCACAGAACAAGTCAACAAAAGAAACTGGAATGGATCCCTACTGTCCAGATTCACAAACCTGCTGATAGCTCTGTAGAGCACTGCTGTTTTGTACAAATGTGTCTAAGCTATGCAACTGTCTGAAATTGGTGTAAATAAGAACGTGCTCAGTGTATTTGGGCACAATCTCACATAAGATCCTTCGAGCAAAGGAGGCCTGTGCAGAAGGAACAGTGGAACAATGCTGCTTTTGCTAATGTACTCCTGACCATAACAAAGAAATGGACACACAACTGTTTTTGTATGCCTAAAGAGATGACCTTACACACATCTGTTTTAATAGGAGATAGCTGCCCTTTTAATTAATTTTAATTAATGGATGTAAGGAGTCAGATAGTTTGAATTTAATACAGCACAACTAAAAATAATTAAAGCCGATATACAGAAAAAAATTAAAGAGGGACAACCATTCACTTGGCAAAGTATTTAAAAATTAACTTAAAACAAGTTATAGTAACTGAAATGCCTTTAAGAGACACTTTGTGCAGGTGCATGCACATCTCTTCCAAGGGTTTTGAAAATCTTTCCACTGAGGATTATTTCATCGTGGCAGACAAAGTATTTTTCCAGTCTTTCATTCAAAATCCTTGCAAAATGGAAATAAATTCATGGCACAACTTCATATTTCCCAAAACTAAAGACACAAGTGTCTTTCCCTGCATGTGGAGAAACACTAGTACTTAATTACTTGTGCTCTATAGCATTTTGCTAATTCTGTAAAACATAATATTTGCTATATAATAAGCAAATCTTAAATGCATAAGATGTTAAAGGGCTTCAAAAACACATATAAATTCATTAAAAGACTGAGAATTCTATAGTTGTTGCAAAGAGCTCTTAATTCAGAATTTTACCAAAACAAATGTTTGACCCCTTAAAAACAGATAGCACTGGTACCTTGAGCTTCAGAGAATCTGTATCATAAGGACTTGGAGTAAAATCAGTGTGAACCCTGGCTCTTCCACAAAAAGGTCCTCTGTAAGGAGGCTCTTCATCATCACCATCTTCTGATTTCACACTTTCCCGGTTGCTGGTTGAGGAATCTGTTGTGCTCACTGTCTGACCACCTGTGTGAGAGACATAATTTCAGTTCATGGAAAAGAGTCGCTTTGTGAAGAAGCTTCAGAAACAGAAGCAAGACAGAAAATGCATTTTCTTTCCAGAAAATATGGTAATCAAAGTTAAAAATCCTCAAATGCTGCTAATTTTTATACACACGTGATGGGAGCGTTAATCTTCTCTGCACTCCTGTTTTCCTGAATTCACCTTCTCAGTATTTAGCTGAGAAGCTGTTTAACTAGCATCTCTTCTATGCATTTCACAGGAAATGTCATCTTTCTGGGAAGTTTTGCTTACAGAAAAAATATAGTGGTGTGAGAAAAACAAGCTCTGAAACTTGCGTGAGTGTTACAGAACCTCTCTCATGTACTAAAATTTGGTGAATAGTGTAGCAAGTTCACACCATCTGTGTTCTATTTAAGCTCTGTTTCATGTAGAGACAATCTTAACCAGAGAGGTTTTAAATACTATTTACTCCTCCTTTAACTATTTAATGAGAGAACCTCAAGGTTTCTCTAGAGGGAGGGTGGGAAGTACATCAGGAGTGCCCAGGAGATTTCTCACTTGGAGTGAGAATTACGATCCTTGGCCAGTAGTAAACAGGCTTGTTATTATATTACATTTATATACAATATTTATATTATAATAGCAGGACACAGCAAACTCAGCCAGAAAGTAGGATTTCACTTTTTCAGGGCTCTGTAACAACACAAAGCAAAAAAAAAGTCTCTGCACCAAAGAGCTTACAGTTCTTTTTAAACCCCTAATGACTAACCCATCAGCCTTCCTACTTTTTAACCACTGTTTCTGCTTTGACTTTCTCTGATTCTGCTTACTGTGGAGATCTCTGCTCCCTGAAGCCACAGAAATGGAGAACACAATTACAACTGAACTTACTCATTGAGCTCTGACCGCTTAAGGAACTCCTCAGGCTCTCTACTGAGCCACCGGCTTTCAGCTTGGGTTTGTCCAGAGAGTCACTGTCTGGTGGTGGCGACTGTGGAGAACCTGGCATGACCCCAGGGCTGGACTCCTGGAAGGGATTGAACCATTTCAGTCTCGTAAATGAACACAGGCACTGATAGGAGCTTCTTGTTCACCTCCAAGGAAAAATATTCTGTTTTCCTGCTTTTCACCAAACAGGTTGAAACGTTCTACCTACTTATTTAGCAGTACTCAGCTGTGGTAGAAAGTCCAGTTTTTTAGGCAGAACTGTGGTGATGGGAGCAAACAGTCCAGTCTAAAAAAGCTAGCACTGTAAGTAGAAAGAAACACTACACAAAACTCCCAATTCAAAGGTTTTCATGACACATGATATTTTTTTGCCAGCAGTACTTGTAAAACAGCTAGTGCCAAATTCAGCTTTCTGAATCAGGATTTTGTACAAAGATGAACGCAAACAAATCAGACAAAGCAAGTGAGACGTGCAGCAATGTTGCTTGGTTTTTGTTTTTTTTTGGCAGTGAATTGTTGATATCACTGCTCACTTGCCTACAAGAAAAAAAAAAGAATTTGCCAGAAAATGCAGCCTGTGCATAGTATAAATATTCATAAACATAAATGCATAAATATAAAATGATTTTGCTATATGTGCAATGGGTGAGGCAATTTCTCTTTTCATTCAGTCAAGCATTACAGAAGACCAAAAAGGGTCTTTCCTAAATTGAAATTCTGTCAGCCTCTGTGAAGCACAGTTAAAACAAAGCAGCAGATACTTGTGGCCAGCATAGTTTTGCTTGTTTTTTTGAATGCAGAAAGACATACTAGCACATAGTTTGAGTCATGATGCCCGAAAGTTACAAATACTCTAAAACTACTATGCCATGAAGTTCGAAGACAAAAGAACTGTAGCTTGCATACAAGAGTTTTTGTGGAGATGTGTGGTCACAAAACTTTCAGATGAATGCTATTATTTGCATGCTGCAGAATCATTAGGAAAAAAACTCACCCCAACGTTATGACTTCAGAGGTCAAGTCTATCTTAGAGAGAGACAGAGCAGAAGTATTGCTAAATCACTGTAAATCGATTTCTCAAAGGACCCCCTTTTTTGGCAGACTTTGCAGAGGGGCACTGTAAGTCCAATGAGACACCAAGGCATCTTCTTATCAACATCAAATCATGTATTAAAGTATTTTAAGTTTAAATTAAATAACCACAACTGTAGCACTACCCCTGGTTATGAATAAGAATGGCTAATAGTTCTGCAGGAAAGGGATTCTAATGTTGCAAAGCATGGCATAAAACCGGTCACGTTTCTGCCTCTCTCTGCTGCCTCTGATTCTTCAGTTTGGGGTTGTTACTCTGAACGTTACAAACCACTCTTTTTACAGGCACAAAAGCTTTGCATTAATAGCAAAAGGCAGATCTGGTGGGGCTTGACTCCAACCTCCTTTCTATCCCCAACTCCTTATGCCTGCAAGCATCCCCCGACCCAGAGGCCGGTATGAGCCCAGCTGGGGGCGATGTTCACAAGGAAGAGCTCTGCTCTCCCTGAATATATTCCTTACACATTGCAAGCAGCAGGACTGGTTTTAAACAAATGCCGAAGATTTTTGACACTCCACTAAACCAAGGAACACGAAGTATACCAAAAGGGAAAAAGACTGCAATTGTTTCTAGGCCACTGAAATTCAAAGCCTAATTTAGAACTAATGTACTTCAGGTTTGCCTCTAAGAACAAGCTATACAAATCTGTAATGAAAGAATAAGAGGAAAATCTTCTGTGGGATGCCCCTTTCTGAGAAGATGGTGTCTCTCTTTTAATGGGCTGCTACAGAGGGCAAGCTATGATGGAGAAAAGATCTGTAATAGCAAAGAAGAGCCGCGTATGTGAAGTTATGCTGGGAATTGAAACTAAAGTCTGAATTGCAGATTAAATGTACTACTGTGACTCTGTGTCACAGACTGGTTCCCTTAATAAATTATGACAGAAAAGAAATGGAAATAGAGAGTGAGATGTGTGATGCCATCAGTGACAGACTTCTGCTGATTAGCTACTTAAATGAAAATCTAAAAATGCATTTTCCATGGTATTGCCATCTATAGGAAGCCATTTCACACCAGGGATTTTATAAGAACGTAGGCATAAGCCAGATCATATAGTCTTGTTAGAAATCCTTGAGGCATGGGAATCAATATTGATTATCACTTCTACATTATTAAGGGGATTCTACTGCAGATCTTACATACCTGTTCAGACAGAGAGCTGCTGTATTTTTTAGACATCCTTTTCTTCATGGTTTCTTTTACAGACTTCACCTTTTTGCCCAGAGATATACGGGAAGCAGAGGGTGATTTGATCACTTCTTTATAAACAAAGTCTCCTTCTTTGCCCTGCAAAATAAAACATTGCTTAAGCCTACAAAATAGAAGAGCCATTTTTTTTCCTCAGTCAGCAGTTATTGTAAAGGTATCCTCACAAACACAGGACAGCCAGCATGGTGTCCTGGTGCCTGCTCCAGATTTACTGTTGAGACCTTGTCCAAACCACTGTAGCAGTCCAGTGTAACTTACTTTTAAGGCCTGATTTGTAATCTTTTTGTGAAAGCACTGTGTGTAGATGTGCGTCTGTTAGGATGCCTTTATCTCTTTTGAGTTTCAGGTAAGTATTTGACCTGATAGTAAACTTCTCTGTTTCAGGCTAAGCCTGTCCTAGCAGGACACACAACAGTCGTTGTGGCTCATATTGGTCAATACTACAAACAGTTTAACAAGAGTAAGGGTACCTCTGAGATCCTAGCCAAATATATATCCGTGTGTATATATATATATATATGGATACTTACATTTGGCTACCCAAATTTGCTTTTTATTTTCAGACAGGCATTCCATTAACCTCTGCAGTTTCACTGCAGGTTGTTTATAAAAAAACTAAACCAAAATACCATCACAAAAAAAGCTACTAAATCCATCCACCATGGTAGGTTACACTTGCATAGCTATTCTTAAGGCACCCAACAGTGTACTGAAGTACTAAATTAGCTGGTCCATATATAGTGGATGACAAAGATCAGCTGCTTTGAATGCATTTAACCTTTTCTAAACCAGCTTAAGATACTGAGCATTTACTTACGGCACAGGCACACATTTAAGCATGGATTAGTTGACATTTTGCCAAACTTACTTGTACAATGCAGACCATATTCAGATTGTCCAGGCACTACATTAAACATGGTCTTTTGTTCTAGTCTGTTTCAGGAACCACAGTAAGGCAGCTCTCTCAGAGCTATCACCACCTTCAATGGCAAGGATGCACCAAAAATCACAGCACAAAAAAGAACCAAACTCCATCTGGCCAAATTTGGTTTCTGACTTGGTTCAATTTAGGTACATGAAGACAGAAAACACTAAAATAAATGGTCACTATATTCTACATAACAGATTTCTCTCTATTTTTTTTTTTCTAAATTTATATATGTTTTCTACCTTACTGATGAAGATTTCTGAAATTCAACTGATACCTCATTTCTGACAATACAGTATTTCTCCCTTTACAAATTGTTTGTAATTACAACTTCTTTGGTAATTTTGGTCTTTTACCAGAAAGTAAGGACAGCTTTTTGCCTTATTTTTGAGGAAAAACACCTTCCACTTAATGGCCTTAAATGTTTTCAAGAAAAAGCCCCTTTGATCTGCATATATTATTCTGGTGCACTGCATCTCTCCCACTAGGAGAAATGGGATGCTCGTAGGGAAAAAAGTAACATCTAGACTTCACACTTTCTTACATTAAAACCGATCTGAACAAAATAAATATCTATGTTTAAAGATAAACACTAAGATCAGAAGTTAACATTTTCACTGAGGTGAAAATTGATGAGTAAAACAAGCACCCACATATTTAGCCAACTTAGGGGTAATATATGATGTTAAAAAAAATATAAGAAAACCAAAACCAAGCCCAAAAAACCCAGCTGTCATAAAAAATAACATAATGCTGGCATACAAAATGTTTCACAATGTAAACTTGATTTAAGTGGACATAGAAGCCATCAGCTACAACATTGAAACAGAAAAGAAAAACATATATGGGCAAAAGGAAAAAAATATGTTGGCAATTTCATTTGATATAAAGTTCTGGCTCATTTCTGTTCCGTTATTTTTGGCTGCAGGCCGACCAACAGTGACACTGGGATCAACATGAGTAACATAAAATGGAATTAATTCTCAAGGGAGATGAGTGCTTTTTTTTATACACAAGAATGCTCTGAGATCAGTGGCGCAGCACCCAGCACAATGGGATCCTGGTCTGCTCCAGAGCTCTTAGATACAATGAGAAAACAAATAATAAATCTCTTACATAATGACTTCCATGCAAATAACTTGCAGATCTTCAGCAAATGAAAGTTCGCCTCATCATCCCAAACAGTAAATATTTTTACTAAGAAAGTATAGCAATCATATGTTTTGCCTTGGGTGATGCTCTGAGGAAGTCAGACATAAGAATAGCCCACAGATGTGCTCCCAGATCTGCACTTTGATCACTTATTCCTGCCTCTTTACACATATGGTATATAAATACTTATAACACACATGGATATGGGTGGGTATGTTATTCTCAAAGCTAAGGAAGTTTGAGGTAACAAAGATACTCTGTTTTCTTGTATCCCCAAACTGTTATTACAGACCTAAATTACACTTTAGTCTATTATAACTCCACTGCACATTTCATTTTATGCTATTTCAAGTCTGCACCTTCTTAAACTCACCATTTGGTCAGAATTGTTTCCAATATGCAGGGAACGATTTGTCAAGTCAAATCCTCCAAAGCTACAGGTTCTCTGCAAAAAAAACAAGAATAGATACAGTTTTATCACAATGATTAGCTCACTCAGAACATCTGTGATTTGGAGAACACCAGTTAAAACACAAATGTCTGCAAAAATGGAAACAAACAAACAAAGGGATGAGAGATTATAAATCAAGAAATCCATTGTAAAGCAATATGACTAATTTGCCTTTTCCAGAGACAACTCCTTGGCCTAAGGTCTGCTGCTGTTGAGTCATCTATTGCCTACTCTTCTTTTTAAAAAGCAAAAAAGACTTTTTTACTCTGAGGAAACTGTTGATTTTATGAATCAAGTTTTCCAAGGTACTGGCAACTCCACCTCACCACTCCCATATGCCTTCATAAGTAAGTCCACAGTAGCACTGAAACAAAGAAGCACCAATCTTTTAAAGCATTTAATAACCTACCTTTTGGGAATAGCTGTACAGGTTGCACTTCCACTGAAATACAGGGAATCACTGGAAGCCTAATGGGGCAAGTACTTGGTAAGATGAGAGAAAAATCAGCCCAGCTATCTATAACCACTGTGCCCCCAGAGACTCAGCAAGCCCTGATTCCAGATTAGGTAGTTCCAGCTTTTGCTTTGCAATCCAATAGATATTAAAACCCGACTAATGAACAACCAGCTGCACAGTATTCAAGTAACTGGCCCTGCCAGAAGTCTCACAGGACAATCCAGGGAAATGAAGGCATGGCAGTTACAATTTACTTGCACAACTCCAACTCTGGGCTCTGAGTGTTGTTTTGAAGACAGGCAGATGTCTATTATAAGCATTCTTTTCAGAGTTAGAGTTGAGACAAACAGGAGGCAGAAGCTCAACACTGTGAACTCTCTAAGTTCTTAGGGCCTGAACTACCCAACACAGTAACTTAACTTCAAAGACACTTTAGGAATCAACTTGGAATCAGATCAGAACTACAGAGGACTGTGAGTCAGTGAAGACCTACCACCTGAGAACTACCAGCCTGCTTCCTCTATTAGGAAGAAGCAAGCTCTATAAACTGTGCCACTTAATAAACAATTATAATAATCACCTCCTGCCCTGTTCACCACTAATCAGCATACATATTAATATCTTTTAAAAAGTTTTATTTTCTAGCTTCTACGTTGGGTGCTGCTTGCATCCAATGTGCTTGGACGACAGTTTTTGCAACCACCACAACTCTACCAGAACTCAAAACCAGCTTTGTCTAGGCCTTTCACATATTAAAGACAGTGCTGTGACGTCCAATTTTTCTAAGTGTTTTTTTCCAGAAGGCAATGTGACTATGGCACAGGTTTTAAAAATTGTTTTTGGAAAACATTTGAGACCAACCACAAGTAATATGATCAGCATCTAAAGCGCAGCATGTTTAGCTAGTAGTAATTTGGTCCTTCTGTGAAGGACCATTATAACTAATCCTAGAGTGTACGGTAATCCCAGCAATGAAGAGAGGACATCTGGAAATGCTCTGAGCAAACTTGTCTGTCAAACCAGCCACAGCTCCTCCTAAAGAAGTCTTCTTGGAGAGCGAAACGACTGTTGGTTAAAAGCTTCTGGGTAATCGTACCATATTGAGGACACGTATTGTTTCACTATGGACCTCCCCATACATTTAAACTTCCACCTTCAGATTCCAGTAGCAACCCTGGCAATACTGCCCCCAAATAAAAGGTCTGTGGATGAGGAGAGGGATATTCAATGGAACGGCCATGCAATCAAAATTATTATCATTTTGGGAGAAAAGAAAAACTGATGCAATTTGAAAATTTCATGCATGTCCAGGTCACTGAAACAAATATACATGACAAAAATGAGTGGCAAGGCAAGACAGAGTGACCAATTCCACTGAATACATAGGCATTGCAATTTCCCTGAGGTTGCAGCAAACGAAAAAAAAGTGTTTTTAGGAAGGAGCAGCATTAGTAGAAGTTTGCCAGCTATTTGCAGTTTCAGGAAGAAATATATTGAAAAAGTTAGTAAGAGCAGCATGTCTCCAACATTTATCCAATTCAAACAAGGCTGGAGAAATTCCTCCATAACAACGAAACACTATCCATTTCTTCTCCAACTGTACTTCTGTGAATAAGTAAAGGTCAGTCCAATTGGTTTTCATAATGAAATTCCCACAGCAAGATGAGACTAACTTATTAGAAGAACTGAAAGGCTTGTTTCTGTCATATATATATTTACAAAGGCAGTTTTAGAGGGTATTTTTAATTATGGGACATCTCTGGAACATACAAGTATGTTCTTTTGTCCCAAAATAAGTCTATTATTCAACACACAGAAGGATGAGTAAGGTTTCTCTTATCATCATAATATCCTTATGGGAAAACAGTGTCTTCCGAGTACAATGTCTGTGACCATAAACAGCATCCTGTGAGGGGCAGGGAAAGCAATCAATGCAGAAAAAATAGTTAAGCTGCCAAGAGAGAATGTTCATGGTATTGGGTAGAAAAGACATCTATGTATTTTGTGGCCAAAGAGGAAACAGTGAACCACGAAGGCCTGCTCATCTCCCACAGATTATTCAAGGAGACCAAGGCTGTGACTCTTGTACCTTATATCTGAAGAAATTAAGCAGGGACTTCAAAAAATAATCTGTTATTCAAGAGGAAAAGCTATTTCTACAGTATCGTACACTGGAATATCTTTCTTAATGTTACAGGCACACTGCTGTTTCCACCCACTGAAGTAGGGAACATTGTCAACTAGACAACAGACTAGCTGGCTCAGTTTTGGAGACCTGGCTGGCACCAAAGGCGAATTCCAAGGAAACTCAGAATCATGGTTAATGGAATAGTCAAAACGGGTCATATAATCAAGAAGCAGCTCTGTTTCTCTCTGGAGTGTTCAAGTCACTTAATTTCCCACTGTAAGCACAATTTCCTGTTTTGGCCACCCCTTGTTCCTTTTCCATAATGCTCTGAAGGAAGGTGCCACCTTCATCCCATGCTAGAAAGCAGGAGCTGTAGCCACTGACAGAGCAGAACAGATACTTCTGGTGGTGGTGAGCAGCAAGCAGGAAGGCAGTGACTACCTAGTGTCAAACTCCCTGTATTTCTGCAGCTGTGTGTATAAGGGTGAATACAGAGTGGGTTGGTGAATGGATGAAATGCAATCTGAGTAGGGGAGGGCCAATATAAGGCAATGACAGCAGAACTGAAACACGGCACAGTTGAGTATCAATGCTCTAATACTCTAAGTATTTTGTTTATCTCTTGGTATTGCTTTAAGAGAATACTGACTGCCAAAGCATCACAAAAAACATATTTATAGCATCTCAAACCTCCCCCATTCACCGGTGATCTCTATTTCTGCATTAGGTGAATTTAAAAAACAGCATTTTGTCATATTTGCTCTCTCTCATTGAATAATTCTGTACACATAGAAACTGCAACTCAACAAAACTCTTCCCTGACGAGATGGTATCAAACTGTTCCCTTACAGCTGCATTACAGTGCTTAAGGGTTTCTAACAGCAAGAAAAGCAGAAACACTGAATTTTAATTAAAAGTATAAAGCAGAAAGTGTTCACTGCAACCTCAAAGAAATTGAAAGACCACCTTCATAGCAACTCTTTGACTCACAGACTTTTGGTGGATTCTCAAAAGAACCCTTTTAGTACAGCGATCCACTGTGGCAGCCCACTTCCTCTTGGCCTCCTCATCCTCCTCCAGCAGGCATCTCCTCAGGTCCTGCTTGTCGGCCTTGCTCAGGGTCCTGTCAGTAACGGGACGCACCAGCTGTGAGAGGTTGAGGTGACTGTACAGGCTTCTCTCCACCACATAGGTAATATTGAACTCGCTGACAGAAGTGCGCCCTCGTAGCCTTCTGTTTGGGAAGCCACAACCTCCACCCCCTTTCGTTTTGTGCCGCAGTAATTGTAGGTCGCAAGTTGTGGGGGATGCTCCTTTCCTAGCAGGGCGCTGGCAAAGAAAAGCTCTGGAACAGGAATAGTTAGTATCCATTTTCTTCAATCGGATCTGCTTCCTTACACTCTGAATCTCCTCCAGGGACACCAGAAGATGGTGCTTGTGCCTGTTGCTGTCATAAAAGCAAATGCTTTCTGTACTTACCCCATGGCTCAGTGAGCCAAGGCTCTTCTTCATTTCCCCATCTGTCAAGGAGCGGCAAACTTTCTGGGACTTCTCCTCTTCTGGGTAAGAGAAAAATGTCCCAAGTTTCTTGGGAGGCTTGATAAGGCCACGGCTATCAGTTTTGCTGAAGGTCTTCACCAGCTTCCGATTAGCTCCCCACATATCAAGACTGCTGGATGAGGGAGAAGTAGTAAGTGAGTCTGAGTCGTCCTCTGGCTGCTTTTCACAGGAGCTGTCAAAGTAGAATTGCTTCTTGTGAACTCCAGAGTAAAGTGCTGATCTGTCATCCAGTATAGGAGAGTTGTCAAGTGAGTGCTCTTCCACACCTACAAGGTACAAAAGCAGCACAATGCATGTCACTGTTCATAATTCTATAAGATGTTTCCCTGTAGAGTCTTATTGTATTTATTTAAGATATCACCCACTTAAATTAGAAAAAACTGTTCTTGATATAAGTCGCTCAGAAGTTATTTGTGAGTGGATAAACCTGAAGCAGTTCCTTTCTTTTGTGAAGTGAGAGTTCTGGGATGAGTTAACAACAGACAGACAACATCCTGTAAGTACACTCATCATTATTTTAAGTTTCTTTCTTTCATCTGCAGCTAAGTAAGACCACAGAACCCCTTAAAAGCTGGAACTGGGATCTGTTTCTCATGTTTTCACATGATACTTGCATATGATGCTCAGGTCTAGTGAGATTACAATAGGTCAGAAGTATACCCAGGTATGAAAAACCAAACAAGTATCTCTCAGGTCTCGTTTTCCAATACCCAGTGCTGCAGAGGCTGCAGAAAGCATATTTTATGCAGGAAGTAATGGAACTGAACTTTAGGATGAAATGTAAAGTTCTGGGTTTTCGATGGGGTAAGAAGCACCAGTTTTAATCACCCAGAATTTATTTAACAGATGCAAAGACAAAGAAGTAGGTCAAATTCCAAGTGTGCCAATTTCAACAGTGCCTCGGTAATGACAGAAACACTTGGTTTTCACCAAATTTTTCCAGAAAATATTTCACAGGAATATTTTGCAACACAAGTACTGGAGATGGGCAGACAGCCAGGTTTCCCTTTTGGAGTGAAGGGAATAAAGGACTTGAAATTGCCATTCCTTTTCACATTTATCATATGAAAAACTTTGCTGTTTTCTTTAGCGCAAAGTATAGGCTCAGGTATTAGATGCAATAAAAAGATAAGACCCAAAAAAGGTACACATCCTCCTCTGTCTCCCTGACAAATTTCACAGAATTCATAGGTATGTTTTAGAAACACACAGAAATATGATTGTATTTATTTGTTTCCAAAATAAATTTCTTGTACGAGCTAACTTTGTCTTCATCTTTGATTGCTTCCACAATCTTACAGCAGAGCTAAATTTGAACCATTATCAAAATACCTATGATTTACTAAAATTGCTCATTCAATAACAGGGGGCACCTTTCACGATAAAAGAAGATTAGTTGCCCTGTACAGGATTCTCGTCTCACCTTCAGTTCACTCTGTTGGCAAAACATATTTGACATATATTTGCTGAAACCTAACATGCTATTTTACCAAGCTAAACATCTCTGTGACATAGAAGGGATAGTGGACCACATCTGACATAAAACTTTCACTCTTGTGAAATTTATTGGGATAGGTCTGTAGATTGGAGTCTGGTTTTGACACCACTTTTCCTAGACTGTCCAACTTGCTCTCTTGCCCCTCTACTTCTCAATTTGAACAGAAAATAGACATTCTCTTGGGACTGAGTATGTGCTGATAAACAATTTTAGTCCGCTAAGTAAATATGTTTTTAAACAGCTTGTAAAATATGCATTGTGTGTCAACACTGTAACAGATGTTATTTGGAGTGAGTCCATGACACAAAGCCATAATGACACAGATGTAGATGTGATGCATTTTTAAGTGCTATATAAGAATGGTGCCCAGGAATTAGGAAGCTTCAGTTATTTAGCTCACTAGGAGCAGACTAAGACAAAATACACATGGATTCAAATATTGGCACATTCTAGTGAGCATCAACCAGATGTACATTTAGTGTGATAACAGAGTTAATAATACAAATGTAGGAGACTAGTGTGCTTTTCTTTAAAAGCTACAGGAACTTACAAGGGAAATTTGGCAAAGTTGTTCTTTCTGAAGAAATTTTTGAGAAGGCTTATGAAGAATGCTTCTTCTAAGGAACTGCATGTCAGTTTTCAAAACAAGTCTACTCTTACACTTTGCTAAAGGGTGTTAAACATTAATGAATTTGTTTAAATTTTACTGATATTACTCAGTCAAATATTATAGCCAACTCTCCAAAACCTAGTCATCTACGATTTGGCATTACTTCACATTCATAGCACAGATTCAAAGAATAGCATCAAACAGCTGAAGAACTGATCTAGTCAACTGCAGGTAACTTGGAAGGACAGACAGCAATCCCCAAATCTGATCTTTTTTGTGATCCTGCAAAACCCTCTGACATATCTAAATGGGAATACAGAGCCACATTACGAGAGATTGCAATGGACAACATTAAAGAAGCACTATTAATGTGCCATATGAAAGTTTGAGTGTGGAATTTCCTGAAAGAAAAGTCATAGATACCTACTGCTAATGCAGACTTGGCTACTTAAGGGGCCTTCTAATTATACAGAAGCTATGCAGAAGTAATCCATGTTGTTATTTAGCAATAATTGGTTTTTCTACAGAGTTCCCCAAGAGCCAACCTACAAAGAAATTTCAGAGTGGCAGATATAGTACAAACTCAGAGATAATTGATTCAGAGAAGCGTAGAGTTAGAGAAGACAGGCAGGAGATGGAGAAAGAAGTAAGGAGATTAAACTTTTTTTTTTTTTCTTCTGAATACAGTTGTTAATTCAGCGATTTTTCTGCAGGGAGCAGGGGTGGAAAAACTCAGGGGGAAAAAACAACCCCAACCCTGCAAGGAACTGGGACACTTAAGTGAAAGACTGAGGGAGAAAAGGAATTAGAGAGGTGAAGCGCTGTAAGAGAGGGTACAGAGAGCAAGAGAGATAATTAATACGCCGAAGAGAAAGTCTGGTCCAAGTGCAGAAAGGCATCTCCATGCCCAGCAGCCCCTGGGCTGCCTGCTCCTGCAGCTGCTTGTACCCCTGGAGGCTCCTGGCTATTGCTCCCCACAGCTTTTCACAAACTGCCAGAGAGAGGAGGAGGAGGTAGGACAGGCTTCTCTGGGAGCCTTCTTAACCCAGAGCAGGGGGAAAATAGCTCCTGTTTTGTTTGTCCCACCTCAAAAGCCAGCTTTTGCTTCCAAGGTATTCCAGCTTTATGCTCACCCTATGAGGTGAAAAAAACCTTTTCAGACCATTACACCTGCCCGTTCCAGAGCTCTAGACTGGCTGTACCTTTCATACCAGCCTTTAACACCATCCATAATGCAGGAGAGAGGCAGGCTGGATCGTAAATTTGCCAGCAGCTTCCTGCCACATATGCAAGATGCACATGTTCTCCTTAAATGCACTAGGAAGGAATCATAACACGGCTCAGCTCACTGCAAAGCTAAGAGGAATCAGCATACAATGCCATGCCAAGAAAGCCACTTATACGGACAGGTGACCACAATTCTAGTGAGGACTCAAGCAGGGCAGTGCAGAGAGGCTCCTGAGGATCAGGCTCCATTAATCTGAGTGCTCACACATGGATACAGGTCATCCAGAGTTAATTCTGCAGCACGGTGTTCCCAGGGGCTGAACTCTGCTTCCCTTTCCCCACCCTTCTCCTCCTCCTCCTCCTCCCTTCTCTCCCCCTCTCTGTTGGGAGCTGGGCTCATTCAAAAGCCAAATTCCAGGCAGGCTCCCCCAGAAGTAGAAGTTAGTATTACATGAGACAGTTGCTATCCCACAAGAATGTCCGACAGAGTTTCTATATTTTTGCTACAGGATGATGCCATGTGGTGCAACTGCACCAGGAGCCAGCTTGTATCCTCCCAAAACGAGCAAGAGCTTCACCCGTGTGCCTCCCAGGCCTTGGAGGAGAAAGCAGTGTGGTGGTGGCTTTACTTGCCTCTTTGCTGAGCCTGTGGGGCAGCTGACTGGGGTTACTCCTAGCATGGGGATTCCCTCTCCAGCAAAGGGCATAAAACATAAACCAAGTTCTAATCTCCTAATGAGGGGCTCTCCAGCGCTGCTCTGAGAATACCAGATCAGCAGTAACCACATTCTAGGCTGTCACTTTCCTCCTCCCACAGTCTAAAAATTTAGTTACTTAAGGCATGCACAATAGACAAGGCAGTAATTTCTATCATCCCTTATGAACACTCCACCCCTCCCTTCCCCAACCCTCCACTTTCTATCCCCTCTCAACAGAAATGTGTATTCACACACACAGTTTTAAACATATGCACATTGCTTTTTACCTTCTGTGCTGGGTTTTTTCATTTCTTCAACTCTTATGAGTTTCTTCCTGACTCTGCGAGTAGAATTCACCAGCTTGTGCAACCTCTTAAACTTCACCGACTCCTCTGTTTCATCATCGGATTGTTCTCTTGACTGGCAAAGAAACAAAGGGAATATTAATAAAGTAGTAGTTCCACGGCTTGCTCCTTCAAGTTAACTCAGCTCATCTGCTGTGTTGTGTCAATGCAGCTCTGTAACTGGTGTTATATTTTCAGCCCAGGTCAGACAGAAACATTTAAATTACTGAGGGTTTTCTTGTTTTCTTTTTTTTTTTTTCCCTTTTTTCTTTTTCTGAAAGCATGACATACCATTTTGATTTCTAAATCTGTGCAACGTAAGATCCTAGGCATTGAAATTCATTCCTGCCCTTGTCTTTCTTCACATGCATTGTGTAATAACTACTTCCACGTCCTCTCTCAGTGCGTTTCAGGCAGGGCTCTTTCCCAGGGCTCTTCTTACCATACCAGTTATGCTCCTGTGGTTTAGGTCAGTCCCTGGTCTGTCTGGCATCTCAGACCTTGCTGTTTAAACCTGGTTATAAACAGCTTCTCCAAACTGAAGCTCTGTCATTGACGATTTCTCTTTTTTTCCCTCTAGTCTTCCCAGAAAATCAAAAACAGCAGCACAAGAAAGGGACGGGAAGGAAAGGAAGGAGGAGACCTCATCTGCCTCACTCACAAACTGCCACAGCCACAAAATATTCCCTTTCTCCTCCCTGCTCCCTACACTCCTCCTGAAGACTCTCGAGGCTGGAATTAAGATGGACAGAGCATTCCTCCAGCACTGACCAAGGGAAAACTCTGACCTTTTCAGATATACAGTGCAGTCCATATTCCCCAGCATCCCGTTTCGTTTTGCATCTGATCCAGTATACTCAGTTCCAGCTGTTTTCCCTCAAGTATCAAACATTACAGAGACAAAAAAAAATTCCCTTCTCTCTAGCAGCAGTGACACAACAAGCTGAAACAATCCATTCCTTGTGAACGAGAAGACGACTTCGATTTTCGAGCCAGATCCAATGTTCAACGTGCTACTTCCTCTGTTTTAATCAGTTCAGAATGTGGAAGGCGGCGGGGGGAAGGGCAGGGAAGAGGAGAGGAGAGGAGGCCAACAGGGCTCTCCGACTTGGCCAGGACAACCCTGGCACCGTGCGCCGCTCCACATTCCTGTGCACAGCACAAGCTCCAGCTGGAGTGCGGTATGGATCGTATACCTTACTTTGTTTTCACCCACGGGCCCAGCCAATTCACCACATTCCTAATGGTTAGTGCTAAAAACCCTCATGCAACTTCCTGTCAGAGCAACTATCAGGGTTTCCACAGTGCGCTCATTTCTTTTTTCTCCTTCTCCTCAATTAAACTTTAAAAGATAAGAAAAATTCCCAACAGATGCAAGCCAAGAAACAAAGGAGAAAAAAAGCGCTACCCTCTTCTCTTCCCAGCAAAAATATTGCCTGCTTATCTGGAGGACGAAAAAAAGAGGCCAAATATAAAAATGCTTTCTGCTTTTCTAGTGTGCTTAAGTATCAGGATGTGGTAATAACAGTAGATGCCATGGGGTAGGACATCAATTAGCACTTTCAAAGACACAAGCAGTGCCTGACAAGCCAGGGCAGCTCTGAAAGTCTACCTCCCAGGCATGCACTTCACAAGGGCCCCAGAAAAATACCAGAGCAAACTTCAACAACCTTCTACAAGGGCACTGCCAATTACCAATTTCTCACAAACTTTGCATTACTCCGAAACAAGGAGGAATACCAAATGGACCACATATGGCAGCAAAAATTGCCATTCTGCCATCCAAGAATTGCACGAATACATTTATTATGGGTACAGACTGGCTAGGTAATTAATAATCTTCCTTCAGGAAAAATAGGGCTGTAAAGAGCAGTACCAGCCTTGTTTATATCAAGATAAATTAAGCAACAAGATGAGCATTAATTCAAAGATTATGCCTGGGACAATTTAGTGACACATCAAACAAGACAGACATATTTAGATAGGATGATGAATGGATTATTGACTGTAATCAAGAAGTTCAGTCAAGACTTCTTGGGCCATTAAGTGCATCCTGGCAAGCAACCATCATGCATATTCTGCACTCAAGATATGTTTATTTTAAACGCAATTACTCTGAAGCTTTGCTTTCCATCATTACTTTTCATACACCCTTGGTTTGCAAGACTACTGCAAGTTTGTGAAACTGAGAGCTCTAAGGTTTAGAGAACAGCTCATACCTGGTCCTCCCGCTCAGGATTTCATTGAAGAATAAACAGCTAGTCTTACTTTTGCACCACTGGTATCTGATAAAGAACTGTGCCCCCTCAGGGTTATGAAGACTCAGCAACAACAAAAAACCTTACTTTTACAATGTCTAATATTTGCATTCATAACTACCACAGTGAAAGCAAGCATCAAAATAGCCTCAGCGCAAGGTACTGACACCAGGCCCCAGTGGGTGGTACAGAGGGTGCCCACCATACTTCGAAATAAATAAAGTCCCATCATAATTAAGTGCCAGTTGTTTTGCCCCTACGCTTCAGGACTTCCAGTGTCCTTTGAGCTGGGGTCCTCCAGCAGCAGCACCATATCCTGTTTATCACTGGTGCGTGGCCCAGATAGGCGAGAACGGCTCATGTTTTATGCATAAATGAAAAACAAAGTCACTCTCCCTCCAACAGCCTATTTCCTATCATATCAGCTAGCATGTGACAGACAAATCTACGAAGGAAAAGGATGGCCAATAAGTTTACGCAAAAAGGCCTAAAAATGTCAGTGACTACACCAGTGGCGGTGCTCAAGAAACTTTCTTGTCAAATAATGCTGATTCCTTGAAGATGAAACCATTTTCAAAAAGGGTGACTTTTCACTTGTTTCCTGTTTTTAAAACAATTTTTTTAAGAAAGGCCTTGAAATTATCAAAAGTTTCCACTTTGGCATATGGGAAACAGAGCTTAATTTTCCAGCTCAAGCAATGGTTTCTTTTACAGCTAATATTAAACAGAAAACAGAAATGTAAAGCATTCTGGCCATAACCAACATATTCAGAAATCATTGAACTTCGACGCTTTGACTTCCCTGACACACTCTACCCTCCCCTCTTTCATGTGACTGAAATTGCTTTTTTTGGTGGCTGTCCCTGACTTTAGATAGGAAAATCACCCCAATGTCCCCAAGGCATGGCAGACCAGGCAAATGGCTTCCTGGACAGATTTATCAGCCAGGCCTCGGCGCAGGGCTTACATGTAGCCAGCTGCCAGCCCCCTCTTGCCCTCTTCCACCTTCATGGGCACTTCAGTGTGCTGCAGCACTGCAGAAGGGTAGACGTAGTCTGTTCAAGGGGAGACAATGTGTTCGCCAGAGGCTCAGACAGAGGCTCTCGGCAGTGGAGGAGTCAACGCTGCAGCCCCTCTGCCAATGCCTTCTGGCCCCTGGCACACAGCTGTCCCATCAGGCATTGTTAACGTGCTGCTAAGGGGGCCAGAGCCCCTCCATCTCCCTGTCCCCCTGCGCACAGCCAGGGCAGGCCTCTCCCTGTGCCCTCAAGGGGAAAACAAACGGGTTTGCAGTACTGCAAATAGGAACAACTTAACTTCCATCTCCTCCGCTCCAAATTTTTCCATCTGAAAGCCCATATGGCTCAACTTTTAATTACTTTGGCTAATGCTGTATGTAGTAATTCTGTGGTGAATGCTAAACTGTTTCATTTCTGGTTTCCAGGGCAACATTACATCAGATTGCAGACAGCTGGCTTCCCAGCCTTAAACCATAACAAATTGGCCAAAGCTGATGCACAAAAATCGCGCTGGTTGAAAGAGAGCGCAGGGCTCGGCCGGGCTGCCGGGGACCCGGCGAAGCCTGTGGGGCCCCCTTGGCGGGGCTGGCTGGGAGGAGCCCCCTTTCCCCGCGCTGCTTGGAGCAAGTGCATCCCCGCATCTGCAATGCTCTCACGGTGCGGAAACCCGCCAGCTTGGAGAGCTTGGCTGCGTAAACGCGCGAAGGACTGCAGGGAAACAGGGACTAAATTAACAGCATCTGGAAATACCAAGAACTGCATGAAAAGGACTGCAGCCACCACGTACCACTTGGCTGGAAAACTACAGAGAGGCCAAGGCCCATCCCTACCACCCAGCTCTTTGGGACTAACTAGTGCATCCACGTCTACGATGATGCTCTCAAATCCAGGAGAAATCAATCTCCTCTGCCACCTCTAGCACCTCTTCACCTTGGAAAAGCCCCTCCTTGTGCACCTCCAAAGGCCACGCTTTGCATCATCTCATATGTGAGACCAAAGTAAAAAGCCTTACATTCAGGAATAAAGAGGAAATTAGCACATGTAGTTCGACATTCAAGGAGCTCTCTACAGTTCTGCTCCTGGCACCCTCCTTGCTTTCTCTCCCGCTTTTCTCACGCAGGCTCTTTGCTGCTGCATGCTCTGGAGGCAGGGCACACGCCTCACTCTGCCGCTCTCTAACATCCAGCCCATTTCACACGCCACAGAAATAACAATCCTAACCTCCCTCTTTGAATTAGTGCTTCACAAACACAGAGGCACACACACACACAGACACACATACACACACAGAGAAAACCAACATTTATTAGAGTACTTGGAATAAACTGGCAAAAATGTAAACCAGAAGTAAGTAGCCAGCTTTTGGCAGGACTATGCTTGGAAACATTTCAGGTTTATAGCAACAACCCTTAAAAAAACACAAGATAGGCAAAGCCTGCTAGTCATGACCCAACAAAAATGTGTAAGAAATGCTAGGACAACATCCAGTTAAAGCTATCATAACTGATTAATTTGCTTCAGCTCCATAAAAAAAAAAAACACCCATACATGAGCCGTGGGAAGCCATTTAGAGAGATGTTAAAATTTTACAATTCGCTTTATGTCTAGTAATATACTGTTCATCTCCAAACCAACCCCAAATTTCCAGGAAATCTTCTGTCTAAGAAAGAAGGAAATCTCTTAATATCTGATTAAAGTCAAGATGCAATTCTTTTTCATTATCAGACAATTCTTGTTCAGCAAAGTGAGGCAAAAACCACATTCAGACTCATGGGCATAGCACATCACATCCCCCAATTCTGGTTAGCTCATCTCAGAACTACAAACTCTACAGCAAATGCAAAGAAACTTTACTGTTCCCTTTAGGAGACATGGCTACACGTGTACTTACTTCTTTCTAACAGGCTTTACGTCTGCCAAAAAAAGCAACCATTCTAACTTACAAATTTTTTTTACCAAAGATGCCTGGAGAAAGTCAGAGACAGGAAAATAGAACAGAAAAGAACTTAAAAGCCCAAGGAAAGGAAAAGGAGAACTGAGAAAAGCTATGCATGCTGTGCTGTGCCTAAGAATAACCACAAAAGCCTTTTCTCTTTCTCCCTCTCTGAAACAGGAGGCACATCCTCTCCACATCATGCTACACGCTCAGTGACTTACCAGCTTCGGCATTTATAGGCCTAAAGCTCAGTTTCAAGTATTTTCCCCCAAGTCCTCAACCGCTGTCAGCTTCGTAACCCTAAAATTTAGGGAGCAGACACTTCTTCTTAAGTATTGTATTCGCTCTGAATCCTGCACACAAAATGCCTCTTCTCTGGAGTTACATTATCAGACACCAAACTGGCTCTGATTCCAGAGCTGAATATGTAGAGAAGAAAAAAGCATGATGCTGGACTCAATTAGCTGTTTTCTGCTCACTGATTGATTCCCCCAGCTACTTGCTAGCTGCATAACTTGCAAGAAAGGCATAAGTCATCAGCTCTAAGCAAATCTTCTATTCACCACAAGGAAAAAAGGGAGTGTTGTACATGGCAAACAATCCCTGTTTTCACTGACGAAGGCTTGCTGACCTCTTGCTGGCCTCCAGTTCCTTAATTACTGTCTATGGAATTTCAGTGAAAGAAAAAAATACAGAGAATCTCTGCAAAGCCAGGATGAAGACTGACCCTCAAACACCACCACTAGAGTGGAGGCTGTGTCTATAGGAAATATAACTTAAGCCCTTTACCAGGCTTTTTTTATTTTCACTTTTTAATTCTTTTGACAAAAAGCCCCTTGAGAATTTCCCTTTATAATTTGACAGAAAAATAAACCTTGCTTAAATATTTTTTAACTTAGTCAACTTAGATACATTTTTTGCTCTTTCCCCTTGGTTTCACTGCTATAAAAATGAACATCACTAAGAACTGGAAAGGCAGACACTGTTTAATTCAGAAATCTCAGCCTGGTCTAGATTTAGCAACATTGTCGCTTTATGAAGCACTGCAGTATGACTTTCAGCTTCTCCACCTAGGCTGGGTTCAGACCTCCCTTCCTAAGAAACAGACTCTGAGATGCTCGACTAAACTGGCCCTTCTCTTATAGTCAGCCATACCTAACCCTAAACCTTGCAACAAATCCAGAATTTGGACGTTTATTCTTAGAGCACAAGAAAACATGGACCAAACCTGCTACTAATTAGGAGCACTGCTATCCAGTGGCAGAAAGTACCCTCTTTAAGCCAAGAAAAGATTCTCCGTTCTCAGGACCATGTTATCAACAGACAGTTAATCTGTACTCACTGCAAATCAATCACACCATGAAACCATAGTGGGACTAAACATCTATTTCCTTTGATGACTGGCTGATTTTAATGAGCCATCCAGCCAAATATCCTTTCTCAATTTCTCCACCTTTGCACTAGTGACCGTACACATCTTTTCTACTCCCTAGTGGTCATGTAAGGTAGATTTACTAGTGTGTTGTAGCTGGGTTCTTACTCTTGAATTGCTTCAGCCCCAAAATTGATGTAAAGCCCTATGGAAAATTCTGAGCTTCAGATAAAACCACCTAGTGTTCTCCAGTTTCAATAACATACCAGTCAACATCAAGTGAAACATGACAGCAACTTCCTTGAAATGTATCCCAGATTCCCTTAAAAGTTCATGACCATGAGTGAAACTGATCTAAGTTGGGGGCTTTGCAGCTTCAGTTTTGCAGGTTTTGGGTTTCAATAAGAAAGTTTCACAGACCTCTAATCCTTGCAGAGGCTGCTTACAGAAAACTGTGTGAAGCTCAGATTTGATCATCTGTATCATATCTTGATGGTACAAATAATGTCCTCCAGAATTTTAAGGAAAAATAACAGAGGACATAAATACTCTCTTGCAAGAGCATGAATTGCAAGGACCGTGCAAGTCTAAAATGTGAAGAGTCAGCCCCCCTGTCCTCCATCCCCCAGGTTCAGTCTGTGATTACTTACAAGAAAATCAAAGGAACATCCAACAACTACTTTGGTGAGAGATACATTACACATTAGCTGGTGACGACACTGCTTGCTGAAATTAGTGGGAAATATTTGTCATAAGTAACAAGAGCATAAAAGTTGAATTCTCCCAGGAGGTCTGTCTTGATACTAGAATAGCTCCTTAGGCAAATTCCTCGCTGTTAACTGTTTCCAGGTTTTAGTTTAATTTTAAGAAGTACATTGCTGACATTTGTATCTGCAAGCCAAACACATTTCCTCATGGTGAAGTGCTTCTCTCACTGATTAGCATAATTAATTTTAATGACATTACAACCCTACTTGTCATAGGTATATGTGGCAGAATGAAGCTCAGCATTACATTATTCCATATCTGTTACAATACAGCACTCTTTTCCAGTTCTCCTGCAGACTCTTCTACGCATGGAAACAAAAGTCTTTAGCTAGGCTTTCTAAATTGAATCTTGTGTTTTGGCAAGGCTAAGAAGGTCCAGGAAGAATGCCTATCCCTACTGACATAGGCTGTACTATTAATGGAGTGCACCAGTGGTGCTGGAAACGCATCTCTCAACATCTTGGAAAACCAAGGGTGAAACAGCAATACATGAAACATAGCAAAATTCATATCAGAGAAAAAAACCAAAAAGAATGAGGGGATGTAGTAACTTAAATTACATTCTTACAGTATTTTTAAGCAATCAAAGTACTAATGTTACCACCCTAACCATGGGGAAGGAAACTTCAGCACCGGGGAAGGGGAACTGGTACTGATAACTGGTAACTGATGGGAGTGCAAATAAAATTTTCTGTTGTACCACAAGTAAAGATTATTCAGCCTGGGTGTGCCAAATAGGTCAGTGAAACACACAGCTTTCAAGATTCCTAATTCTTGAACTGAGCAAGGCTTTGTTCCAACTTAATAGGCTTGGTCTCAGAAAGGATGGGGGCAGGGATACAACATTATGGATTATAGCACCTCCTGCTGGCTGATGCATGGACAACTGTAAAAAGGTGGTACCACCACCTCCCACCCTCCAGGTAATAAGCAGAAAAATTAGGCAGCTCCCAAAAGTCAAAAAAGGTATAAAAAAGGTAAAGTAGTATGTTAGAATGAATATTAAATTAATTTGCCTTCCCACCTCCCACCCTCATCAAATATGTAGCCAAACACTTTGCAGTACAGTAAGTCAATAGGGCTTGTCTGAATGCAATCAAAACATAAGTGGTTATAAACATGCTTAACTACAGCCACTGCTTGGGTGTTACTGCAAGCTCTCTGAGTCATGACAGACTTTTCTCAGAGACCTTACGACAGGTCTCTACTACAGGAGCAACTCCTGGCAGTGAGCAGGAGGTTTACTTGGGCTACATTACTGCCAGTTACTCAGTACAGTCCTGTGGTGACAATGTTTAGTCCCACTAGGGATACATACCTAGCCAAGTTGTATCTGACAACAACACGGGCAGGTCTTACCTGGTAAATAATACTTAAAGAAGTGACAGAGTTTTATTCCCAAATAATTTGGAGCAGTTTCTTCTGCAAATTCTAAAGTGTCCTGGAAAATTTCAGATGAAATAGGTAAAATACTCCTTACAGTGTTCTACAAAACCAAATATAAACATATCAATGGCCTCTTGCTTTGCTATCATCACTCCACAGCACTGACCTTACTTTTTGTTGTGTCCTGGGAAGTGTAATGACGATTTGTGTTTCTCTCATGAAGGTTTTTGTGTTACTACACCCATGGGAAATCCTGTTCTTATGCATGGATAGAGAGAGGGGAAAGATCATAACAAAATATGCTGTAATTCTTCTGCTACTGGCTTTCAGCAAGAGATGTTGGACACAGTCCCTGTGATCAGTGGAAAAGGAGGGCATTCAATGCCTCCCAGGACAGGTTCCTGTGGTAGGCACATAGCGTGGGAATTTAGCACTGCAATTTTGAAGCCATTTCTTACTATAGGCTCTTTCTTCATCATAACTCTTACTATGCACTGACAGTATTACAGGAATTTGGGTAGTAATAATAAATACACCATCCAATACAATGAGGCACATCAGTGCCTTTCAGGAAATCTTAACAGAAATTGGGTCACTAGATTCTTCGGAGCAAAGATGAAAGCTCTGCATTCATTCACAGTCACGCTTAGCAGCAAGTCCTCTCTGCTACTTGAAAGAACATGCAGGGCCTGGAGGCGGCAACAAGCTCACCAAGAACTAAAACAGAGAAATATCCTCTTCCACTCTTTATCCTTTCATGGAAAAGAAGCTTTATGAAAAATGCTAAGTCCTGGGATGACAGCAAAAACAGGGCTAACTTCCAAAATGCTCAAAATATCCACATCGCTTCAAACTAAACATTACTGTTTCAAGTAAAACAAACCTCATCATACCCTAATCTCTATTGAAACCCAATGCTAATTCCCAATATACATCAACTTTGGGCTTAGTTCTAACAGATTTAACCGACTATACCGAAAGAAAGGCTTTTTCCTGTTTACATTAGCAGTTCTGAATGATAAGCAATAATAATCTTAACAAATGGTTAAACATTTTATGAATCCATCAATACAATGAATAAAAATCCATTAAAAAATTCCTGCATTTAGAAAGCATCCACATTTGAAACTACTGAAATACAGTATGACCCTGAATAGTGTGGATTTGCTGTAATTATGCACTTGAGGTAACTGGTGCTACAGAAGCTATACTGCAATTATTTCTTTTCTTACTATTCTTCACACTTACCAAACAACTAACTGTTGTGAGTCAGAGATAATTCCATCAGACTTAGGATTTTATCAGTCAGGTTTGTACTATGGGAAATACAATCCTGGTTCAACAGGTTCAGCACCTCTTAGATTGAAAAGAATACAACTCAAAGTCCATTCTCAACTGTTACTCTGCCTTTGACACTTTTAGCAGACCCAAACCAAATTCTGCACAGTTTCAACTTTTAGCCCCATTTAACCACTTGGTAAAAAGAGAAAGTCCTCAGGAAATAACAGTAAGAACAGGAGCAACAAATGATCATCTCACTCCAGCTAGAGCTGTTACTGTGTGGACTTGATGCACCACCATCTGTTAAAAAATGGATCAACAGAAGATGGAAAAGAAAGGCAATGCAAGGGGGAATTTTCCCCTGCATCAGCCTCATGACAGATACAGATGTGCACAACACACTTTCAGGTCTGCACCACTGCTGCCACTCTAGTCAGACAAAACAAATGGGGTGCCAGTTTCCTACTAGCAATGTAACAGTCCTGGGAAAAGATATGCTGGGAGAGCAGGGACGAAAAAAAGCACTGTGGGCCCTTCACTGCCCACCTGTGGGCCATATTGTTGGAGGGAGATGCTGTTTCTGTTCTCCACACTCAAAAATGTTATGGCCCCTCTCCTGAGGCTGCTCATGGAACATCTGGTACGTGGGGTGGTGTCAGGCGAGCATGGCACAACTCACTGCAGCACTTTTCAAACTAAGGCCAGTTACACTACCTAGAAGGTCGCATTAATGAGCTCTGTGTGGCTGAGCAGTATCTGCTGATCAAAACCAAAAACCAGAAGCTGGATGAGACCAACAAACCAGTTTAGTCCAGAGATAATTAGAACTTCATTTAACTTGCATCTACAGAAACTGTCAGTGAAGTTAATTAGTGGTTTGTGTCAGTGGCAGCACATGTATGGTACAAACTTCTGTCACAATCTCCCTCCTGCTTCTCTCCATTCCCCCACTCCCACATGAAACACGGCAACTGGTACAATTAGCAGTCTTTTATCAGAAGCAGCCTTTTAACAGGAAAGGATTTATACTGACTTCTAATGCTGGTCCTCCAAGCTGGGCTGGAGCCGTACCAACAGGGTTCTGGGGACGAAGCAGCCCTATTTTAGATGAACTGAGAATTTCAGCCCCCAAAAGTCATCAAACGCGCTTCTATCTTTAAGAAGCATAAAAGGCATCTCAGTGTAAAGAAAGAACATGATACAATTTTGAAGTCCTCCCTTTCCCTGGACTTTCTGACTCCTGAGGACAAATAGGGCCTTATCTAAAATTCAGAAAGGAATCCATTTGTAATCTGCACCTGCTTTACATCCCAACACTTGGCACAAGGCAATGAAAGCTTGTCTAGTGTTACTGTGAACAGCTTTCATTCCAACAGAGATGAAACATAAATATTCAGAAATAAATTTGTGAGAAAATGATGAGGCATTTTAGATCTTTGATAAGTCTGACTAAAAAGAAAAACAGTTTCAACTGCATTCCCACGTTAGAAAATAAATAACACACATACTTTGTTGTGAAACAAGTGGACCACAGTAGTGAGACTGAAAGCTACAAACTGCTCTCAAATGGCAAAGAACCAAGTCACCTACTGACTTGTCAAAACTTTTATTTGTTTGTTTGTTTCTTAAGAACAAACAAACACAGCACAATTAACAGCACAGTAATGACAAGGGACTGCCTCCCTTGGGATACTGAGATGATGACCCTTTTATAACACAATCCTTTGTATTTTATCTTTAGGGTTTCATCTTGGTAAGGGTATGAAACACAAGTTTCCATCTTCTGGTACAGTAATTTAAAAGAGGAGAACCTGGAAAACAGAATCCTCAACTCAGTCTTTAAAATGAGAATCTTTAAATCAACACCAGTTATGCTAGTCATAATAGTCATAAACACATGATATCTATAAAAGTTTTTCTTAAAAAGTGTTCTTTTCCTAAAAAGTAAAACTAATGATATATGCCCTTCAGACATTATTTTGTATGGGGCTGTTCTTATGCTGAGCTGACTTGAAAGCAAAGAAGTACTTAAAACCTTAGAACACTCCAGACAGTCTGCCTTCATTTTTAGATTCTCTTATTGCTTAGATTCCAACTTGTTTTTGTTTTGTTTACAAAATGATCAACTATGATCACATTGTTCCATTAAAAACTGCCTAGTAACAATTTGGCCATGAAACTGAAAATAAATTTAAAAAAAAAAAAAAAAAAGCAAACAGAACTGCAAGAACCATTGCCCAAGGACTTTGAATTCAAACCAGAAATGTTCATTTCAGTGACTTGTACTTTCGATTGCCATTTGAGGTTATAAGGCAGTGGGCTACCTAACCTATGTTTTTCATGTATGGAAAACCACCTTTGCTTCATGGCCTATATAAAATGAGTGGGGTAATTTTAAGCTGAGATTCTGAATTCGCAGAGTACAAAACACACAAATGGCACTGAAACTCAAACCATTTGGCAAAGAAAGGGCTTGAAAACAGAATCATCTTTGATTGTCTCAAAAGCTGGTCATATTAGATTAATAGACCTTTGGCAAAAAAAGTCTGGGTGAACACACACTCTATTTTTAGACATATCTGATACTTTTGTTTGTTTTTCCCTTTTGCATGTCAATTACAGCCCGAAGTCTTTCACTTCAGGTAGCCCTAGTTTCACTCCTGTCCACAAAAACAGAAGTCAAACTGACTTTTGCTCTAACATGAAGTTTAATTTCTGCAGATGATCTGCTTTTCTCTTGAAGGCAAGCAGTTTCACACCTTCTGTTAAAGGCAAGCAGGACAAAAATGAGGAGCAAGGGCAAAAATCTTGAAAGGTATCTACAATGACTGAATAGAGATCCCTCACTGAAGTTAACAGGAAGACGGTTCAAATCCTACCAGAACAGCAGAGAGAGGCAACAGAGCTCTTGGCTCAAAGTACAGAGATGGCTTAGAAAAATAATTTTAGAGAAAAGGTGCCAAGTCATTCCATTAAGGAGGAAATACTGAATCATGTTCAGTCCTCAGAGAGATACACAGCTTTTGGTAACTTCAACACAAACAAATCACTATCAGAAGATTTCAGAGGGAAATTCAGTATCCTTCTGAGATTTGACCATGGTAAATGAGAGTTTTGAGGGTTTATGCTAGAGATACCCTTGGGCAAAGGCTTTAAGAAAGGAAAGTTCAGGCTATAAATACTAATGAGGAAAAGATCAAGACATCTTTCAGCTGGCTAAACAATCAGCGTAGAAGGGTTAGGATTCTTCCTTCTCTATTCTTTGCACATTTTTGATACATCAGAATATAGTATAAGACAACATTCTCTCTGCTCCAATTTAACTAAAGATGGGCATGTTTTTTTGAATACAAACAAGAAAATCTTTCACTGTCACCAAATATGTTAAACATCTCATAAAATGACATAGCATTCCTTTTTGCATTTAGGAAGGAGGAGCTAACTGTCTGCTGCAGTTAGCAGGAAATTCCATTGACAATAAAATAAATAAATCAATCAATGGTCTCAAAAGCCTACGACTCAATTATATGGGCTACAAAGAGCTTGAATTTGACAGCCGAATGTGTTCTTCTCTAAGATTTATCTCTGGGTTTTCAATTAGAGAAATTAAGTGGAATAAACTACTCAGTGAAATTGAAGATATTCTGGAGAGAAAAATTAATTAATTCAGCATGGCACGACACAAAGACTGTCTGGTGCCCACAAAAACAAGAGAAGCTACACAGCTCAGAAGTGGGGAAAAAAAAGAAAAAAAAAGAAAAAAAAAGGAAGGAAAGCTTCCTTACTGCTTATGGGTCTGGCAAAAGCTGCAAACTCTGGGCTGTGACTTTGCAAATGCAGAGACAGAAGTGTTTGAAGGCTGCAGGCAGCTAGGACTTAGCCAGACCCTCATCTAGAATGTATCAATATGGGGCTGGAAAAGCCTGAGAAGCTCTACTTGTGAATCAACAAAGTGAAACTTCCCTTTAAACAACATAAAAAACTGTTTTCTGTGCATTTTGTAACAAGGGGATTTTAGTCTGGGATCACTTGTGCTTCAAAAGCTCAGTGACAAAGGGCCAGATAAAATAAAATAAAAAAAAGTCTATGATTTAAAATGCATGTTAAAGATTTTCTGCAGACAGAACAAAGCGTCACAAGGTCAATGATCTATTTGCTGTTAAGGAAACCACCAGGCAAATTAGGATATTTCTGTACTTCACTAAAGAAATTTAAATATTAAATGATACTGGGGAGTTATATCAGAATGACAGGTACTTACATTACAATTGGAAGATCCATCAAATGTTGAGTAAGAACCATCAGGCCATTCTGTAGGGTCTACAGTGCTTGATTGCCTGTGCTGGGCTTCATACTCCTTCAACTGAAATTTGAAAAGACAGAATATTTTCGGTGACAAGAAGATACCAATCTTCATAAAACAAGAGTTAATGTAATTTCATTTCCCCCCCTGTATCATTGTGGAACCGGGAAAATCTGAACTTCTGCATTGCACATCTCACTTATTCAAAATAAATTGTCCTAGAATCCTAAATTTTAAAAGTTAGTGGGTTTTTTTTTTCCTTAGAAGAAAATCATCTGTAAATATTGAAATTTGATGAGCTGTCATTGGTAAAACACAAATTACACATCCCCATCTCAGAGGCACAGTTTTACAGCAGACAGTCTAGATCACAATGATCTGACAATTTCTTTCATAAAGAAAATGATCTGCAGTAGAGGCTTGGAATGATCCTTTATAATTTAGAAAAACCCCAACCAACCAACAAAACCTCCACTCCCATCTTTCCCATGTTTCCATAAAAGTCTTCAGACATAAAACTAATCCTCCTGGAGTCAAAGTGTTGAAAGGAACCTCAAGAACTGGTATTAAAAAAAAAATACATAGTTGCTGCTAGTAGCTCAGACCACTAGAGGGAAACAGTACCAATCCACATATGAACCACCAGATTAGGTATAAACCTCCCCCCACAAAGTTTTACATCAGAGAAGTAAAAGAATTTCCAATATTACCACTCAATAATTTAAAATTTTTGCATTTTTTTATTATATAGTTTCCATCAAAGCAATATTTTTTTCAGACAACATAATTTTATATTCTAGGATAACCTATTTCAAGATGTAGTATGTCAGTAAAGATATTTATCTGACTGCCAACTGATCTGAATCACGTTTTCTCTAATGAAGCCCATAAGGAATACCATGTGCTCCATCAGAGCATTTTACACAGGGGTACAAATTCAAAAGTTGCGCTGAAACTTTAACACTCTTTTGGTTCCTGAGAAATTGAAACCTTAGCTCCATTGCTGCACAAATACAACACCTTCTAGTTCTTTTTCTTGTGGTTTATTAACATTTAGATTTTGTAGAGAAACACTTGTGACAGACATATAAAAAAAAATAAATTATGTGTTGTACATATGACATAATGTCATATGCCAGAGACAACCGAATATGTTTTCTTGAAGGTTATTGAAATAAAACATTACCCTTTTGGCTAAGAAACAAGCAGAAGAAATTTTAGCTTAAAGGAAAATAGTAAGACATGTATGCTTTCTGAATCAAATAAGGCCAACTCAGCAAAACATGAAGCATTCATATTAGTACTTATACAAACCTATGAACATACTTGATAAATAAGGGCTACTACAACTGAGATTCCTCCTTACTTTAGACAGCTGCAATGAACATGTCTACACTTGAGTTTTTCTCTGATTAGCACCCTTAATTGTCAATGGAGAGAAGCAAATGCTTTTAGGACTCTATTACTTTACCATGCATTGGATATCTATTTTTGTTTGACCTAAATCTCACTTTTTCCAACAAAGAGAGGAACTGCTATCTAATTAATGCTACCTAGTACAATGGGGCACATCCATTGCAGGGGGCAGGCTTTATCCACCTTCTCCTATGTCTTCTGAGCAAAGTAAAACTCCAAATTGATATATTCTACATTCTAAAACAAGTTTCTCAAGGAGATTCAAGTATGTACATATCATACCCTAGCAAGCGCTTCCTCAATGGTAATCATCTTCTCTTTGACCATCATCATCAGCTGGATCCGTTCCTCATCACTCATTGTGATCTCACTGGCCACATACCCTACATCCTCTCCTGCAGGAAAAGGCACAAATATATTAAGCACGGGTAAGAGTTCATGAACACAGCAGGGTACAATGAAACTGGATTTTACCCAGTGCTCAGAAATCTGGTTGCCATGTGCATCTGGCTGGCCAGAAACAGACTCTCACCAGAGCAGGCTAATAGTATGATTTCAGAGAACTGAGTGATTTCAATGTAACTGAGCAATAAAAGGAAGTCATTTAGGACTACAAAACTAAGTCTCCTCTGACACTGAAAGCAAGTGAGCACAACAAGGAGATATAAAAGGTGACTGTCATCACATGGTTATTGACCCTGAAAGACAAGAATCGAAAGTGCTAATGTCAGAAAAGTCCTGCACTCAGCCCTGAGGAATACTGTAGTCAGCTGCCAGGGCAGATGGGGAAGCCTTTTCAGGAACAGCATACTGGGTCCTTGCAGCTCTCTGCTGCGGACCGGCCATGTTTTCTGATCTACCCAGACTACCTAATTGGTCACTAAGCTGGCACAGAGTGCAGGATGTACTGGGGCTCTCCTTTTGGTATGGGCTTGGCATGTCAGCACAGACAATTAGAACTTGCCTTGAGAAACAGCAAAGACCCACGCTTAACTGAAAGTGTCCCTTTTGGGCCTTCTAAACGGGCCTTTGCCATCTTTCACAATCCATCTGAACAGAGACATAGAGATGTGGAGAAGCATCTGCTTGCAACATAAGAATCTCACAGATACACAAGGGCAAACAGAAATTTTGTGTGTGAAGAGAAATACCTAATGCAATGCACAGCTGCGTCTTTTGGAAAAGAACTAGAGAAAGACACCTGGCACCTTAAGCAGAACCAATCCTACATTTGCACCAGTCACCAGAGGCACTTTTACTACTTCTTGTAAGTGTTGCTTTCTACAGCAAGAGGCTGGATTCAAGCCTAAAACAAACAGCTCAAAGCAACCAAACGCCAAAGAAAGAAGACATATCTTTCTAATGAAAACAGATCAATATTTCTCTTATCAACCCAGGATAAGGAAAAAAAAAGTCATCTTGTTTCTTTACACATATTACTTACAAATATATATTAACCACATCACTTTGTGTGTGTGCCACCACTGACAGTCAGAACAAAAGGCATCCCAGCCTCATGTCTGCAGTCATTCTGAGCACTGTCATGATGAATGAAACCTGTGACACTTTCAGAGCCACAGACACCCAACTGCCAAAATATTACAAAAGCATTTTACTCCTTTGTGATGCTGGCCCTTTACATTTTATAGGGATAGGGTCTGTGCCCTCAAAAAAGCTTTACCTTTTGAAGTTTGCCTCATTAGTCCTTTCTGGTTCTTTCGGAAATTCTGCCAAAAAAACTTATTTTTCTTTTTCCAGTCTGCTTTCCCTAAAAGAAAAGTGGGGAGGGAGGTTGAGGGGAGAGGAAAAAAGAATTGTAGAAAGAAACATTAGTTAGCAAAGGCTAAAGAAGCTTTCAAGCATTAAGTTGTATCTTTAAATTAGAAACAAGAATTAAAAAATTTCAAATTTTCTGGTTTTCTTGATTTATTCTGTAGTAGAACTATGCTGATGCAGCTATTACAGGGAAATGTACATTCTTTAATAATTGCCAATGCTATAGAGGACTGAGATAAGCCAGTCACTTACATATTTGAATTATAAACAGAAAATATTTTACATTCATTTTGATGTCTGTTGAGCTGTTAATGTCAAGTCTGGAAGTGTTTTTGAAGTATTTTGTTGGGCTATTCTCTTTAGCTGAATCACAATTATGCAGCCTAAGCCAGAACACAGACAAGTGATTTTCTAGTATGTATGTGCATATTTATAGAGAAAAGAAATACTTTATTAATATATAAATGTACACACACACATGCACACACATATGTACACACATACATACATTCTGCTACTTGGCATGAGAAATTTTACAAGACTATCAGCTACATCTGACACTTGCTCTCTATACACCTGGACTGCACAGGGCTGGGTCTCCATGTCCACTAATATCAGATCTGCATACGGATTGATGACCCTGAAGTAAATAATTTGTTCTAAAAGGAAAAATGGGATCTAGCTCAAGGTAGGGCATATATAATAACTCTGTTACGCTGAATTACCAAGGGTGCATGCTATAAAATTTATGCCACCTGCAAGTGAACATAGTGTGCCTGATCTGGCAGAAATGCTACTGATAAAGAGCTATTTCATCCCTCTGCTTCTGAAAAATTCAAAGGAATACATTTTATACTGTACCACTGAGTTTCAGCACATGACTATCATATTTAAGATCTCACCCTAGATGACCTAGAGCTGGGTTTGCTGACTCCGAAATACTGATTAAGTTTAGATCATGTGGACATGTCCTTAGAATACCATTAAAAAGAAACAAACAAGAAAAACCTCCCAGTTTTATTTTTCCTCTCCAATGAACAAAATATTTCAGAAACAAAGGAAGAGACTCTGGCATCACATGAACAAAAATAACAAAACCTCCAGTTATTCACTGCTGGTGGCAGTTTTTGGAATACAAATGGACAGGCTAGCAGTGATCTAACAAGCAAACATTTGAAATTCAATATAATAAGTCAAAAGATGCATATTTATCACATGACAATGCTGGTTGGGCAGTTTCAGTGATCACTGAGATACCCAGCATTTAACTTAAAGCTGCTGAAACTCACCCTCCACACACACACACACACACACACACACACACACACACACACAAAAGCTGCTGACTTCTGCCAGCATTGTGTTTACTCAGCTCTTTACATCCCAGCACAAGCAAAACTCAAAAGCTGTTTAAGAATTCCATAGGAGTATTAAATAAAATGAAATATACTGACCTACAGAGCCTTCTTCCGAACTTGATTTATGAATGGAGAGCCTAGGACAAAAAAGAGAAATGGACTTATTGATGCAGGCTTCTCACATTTCATGGGAGCTGTCTGGTTACAGTAAATTATAGTTTCCAAACAATATATCATGAGCTGTTTTCTCTTCCCTTTTCTTCCTAACACAGCAAGTTGGAAACAAAACCTGAACCCACTGGTCTGACCACAGTAATGAAGTTCCCCTCTTAAACACGCCTTTTGTGAACAGCATAGAAAAATATATACTGACAGAAAACTATGGTTAAGGCAAAAGAGGCTAGGAATTCCTCATAAAAACAATTACAAACATATTTTCCCTCCTTCCACTTGCAAAACAGCAATTTTGCTAACTTAGAAACTGTAAAACTGGGATGCTGCACTTTAGCTGTATAACAGTTTTTAGCTTATTTGTTTTTCATCTGATGAAGCTTTATAAATATGTGCTTGTTACACTTCCAGAAGCCACCGTGTGGAAAAGAATAGTAGAGATGAAAGACAAAGTGAAGAAAGCTTGTCCAGACCCCATAAAGTACAACCACAGATGACTGGAGACTACAGCTTCCTGCTCATGAGTTCCCTTCTGTGTGCTTTCCCATCAGTGTATACCCTCTTCCTCAAAAGCTATCTAGAGAGACTTATTTTAGCAGAACATGAACATTACAAACAACCCACTAAAATAGTAAATAAATCTTTTGTTCTTGGTCTTCATGTTCATTGAACCAGTTTTCCATAATGGATTCCAACTCAGTGCCAACAGTTCATTGTGGGACCTCTGATGAGACAACATCACCCTGCTTCATTGTCTTTTTTTTCTCTCTGTATAAATGGAGCTAATAGAAATTACTAAACCTTGCATTATTCTTTGAAGCCTTCCTATTTAACCATGCAGCACCAAGCCAGTGAAACATCTCCTGCCAGCATCAATGGCTTTGCTGGAGGCTCCAAGTGCAAAGCATTGCAGCAGTGTCCTTGCTGAGAGCTCGGCCCCACGACATGACAATGTCCTATTGTGCGGTGGCTGTACAGCAGCCATGCAGAATGGAAACACCCATACCACAGCATACCAGGAAGACCTCAAGACAAATCATTCCTTGAATGAGGCCATATAAAAATACACACATGCCATGCTCTTGTTGCTGTCCACATGCGGTGTCTGTACGGGCTCATTTAGCTCTCTCAGGCCCCCAGCAGAGGGCAATAAAGAGTTTCTGATCAATTCACTCGAAGGAAAATTTTAGTTCAAGACAGTTTGGGGTTTAGAAGACGCAAGCAATTACTGGCCAAGGTCTTATAAGCATGAAACACATGCTCACCAATTTGCAAAGATATCATTAAAGGGGAAAAGAGACAGTATGAAGTTTCAGTTTGATTTAGTAATTCATCTAGACAAGGAGGGTCTGGCACAGTGAAGCTCTGAAATTCAACCTCTTTCAAACTCGCACTGATCAGAAATATAATCCAGCACAAAATGCAAAGTAATTAAGGCAAACAAACTTCAGATTTGTAGTGCACCAGGAGGAGGGAGACACTTAGTGCTTTTCTTGCTGGTGAAATTTACCCTTGAAAGGGGAAAAGTTAATGATATGCCACCAAATGCTTAGTTTTTAAGAAGTCTGAATAAAAAATGCTGGAGAAAAATACAAGCCCCATACTTTCTGGGTAAAAATTTCCAGAAGAGTCTTTGAACAGAGCTAGGAATTCATCCAGACACTTAAAGTTCTCAGCAAGTACTTTTCTAAATAAAGGTAAATCAGATAAAAAGTATGTGCAGCTTTATACGGAGATTTGTTTTTATGAAAGCAAAGTTCTGTTGGAACTGACAGAATTAATCCACTACATGTTTTTGCACATGAGCACAGACCTCATCCATCACAAAGTTATTTTATTTATCTTAAATTAATTTAGTATCCATGAAATATACCAAACCACCATTCTTAGAAAATGAAATCTGTTAATGATCAGAACTCTGCCTCAGTAGTGAAATCAACCTCAAAGTGAAGAGGCAGTCTCTTGTGCTCTGTGGCCTCCAAATCCATTTTAATCCTTTTCTTCTCTTGCACAGTTGCCACGATGCAAGTAAGTAGCAGGTGTAGCAGCAATGTTTGTGATGTGGACATCTGTTCACTGGGAATTAGCCTGAGACCACCAACTCATCACACACTGGCCTTCAAAGAACGGGAAGGGGAGTAGGAGCAAAGTTCTGACACGCCTGAACTAGAGTGGGTGAGGGGAAGAGTAGGATCCACAGCAACCAGACCACCTTCTCATTTATAACTGATTTAAGAACTATGCTGAGTTTCATTAGAGGATGCAAATTCCAATTATCATTTCATGCATTCTTTAAAGAGGAAATCTTCCATGCCTGGACTGACCTTGAAAATGCTAACAGCTGGCCTGAAGAGATGGAAATGCCAACAAAACTTACCACATAGTGCCTGATAGGGCACTTGCTTTTTAGTTCCACTAGACTAGTATTTTTAAGCTCTGACGCTTAAAAATACTCAGTGAAATCAATCAAGAGTTTTACTTCCTAGATGTCTGGTGAAAAATTCCAGAGTACCTCAGAGTCGTTCTACGTTTGATTTGCAAATTACACTCCCTTACTCTGTTAAATCTGCAGCGCTTCTGTGAACGTGCACTGAAAGTGATTTGTGCTCTTCCATTCATAGACTGATAACTTGTACTGAAAGTTAATGATGCAGTGACACTTGGCAGAAGTTTCAGCACTGCGTGTCTGAAAGGGAGCCAAATGCCATTACTCCACCATGGAGGCCTTCATTTTTGTTGTGGTCTGATGTACAACTTCATTAGGAAGCTTTCACATGAAACTTACTCTGTCACAGCCCACAACTGAAGAAATGTATGGGTATATGTTCACACAACAAGTAAGAAAAAAGGATTTATGGCCAGAGGGCAGGAATATTTTCTCATCAACCCATAATCTTTGGAAGTGGCCAGCAGAAGCAGTCAAAACTTAAATCCATTAATCTCACAAATTCAAAACCGTTTCTAGGCCGATACTTTGTGCCTCTTGGAGTCAAAATGGTGAAATAAACAAATGAGGAAAAAACCAAACCCAAATAACAAAAAAATCCCCACAGCCCCCAAAACACCACAAAACAGAAGGCACAATATATAATCTAAAAATGAAGCTAGTTTTGGGAGTAACCAAATGTTACTGCCTTACAGAGCTACTTTTGGGAGTAATGAAATATTACTGCCTTAGAGAGTCGATGAGTTTCAGGAGTTTAGTAAATTACACCTGGCCACTCAGAGGTCGGTGACACAAAATTTAGTAGCAACAGCTGGAGTGGAGAACCTGTATCAAGAAAGATTGGCTTAACAGAAGTGAGTTAACACTCAATACTGAAAAAGTGCAAGTACACAAACAGAATGGACACGAAAGTCAGTCTTTCAAATGCAGGAGGTCTGCAAATGACAGAGTACCTGGGGATACCAGGTGGAAAAGGATGACTGAAAAAAACCTTACACATTAGTCCTAAAAGGTATAAGGATGGAAAATTCCAATGGCAGTGCAAAGAATGAATATATATGGGAATGGCTGTACAACCATCATTATTTATGGTCAAGAAAGATGAATTCAAACCAGAAGTGGTAAAGAGAAAAGCTGTTAGAATGGACAGGGAACTGGACAACTCTTCTTCCAAGAGAAAGCTAGAAAAATTTTGTGAAACTGGAAAACTGCAAGAAGATTAACTTACTGCCTATTAATAAATCAGGCACAGGAAGAAACAGACAAGCTGGAAAAAATTAGAAAAGAAGGATAAATATTTCCTATTTGGACAAACTTCCAACAGTAGGCAGAGAAAGGGAGGGCAACTTTAAAAACTTAATTAACTACTGGCTCCTTAAAAGATAAGAGACCAGACCAGACATTCTAGACAACAAAGATATCAGCATGAGGATTGCCTTTGGAGGACACTTCTGGTAACTCTGTGGGCTTTGTATGAACAATGTCAAATGGCATCCAAAATGATGTTTGAATCTATCTTTTCATGAAAGTGCTGCACTGGGGATGATGTCGTTTTACTTAGGCAAACTCCTTGAAACCTGGAGATGGTCTCCAAAACTTGGAGCACAAGGAAGAACCAACACACACATTTGTGGCACATGCCAACTGAGCCTGTCTGATTATTAAGACAGATTTTAACTAGGCTGCATTGAGCTGTTAGGCTACAGCTTTCCGTATTAGCTCTGGACTGATTCTGATCTCAGACGGAATAACACCAGGGCTTATCTTGCATAGAGAGAAGTTGATTTTACATGAGACACAGTCATACGTACCCCAAGAATGTGCTGATAGTCCACAGAACTGGGAAAGGAAATAAATGACACCATGTGCTGCCTTCATGAATGTGCCTGTTGATTTTTGAAAGCTCATCATTCTCAAAACAGAACAAACACGGGAACTGAGAATGATGGGGGTTTGCTTCAACACTAAGTATTTTAAATGCAGATGTACTTTAACAAATGGCCGCATCTCATTTACGGACCATAAAATCCACAGGTGCATAGCACCATATGATAATGAAACCACTACTGCTACAATCTTCAATAAACTGATAGTGCCCCTCTCATTCCTTCCCAATGACTATTTATAGCCCACTGAGGAAAATGGTTTAGATGGGATTTTCAATAAACAAATATTATGCACATTCACAGCAGTGAACAAACCAACGCAAAAGCCTGTGCTGGCTCTGCTGCAAAGCCATTTGGTTATCCGTGTGCATTAGAAATGGCCTGGTTATATAATTAGTATGAAAAACTGACAGACTTGTAACTGCTCCTGACTGAATACAAGATAATTTATCTAACTGGAGCTGGCACAGGGAAGAAAATGGGCCTTTGGTATTTTTATCAAATTTGCATGAACCTGAAGAGAAAGGAGGCCTGCAAGGTTCTGACCTTGCTGGCACCAGTGTGAGAAAGGGATGGAAAGCAAAGACGTTTCATTCAATTATCTTCTCATTAGGTTTCCATAGCAATGGCACTTTAAGCAGGTCAAAACTTTCTCAGTGGAAACAAACACTGAGCTGCCTGTGGGCCCTGCACGTATATATGTACTTTGTAGCATCACCAGCATGGAAGTCACCATGTTGGTCCTACAGGCTCGGTCTGAGGACTGGCAGTAGGCAGATGGAGATATGTTATGTATTTAATAACTGACTGGTTAATCGCAGCCAGGGGGCAGATAATTGCCAGCTAAAAGCTCTTTGACAGCAAAGAGCAAGACCCGACATACTGCAGGCAATGCATCCCTGTTCTCTGTGTGTTGCTCACTATGTGCCATCTCGACTAGCTGCGACAAGTCAGACTCTCCTGTGAAAGGCACCCTTCATACTTCCTCATACAAAATTAACAGGCTTGAAATCTTCTTCCAGCTGCTCAAAGGCACACTGGTTTCCCTCCTCACGTGTCCCAGGCGTCGTTTGGCTGGCCTCTCACTCCCATTGTGTGGGTTATTGTGGGAGTTTCCTGCCCTACTTCTCTTGAGGAGGCTGTTTAAAGGCAGCATGAATAATTTGGCTTTGACTAAATCAGGCCTCAAACAAGTGAAAACAGGGCCATACACATTCACTGATTCTTTTCGATTCCTGCAAGCACAAGGTATTAAAAAAATGTATCATAAATGCAAACATCTCAAGTACAGCAAGCTCTTCCAATATTCTTTTCTATTTTTTAACTATGCAAAAGAAACAGTTTATTCTGTTAGCAATTAAGTGCAGCCTTTAGCATCCTCAGTTTGGGGGATTTGTTTGTTTTCTGTTTTACTTCTCAGTTTCTGCCTTCCTTCTGCCTCACATCCTCTGTCAGACCTGCACTCCTCTTTCTTTGCAGTGAGCTTACAAATACCTGCCAAAGTTAATCTGGGCACCTTGACAAGTTGCCAGAATCTAAGTTGATAGAATTTAAGCCCCCCATCCATGACCTGGAGGGATGATTTAATAACCTCCTGCATTCAAATCTTGACCTGCAGCTTGGATGCTGCAGGGAAAGAGGATTAGGAAATCAAGTGTTAAAAACTAATGGCAAAGGCCAGTAGATCAGTGTACCGAAGGGGGCAGAATTGAGGCTTGTATGAACCTTTTGCAGCTTTCACTGAAAATCATTGTGGAAGATGGGAACACTGAAATGTAAGCACTCTCCCGGCCTTAGACTAATATGAAGTTCCAATTTTACCACGGGACATTGAATGGCTGTACTATGGCACATTCATTGCAGAAAATCCTTAAAAAGAGATTCAGTCAGTCATCTCTCCTGCAGTGACAGTAGCATGCAGATAGCAGCCACTTGTGTTTTGGCTGCACTGCTTGCCTGCTAACAACCTTAGAGAAAGCCACAACACCCGAGGAGCCTATAGCTGTGACATTCCCAACAAGCCATCAGAGATCTGGTCAAACTGTATGAACTGAACATCGAGTGGGCTTAGTGCATCCTGCACACATAGAGAGGATGACAAAGACATTTGCTCTTGGGAGCAGCTGAAGCAGCGAGCTGAGGATGCAGCTGCCAGGGGCACAGCAGCTCCCCCACACTGGGGGAATGTAAAGCCGCTGAGTAATGTTGCCCCGTGCTGCCTGCACCCCACAGGTGCCTGCTTTTCTCCTTCTGCCCAACAAGTCTGTTTCTGGCCAGTTCCTTGCTCTGGCAGAGTCTTGGATTTAGGTCCTGAGCATCACAGGGCGAAGAACATTTAAACGGTACTGACCCACAGGCTGAGGAGTACAGCAGGATGAATTGTGGCATTTGATATGAAGTGTGAGCATTTCACTTACTTGGTCAGGAGCATGCTTGAGTGCTACAGTTCGAAAAACAGAAGATGATTCTCACAGAATGTGACAATTAGTAACACCCACTGCCATGCAAAGGCAGTGGAAATGACTGTAAAACATCAGATACATGACACAGCTGTTACCTCATGCATTGTTTTCATCCTTCCTTTCTCTAGCAACTGCAAACAAAAAAATATAGAGAGGTGTCTGTACCTCATTCTATCTCTACGTAGTGCTCTTTCGTCTCTCACCCACTTCCTTCTCTTTCCTGGCAGTTGTCTGATATACCACATCTGAAACTTGCCCAGAGGCTGATGGAGCAAACAGTGACCGCAAACAGATCCATTTCCCAAGAGGGAAAACACACAACTTCCACTCTGCAACATCCCCCCAATTCTTCTAAAAACAGGATGAGAGTCAGGATGCAGAAGCCTGAGTTCAGGGGACTGGGTTTAACCTGGATTTCCTGGCAAACATGCAGAGCTCATCATTCTGTCATGTAGACTTGAATGCTCAAAAATGGGAACAGGCTACAAGTTGGGTTACATTGTTTAAAAGTTCTGTTTACAATTATGAGAAAACCCTGCTCAGACCCCTATCTGAGTAAACATCCTTGGGGTGTTGCCATCACTTCAAAATAATAGGGATTGTATATACAATACATCCCCAGATCAACACGGTATGGGGGCAGAGAAGTAATAGTAACTGCTACAGAACACATTTTCTACATTGATGATTCCTCTAGCAAAAGCAGAAGTCAATGTATTTGTATAGAAGCACCTGCAGTTCTGCAGAGATTTTTGTTTAAAATGAATAATATCACTGTTAAAGATGCTGTTGCCACTTTACTAAAGGTACACTGAAAATCTGCAAAGTTACACTAGCACCACAACTTACAGCAAGACTGCAGTTTAAAATACAAAAACATTGTAAAGGATAGTGGGAAGTGAAATTTATTATTCAGAGAAGAAAGCTACGAACACCTCATTCCATGCTTTGCATTACTTGCTGAACATGATATGACTTAGAAACCGGATGAACTGTTTCAATTTATAGAAGGAACTGCAGTAAGGTCAAAAAAAGAGAGCAATTGTGAGACGAAGCTTGAACAAGTATGATATTGCTTATGAGTAGCTTTTCAGGCAACATCAGTACCCTTGCTGTTATTCACTTGAATCTGAGGCTTCTGATACAGCAAAGATTTTTCTCTCTGTGTCAGAACCAACCAAACAAAAGGCATATTTGGTAGAGCATATATAATGCATAGAGCGGGTTCACATGCGCAGTCTTTTTTGTAGCTTCATCTAATTAAAAGGAACAGTGTTGTCAGCAACAGAGGAAGCTAGTATTGCCCCAAATACCTTCTAGGGGGACAATGACTCACAGTGACAAACAATTCTGCCTCCAGGCCCATTTAATCCCTTTTGCCTCCCTCCAGGCCCTACTGCTGCTCATCTGTGTTACAGCACATCACTCACTAGACAGATACTCCTTTAAGCAACTTGCTGGACTGAGGGCAGTGACTAATTTTGTGCTGACTTTGACCAGGCTGGGCACCAGGATTAGTAAGAATCAAGGCAAGACTGAGCATACACTGCTTGTCCACACAAACAGGATTTTTTCCTACCACAGACCACCAAGGTTAATCTGTTTGCAGTGTGGTGTACAGTGGAGCCTGTTGGGCTCTCTCTTCCAATTGGGTACCACAGAAAAAGGAAAACTAAACCAGGTTAAAGCAAACATTGCTTCTCCTAGGTTCCCTCAGAGCCTCTTTCTGTCTGGAATCTCTAAACTCTGACAAATTAAACAACCATCCAGCTGTGTTATTTTAAAACTTTAGACCTTGATAGCATTAAGCTGCAGGGCAAGGGAGCTACTGAGAGTGACCACGTTCCAGACAGCTCCTGAAAGTCTGGATGACTAGTTTTGAACAAGTCTTTCCTTTCGTTCCCCAAATTTCTTTGTGAACGTGTGAAACCAATGCACATCTGCATCGTTTCATGTTTGGCAAACTAGTCTTCTCACAACAGAAGAAGCGTTGTAAAACGTTTACCTCACATCTTCCACACAGCATAAGAGGGACACAAAAACAGCGTCCCCAAAGGGAAAAGCTTTCCTGTCTTGTAGCATGCCCACACAGAATATTCAGATGAAAGCCATATACTAAACACAGAACCTGCCCAAAACCCCTAGGGCCAACATGACATCCTCCCCTGAAAAACATAAAACTTCGCATGTTAGTAGCAAGTACAGATGTATCCGATGGGCTTGAAGCAGTCATTTTCCTGCAGATCAATTTTATAAACTCTGCCTCCCTGGAACAGGCAATTTCTGTGACAATTCAGCCCTCCAGGATAGAGAGATTAAGTCAGTACTGATGCGGCAAGCTGTCACTAATCAGTACAGGCCTTTATTTTAGGTTTGAATAATTTGTGTGGTATTGAGGAGATATCATTTATTATTTTCAACACCTTGCCCAATTAGCATGCATCACATGGGCTTGTTTCTTATTGTGCAAGTATCTGGCACAACCTGTCCTGCACCAGTTTCATATATATGATCAGGTTAATCACATACACCCTTCTACAAATCCACAAATGGGACACTTTCATTCTTGAAAGGTCCACAACAATCAAATCCCTTTCATCTGAATGAAGATAATGTGGTTAATTTCCTTTCAGTGAGGTAAATAGGCTATGTCAGAAGATGTTTGTGTAGATACTGTCTTCTCACTCAGTTGTTTGTGGTAGAACACCTACATAGAGACACAACTTAGGAAGCTGGCTAGAACTTGTAAGTAGAGTTTTTTCTCAGTTGTGGCTGTCCTCTTGTGAGATCTTTATCTCATTATTACCTAAGGTGGGATGGGATGATGATATTTACCCATGTAAGTGCTTTGAGACTGAGAGAAAAGTATTAGGATTGTAGGACAACCTTGGAGATCTACTTCCCAGATTACAGTTCTCATAATGCTCCCATCCACGTGACATTTCTGGTTTCATTATAGTGTTAGACAGGCAGGTATCCTTCAAGAAAATTTTTCCAAGTTTCAACATCTGAAGCATGACTTCTCAAGTCTAAGACTTCAATGTCTTTTCTTTTACCAGCATGTAATATGGGGGCAGTACCCAAGGTAAAATTCACCTTATCTGTCTTACGCTGTTTTGAAAATAAGCATCTATGTCAAGCAAATCATCTCTGCTTTCTGTCTGAGTAATAAAGTGAGATAAGGCAACTCTAAAAGACAATATATTGCTTTCTGAGACCTTTAGCAAGAACTGGCTTTCAGACAATCACAAAGGAAGGCCCTAAGCAGCTGTTCAGTACCACACAACTGAATTCTACATGGTCAGTGTGAGTCCCATAGCCTGCATCCAACACAGATCCCTCTGGGACTGACAGTCCGACTGAGCTAGCAAAAGCAGGGGCAGAAACGTTCCTATTACTGTCCAGTGTTGAATCACTGGAAGATATCCAAATGTGGGACTGCAAAACCTTACAAAGGCATGTCACGTCACAACTGTATTCCACATACTCCCTCTGAACCAGTCCAGCTGGCACTACCCCATGAAGCACAGGCAATTGGAAATACAGTGTCAGTTGTCTTCATGCACCACTGCACGTTACCCTCAGCAGTACTGATCCAAGATCTTGGGATCAAAGGAAGGAGGCACAGAAAACAAGCACACACATTGCAGCAGGAGGTGACAGTAAACAGAAACCCTCTCAGTCCTCACAGAGAGGTTTTTATTAAGGACTGCTAAAATTAAAGCTCCTTTTAACTTGGTTTTAAATACTTCATTCTCTTGGCACCTTCTTCAAAAGCACAAACTCAGGAGTGCACAGGAAAAGGAACGTGATTTAAGCTCACAACTCTCCCTTCCCCTCACCTATCTTTTTTTGGCTGCATTTAGGTCTAGTCACAGAAAGCAATTTTTAAAGGAGATTTACTTTGCAGAGAATGTGAAATCACTGGTGTTCCTCAAAAATGACAACCAGTTGTCTAGGTATATGAATACCCCAAAAGAGAAGAAATAAAAACCTCCCATTAATATAAAAACCCAAAATAATAGAAAGCCAAAAGAGAGCAAGAGAAGGAGCAGGTTTCAACACAGGTTGAAATAATGGCTGGATTTGAAAGGTAGAAAATTCAATGCAACCTAAAATGAATTTACTCCAAGGAAAAAGAAAACACAGAAAATTCCCCCTTCCCTCCTTTCTTTCCTGTGCCTTCACTTACTTTCTTTCAGTGTCGGGTGTTGACGCAGTGCTGCTGAGACCAAGTGACTCCTGCAAGAGAAGACACATAGCAGTGAGAGCAGATACAAGAAAAGCCTTTGCTCAATTTATGCAGAATATCAAATTAAAGAACAAAGAAAGAAAAGCAGATGATCAAAATCTATGTGCTTACCTCAATCTGGGATCGCAGCTGTAGAGATGTAGGGCTGGCATCAGGTTTCTCCTAAAACACAATGAATGTCAGGTTAATGAAATATCCAAACACCAGAAGGAAGAAATCTGGAGGTGAGGAAAAGGGAAGAAGAAACAGAGTAACAGAACCTAGGACTACCTCAAAGCAATGCATACAGGAAACATTAACCTCTCCAGAAGGAATCACTTTCAGGACAAACTCGGAAATAATACAGAAAAACAACTAATTTCATACATCACTGGAGAATGCAGAAGATGGTAAAATTGCCAGACAGAAGTGATTCAAAACAAAATAAAAAGAGGAAAGTTTTATTTTCACTAGATCATCACACAATTAGCTAAGTTCAAGTGCAATTTCTGAAAATTTACTTCCAGGAAAAATATACAGGGAAAAATGGGATTATAAGAGCATGTCTGAGCAAAAAATATTGAGAAGATTCCAACACATTTCAGGAAGGCCAGTTTCTCACACAGAAACTTGTCAACACTATGGAGTACAAATCACCCTCCTTCAAATATATAGGGTATAACCATCTACTCCAGGACTCTGCCATCCAGGCTCCCTTTGCAGTCCATGGAGAGACAGAGAAGCTCTTACAGAACAACTCACCCGACGGGTTTCAGCTACCTCAAGTCAGATGAGGGAGTCTTGCTGGTGGTATCTAATTTAAGACTGTAAGCCAATTGCCTAAAAGACACACATTATTAACATGTCTAGCTGAAATCAGTGGGAAAACTCCAGTTAAAATGGAGGAAGATATTACAGCTGTCAGTATTGAGAATTACACTTTGCTAGTTGATCTATGTATGAAATCATGGGGGAACCTACTTATTATCTATTTTATTCTCAGCCAATCCTGACCCTCATGAAGTTACTGCAAAGTGAGTACTGTAACGTACTTATCATAGCTGGGTAAGCAACCACAGTAGCACATATATGTTTAAAAAAAAAAATAAAAAAGAAAGGACATGGATTTGTTTCGGGATAACGGAGGACTTCTTGTTCATGCATTCCTCAGCCTACACGTAAAAATCTTATCTCTGTGAAATTGTACTTCCTGTGCCCTTTGTTTACAGAAAGGGTGACAAAATGTTCTTGGGATTTAATTAAAAAAAGGAAAACCACACATAATTTTCTGGAAATGCAACCTTTTAATATTAACCAGGAAATTACTACTGACTGCCATGAAGCAGTTTTAGATTAACCCACCCAGAAAGTCTGCAAGATCTAGAGCAGAGAGGATCATGCTCTGCCATCACACAACTCAGTCAGCCTGCACTGCTGGCCATGGCAGCCAGGAGGGCACAGGATGGCTCACGGCCATATGCTTGCAAGTACACAAGGCTGACACTGGGTCACTGCCCTACTGGGGGATTTTACCTGGCCATACACAGTCTGTGTATCTGTTTTTGCTGATTTTATAATGTGAAAAGGGAAATGAAGTTCTTGAGTGGAAGTGGACGTGGAAAGGCAACCACAGTCACTTACTGACTCCTCTAGTCAAGCAGAAGCGAGATCAAGGACAGGGAAATTCCACAGATGTTCACAGATTGGAAAAGTGGAATTAACTATTTGGCATCAGGCGTCCCTCTCTTTCGCCACTAGCTCTGTCAAAACAGGATCCAATTAAGTTTTGCATCGGGAAAAGACTGCAGGCACATTGCTGTCAGTCCTCCTCAGACACTCTGCAACCCCTGCCTAGCAGTTTGCAAGAAGGGAGGGAAAGAAAACTCCCACAGTCCAAACACTTCACATTCATGAGTGTTTGTCCACACACTGCTGCACCGATGAAAAAAGGGAACGTTTTACCAGCTTTATGTTACAATTTCAGTATGCCAGTCAGGAGAATTCCCCGTGTCCCCAGTATGTCTTTAGATCCTAAGTTCCTGATGATTTATCTGTTGCCTTAAAAAGCTGCTTGCTGCAAGTGTGTTTCTGGGTTTTTTAAAAAGTGTGTTTTGTAAACTATTGTTTATAAGATGTTGCCTGGCCTCCCAAGACTAGAGAAGTCTTGCTTGAGCAGTTGCATGTGAAGTTGAAGCCTGAGACTGCAATGAGATGAAAAGTTACTATTTTCAGCCTAAAACTATTCAGCTGAACAGTCAGCTGCACCCCATGTAACAAAATCCTAAAAAAAATCTGACTGTATTTGCTTTCTTTTTTCTCATTTGCTGTCAGGCCCACCCTGTTAGAACAGGAGCAGTTTTATAGGATCAAGATGACTGTGGAGGGCAGAAGCAAGGCAAACTCCACTCCCCCTTCTCTAGAAATCCACTTTGCAATGCTGGAATGCAAAACACCTGATAGTCCTGCACTGTTGTGATTAATATTCCTACCTAACTTTCCAGCAGAATGGTATTTTTTTTTCCTATTGCTATTTACACAAGAAACCAAAGGAAAATACTTAGGGAAACAGTACTCTCAACTGAACTTCTGGCTTAGACCTGTATTAGAGATCACAGAACTTTCATCAGCCTCGAGCAATTGTATTTATTTTGGTTAAAATCCATTTAACCTCACGTTAAACCTCACTTTAAAATCCATATGTTATGTTGACTTTAATCCATCAGGATCAGCGCCCTTTTTTACCAAAGGTTAATTTTAGAAGGTTGAACAAATGTACTGTTGGCATGCTCTCAAGCATGCTATAGCATCTTTTCAGAAAATATTTTTAAAGGTTAGTTTCATGAAAGTACATCTTTCACCCTTCTGAACCAAAACTTAAAAATTAAACAGAGGACAGTTTGGGCTTATAGAAACAGTGGCTACAGTAACAGACATTCCTAGCCTGCATTTTCAGGGCTCTGGTCTGCTCGGGCTGCTTTGTCTACAAAGCAGGCATCAGAGTGATGGGTATCTTCTGTGTGAACAGCCTGCTGCCCCAGGTATCTGCCCTCCACATGTGCCCACAAAGCTTGTCTGAGGTGTACCAGACATTCACGCCACCTACACACTATGCAGTGTTGGTGAAAGAAACCCAGTGATCTGAGACAGTACCTGGTCAAGTGCAGACTCCTTAAGCTACATGATTAAATCCGGTTATTTCCCGAAAGTGACTGATTTACTCTCATGGTTTCTGGATGTAAGGAGTCCTAGGCAGGGTACCTACGCTGTACAGAGGTGTTTTCAGTGCATATTGAACTTGTCCAATACACTATTAAAATCACAGCAAATAAGATCTGAAGATTCTGGAGAAATTTACATATCCATCAATTGTATCCAATCCCCAGGGAACATATTAGAGGGAGGACAAATAGTGGCTTAGCACCAGCCTGTCCAGCTACGCTTGAGGTCCAAGGTCAGCACAGCACAGAATCTCAAGTACGGATAATAAAGCCAGGGGGAGCTCTTACAAATTAGTAATGCTAATGAAGTCCACTGAATTTAAATGAGGGACTCCTCCATCAAGTCACCTATAGCTGATCTAAAACAATCTCAGCTTGCTGAAGAATTTTATTCTCCCACCTTTAAAGCCATTTCTTAGCAGCCCTATTTCCTTCCTGTCTCCTCCTCCATACAAAGCCAATGCCATTCAGAGGATGGGTGCACGACAAAGCCCTGAGGTCCTTGGCTGAAGCTGTGATCCAGCAGCTGAAGGAAGGGATGGATGGATGGCAGGCGTTGAGCTGCCCAGGTACTGCCTGGTATCACCAACCCTTCTGTGCTGTGGGCACTCTGGAAAGTGCCTGCAGAGTCAGACTGGTAAGCTTGGGAACACTGGTGCAGAAGTGCAAATTGGTGAAATGCTTTTTACAGATCTCTCCTTTGGGAGGAAAAGGTGTGCAGTAAACTTAACAAGCAGGATTTGTGGCTTACGCCTCAAGCTTTTAGTTGTTTGCCTCAGGGTTCAAGAAAGAAGCTTCCTTCACAGGTAGCTTTTTTTGTCTACTTTGTATATTGTGATTTGTGTGATCATTTGCATACATTTTCTTTTCAAATTATTGCAGGCTCCTAAATATTGTGATTTTGGTTTTATAGACCTTTACCTTCCCCATAAAAATCTTCAAAACAGTTTGGAGACCATTTATGAGCTAAGCCTGAAAAACACCATCAGGTATAAAGTACAAAGCAAAAAATAGAGGGGAAAGAAGCTCAAATCACATTTTCTGACTGGAATGGCAGGTTTTGAATTCATAAGGGACTTTTCCTCCCATGATAACTTCAGTTCAGTTGTTCTGTATGTAATGTAACAGATAAGAGACAGATCACTGCCTATCTGAAAGCATTGCTGTTCTGCTCCTGAAATACACAAGCATAGCAGAGAAGAGCATCCAAAAGAAAACCTGGTTACCCAGGGTATGGTTCACAAATTCTAGGGGGAATGTGCATATTTTAATTACCTAAACATTACGTTTCATCTATGCTCCACATCACAACTTAGTTTAGGAAATTATATTCATTGAATGAATCCCTTCTAATTAGAAATTCATGAACCTCTTCACAGTTTCTGCCACAGGAGTTGTATCAATTTGAATCATAAATTTAAACACTCCTCTGCAGATCCCAAGACAGGATTAATCTCACTGTGCAGACAGCAACTGTGCAAAATGAGACCCGATGAGTGCTGGGAAAATTCAGTGACATAACCAGTAATTTATAAATAATTTTATGAAATCATTTCAGCAGGTGTAATTAAAGCACCTACAGCAGAAAACTTCTGGGAGACAATTCTGCCAGCCTTTACCCACTCTGTCTCTCTGCTCTAAACACACATTGCATGTTCTTGTTTAGCTTCTGAAATGATTAAACAAAGCTGTGTCTGAAAGACAGCCAGAGCACCGAAGGCCTGTAAGAGTTTGTTTTACTTTGAAAGCAATTGTTCTCCTGGAGTCCTCCATCATACACCATATTTCAGCCTCTGCAGAGGTTCTGGAGAAGACAAAGGGAAGCTCCAGTGCGGACAGTGAAGGTATGCAGGTATAATGGAAATCACCTACACGTCACTAGCTATGGGTCACAGGTCAGAATAAAGAAACAAAAAAGACCTATTCCTGTGTCAACCACTTCAGCAAGTGTCTGACAGAACTAAACAATTCAGTGAATTTCCAATGGTACAAATTAAAGTCCCATTTTTAGTCTCAAACCACAACCTCTGGACAATCCCCTCAGCTGTTTCAGCAAAGAGAGAAGGTTTTCTGCTCCATTACTCTTGCACGTTAGAGCCAGAGCTGACACATGCTAAACGATAACATCCTGCAGCAGAAGCAAAACTCTGAATCAAGGAAATGAGCTATGCAGGAGGGATGGTGAAAAAAAAAAAAGAAGGATATTTCAAAAAAGAAATACTTCTACACATGAAACAACAGTTCAAGTGTCTCAGTGTCTCATACAGAAGTGTAGACATAGGTAAACACTTAGCTTAACTACCGATGAAATGCAGCTTCAGAGAGAACACACTATTAGAGCAGTCACATATCTGCTTTTAGTTTTAGGGAGGGAAGACAAACCGTGCCTCTCAGCTTGACGCAAATGCTGGAATCTATCGAACCTAACACATCACTGGGGGAAGCGTTTGACACTCTCCCCTTTGCCAACAGTGAAAACAGAAGGGGGTTTTTTTCATCCATCTCAACTACACTGCACTCAACACTAAGGCTGGGAACCACAGGGGCTGAAAAACATTCCACAATGATTTTTAACAACATAATTCATTAGCAATTACAGAGAAACTGCAGCTTTTGTAGAGCCTGTAACAATGAAAAGTGAGGCAGTGCTAACTCATAAATCCACTTGTAACAAATAGAAGCAGAAATCAGCGAAATTACGGCACAAACACAAAGAAAATCCCAACAGCAATGGGCTTCAGAGAAAGTCGATATGGAAACACAACATTCTGCAGTGGGGAAATCAAATACCTTCTGATCAATTTTTCAAACAAGATGAAGCAAGCCCAGAACTATGGTAGCTGCCTTTGTGCTAAAAACATATTAATATAAAGGCGCATGCATGTGATTGGGACACAGCAGGTCTTTGATCCATTTTCCACCTGCTATTCAAATGGTAAAATAGTAAAGTCCTCCTGTGCTTCTGTACTAGAGCTCTGGCTGGTACTAGACCTGCTGTCTTTGCCTAAAAATCCATACATGTGTCAGCACTGACTTTTATTGTACAGGTAAGGCCAAAAAGAACTTTTGTGGAATAATGATGGAAAACACAGTGAATAAGATAGCCAAGGGTGTTTTTGGCATCAGGAAGAGCTGTAATGTTTCAGAGGAATGAAAAAAAACAAACACCTAAACAAACCACATCAAGAAGGGTTATATGTGAAGCCAAAGAGGGCTCAGGATGTGACACAGATGAGAGAGGCATGAGGTAAAGTCCAACCGGACATTGTCCAAGTGAGGCCCTTCTTGTCCAGATGCTGACAAGGGGCCTGGAGAAAAGTCACCACTTCCCCCAGGGAGAGGGTTTTGTCCTATGTGAAAACCACACAAGGAAAAGAGAAAATCAATGAATAACAAACAAGCAAAGAGTAGTTTGTGACAGAGTAGTTTGGGATAGGAACAGTCTGGCCAGCCATACGGATTCCTCTCCCAGGTGCTGGCCCTTTGGCAAGGACAGCTGTGGCAGCACACTGATACCTTGGCCTCAGCTACCTCCTGAACCAACACTCTTAAATAATTAGGAAGGCAGCAACTCTGAGAGCCACACATCCCCACTACCACCCTGCATCCTGCTTTTCTGCAATTGCGCGGCCAGGAATTTAGAGTGGTTTTGAAGTGAAGCACTCAGTGATAAGATGAAAATAATCACATGTAGCTCCTTGCCTTGAAAGCCATGGCAGAATATGCCAAACCTCTTTCTGAATATCAATCGTCCTGATTTGGTTTTATGTGCTCTTCAAGTTCAAGATACCTGCTCCTAAGGGCCAGTGATGTCCTCCATTTTCCTCTTCAGGAAGACTTTTCAGACCTTACCAATTCTTCATTTTCATGTACAGAAAGCTGTACTCTATTTCTATTAAGATTATTTGCCATTTCCTCAATTTCTCTTCAGTATTTCCAGGAACAACAAGAGATGTGTTTTTTTGAAAACTGGCAAGGATAGAGAAGGGGAAGCTCAGGTTAAAGCCAATGCCTCTAGGAAAAATTCTACAGCCTTGCTACAAACCCTTTCAGATGTACCATAGGCTAACACAGCTCTGCTGTCATATTTGTATAGATACTATACTTGTGCACCTACACACCAATATTCATGTCTCCAGCACACCAAATTTCAGATGATCTATACTGCAAATGAATGGAAGCTTTTGTGCTGAATTAATCAATACACTCAAGGCTCAGGGATTCTTGTAAAATGGGTTGTTACTGTAATACTGATGACTTTTGCAAGTATATTCCCTTTCACATCACCATGTACTGTGATAGCTAAAATTTAAAACCTGTATGTTGTTTTCACTTTATATTGCACCAAACTATAAGTTACTGATGAATTACTTAGAACATCTGTCACAGAAAACAGAAACTACAATTGACTTTGAGTTACTAAGGCCTTAAAAACCCTGGTAAAATTCAAGGTTTGGTAAATCAAAAGAAAGCACTATGCATTAAGAAATCCTAAAGGGGGGCTTTTTGTATTCCAGAGACACATGGAGCATCAGTAATGAAGTTCCTCATTTCAGGGGGGTAAAAAAAAAAGACAAAATTTTGTATTAATTTCATTCTGGGAAAGCAAGTTATTCGCTCCACTTTGTTAAAAAGAAGACAGATTGTGCTGGTTTAAAAGTAAAGTGGCAGGAGAAATGAACCTACATAATGACAAACTGGTCCTGGCCCCTGTAACTAGGACATAGATTTAACAAAATTATAAAGATTACCTAATGGAAAGCAACAGGTAATTTCCCCTCTTTTTTTTTTTTTTTTTTTGAATTTATGTTGAATTGATAAGCCAAAAGGCATTTTGTGTCAGAAACTTCCATCATACAGTCACTGTAATGCGTAGTAAAATTAGACAGTTCTCTCAATTTCTTTTGCTTGAGACACCTCACATTACGGAGACTCAAAGCAAAAACCAAACACATATGAAAGAGATCTGACTCTGCCTGTTAGGTTCTTTAGCTGTAGTGGGCAAAACCAAAATTCAGAACTCAGCAGCATCATGGGCAGTGGAAAAAAACACACCAATTCATGAGAAGTCTCGCACTACTCTGTTTCTACAACTGCTACTCTCTGCTCTGTATTTTCTTTTAAACATGAAATCAGACCTTTCAGGACAGGACTAAAGCCCCTATTTAATTCAAGAAAATTGATTTAAGACTTTCCCACACCCAGCACAGAATTTTTGAAAGTTTTAGTGCTAGTGCTCAGGAAATGGATACAACTTTTAACTTTTTAGGGCAGTGAAAGAATCCAGTAAAAAACCCCAACAAACAAACCAAAAAATTAAACAACACAAAAAAACCTACACCAGCCCCATCAGAAAAAAGAACCATGTAACAGAGAGTTGATCTGAGCCAGGACCTGAGCCATATTATCTGACATCCCTGGCAAGTAGTCCTATAATGAAGCTGTGCCCACACACACATTTACTGGTTTTCTCATCTTTCTGTGAAGAAATTCAAACAGCCTACTCTTACATCCTTTTGTGCAATAATAATTATGTCAAAAGTTTAAATATTTGGGCAAAATGGATTCTTGCTGTCCAACCACAGTAACACTGTACCTCTTCTTTCCTCTGTCAGAGGTTAAAAACATTAACAGCTGCCAGCTCAAAAAAGCAGACATCCTGAACTCAGGTCTTTGTTGCAGTTAGCCTTACAGCCCAAGCTTTCAAGCCATCCATTCTCTGTGGTTTAGACTTTCTGCTGATTTGCCCTATCATTTGAGTGTTCTTAAGTCAGTTTAGTTCTTGCTTAGTGACTTCTATGTTCATTATTTCATAAGAAGATTGCAGTTGAGAATTTGTAACAGCATGAGATACGCTGTTTATTTCATGACTCATAAACATAGAGGGCTGGCGGGGTCTCACCCCCATTTGAGCCACTCTGACAAAAGAAACAGCAGGGATACAAACAAGAAAAGGCTTTGAAAAAAAAATTCTATCAGACAAACTTGTGTCAGCATATTGGGAACTGACTCTCTGATAACATTTTTCTATTACAATAAACTTATCCTGAAGAAACAGTTTATCTCAGGATCCTTTTTAAGAAGGCTCTTGAAGCAGGAAAGAAACTCGTCATACTGGGGGAAGTTTTAATATAGATATATATTTCTAGAATATGACTTCTGTAATCATTTAAAAAGCAGAATAAATGTTTAACTTGAAATCAACCAGTTCTGTTTACTATGCAGGTATGTGAAACTGAACACCTGAAAATTAAGACTGATACTATGAATTAATTCCCTAGAGCTGGGCACTGAACTGCTCACTCTCAACCTGCATAAATGCACTCCAGGAATGTGAGGGGGTTAGGGGAGAGAGACAAGATTGGTAGTCGGATGCTAGCTTCAAAGTCTCCTACAAAGTGAGGGAGAAATTAATTTCTTGAACAAGAGAACTGAAAACAAATTAACCATAATGCAAAAAAGGATTAGCCCATAAATTCCTAGTCTCTACTTATACATCCTTCCTACTATAAAAACCGCCTTTGATAAAAAAAACACTTTTAAATTAGCTGTTCTCCCTTTACCTTTGAAATTGAAGCCTATATTTGATGGATGCTTTGGGCCAGAACCTTACTTAAGTCATCAATGGTCATCACATGATGATCATCATCAAACGGAATTTCAAATCAACTCTGATGCCTTTTTTAGGCTCAAAGTCAACATGGAAGATTGTTCCCATCAGAGGGAAAAATTATTATTGAATGCCATTATACTACCTGGCACAGTATCATCTACACAGATGATACACAGCATCCCTATTTGAGAATATTAAGGAGTAATTACTGCCTTCTACACAGTCATGATAAAAATCGTTACCTACACAACTACTGATAGAAATATTCATCATTTTCTATTTACATTTAAAGTAAGACTGGGCTAGAAACTCATATGCCATAGATGAAGCAGTTAACAGGAACAGCCCCAACTGGTGTTGCAGCAAATGGAAGCCTTGCTCTATAGGATTACTGCTGCAGCGAGTTTTGCTTTGAAGGGTAATGGTGCGACAGTGACATCTGACAGCTCCAATACTAATCAGCACAACTGCTGGTAAGGGGTTAAAGGAAAGGCTTCAATCATGCCATTAACAGCTCCCGCTGTTGGGCCAGGCTCCAGCCCAGCTGCGGAGCTCCAGCCAATTTTTGCAAAGCTCAGCTGTTCTGCTGAAAAGGCACAAGTAGGCTCCTGCCACATGATCAGCACTTGGGGAAGAAGGTGCGTTTTGCTCTGGCACAGAGACCAGACAGAAGAGAAGTGCTTAATACAGGTTTCAGCAATTCTTAAATTTAAAGGACAACAAATCCAAATTCTAAGGATCCCTCAAGCAGCTGTAAAACACTCATCCTTTCCTTTTTTTCAAAGCAGGAGGCTTCCCCAGAAAAGGACAGTGGGAGCAAGAACCCTCTCCCCAAAGGCCACAGCAGCCTGCTGGTGAGGTCAGGCTTGTGCAGTCCCTGGGGCTGACTGCTACTCCCTCCAGCCCAGGGACATCACAAAACTTTCAGGCTAGCACAGGATGGGGATGCGCAGTTTTGCTTTGCCTTGTGTTTTTACGCAACGTGAGGTTATTCCATCACAGACTCAGGGTCTTTTCCAAACAAAAGGCCAACTGTTGAACAACAAACAAACTTGGTATCAAGAATGTCTGCAGAGAAAAAAATAATGATGACACTGTTATGTGCTGCTTACAAAGCATTTGAATCTCAGCAAACATCCATCCTTCAGTAATCACAGATAACTCAGACACGAGGAATCTGCAAAGAAAGCTGCCCCCACTGCTCCAAGCAAATCATCTGCAGTCATTAGCCACAGCCACTCATTGGAGATTTAAGAGTGCTGCAGTAAAATCTTACAAATTATTCTCTCGCGTAACATTTTCTCCTTACTTTTTCCTGAAGCAGCAACTACACTAGGGGTCTTCCCTACGGATTTTTTCTCCAACAGACTGTGGGTCACACTTGACTTTACGATGGATGCACAGAACTGGCCTTGCGGAAACAACTGAAGCACAAGTGAAAGGCAGACTAGCAACCCAAGAGCCACCCACAGTTTTTCAGTCATGCAGTGTGTACAAGTAGCACATGCACTTCATTTCAGCAAAGCCTGTACAGGTTTGCACTCCCTCATGCACCTTATTATTCCCCCTATCCACTAAGGGCCATTTTTACTATCCACTAAGGGCAAAGTTTTACTATTAAAGGAGTATTGAGGTCACAGGTAATCAAATTATGGCATTAAAAATGTGAGCATGCATTGCTTTGAATTTTTATAACTCATCTTTCAAACACACATAAAGTGAAACAGAGGCTTCAGCAATCAATAACAACTTTTGTTTGGAGATTCATTCGAAACCCTGCCCCTTTGCTAACAGCATTAAACAGCTTATGCAGGCAACCTGGCAGCACAAGAGCTGGCCATAACTTACAGGGACATCCTGATGAACTTGGTAAAACTAGCATATTAAGTGAGTATACCTCATCTGTACTGCTTCTGATTCTGATGACCATCTCACTGTGGGGAAGTGAGCTAGTGGCTGTCTGGGGCCTAGTTGCCAGCTGGGGTTAAATCATGACAGTACTTTTTGGTGCCCACCACGGGTCTTGCAGGGTTCAAGATAACAACAGATTTGATTGGAATGTGCTAGATTGAATTTACAGCTGTAATTGCTGATTAGCTATTAATTGGCAGGTGCTTGTCATGAGCCTTGCTTGCTGTACATTAGAGCCTGGTGCTCATTAGTGGCTGGTTTTTGCTTTCTCACCATGCTATGCTGCTTATCACCTTACTGTGCTGTGCCTGGGAACATTTTGATAACAGCAGTGGCGATGTGCTGGGGCTGGCAGCTGGCCAGGGACTCGCTGCTGTGTCTGTGCTGCTGGGCTGGATGGGCTGCAACTCCAGTGTGAACTCACAGGGACTGTGACCTGTGCATGAGTCCACGTGGGAGCAGCTAAATCTTGAAGCACCTGTAGCTGTAGTTATGTCTGTGCCACAGCAGGAATATCTCTGAAGGGGCTGTGGCCCAAGGATAAGTCCCTGCCACAGCAGACAGACCTTGAAGCCATCAGTGGCTGTGCCATGAGGTCATGTTGGAGAACCTGAAAGCATGTGGCCATGGATAAGCCCACAACAGAACAGGCATTTCCCTGGAGGGACTGCAGCTGTGGGTAAGACCACACTGGAGCAGGTGCACCTCAAAGCAACTATGGCTGTGGATAAGACCAAGCCACAGCAGCTACATTCCTAAAGTGACTGTGGCTCATAGATAAAGGGCCCACTTGACCAGGTATAGCCATAAACGACCACAGTCTGTGGATAAGTAGGAGCAAGGGAAGGAGTTCATTGCAGTGTTCAGTGCTATAGTCTGGCTCAAAGGGACAAAGGGCAGAGATTGTAATGGATATAGCTTTAAATCATTGTAAGCAATGATTTGAATTGCATGATAGAGAAATGACTATAGCAGGAATGACATAAAGCAGTGAAGGACAAATCTTACAAAGAGCAGTTCGAGGTGGCAGCAAACCAATCTGAGCTGGCTTTGGTGCCCAGTAATTCCACACAATGTGCCACCTCTCTTATCCTGAGCAAACTCAGTAAAACATTTATGGACACTTTACAGGAGTGATCCATAGGCTAGAGGAATAATACCAGTGTATTGCATCAAAGGATGGAAAGGGGGGTGACAATGAGGATATATTGGATAATGTGGCACCAAGTATAACATAAATGATATGGGATAAGGAGTGAAGAATGTGCTGGTTTTGGCTGGAGTAGAATTAATTTTCATCACAATGGCTAGTATGGGGCTCTGTTTTGGAATCATGCTTGAGATAGTGTTGATAACTGGGGATGGTTTTGGTATTGCTGAGCAGTGCTTACATAGAGTCAAGGCCGCCTCTGCCTCTCAGCCAACCCCACCAGCAAGTAGAGTCGGAATGCACAAGAAATTGGAAGAGAACACAGCTGGAATAGCTGATCCCAACTGACCTAAGAGATATTCCATACCATGTGGCATCGTGCTCAACATATACAGCTGGGAGAAGGAAAGGAGTGATGGACACTCAGAGCGATGGTATTTGTCTTCCTAAGTCACATGATGGAGCCCTGCTTTCCTGGGCCATAGGAAGCAGTGAATTAATTCCTTATTTTGCTTTGCTTGTGCCCATAGCTTATGCTTTATTCATTAAACTGTCTTTATCTCAATCCATGAGTTTTTTCACTTTTAATCGTCTGATTGTCTCCCCCATCTCACTAGGGGCCGGGGATTGACTAAGCGGCTGTGTTAGGCTTAGCTGCCAGCTGGGGTTAAACCATACCTTGAAGGCCAGCTAGAGCAAGCAAAATCCACATTAAGCCCAGCTGACTGAAAGACAACATAAAGGCCATCTGTTATTGTCATGCTGCAGAAACTTGGAGCATCATATAACTAATTCTTCCCAATAATCTCCTAAATAGGTGTGTACATTGAAGAGAAACAGACCAAAACAAACCAACCAACCAAAACCCAGAAAGATAAATGATATATTATGGACAATGCCATAACAAAGCACAAGACTAGAAGTGACAAAGAAAATGTTGACAGCTGGGAAACATGTAGTAAGAGCAAAGCAGAGAGTACATTGTAATCATCAACGTAAGAAATGTTGAGCCAGATCTCGTCCTGGAGATGGATAAAATACCTGGAATAAAGTACCATCAGCAAAACCACTAAAAAACCCCAACCAATTCCACAAAAACATCAAATAGAAAGGCAGTAGTGAAGGTACAAAAGAAACATAAAACTCATAAACATCTAGTAAATTAGACCCACAACTTTTGAAACCTTCATGCCTCTTAACACTGCAGTACTGCTATGAGCGATAACAATTCTCTGTTACAATCTAAACCAAATAGCAGGCAAAGCTTTAGACAGGAAAAGCTATTGAAGTCAAACCATTTCAGTTAATAATTTGCTACTAAGCACTTTCAGCTCTGCTTTGTCATTGCAGACAATCCCACTGAGCAAGCGCACTGCGAGCTGCCTCCCTACAAGAAGAGTCTGCTACAGGAACAGAGCGTGCTCAGTCTTGTCTCCTCTTCCCTCCAACACGTAAATTACGCATGCAAAACTTGATGAACAAATGACCAAACACCCTGTCTTTGCAAATGTCTTTGTGTAAGCATTATGACTCAGTTCGCTGGTAGGCACTCCAACTAAATTAATTTACTGTGGTCAGGAAAATCTGAGCAAAGTAAAATTTAAGCTGTACAAACACCTGCAAGAGCTTCTAAATGCTTAGGTTTTTGTAGCCAAGACCTGCTTGTTTGGGCAGGTGCTGCCACTGTTATGGGAGCGTCCATGGTACAAATTCCTCCTTCCTTTCCCAACTGTCTTCAGTAGGGAAAGCTGCCCAGGCTTCTTGGAAACGAATCTGCTCTTACCACAACAGCAACAAAGTGTCTTGACTAAAAGCTTTATTTTTTTCTGCTCACACTCCTCTTAGTACCTTAGGGTTTTTTTTCCAGGTTATGGTCCCAACAGAGTTTCGTTACATCTTGAGGCTCTCATCAGTGCATAAACCATTTCTTTTAAAGTTTTTATGGTTTCAGATCCAGTTCTAACAGAAACTTCTCAACAATATCATCTCTTACTCAAGGTTATGTGCAGTCTGCGAATAAGTGCATGCCAATGGATACAGAACGGTTCAATTACACAAGATTTTGTTGAAAAACAATAAAAATAGTGCATCTGTAAATGTAGCTGAAACTACAGAACAATCTCCCATATGCTACTCTATACTTTCACATACATGAGCACATCCCTCTAAATCTAAGAGAAATTAGATCAAGTGTATTGCAACATGCTCAATGTGCGACTCACATCTATAAAGAAATTATGGGTTTATGCAATTCCACTGACTTTCAAATCAGAAAGAGACACAGTGCAGTTCACCAGCATCAAGTTTTATTCCCTGTCTTTCTTGTCTGCTCTTCATTTAGCTTAATCTACGATCATTCTTAAATATATTTTTAATATACTATTTCAGAGAAATTGAGAGGTTAGGACAACAAAGTATTTAAGCATGACTAGCAACAGTACTAGTATGTTTAAACTTTGGCATGTTTTTACATGCTTTAATGGATAAAGTCCTGATCACACTGGGCAGAGTACAAGCAGTAAGAGAATTTAGTAAATAATACAGGGTACCTTCATTTTTCATTGTATGGGATTGCAGTTCCTATAGGAACCGAGCTTTCACATCTCACAGCATGTAAGCTGAAGTTTCTATACAACTACCCAAGCCTTTAGAGGACAAATATATCTTTTTAAATTTGGAAAAAGAGTAAAGCACTCACTGTCCAAGCAAATCCCGAGGCCACTCTTCATCAGTGCAATGGATTACAGAAGGAAAGAAAACAAGAGGGTGGAAAATGGTCAGTGCTAGGAAAGTGCTGTCACTGGTCCAGCAATGACAGCGAGATTCCCTGAAGCCTGTTTCATTATTCACCATTCCTTATAAATGCATGCAAATCCTCACACCCAGATATACTCCTTACGCATCTAAATTCTGTGAGAGTTCCTATGACTATAAAAGTGGATTTCACGTAACTCCTTAGATGTCAAAGATCTACTGGCACTTAGCATTTCTGAAAAACAAGTTCCAAATCTTAATGAAACTGTAATGCCAAAGCCTGATCAATTTCTGATTTGAAGCAATGATTCTGTCTTGTGTTTCCCTGTCTCTAACATTCCGCCTTTGTGAAAACAACGCACGGCAAACGTACATTCTGTAACAGAGCCTGTTTTCAGATCACATGTAGCTCACTGCAACTTTTAAAATGCCAAAATTTAAACTTAAGTAAGGCGATAGCATTGATTTGACATGATCTTTATCTTTACGCTTTTTAAACAGTAACTATATTGTCTCCCAGATGTCACCTTGAATTATACACTATTAGTTACATAAACCCAGTTATTAGCCTTGTATATTAACAGTTCTGTTTCCTCACTGCTTCAGTACCCTTCAGATCTAATTAAGAAACAACTTTTAACAGCACAATATTTCACATTGAACGGATTTTTGCAACTCTTCTGCAGCTACCTCCCCACCCTTGACAAGGCCTAGTAATGCCTACAAGGATTCAAAATGCTGCTGCTGCTGTTTAGGTACTAAAATGTGAGGTTATCTCAATAGATCGCTCCTGCTCCAGTCCCTTTGCTCACCATGCAAGATATCTGCTGTAAAAACTGTTCTTCATGGCCTCTGCCTGTTTGCCACTAAATAAATCTGTTTTCTTTGCACGTCCTTGGCTTCTCTAGCACTGGCAAATGCTCGTCTTTTACGCTATCCCTTCAAGTCTCAGTGTTAGAGGACAAAAAGACATTTTGAAGTTTACTGAAAGAAGAAATGTATTAGCTGATCAGAATGAAAAAACAAATGAACTGTTTGCTCGAGTATCAGTTTCTTGGTACCTATAAGTATGATTGTAATCACTATTTTCAACAAAATTAAAAATAATGGAACTGTTTTGGCTAGCACTCCATGTAAAACAGGAGTTACAAAAAGACCACTGTAGCTTTAGAGACTGGCACTCAAAGCTAATTTGCGCCCACTTCTTTTTCCAGCTGCATCTCCCATCTTTCTAATTCCAGGTATACTAGAAGGTCATAAACTTTGATGTTCACCACACCACAGAAAGGGAAAGTAAAAGTCTTCAAAGAGGAAAAAAGTTTCCTCCAGAATTTTCTTTTGCATATTTTGCACCTTGTATTGCCGCAAGTGAAATATTTGCTTTTTAGAACTGTTTTTACTATGCACTGTCCTAGTCTCTGTGGGACCTGCTTGCTAGGGATTTTTTTCACAGCTACACACTTAAGAGACATGATTTATGTGGTGACCATGAAACACACAATCCACTGTTATTCCCAGGAAGAGAAAAACTAACCCCAAACCTGCTCAGTCTTGAGACTATACCTCCCACGAGGCAGCCACTGGGTTCATGTCTGTCATAATGCTTTGAATTCTCTCAATAGGACTGCTGGAGAGAAGATCATAACCTGAACAGGCAAAACTGGAAAAAACATGGTGTGATGGTCAGAAGAGAATACAGTGCAAAGCCCAAACACACAGCAGATTGCTTCAGAAGATGGTGTTCCTTGTGGGGGGTAAAATCAGCGCAGTGCTGATGTGTCTAAATTAGACTTGACATTACTCAGACTCCTGGGATGTTCTAATGAACAGCAAGGCTTTTGCCACTTTCTGCAATAAACTAGATCAATGCAGTGCTGAGCAATTTAGATTTCATCCAGTGAACCTATAACGAAAAAAAAGTATTCTTTGGTATTTTCATATGCTTTGGCTGCAAACATGCTGAACAAGGCTCTCAGGACTTAGAAGCCTAAACGACCCAGGCTACCACATCACATCACAAAAAGTAAAAGGCAGCTATTACTGGTATCTGTTCTGCCTTGAATTGCCAAAAAACATTCATAACATGCCTCCTACAATGCCCAAAGACAAGAATGTGAATGGTCTGTTAAAAAGATAAAGAGTGTCTTCTTGGAGGTGGTACCCCAAATGAAATAGCTCACACTGCCCTATGTAATTGCATGGCTACTGTCAGGTCCTTAATTTTTAGAGTAAAATAACCATTTTGAAAAAATAAATGGAAGGGGGGGACAGGGCAAGGGTACAGAAGAGTATAACTGGTTTTTTAATGAGAATCCAATTCCCTGAAAACTCATTTTTCTCAATTTGCCTTGCTTTATTAAAAGCGCGTGTGCCAAGTTGAGATAACATCTCTTACTGGTATAATTTTTAATCTATGCAGCAATTCATGTTTGCTCTTTGCGAACTCTGGCTCTGATTCTGCACACACACTCATGAGCAGCCCTGCAGACTTCATGGACTGACTATACTTCAAACACATAAAAACCCTAACTGCATTATCTAACTTAATTTTCATCCTCAAGCTTTCTTTGTTTTGAAAGAAACATTTAGTAATTGTGCTCTGAAAGCAGACTTTGAGGAGAATGTGTCAGCAGTTAGCACTGTGCCCCTAATTAAACCAACGTATTTATGGTCTCCACAAATTCCCTCTGTAGCCATAATGTAACACTTCTATATGCCAATTTCCCATTATACGCAAATGTTTTCATATTATCAGCACTGCCTTGCTGACTGCTTAAGATAAGGTCCTTTCCATCTACCAATGCAAAGGAGACTTTGGCTCTGTCACGCATTAATGAGAAATGGGAACCATCCACAGAGATGGTTCAGCTCCTCCAGAAAATCTCTCCTGACTGCACAAAAATATTATCTTTTGTAGATTAATTAAAGGGACAGCATCATGAATATACTTCTCTTTTTCCTAGCATCTCTTAAACAGAACATCCTTAAATTTTGCTGCAACTCCTTCAAATGTGAACTTAGGTTCCTTTGGTGATCACTGCTTTCTGCACTTGGAGAGCCTCTCACATATATCTGAATGAACATCCTGAAATTTTCATCAGGTTCAGAGAATTAACATTTCTACATTCAACACTTACAGACTTAATTTATTTTCTTGCAATTTTGAGAAAATTTATCTTGGCAAATGAAAACCCAGAAATGGTCCACAGACAACTGTCAAGAAAATGGGGAAACCAAAAGCAAATGCCAAACACCAGGAAAACCCGCTTTCTGTGTTATCTCCCAGTGTCGCTAAAGAGGCATTTTTGTCATCAGTCAAATCTGGTCACTGTTCCATCATAGACTTGATCCAGACACAATCAACAAAATAAACTTTGTCAACAGATGCCAGATCAAACCCAAACACTTCCAAAAAATTATTTAACTTCTGTATACCTCTGTTTAACCATCTGTAAAATGCATATTGTAGCATACACTTCTGTGCAATGCACAGATGCAAATCATATGTAATAGTAATCTGTCTGCCTATACAAGCACAAGGAAAGCAACTCCTGTACAGTCTGTCCTCCTCAGAGCAGTCATAATCCACTACCTTAAAATGTATTTTCAGAAAGAGATGTCATGACGTTGATGAAAAACAGAAGGTTAAGTTACATGACATGTCCTTACACTTCTAAAATTACTTTTTACAGACAAATCAAATGAGCACCACAGAAGTCTCCCTTCTTGCATGGTTTTAAACTTTTTCTCATAAGGAATGCTATTTTCCAGAGAAAAGGAAGGGGGTATTGGTGGGGAAACATAAAAGTAATTTCAGCAGGAGTTTGTGAATAGAGTACTCTTTCATAATAATAAAAACCAGATTACAAAGTAGTCTTTGAACTAAGAAAGTGGCAGACTTTATTAAAACTATATTAAATATATAGATATAGAAACATATATATAATTTATATTTATATATACACAAATATATATGAAACACTAGAGATTTTCTCATCATAAGAGATGTTCAGAATAGTGTTTTTGAAACAATAAAAAATAAATCAAGACTTTAAAATGCAATTCCATAGAATAACAGAATGTCCGACAATGGGAAACAAGTTACATAAATAATTTTGTTTCACAAAGCAATCACATAAATGTAAATCTGTAATATATAGTTTGTGATTTGATTTCAAAGTCACGAGGCACAGGAAGAATGTAAGTGTGTTTAGTTTGCAAATATCTCAGGAAAAATTCAAAGTATATATAAAATAGCAGGTATTAATATTACATAAAATTCAGAAAAAAACAATAAACACTTAATTTTACAGCTCAGTTCTATTGAAACGAAGATTGGATAGCAGTTGTGTTACAGCCTGAGCTGACTGCTTGATTTTCTTTATTGCACTAAGCAATAAATAAGGCCTTCAGGGTTCAAGATCAAGTAATTCATTATTAAATTCAAGGAAGGCACCACTACAGAAATCAATAAATAGTGACTAAAGAAGGCATTATGAATAAAACAACTTCATAATACTGGTAACTCTACTTGAGAGGATGGCAAAACTTTCTATATAGTAAGTACATACCAAATCAATCCATGAAATATAATTTCCATTGAATAAATTATTTAACATTTTACACATGACCTCTGTGTTGAGACAGGTTAAGTTCTCTCCCATTTTTTTGCAAAGTTACATGTAAATACAGGGGGTTGTCTGGACCCTCCACTGTCACTCTTACTGACAGACTGACCCTTTTCTGCAAATACCTACAGTGGCTTGTGCTTTTCACAAGGAGTTGAAAAATACATCAATTAAGACAATGGGACTGCTCAATTAAAAACTGACAACCTAGAACCTTGCCTAATTTTTGCCAAAATTAGTGTGATCTATATAAATATATACATATTTGCTCACATATTAGATCAATAAATATATGCTTCATCTCTGATGAAAGATCAAATGAGAAAGGTACAAAGAAGAGACTGTTGTCTGCTTCTACTACCAAGGAGCACAGGGCTGGAAGGTACTGTGATTACCCACTACAGAGACAAAGGTTGTTTTCTTATAAGGCTCCACTCTGGAGAAACAAATATGTCAATCCACCACCACTGCTAGGGACATAACTGATGAAAAAGCAGGTTATTCTGGCCTAATGCTTGGAAATCAGATGCTATGCAACATGGAGATCTGAAAGGTACAGCATTTAAACAGAATTACCCAGACAAAGAGATCCAGGGTGGGGAACATCTGGCAAACTAACAGGTTGGGAGAAAAAGATGTAGGGATTACCCGTGAATCATAAACTAAGCATGAGCTTTAGTGTCATGCTGTTGTGTAAAGAACCACTACTATCTTACAAATACTATGAACACTAAAATAGTTTGCCTAGGGAGACAGTGGAATTAACATGCTGGGACAGTTTTAAAGACAGGTCTGATCAACATCTGTTAAGCATGATAAGGACAGCTGAACTGTCTTGGGGCAAAGGATGCACCAGGTGATTTCTCAAAATTATAAAATGAAGCCAAGGCATATTCCATGAAACACAACAGCATTTAAAAATAAAATAGGTTTGGTAACCCACCTTCAACCACAACAAAAAATAATCAGATATTGCTATACTTGTTCTTCATTTCTGGTTTATACATTTCACATGTAACTACAAAGAGAATTTCAACTCCTCCTTTTGCAATAACTGGCAACTTTATCCCAAAGCAGGTGTTGCAACTGTAATCTTGTGTGGTTAAGATGCAGACTGCTTATGTCTAATGGCAATGTATAATCCAAAGCTGTAAGCAAAGAAGCCAAATACAGAGCTTAACTTTTCATTTGTTTTGTGTTTCGTGGGACATTTACATTTGCACCATCCTCAACTCATGAGTCTTCAAAGGATTATTTTTGCACAGCTTTGTGATCTTTTGTATCTTTCCATCACTATTCTGCAGAAGTAGCATAGGTGTTTAAAAAAAAATCACTGCTCTCCAAGAGGTAACAACATCCAAGTCAGGGAGGCGAGTATAAGAAAGAGTAAGGAATATGGAAGAGTGGAAAAAAAGTAGTGTAGGAGGCAATTGCCGCGTTCCGAAGGGAGGGAAAGGAGCGAGTCCACGGCGAAGGTCAGGGGGTTAAGCCGGAACTGGTTTATTGG
>JAWWTY010000106.1:47993560-48027355 GCA_035222235.1 Margarornis squamiger
ATCTGTCAGTTCCATCCAGTCCTTGAAACTTTCTTCTGGGTTGTTCTGTGAGTTCTGCAGCCAGGGTTTTCCCACAGGCAATCAAGCAAAAGAGAAAATGAAGCACGTGGGACAAAGTGAATAGAAAATGGGTGTTGCAAGGACTCTTCTGCTCTGAGTACTGAAGAGAGAAAAAGTTGTGAAGCTTTGAAAAGATCCATGGCTGGAGTGAAATGAGGAAGGCAGAAGGGTACAGGCTGAGCTGCTAAGGGATGGGATAGAGCAGGAAGATGATAGGGACTAGTAAGAAGAACAGCCTAGAAAATAAACTTGGTGTCAGGGGAGGAAGGTTATTGCAGAAAAAAGATGGAAGCTTCTCTAAGTCTACCATAAGAAGGCAGCACAGAGGCACTATCTGAACTATCACTGAGGGATAGGTGTGATTATTAGAGAACAATGCAGTCTCTTCAGGTATTTTATCCTTCATCTGCCCTAGGAAAGAGGCTGACAAATCCAGTGTTGGTAATAAAAAACTTTTATCTGCCACTCAGCTGCTCTGTAACAGTGGTAGAAACAAAAGTCTTATGCTCAAACCCAGAGATAAAACCCATTGGAACAGTATAGATACATTACACGCAATAATAATCCATAACATTCTCCATTTTGAACATATCTTGCCACTCAACATAAGTGCATCAGAATTTATCTGAAGCTGCTGGTAACAGAAGGGGTACAAAGATTGATATGCTTATGTTTCAAGAAACTTTTTTTCTTTTGTGTAGCCCCTTTCTGCAGATTTATACATTCTTACTCAGAAGGATTTACCATGTTCTTAAGGCAATGAATCAGGATAAGAAACAGGTCTAACTTCTGTAAGCCCTGCTCACCTATCCAGTCCTGAGGTGAGCAACAGCAGCTACTAAGACCAGGATAAGCAGCACAAAGATGAATTTTTGCACACTCTTACTATAGATACTGAACTCCACTAAAGTTAGAGACATGGACAGTCAATAGGTTCCTTAAAAACTTCTAATAGGCCACTCTGAATAAAAGGAACTATTAAAATTGCATTAGATACTCCCGAGTTGAGCATATTCATACGATGTCTTAATTTCGTTTTCATTCCCCTTTTCAACCAGTTGAAACACCAATTTATATAATACACCCTTTTAGATTTCCAAATCTCCTTTGGTGAGATTTGGTGTTAGGTGTTAAGTGAAAAAAATGTGCTATCTCCCTTCAATTAAAGAGATGAAACAAAGCATACCTCACCTTGTATACTTCTATCTTGGCTGGGTTTAGGAAATGAATAATGAAGGATTCTATGTGCAGTGGGGTCAGCATTTCTGTGTTATAAATGTCACGTTAGTTAAAACACTGCCACTTTAGGTGTTCATTTAAAAAAGGAATTAGATTAACATTGCCACCAAATTTTTAGGATTTACTCATGACAAAATATCTCCCTAATTATATCCCTTTTACTGTCAACAAAGGTCACTATTGACTAATAATTGTTTTAGAGCTCTAAATAGTTTCAATCAGAAGAATCTCAATGCATCACTACTAAGAAGAGAAGATCAATTGTGTTTGCACTATTTAGAGAAAACAATAATATTTCCTGTTCCATGTAGCATGGATATAGAAGAAAACACAAAGTGTTTCCCACCACACTTCATTATGCTTCCCATGAAAGTGACTATTGGCAAAATGCCCATCTCCTTCAACTTCCATTACAGACCTTACATGTTTGAAATCACTCAGTCACACAAAACATCTTCCTGCTTTCATCTGCATTTGCTGCCTGAACTATGGTCAGGAAGATATTGCTATTTTTGTAACTTTTAAGAATAGAAGAAATGCATTAAGGACAAAAATCAACGGGATACTCATGCCCTTCCGCTACTCCATATGAAGCTATAATACAACAAATACCTTCTGTATTGTTAAGTTTTCACTGAACTTCTGCAGTATATTCTTAAAAGTTAACAGTTTTAATTCCTGCTGTCCTTTTGTGAAGCTGGACTAAGATACAGTTAACTTCAGTTTTATTCTTTAGCCTGTAGGTGTTTTCAGGTGTATAGAACACTCTATGAAGAAAGTGTTCAATTTTTTCATTACTTTCTTTCTCTATTCTTTCATTTCTCTTTTCTCAATAGTTTCATCTTGTCAGAGCAACCTATTGTAGTAGCAAACAAAGCCTTGACTGTGGCTTACCGCTTCTCCTGCAGTACCTATAGCAAAAAGGTCAAAACTGCTATTCAAAATCTTCTCCTATGACCTTGTGCCTTATCAAATTGAGCCGGCATTATGGCCAGTGACCATGGCAGATTCACAGAAGAACAGTACACAGATGAGTGATGATGTTCCTGGCAAGCGGTGGCAACCATTCCAGCTGTAATGGAATTGAAACATTTTTTGGTACTTTAAAGTGACCAGCAGTGCTACTTTACTGGTTTTAGTTATTACTTTCTATCACAAAATATGTTACATTGTGGTCAATGTGGACAGTTCAGGGCTCATGAAAGCACAAATAGCTTGCTGCCCTGTGGTGTTTTGTTCCCCTTTGCAGCCATCAGAGTGCATCACCTGCTTCTCCTTACTCCAGCTTGGTTTTCTAGTGACCTACTCACTGAACTTTCTAGCATTTCACTCCTTACCCTTGCAAGCAAGCAATGACCAAATTACCTTCTTTTCTCTTTTCCCATCTGACAAACTCAGCAAGAGGTTCCAGCTCCTGGCACACCTGCTCCAGATGCTCTTGGATTCCTTATCCCATCCTCCCTGCCCCAAAGTTGAGGCTCTTTCCTTCTGCACAGATCACCTCCTGTGCCTCAAAAGTTTAACTATCCCCAAAAAAACCTGCAAGAGTGCAAAAATTGAGCAAAAGCTCCAAAGAGCAAGTCCAACCTCCAAGATTTACATTCATCTTTCTTTCCTAACCTCCTTTACTCCTTTCAGACCACAAATTCAGTGAGAAAAATTCATGGCTACTTAGCTTCTATAAAAACTGTTTACCTTAGCCAAACTGCAAAACACTGAAAAGAGTGTATTTAATTTGGTTTTCTACATGTGTTTAACAACATGTGTTCTATGTGTAATTACACCTTGTCATTGTCATGGAAAGCTTTATGAGATACTTCATATTTCCATGTTATCAAATGCAAGTGTAGAGTTGATGCAATTCATGATGCCTTTTCATTTCCACTGTTTAAAGAAATCTTTAAGAACATTAAGATTTCTTAGCAAATTAAGATGACTGCTACAAGTTATCTGTATATTTCAAGAGCAAAGGTGTATGTTGACAGGTACAACCTGCAACTCAATAGCCACAACAAAACTAATCCACTAAGGCTAAACACAACTCAATCAAAAGAGGAAAAACAAATAAAGCTACCAAGTCCCCCCAAATGCTCATTCAGCCTAGCATTGATCTAAATTCTAGTCTTGCTGTTAACTTGGGAGGCTACTCATAAACAAAGAGATCAAAGGAGATAATTTGTCTGCTGCTGTCTATTCTACAAACAAAACATTATCCAAATTAGTTAAGGAGTCAAAAACAGCAAACAAGAAAATAAACTTGAATTTTGCTGGAGGGTCAGCACTTTAGTTCCTTTTTAGAGTATCATTCCATTGTGAAGTAACCAAAAAATGCAAAATAATTAAAAATACATAAACATAATTATATTATTATTTTATATAAAAATATATAATATAAAAATTAAAAAAAAAAAAGGAGCAAAAAACCCACTGGGCTGAGATTCATATTTCTACTCCATTCCTGCTGAAACATGTTGAAAATATTTAAATTTTTTTAATCTGCAAGTGAAGAAGAAAAGATTCCCCAGCTTTGTCAAGATGCCTACCTGGAAGATGAGATGCTGGTATTACCACTGCTGCACCAGGAACTGTTTATGTATGTGAACAGGGTTGATAACAGATAAGGTTAAGAAAGAATATTAAATTGCAGAGCACTGTGCTTCAAGATATGAGATAAGAGTACAAGTTTCCTCAGGCAGACGGAAGAACCAAACTTTGGTTTTCTACACCACTGGATCAAACCACTATCTCCTACTACTTTGCACACCATGCCCTTCATTACTCATGCTTTCCCACATGTGTTCAAAATTAAATACTTACTTTGGGTTTCAACAAAAGAGCAATTTTTTTCAGCCATCACCAACTGACATTATGCCAGTGAAACTAATGCATTGTTGAAGAAATCAGAGTCTCCACTAGGGTGCCTCTGCATGTGTATTATCCCTGGCATATGTCAATTATTTAAAGCAGAGGCAGGGTGGCAGGAAGAAGAGATGGCTGGCAGTCAGCTACTGACCAGTAGAGCTAGCCTCTTCACCAGACCTCCATACTCTAGAGGAAAACAGGGCAGTTCTCTGACAGATGCTAGATCAGGAGCTCTGTGATAGTCTGGCATAATTTTAAGATAGATGTGAATTTTGGGATTTTTTTTCCTGTGTGGTCTAGCAGATTGGACTTGAAGCTTGAGCCACAGGTCACCTAGAGTGTCTGTCACTCACTGCCCGTGCGCTGCTTCGCTGGCTCGTGGCCAGCGTTTGTTTACAGCAACACCAGGGTACACCAGGACTAATGCCATTGTCTGTTATTAAGTTGTTCTGAATGTACTATACATTTCATCCTACTCTGTTGCAAATTTAGCTACAGAGGCGGAATTAGGGAATTACATAGATAAATCTTCATCAGCAGCTGAATCTCAGGGAGGTGAAGCCTAAATAGGGATAATAGTACTAAAATTACCAACATCAAAAGACACAACAAAGGTTAATTAACGTTTTTAAAGGGATTTGAGGGTGGAAAGTGCTATACAAAGAAGAAATAAAAGTATTTTGTGAGCTTCTGTGTAGGCTAGCAACTGAAGGCTCCAATTACGTGGCTTTCAACAGTTAACCACATGAACAAAATACAGCTACTCTGACGACTGACTTCCTTTTTACTTCTCATTTGTGTGACTTTCAGCACCTGCCACATGCTTCAAAACTTTAAAATCTCTCTTTTCTCTCCAAATGGACTTCAGCTATGGCTTAACCTTTGCTAGGCTACCAGAACATGTCTGTGGAAGCACTAAGTCAGAAAGCTGAAACGTGTGCCCCTGCAAAGCAGAGATGGACTTCTTTCAAACACTGTTTATCAGCCTCATTTTTCTTATAGGAAGCTTCCAAATTCTGATTTTTATTTTGCTAGCTTTTTTATCTTTCTGATTTATCTGGATGGCTTGTGAATAAAGCCTTCTATATTGAAAAGTCTGTCCATTTTTTTGCATTTATAACCATGGATTTAATAAGACATTATTCCTATCTTCTTTGCATCTTTAAATGAGCCCGGGTACACAACCATACTGCCACTACTTTCACATGAAGTGCAAACCAAATGATTGTAATGGTGGTCTTATCAGGAACTTCAACAGCAACAGACAAAAGATGCTGACAAACAAAAAATTATCAGTATGTGTTTTATAATGAACTTATGAATTCCAAATTTTGCTAATAATTTCAAGTGTTTCTTCTTTAATTAGTTACTAATCCATGACTGATTTTATTCATCATGCCTACAAGCAATGCAAGAAATTCATCCCTCTGATAAGACATTGAAAATGAATTCTTTTGAAAATATTACCCATTCATTTTCATATGTATGATTTTACAGGATTATTGCCTTTCCCAACTCTATTTGCTTCAACAACCAAAGAAGCCTTCAAGTCAGGGAAAATCTGCATGTAGTAATCCCAAACTACTTTGTTGCCTTATGTAAGACACAGCTGCAGTCTAAACCACTGGGGAAAACTTACAAATATAAATCAAGAGGGATATGACATGTGGGAATCAGGAAGAGGGGTTTCCAGCTGATAGCAATTCCTTTTCATTATTTTGTAGAAAACAGATTGATCAATCACCACAGAAATCACATCTCTCCAAACTGCTTAAGTTCTCTTTCAAACACAAAATTCACAGAACAGCTTGTCTGAAATGGAGTGTTTCTCTGTGTGCTTCAGGCGACACTGCTGAAACAGGAAACCTACACAACACTGAGAGAAGATAAAGCATGGACAGATCAAAGGAGAGTAGCTGTGTAGCATCAGAACCATCATGAAGAGCAGGGCCAGGCCAGCAGATTAAAAAAAACCAAAAACCAAGAAAAAGAAACCAGCGCCTTTGAAATCACAGATGGAGGCCTGCCATCCTCTGGGCATCTTTGTTGGAAGAGCATCCTTCTGCTGTGAAGAAAGAGACATTCCAAAGCACATCCAGATGTGTACAAATACTCCTGATGTGTTTCTCATTCTCATCACAACATGCACTTGATTTATTATTGATTAAGACCTGTTTGTTTTCCCTGATGACCTGTAAGGCTGTTATGTTTCTCACAAGTGAGATTTTTCAACTAAGTTCAAGACTTCTGTCTTGAGCGATATCCTTACTATTCCATGAGGACACATGGTGGTGTTTCTCTACTCAAGGACTTAGAAAAAGCACAAGCTAGTGCTAGAACTAGTTAATATTTGAAGTTGCTGCCAGCTGTCTTCAGCACACACAGTTGGACTGGTCAGCAGTGGTTGGGGAACTAAAGAGGGAGAGCACAGAGAGGCTGCCTGGGAAGACAAGCTGCCACTATACAAGGACAAAGAAGAGTAATTTAAATAAAAGACTTTACACCTTCTAGGTTCATTCTTCTGTTGGTTTAGCTGCTATCACATTACAGAAGTCTGACACTTCTAACACAGCTAATACACATGGCTGTTCTTCCCAAAGTAATGCCACTTAGCTGAGTATTTTGGGAATTTCCTAGTAACATGTGAATGGTAAGCTGGACTGCACATCACAGAAACTGTTCACTACAGAGTTTGGGTGTTTTGAGTTCAATTTTGTTTGCTAGTTTTGTTTTTTTGTGGGGTTTTTGTTTTGTTTGTTTTGGGGTGTTTTTGGTTGGTTGGGTTCTGGTTTGGTTTTTTTTTGTTTGTTTGTTTGTTTTTTTGTTTGTTTGTTTGTTTTTTCCCCTGGGGAGAATGTGACTTCTTAATCAACAATTTGATTTGCTTCCTTTTTTAATGATCATATCCTTTGCAATGAAATTTATCTAATTGTCCAGACAGCATGACACTGTACATTTCCATTTTTTGCTAACATTTTTAAATTCTAAGGGGAGAAAGGAAGAAACAAATACACAAAAGGAACTAAAGTTAGTCAACCAATCAGCCCTCCTCCCTAATGTCCTTAGGCTCAAATGAGATGAAATCACAGAGTTAATACAAATCTAGTCTGTCAGTTCCAGCAGATTCACACCATTTCTGGGATAAAAGAAGAGCACAGTAAGAATACAGTCAACTGATCTAAAGTTCAAAGTAAAATTGCTGCTGAATGTAAAAGGATGAGAAAATTACTATAAATGATGTTAGAAGATTAAGAATACTTAGAAAAACACTTATAAAGCTAAGGACAATTTCTCCCCTCCACAATTACCAGTCAGACTACCAGGAGTGAGTTATCTTCTCTATTTATAACATAAATATTATTTTATTCATAACAGCTTATTCATAACATTTTATTCATAATCAGCTCATAAAAAAAACGAAAAAAAACCTCTGACCACCTGTTCTTCCCATAACAATGACATTGTCAAAAATACAAACATTTTCAAAAGACCAGAAGTGCCAAACAGAAGATTCTGCTCCAAAAAGCAAGGACCCTCCAAAAGTATGAAAGGAAGATAAGGTCATCCAAACCACCAGAGCTGCGCAGTCTGTTGCGTCTCCAGCCTATAAACTCTGTCTATAAATGGACAGATTTTGCCTAAGGGATTATTCGTAAATGGGCTTCCAACGAAAACAGTGGTAAGACTGCAGGAGATCATTAGCTTACAGAAAGCTGAGAGAATTTTACATAGTCTGCAAGTACTAAGTGGACTAAGAACTGTTTAAGAACGGTATTCACTTTGCTGCATGTGGAACAAGCCTTGCTTTATTTTCATGTTTAATACTAGCTCTATATTTAAATGCCTTTTCAGTCTTGGTGTGTGATACATGAGACACCAAAAATAGCCCATCTGTTCCACAATTTCCATTGTGTCTACCTTTGTAAAGCTCTATTAATGATGAAAATGTGACTATGAATTTAACTTCTGAAGATAAAGTCTAAAATACTGAGACTGAACCTCCACACACAGTAAATTTCCATTAAATATTTTTTATGTAAATTTACCTTATGGACCTCATATTCAGGCAAAATCCCCTCTATTTCAAGCTATACTCGAGAATTAAAAAAAGATGCTTGAAAGTCCATGTCTTCTACTGCTGCATTTCCTTTTTTGTGTCTGCCTCATATATGCCTGAAGACTCTAAAATTTAGGAAATTTTATCTGCGTGTTCTCCAGCTGGTTTTTTTATGCTGTAGATACCTTTCTAATCCAACTCAGATGTTGTTTATACTTTGGAGGGCCTCTTGCAGCCAGCAAGACAAAACAAAACAGTGAGATCCTGTTCCAGCAATATATAGAAGTGTCCTCTCAGGATAATGGTAACAGCAGCCAGTACCGAGTTTGCAAAGCGGAGGTGATCATTTCACAGCAAGGAATAAGCAGTCTATTTCAGGATCCCAAAATTTTACTGTAAGCAAGATGTGAGGAATAACAGACATGGCTTAAGCCATTGATGGAGCAGGCACAGGCAGACTCCTCCAAGTTGTTCAGCATCACAGCTTTCAGCTCCAGCTTTGGTAGCTAACTCCCTTGGAGGTTTTTTAAATACATATCAATCACTGACTGCAACCGTTCTGGGTATTTCAGTCTCCTTAAGCAAGGGTTGGCTAGTTTTTCAAACAGTCTGATAATATTGCAAATCAGTAGTACTGTATCAGACAAATATACCTCTAAAAAAGCTAAAGCCTTAATACCATATTACTCAAATTACTATTTACTCTACTTTTGCTACTTTTCCTCCACTCTGTCTTACTGGACATAACATTTATATGTGATGACATTATCTAGATGGTCAACGCCATTTATAATCAAACGGTTGCTTTTTTAAAACCATGCAGAGTAAAGAATTATGAGGACTACATACAAGTTGGGAAGGAAGGCAAGAAAGTTATGATGGTTTTGTGTTAATTTCTATTTTTCAACTTTGCTTGTGCACATGTGCAAGTACTGTAAAAACATATGGGATTAGGCATGTTAATTTGTCAAAAACATGCATTATATTTTACCACTGTGTACAGGGAGACATTCTGAACAATCCCCTTTTACACATTCAAATGAATTGCATGGGTGTGGAAAAAAAAGTATACTTGTGTGCCTTGTAGCTTTACAGTGGCATTAATTTTAAATTTATGTAATTTACAAGTCAGAAGATGAGTGCAACTTCTCAGTGCCACAACCATAGCTGTCAGAGGCCATCAGAAAACCTCAATCTGTTTGTTGACTTCAAGCTCATCAACTACAATACAGACCTTGGCAGGAGCAGTTAGCTGGCCGCTGTCAGTGATGGATGAGACAACAGAATGCAGTTTGCTCTTTCACAGCTAAATCAATGTTGTCCTGCCTTTCTGACAGGCAAGGCGAACATGGTTTTGTCAGTGAGCCAGGCAGATAGATATGACCGCAAAGACACAAAGGAAGCAAGTCCTATATTGGTTTGGGTCGGAATGGATCTTGAAGATCATCTAGTTCCAACCTCAGTGCCAAGGGCTTGCTCAAAGCCCAATCTGACCTGGCTTTGAACACTTCCAGGGATGAGACACCAACACCTTCTCTGGACAACCTGTTCCAGTGCCTAACCACTCTCACAGTAAAGAATTTCTTGCCAACATCTAATCTAAACCTACCGTCTGTCAGTTTGAAGCCATTACCCCTTGTCCTATCACTGCATGCCCTTGTGAAAAGTGCCTCTCCAGTTCTCTTGTAGCCTCCTCTAGGTACTGGTGGGCTGCAATAAGGTCTCCCCAGAGCCTTCTCTCCTCCAGGCTGAACAAACCCCTTTCTCTCAGTCTGTCTTCATAGAAGAGGAACTTCAGCCCTCTGATCATTCTCATGGCCCTCCTTTAGACTCACTCCAACATGTTCTTATCTTTCCTGTCCTAGGGACCCCAGAGCTGGATGCAGTACTCCAGGAAGGGTCTCACTAGAACAGAGTCACAAGGGAGAATCACCTCACTCAATCTGCTGGCCATACTTCTTTTGATGCAGCCCAGGATGTGATTGGCTTTCTAGACTGTGAGCACACATTGCTGGTCATGCCACGTTTTTCATCCACCAACACCCCCGTGTGCTTCTCCTCAGGGCTGATCTCAATCCATTCTCCACCCAGCTAGTATTTGTGCTCAGGATTGCCCCAACCTATGTGCAGGACTTTGCATCTGGCCTTGGTGAATTTCATGAGGTTCACACAGGCCCATCTCTCAAGCCTGTCAAGGTCCCTCTGGATGCCATCCCTCTCCTCCAGCATGTTGACTATTCAGTTTGGTGTCATTGGCAAACTTGCTGAGGGTGCACTTGAACTGACTGTCCAGATTGTCAAAGATGTTAAACAGCATAGGTTCAAATACTAGCCCCTGAGAACACCACTTGTCACTGGTCTGCACTTGGATATTGAGCCGTTGACTGCAACTCTTTGAGTGCAACCACCCAATTCCTTATAGACCAAGTGGTCCACCCATCTAATCCATGTATCTCCAATTTAAAGACAAGGATGCTGTATGAACAAAGTACCATCCTCACAGAGTCACTTCTCTGACTGTAACTGCATTTTAGCAGATGTCCACCTCAGTGTTACCAGTGATACATCCATCATGGGCCTGAAAATCCACTGTATCTACTCCATTCTCAGTTTTTCCTCAGCCAAAAAAACCACATGGTGTACAGGAATAGGCAAAATGCTAGGAAATGTGGGCAACTCCCATGCTGTTCACAAACATTAATGTCCAAACCCAAGCACATTCTTTATTATAAAAACACAAGCAAAATTCCAAACACAAAAAGTGGTTATCTTGTTTAGGGACAACTAACAATCCTTGACAGCACTACCATTTGGAAAAATACTCTGTGTTCAGCTCCATCTGCACCCAGTGTTTTGTTACAAGATATGCTGCTCTCCCAAACAATTTTACCAAGTGATTTTTTTAAAATATTCAACTTCAGAGCAGGATATCTAGACTGAAAGTACCACGGTCTGATAGGAAAGGTTGGAGAGCTGATTATAAAGTACAATACACAATCAAGGTATCAACACTTGCTCCCAAAAACCTTAAAATCATTTCAAAGTGTGCCGAAGCAGCAATAAACAGTTCATATTTCTGTCCTTCCAGCGGACACACTACAAAGGGCAATCTGGGCGAGCCAGTGCTAAATACATGTTCCTGGCAAAGCTCTGCCAGCTCAGACATGTCTTTGTTATTACACTGCTCTTTCTGACGCAGCCTCTGTGTGCAGGGTTTAGAGGACGCTTCGACCCCTGGGGTGACCTGCTCTGTCTCTTTGTTCAGAGCATTCAGTAAAAGCAGCAACCTAACTTCAGCCTTTTATGTTTCCACTATGTGTTGTTATGCAGTCATACTGCATTTTCATACTGATTCAGTAACTTTGACTCCACTAAACCCCTGAAAATTTGCACTAACACTCCATGCATATCAGCTCTGCTCTGTTCACTTTGCTAAAGTGAGCAAGGAGACCATTGGGGAGGGGAGGAAGAGCTGCTAAACTGCCCATCTCCAACCTTGGCATGACCCCACTGCTGGGAAGAGAGGGCATAAAGAAAGTACTGTCCCTCCTCACCCTTTCTAGAAGAGTAGAAAGGGTGAGGAGGGACAGTGCTTTATGCAGGAACTTTGCTCTATGTCAGAGCAAAGCCAGGCTAGACTAACAGACCAAAAACACTGGTGCATAATAATTTTGGAGTTGCATATATTTTCTATCTGATGCACATTTTTTGCTATCATAACACATCTGGGATATGCTATGAAGCTGGCATTTCCCCCCAGCATTACTCCCCATTCACTATCCCAAAACCTCTGCCAATACACCACCTTTCCTCAAAGTTTAAAGAGAGGAAAAACATCACTAGAAACAAGTCACTCTTCTGTTCTGTCTTTCCTATTAGTGCTTCTGCAGTCACTTCAGCTGCTCTGCTGTTTAAACCAACTCCTGCTTCTACAGCAGATTATAAACAGGCATACTACTCTATCACACAGAAAATGCATTCTAGTTTATATGGTCATTTCCCCCTCCCTCTGAACCTAAGTCAAGCCTGTCTACCTATTGGTGAAATTTTCAGCTGCAGTCAGCACCATTTGGATGCTATTGCTGTGCAAGTAAGCTAATATCTACAGTCTCACATGTTACCAGAAGAATAGCTATCTTATGTCCAGAAACTATTATAAGAGGGACAGACTTAGCAAAAATGGAACACTAATTTAATTTTCAATTGCAATATCTTCTCTCTGACCTGACAGTTCAAGAAGTCAACACTGGACCACTAGAGTGAGGAAACTCAGCGTCAGAGACACTGAAGAGGAATCTCAAGGATGTCTTTTCACACAATCATTTTCTCTGACTACAGCTTCTCTTGAGTACAATGAATCACTTACTGGTCTGTCTTGGGTTATCTCACATCTATTTAAACCAGCGTGAAGATCTACACCTTTGATGTGAGTTAATTAAGCTCACATGGCTTTCTCCAGCCTGGCTTCTGTAGCTTTGGAAGCGAAGGGAGACAAATTAGGCCCATCTGTCTAAATGGAAGGGAGTCCTCTCCTGCCATAAGGCACACTTCATTACTAAGCCCAGGAGCTGCCTTCCAAGAGCACCAGGAAAGGGGCTTTCATTGATGCCAACAGCTACTCAGAACACCAGGTCTGCCAAGCACAGGGATTTTCATGAGAACCACAATTCTGCGCCATCAGCTTCCCTGCACAGAAGCCTCAAGGGTCTGCCTATAAAAGGATTTTCTGCAATAACCTTTTGTTTAACCCCTGGAACTTGTAGGCAGCAACAGATCTGCAAAATACATTTGATTTTTTTTTTCCATTTAGAAATAAAGAAGGAACTAACAAACTTCAGTCTGGCAGAGATGACTCTCTCTGCCTTGATCCTGCAGCCATTCATTGTGTAACCGAAGCTTGTAGTCTGTACAAGCTCTGGAAGCCTCTCAGTTGCTATACTGGAATCTCAAGCAGAAAGAAAGTAGCCTTAAGTAATCCACATCATCAGGTACAGCTGCTAGAGAAAGGAATCAACCACACCTTACTGCTAGTCAGTTCTGTAATCTGGGGAAGCAAAGGTAGAAGATCCAATTCCACAACTACAGATCCCGTATTTGTTTTAAATGATATGACCTTGTAAAAGAAGTGCAGAATTGTGATAGATCCCATTCTGGCTCTGTCACAGTGCTACTATGCTTCAGTACATGTATGAACTATACTTTGGTTGAGTTTCTGTATGTGTTATACAAGTTACCACCACAGCAAAACTGTAAGTAACAAAAAAAAAAATCAATCAATCAATCAATCAATCAAAAAAAAAAAAAGAAAATCCTTCAGTCACCTGTTTTATGTGAGACAAGATTTGAAAGAAGTATCTGCAAGTTTGTATGTAAAAACATACAATTGTTGGGAAACAAACTTAACACTGAAAACCTGGCAAAACAGATCAAAAAACTTTTCTTCTCTGCCACAGATGATCTTTATGAATGTTACAAAAACTATCAAGGAAGCTTACAATGAAAAAAGCACAGGAATCAGCAATACATACCTATGTGCATATCATAAGTAGTGACAAAAATTTACTAATTATAAAGGAGAGTAAGGAAATTGTCCAACAAGTGAAAACACATGATGTTTTTGTGTTACGTCCTAAGAGGTTCATTCTTAAACCTAACAAAAATGAGGTATGAGATGACCTGCATACAGACTAGTTTCAGCTGAAGTGAGAGTCCCCAGACACTCTATGCAACTGGATGGGTCAAAAACTGACTAGCTGGGCTTTAAGAGTAGTGTTTAATGTGCTGTGTTGTACCAATTACAAGCATAGTAGTGCAGGGACCTATACTGTTATATACCCAAGGTGAAAACAGCAGGCACAGCCATCAAGATAATGGATGATGCCCACCTTAAGCTGCAGTCAGAGTCACAGAACAGGTCAGGTTGGAAGGGACCACTGGAGGTCATCTAGTCCAAACTCCCTGCTCAAGCAGGGCCATCCTAGAGCAAGTTACTCAGGATTGTATCCAGATGGTTTTTGAGTATCTCTAGAGAAGGAGACACCACAATCTCTTTGGGCAGCCTTTTCCAGTGCTAAGTAAAACTCACAGTAAAGAAGTTCTTCCTCATGTCAATATGGTTATCATTCAGAGGGGGCTTGCAGGAACCTAAAAAAATTCAACTTGGACAAATGCAAAGTCCTGCTCCTGAGTGGGAGCAAGCCCATGCACTGGCACAGGTTTGGGACTCACTGGCTGGGTCAACCTGCTCTGCAGAAAATAGGTCGTAGGCTTAGCATGAGCCAGCAACATGTCCAGGCAGCAATGACAGCCAGCAGCATTCCACACTGTGTCAATAGCAGGGTTGCCAGGATATCACAGGAAGTGATTCTTCCCTGGCACACAGCAGGCCATTCTTGGACTATCAACTCTGACTGTGCAGTCCTGCATACTAGGTGGGCATTAATAAACTTGAACAAGTCTAGGGAAGTGCTACCACAGTGCTCTCCAGGACTTGAGCCCTTGCCCTCCAAGAAGAGATGGAAGTTTCAGCTGTCAAGAAAGACAGTTTGAAGAAGACTTACTGTCATCCTGCTGGTACCTATGGGGAGGTTCTCAAAATGGTGTATGACATGAGAAAAAGAGACAACAGGTATAAATTGCCTTGGGGAGTATCTCATAGAATATCAGGAAAAAATAAAAGTTCACTATGAAGACAACGAAGCAGTATAACAGGTTGCTCAGAGAGGCTGCAAAGCCTCCGTCCTTGGAGGTCTTCAAACTCAATCAGATAAAGCCCTGAGCAACCTCGTGTAAATTCAGTGTTGTCACTGATTCGAGCTGAAGGTTGGATGACAGACCTCCTGATGTCCCTTCCATCCTGAAGGGCTCCATGACGCAGTGTCTCCTGATACAGGATTTATAATGCATAATAATGGAAAAGGGCTCATTGCATTGAAGACTGCTTACATTTTGGAGCCTGGAACCAGTGCACCAGTGGAACCTTGGACTTCTGAGAGGCACTATGTTACAGTTTGTGCAGTGCAACTGAAAAACAGCACACAGTTTTTGTGGTCACACTGGGAGCATCTTGGAGCAACGAAACGATGCTTTTGTCAGACACTATCTTGCTCCTGAGAGCTGATGTTTGCAAGCACATGTGCACAAGCAAAAAGTACTCAAATTAAAGAAGAAATATGAAATGCAGACTCCAAGGTTTAATGAATCATAACAAATACCAAGACAAAAACTAATCCAGCTACTTTCAAAGTGTTTAATTGAGTTGACTGAAATGTTTGTGTTCATGAATGCAACCACATATAGTTATGTCCCTAGGTAGAACTCGTCAAGCTGAAATACTGATTCTTCATCTGGAGCATGAATGGCAATCATTTGTTAATAAAGTCATAACTTCTCTACATACCAAATCAAGGTCTTGGGAAACCCTCCGCTTGCGCAGCTCTTCCATCCTCTCACACACATCTGTGAAGCAGGTGTTATAGTAGTCTGCATACTGCTGTGCCAGATCATCAATATTTCCCAGGGACCCATCCTACAGTGGAGACAAAAAAAAAATGAAAAAAACCAAACAAAACAGGTTAATCAGTTTTAAAATTCTAATTTAAATGTAACAGCACAACTCTGAAGGAAACCCCCTCCCTGCAGCACATCCAGCACATAGTACTCAGGTCACCTTCCTCTGTCTTTTAAGATATAATGGAGGTGGAAACATGGTTTGCTATTTCAAATGTCTCCTTTGCAGGGCAGGATTGCTACACTGTTAATAAAATGGCTATAGCCAGAAATCTAATTGTAATAATCTGTTAATTACAGTCCAGATTCATACTTTTAAAGTAATTAATAAAAAAAATAAGAACAAAACAAAACAAAACAAAATAGGCTGTATTTTAAGTGACATAAGAAATCCTTCTAAACTTCAGATATGTGTGCCATATCTATGAGATGAGGGGGTCAACGGGTACAATACCCACACACTCCAAACTTCAAACAGGCCCAAAAGATGGGATGGAGGAATTTTGTTTCCCTATATGCCTAAAAGAGCATGTATGATACTGTATATGTTCTTTAAGAGGTAACAATCTACACTTTGTGCCTCTCCTGAGAGAAGAACACAGTGCAGAATGTTATTTCATTGCTGTTGTTAAAAGATGCACATGTATAAATACAAAATTGTCCTGATTATTAAGAAAAAAACATAAGCAATAGAGAAATAATTTAAAAGTAATGATGATAATAATATACATAAATTGCAAGGTAGAATTTTAGCATATGAGCTAGGAGGAACTCTTAATTAGCAACCACACCTTACTGAAGATGTTGCCATTTGGAAATAAGTATGTGGTTCCACCCTTAGGGTTCTGAAGTATGCTGAAGAGGTAGATCTGTTCTAATAAAGTACCACTTTGAAAGAATTGAAAAAAACATTCCAGTTTCAATCAAAGTGAAAGCCTATTAAATCTCAGAGGCTGTGAAACCCAGTGTCCACTTTTTAAAAGCGCAATTCCACACGTGCAACAGGTATCTCCAATTCCCCAGGAAGTTTTGTAGAGCTCACTTTGCCAAAATTCAGAACAGCTTATATTTTTTCAAAACTACTGTGTTCACTACAGGTGGAAAACAACTTGCATGTCACTTGTTGGAGCAGCAGAAGCAAAATAACCCTGTTTCCCTCCCCCACTACATACCTATGCATTTTTTTACTATTGTTCCTATCACTCAACATGCCAAAGATCTCACATAGAAGATGTTTCAGTCATTAAAAGATCAGAGTCCTTGTACAAATACACTTTTGAAAACTTCAGACTTTCCAGAGCTTGGGACAAACAATTTTCCATGCTGCTAATCAAGTGTATAGTTTACAAGGACAAAACAACAGCACCTTTGAGAATATGACAGTGCTTCCCTGCCTTTCTACTGGGGGAGCAGTGCTACCCGCTCACATGGGACAGCAAGAATGTCTTCCTACAGCCACCTCCTTGCTATCCATCACTTCCCAAAAAGCTGGGAAAGAAACTTGGACTCTTTGCCTGTACCACAAATTCCACACATTTCCCTGTGCAACTGGGCACTTTCAGGCTGTGTGAGGGCATGCTTGCTGATCCCACATGCACTATGAGCTGCCCTCACAACATCTACACACTCAACAGTAACTAGGGCTGCACTGCTGGGGAAAAAAACAACAACCAAGCCACCAAACTGAAGAAGCAACCCCAAAACTTCACCTTTATTTTCTCACTTTGTGTACAATAAAACATGTATGACTTCCAAAGATCCGATGTGACACCTGAATCCCAATCACTCTATCATAACAAACATCCCTCTCTAAGGTTTACCAAAAATTCCCACTTTGGAGTATCTTCCTGAGCCAGAGTCTGTTTATTCCTTGATAAACTTTTCAGGTTTAAGTACACGAGGTGGAAACAGTAAGGATAGAAGGGCAACACAGGAAAGCATCATTCTATTAGAGCAATATGAAATCTGCCTACTTATTTATTAGTCCATCTCCTTTCTCAATTCTCGAAACCATTAAATTTCATAAAGTAAACCTGCTCCAAAATGGGTGTAACTTGTGAAGGTAAATTCATGACTCTGAAATTGAGTGAAATACTTCAAACACAAACGTATCAGGTGAACTTCAGCTTAGCTGAGAGCCGGGCAGAGCTAAGGATCACAGCACACTCCAGTGCTCCTCTCCACACCTTCCCACAAATCCTCACACACGTGGTCACAGACCATTTGCAGGATAGCAATGACACTGCCAACAGATGAAACAAAACTGAACAAGTACTCACTTTTCACTTGTGTTGGTGTGCAGTTCACTGTGCTATTTTTAAAGGTAGCCTCTAAAAAGCTAAAGGCTTGTGACTGTCCCTAGAGAAAAATTAGCTCGATAACTGCACCCCAATTAAAGCCCGCAGAACACGGGTGGCCCCACCGCCAGCGAGCACGTGGCTGCAAAGAAAGGCCTATTCACAAGTGACCCAGTCTGCCAGTGCCGCAGTGTCCAGAGGAGCGTAGCTGCAGGCACCAGGCTGCCTGACTGACAGGAGGAATTGCTGGCAGTGCTCAGCACTTCCATTAGGGGCTATGCTCCAAATACAGCCCATGCCAGCCCTCCAGAGAAGGCTTAGTCCTGCGGGAAAACTTAATGCGCAAAAAAGATGAAGAAACAGAGAAAAAATCCGTAAGGTCTTGGAGATGAGAACTGAAAACTGAAACACACACTCAGTGCAACCCTGCCATGTACTTGTGCCGGGTTACCAGTCCAAGGGCAGCTACAGCTTTACCTGGTTGCCACTCTACAAATGCAGCACACAAGCCTCTACCTAGATGTGGAGAGCTTTGGGATTTGAAGCCTCTAGTTTCAAAAAAATAGAAGAAAAATACAAACATTTGCATTTGTATCTCATATTGCCAGAAAGTTGTAGTGGAAGATGGTGATTGAATAATTTGTCTCTGTGGACAAGAGCTGCTTTTGTGAGTTTAGGCATGCAGGCATGCAGAAAGCATTGCTACTGACAAAAGAAATAGAGATATACAAATCAAGCCAAGGAAAGGACACGAACTATTTCACAACCTGCAGCATCCATTCACATCACATGTAAGTCACTGATGTTATAACTTAACAAAGGATTATATATCTGATTTACATGACATCAAATTTCATCCCTACATACAGTTATCTCCACCCTCCTTTATTCTTCAAGTACTACTAAAAACATGGCAAAACTTAAAAAAGAGAGATGTTTCATTTTTCTGCTGCACTTATAATGGTCAAGATGACCTACTTTAGGTATCATCAAACCACAAGTATAACTAACCACAAGATGAACTTTGAGTTATGGCATTTTGTCTTTCTACTCGTTAAACTGATCCCCCAACTTCTCCAAATAATTCTAAACTGTCTCACACAAAATCACCAGCAGTGTGCTTTGTACTTCTATTTTGTTTTCAAGTATCTAAAAAATATTCACAGAGAAAACATTAATAAGCTTAATAAGTCATTCGTTCCTTTACAAAGAGTCAAATGAATTGTCCAAAGTGTTTAAAAAAAATCCTTAGAATTATGAATAAAATATAAAAGCATTCATAAGTAACAATATTTAAAAATATTTCATTCTGATGCATAAAGATTAGGGGTAAGTGCTACTTTTCATAGGTTTAGACAAATGTGGACTGCCATTTTAAGTTTCACAGGTAAGAAGCAGCATACGATATTTGATACCAAAAATAACAAACCCATGCAACTTATTATAAGCCTTCAGTTATGTCCCTCTATGTCCCATTTTGACACGGACGGGTCAGATACTTTAAACAGCTTATGTGAGTAATGAAAAAAGACATGGCTTTTGAGTTTGTTCTTACGGACATATCTGTAAGCCAGTAGCCCCTGAAATGTTCTTAACTGCTTTAGGACAGTAAATTTTTTAAAACCAAGACCTCATAGTAAACTCTTTCTCACTTTGTTACAAATTTAATAGTTCAACAAAGCCCCAGCATGAAGAATGCTTTACACCAGTTGTGTTTATTGCCACACAAACTGCAATGTTCCAGCTATATAATCCCACAGATCTTCACAGAAAAAAATTTGGAAGCAACACAAATTTGAGCAGAAATACCATTCCCCAAATGCTTTGTTTGAAAAAAAGTTACAGTATTTTTCTTGCACAACTTCACTACTGCCTGAGACCTTTCCATAAAATAATTTGATAGCCAGGAAAGTAAACAACCCACTATTTATAAAGGGTTAAACGTCAAATGAAGATTTAATAAAATATTCTAATGAAAACAGAAGTTATCTCAGATTTCTATTTTCAGTTGTCAAGTATGTTCCTAAATTTCCATCTTATAATGTATGCATGCAACATTTTTTGGCATCATAAAACACAGCACAAAATGATGAATTGCCCTGAAATTCCCAGAGAATTAGTTCTGATATGCATGTGAATACCAAAGGAATCCATTGGGATTCCTGTTAATGGAGTGACTACAAAGAAAAGTTGGAACAATTTGACACTTATTATAAAGTTAGGATTTATCGGTCACTGCACATCAGTTAGTTTAACACCCTAGCAGAATCCTTTGTATTTGACATCTGAAAGTGTAAAAGAGAAAAATGTTTTATCAGAGAGCTCTGTTGGCGGTAAAATTAAGTAAAAATACATTAATATTTTAAAAATAGTAATAAAAACACTCCTAGCTAAGGAGGAATAACTAAGTTATTTATTTATTGCTAAGTAACAAATAAATTTCATGAACCTGCATGTGAATCTAAGCATTAGGCACTAGCACACCATACATACCTTCTGCATAATTTTCCATGCAAAATAAGAGTTTTAGAAAAAACTACCAAAAATGCAACTATTTTAGTTTGCACTTTTCTATCTCAGAATCTGAAAAATGTACTACAAAGCCGCATATTCCAGTATATCCTCCTCCTATTCCAGCAGATATTAGGAAAGAGGTCTTGATTATTGGATACACGTGCTCACTCTCACGGCTACTGGGTGAAATTCATGTAACGGCATGAATCTCAAAAAGGTAAAGATGTGCATGCTACAAGCCTGTATGGTCAGCAAAGCAGATGGGTCTCCATCTGCCCGTGGCAATGCAGATTACAGCATAGAACGCAACTACACAAGTTCAAAACTTAAAAGCCACCTTAGCTATGGTCACAGCACATGCATAAACTGGGAGGTTAGGAACAGGTCAGAAACTGGGAGGAAGAAAATCTGACTTTTTTCCTACCGAAGTATAAATGAATATGGAAAAGGCACTAGCGAAGGGAAGACGCTCTTTCACAATGCTCTGCAATCATGCCCTGGCAAAGGCATGTTTTTGACCTTCATAGGCCAAGATGAGAAAAATCCATTTCCACGCCTGAAACACAGGACTACTGTGTGGAGAGTCACTGTAAACATTAGCAGCTTATTTCTGGCAGTTGGATTTTAACAGGGACGCCTACCAAAAATTTGTGGAACATGACCTTGCATTTCAATAATACCTTTGGTTTGGATAGCTCTAAGAAGTACATAAATGAAAGTCAAAATGTGGGCCAGAGCAAACAGGCTTGTTTGGGGAGGAGAGACGGGTAAGAGAGAGGAGGGACCAAAAAGTGGTGAAATGAGAATATTTGCTGAAGGAAAACATGTTTGTGCCTAATAGACACGCTGTTTTCAACAGGACTTCATCTACATAGTACACATCCTATGAGATGCTTAAAGTTAAGCAGAACTAGTTTAGCTAGAAAGCAAGGGAGATTTTCACAGGACAACTTTGACTAAGATACCAACCCTTTTTAGATGTTTTAACAATGCAAGCTCATAAAAGCCTGAGGAACTTGTGCATCGTTCCCTAAGCAACCTTGGACTGGCAGGAGAACTCCCTGCACTGGAAAATATACTAATATCTGAATTCAGGCTACAGTTGATGAATTTGAAAGAGAGGCGTATTCCAGGTTCCTCCACAGTTCTTTCTAAGGAGACAGATTTAAATCAGATCCAAACCTTTCCAAAAAGAAGAAACCTCCATCCACCTCTCTGGCTAGAGCTTGCATCTCTTTTTTCTACAGTAGTACAGACTTGCACAGCGACGACAGGCATCTGTAGGAAAACCTGCAGAGCTCCATAATTGTATCAGTTACACATTTCTGACCCTCTTACCTGTTCCCTGCTAGCAATGTATTTCTGCCAGGAATAGGGCTGATGTTTTGCCTTCTGGCACAGCTTCAAAATGGTTGCATTAAAAAAGAACCCAACAAGCTGCTAGAGAAACATTCCCTTCTTTTTCTATGGCTTGGAAAGGACAATCAAATCCATTCAGCAGAACTAACAATTCCACCATCCATGAAATGATAGGTTCAAAGTCTGTCTTGACAGTCAGCAGGGTCAGAAATGTGAATGAGACAGAAGTGCAAGGCCAGGCAGCAAGCGCTTGCCTTGATATTCAGGAGAAGGCATTAAACAGTCAAGTGTAGAAGTCATGACATTTTTATATTGAGAACAGCTATTTTGGAGGGTGCTGAAGGGTTGTCATGGTTTCCTTGACCTCTCTATAGCTGGACACTGTGAGAACAAAGAGAACATACAGATCAGGCTGATTCAATAAAAGACTTTCCATTAATTATTATGGCATCTGAGGGTTGAGTCATTAAACTATGTGGCTTTACAGACAGAGTTACAAAAATAGATCTAACAACACTTTGTCAAGCTCTCTGCAGCATGGTTAAAATGGTTATAGATTCTGTATGATAAGCAGAATGCACAATGATATACTTTGATATTACAGACTCCCAACAGTTATCTGAAATAATTGATACAACCCACTGACTTCAGAGCACAGTCACTCTAGATCCAAAAGATTTTTCTAGATCCAAAATCTACAGTTATGTAAGTTTTTTCATATATATATATATATATATATGAATGCCCTATCTTTACAACAAAACAAACTCTTATCCTTTTCAAAATTCTGCAAATAAAGTGGTTTTTCACCATCAGCACCACAATCTTTTCCCTCCTCACTTTTCACAGTAAAGCCCAAACTCTTTGTCAAGAAGGTATGAACAAGGCATCTCTGGAAAAACATTCGGCATGTGATTTACACTTTCTGCTCTGTAAATTGAAATAAATTTGAAAGCACGCTACTGGGATCCCTCTCTCTGGCATGGAACCAAGGAAGTCCTCTACAGAAAAAAACAAAACATATGCATGCTAACAAAAAAGCTGCATCTATGCAAATGTACATTCCAACATACTTAAAACGTGGGTATTTATCACAAGCAGAATCAGGTCTTGACAGACAAGAATATATGCAAATTTTATTCATAAAAGTTAGTTCAAAGCAACCTTAATGTCCAGCTTCCCTAATAACAGTGTATTAACCTCTATCCTCCTTTCCCTGAGGTGATCTGCACTAAGCTCATCAACATGTAACTCAAAACTCTTGTCTGCTTTGGTACCTGAAAGGCCACCACTACCCACTAGGCTGGTCAGCAGTCAGGCACAAGTTGTCATTGTCAGCTTGTAAAGCAGAATAAGTTAACAACTCCTTAAGCTATGTAATAGGCTGACATCATCTCTCATTAGTTTTGCCTTCCTTGCTCTCACTGCCTTCTCCTTTTGCATACTCTGTTAAGACTTCTCAAATTGAGTGGAAATGCATCTCTTCATGTGCACCAGCTGCAGTGGGCATCTATCCTGAGACTTGGAGCAGAAACAAATGGTAAACAAAAGATTAGCAAGAATTAAGAAATGTACATATATCTGATTAAAGCACCATTAAGAAGATGGAGGTGAATTTCTTGTTTCAGATTCAGGAAGTTTAACATATGCTATGGGTGTGGCTTCGTGCCTGAGATAAGTTAGGGTCTAATGAAACAGATATGCAAATGTCAAACATCTCAAGTAGATGATGAAATAAACCTTTATTTCAGTGAGCTGGCCATATCAACTGCAACAGTGAAGGAGGTCTCGTTGAAGTTCTTTTCTTTATATTTAGTAGCAACACAGTATGACAAAAACAAAACTGTGACATTTGGGACTACATAAGCGAGGTGTGAGCAATCATTAAAACAGTAGCCTGAAAAAAACCAAGCAGAACACGTGCAAAGAAAAAAAAATATTTGGATATTTAAAGGCAAAACAAACTGAGTATTCAACAGTATCTCAGGACAACTATGTAAGCCCAGCAAGTCTCATTTACAGTAATTCCCAAGGTGTTAAAGTTGCCCAGAAAAAGCAAACTTCGGTTATGTCCAAGTTTTACTAACAAAAGTATTCTTCCAAGTGTCCATAGCAGGAAAGAATGACCATCTTTAGCTTAAACTTTGCTGTGCTTTTCATCTGGACAAGCTTTGGCACAAGCAGGACTTACTTTGCCCAGAAAAAGGAAAGTTCACTTATAAAAACTTCTCATTCTTCTTTCTCTGTTCCTCCTGCCCCTTTCCCTTGCTTCTTCAGTGTACTGTTGTGTGCTCCTTGCCCCTTTATTTCTGTTTTTTCTGGGCTTGGGGTTTTTCTCCCCCCGTCTTTTTGAGAGTGAGGCCTGAGATACTGAGCAAGTCCCTACTGGCAGCAGTTTCCCCCAGCCCACCAAAACCCAGCAGTACTGGATTCAGGGATGCACCAGTAAATGAGGAGAGCCCTCCATGCTTCCCTCATTTCTCACCACCTCGGCAGCTGAATCCTGCATGGGACCTTCCCCCCAGCTACAATTACTGAAGAGCAGAGAAGAGAGCACAGCCCTCTCCCACTCTGCAGGAAATCCAGCATGGGGAAAGCCCAGCAGGAACGCAGTCACCCCAGATTTCTCCCTACTGGACAAGCCTATCACCTCATCTGCACTTATATGCCAAGAACTATGGGGCAGCACTGCATCTTGCATCACCCAGCTCAGCAATGAGCATCCCAGCATTTAAAAATGCTACTACACTGAGGAAGTTGGGTGTGACAGTAAACACAATTACTTACTCCCCCGTGTGCCATTTCAGAGGCTTATTTCCAAGAGGCAGCCACTCTCCTGCTGTCCATGTGTAGGTTTCAGAAAGGCGGAAAGGGAATCTTGGAATATGCCTTCACTTCAAAATCTGTTTTTTACAGAGTGGGAAAATATACTGCTCTGCACACCAAGGCAAGACAGAATCTCTCCACTGTTTTGGGAGTAGATATGGAAATCAGCAATCCTGGTTGTACTGCACACTCAAGAGACCCAGCCCTTGATTTACTGGTGCAAGCTGCCAGCTATGGAAAGCCAGAACACTGATGTTTAAACTGCTTTCTCAAACTCTGCTATTTTTCTGTTTCTTCCTGCTAGAAATTCAGCAGCTTGCAGCCTGGAGGATACACCCAACACTTCTGCATACTCAGGGACTAACCTTGCCTTCACTCCTACCACTTCCTGACAGGACATCTTTTACCAGGAAAGGAAATAACTGTAATTGAGCATGGCAGCAATCCATGTTTCCCCATGTAACCTTAGCAGCAGAAGAAATGGTTTCCTGTAGCTCCTGTAAGCAAGCTGCACCCAGGACCCTTCTCACTGATGCCACCCATCCTGCCTGCCTGTGTTATCCCTGCAAACTTTCACTTCTGCAGAGACCATGTGCCCTGTGCTGGCAGAGAGGGGGTGGCATCAATAAGGTAGCTTACATAGACACCCCACAGTCATACAAATAATCTAAAACCAGAAAGACCGACTACCTTGAAGCACTTCAGTGAAGTCTCAGCTTTTGACTCTTAACAGAGGTACGACACTCTCAGCCACTGTAGGTAGCTTACAGGTGAACTAAATATAAAGCTGCTCATGCATAACTTCATGGTGCTGGGCTCAGGTTTTTTATCACATTAACTAAGCTTCTTGAAGTCTCTTTGGAGAGTGTTTTATTTAGGAGCAGTAAAGCAGAGTTATCAAGGGGTTTCAGTTCATTTAATTAAGTTGAATACAATTACACTCCAGTGGGTCTTAAAAATGCAAGAATCTATTTAAATATTATTTAGATGCATATCTTTTAACTACCACAGATTGCACAGGGCTTCATGTTTATATCAATTAGGGATATCAGCCCAGCAATAAGAACTCTATCTCTTGCCAGCTTATAATCTTTTTCACTCTGGGATCTCATATTTTATTTACTCATTTCCCTTTATCTGTGTACAGTGAAGATGGGCTTTTGCTTTCCTGTGTGTTCATACTGCTTCATCATTGCCAAAGCGCTTCCTAAGTAGGCTAAATAGGCCTCTTACACAAATAAAAAAGGAATATTTCTGCTTACCAACAGAGCACATCCTACAGAGTCTGGGCTTAAATAACTGTGTGATTGCCATATGACCCAGGTGTTTCAAGGATGTATTTCTCTGAAGGAGCAACACACACTTTATTACTCACAGGAGCCCACCAATAAGCAGGATGCTATGTGCTTGTTTCAAGGAAGTGCTTAAGCCTGTGCCTGCTGCCAGTCCAGTGGCTCTGCCCACTAATAAGAGACACAAGGTCATCAGTTGAAGGTGCATCAGAGGAAGTTCAGATTGAACAAAAGGTTCTTCACTGAGAGGGTGGTCCATCACTGGAACAGGCTCCCCATGGAACTGGTCACAGCATCATGCTTGTCAGAGTTTAAGTAGCATCTGGACAATGCTTTTAGTCTTATGGTTTTGTTTTAGGTAGTCCTGTGAAGAGCAGGGATTTGGACTCAAGTTGGGTCCCTTCCAACTTGAGATATTCTCTGATTCTATGTTGATTTTAGTGGAGATGGGATGTATCACTCAAGTGCTGCACATCACAACAATGCATCTGAAACTGAGGCATGAAACAGTTTGAAATGGCTAAAGAGATCATAAAAATCAGAAAAAGCTGGTGTCAATAAAACTTGCAAAAAACTGTCTCTATAAAATCTGGCAGTTGGTTCTCCCTGACCCAAGACTCTGAACCACAGGTTCAAAGAAAACAACCGTAGATAAAGACACTTGGACTTGGATAGCAAGCTAAGCCCTCACTTGAGCAACTTCTCTATGCATAGCAACTTGAACATCAAAAGGAGAACATCCTGCTAACTCACCATTTGGCAGGACAGTTGTCATGCCAAAGAAAAACATCTCACCTAGCTGTAAAAGCGGCAGTAACATGAGAAGAAAGTCTCAGATGGAAGGAGTCTCTTCACAGACTCTGCTTCTCAGATGAAAGAAGACACCGCAGTCTTGGGGAACACCAACCCAGCAAGAGTAGTAGGACAACCTATGTAGCAGGATGTATCTGAAGCAATACAAAACCAGCAGGGAGCTCCCTGACCAAAAAAGATGTTACACCACTTTTAACAGTACGCACCATTATCCATTTCAAAACAAAGGATGTATAGTAAGTATTGTAAATATAGCTCCTTCATACACAAAGAATTAGGACTTGAAGGGAAACAAAGATTTTGCTGTAGGACTCTCTCAAAGGGAAAGGAAAATCACATATTTTCAGATGTGGTGATCTCTTCAAAGCTCGAGAAGTACAAACCAGGACACAAAGGCTGGTTCAGAATGAGTTACATATGAACAGGGAATCAGGGTACCAGACTGACTCTGGGAAAATTGCATTCTCATCCCCAGCCTGTTTTAGCTAAACAGCCCTCTGCTACAAATTACCCATTCAAAGCATCTGCTGGCAATACCTGGATGGCATAGTTTTACATGACTCACATGCACATCAATGGTTACCCACCTACAGCCTGCACTTACCTTTAAGCAAAACCAAAACAAGGTGCGACAAACTAGACAAGAAGGCTGACTTTGCTCTCTGATATCCCTATTCAGTGCCTGAAATAAGCCATGTCAATTCTGGACCAGGCTTAAATCTCTATTATTTATTTCCTGTGTGTTCTCTGCTGTCCACATCATTCAGACACCTCCTCTGGGCCTCCACGAAGGCAGCCTGCATGCTGACCTTCCCCTGCCAAGGTCCTGGTGCGTGCTTCAGCCATTTCCTGCCATGAAGGCGACAATTCTTCCTTTCACATGATTCTTCTAAATCCCTCTTCCGAGCAGTTGCAAGTTACCCTTCTCAGCTGGGACTCTTTTCACTTTTCTAGCCACATAAATACAATTCTGGATATTGAGTCACTGCACCTCCATCCCCTGTCATCCTCTGTTTCCGTTTTATATGAGAGTTATTTTCCTAAGAGAGGCGTAAGTCTGGAGAAAAAACCACCCAAATTGCTCTATTTTTTAAATTTTTTTTTAACTGTTCAACCCCCCCACAGCAACAGATCTGCCTCAGAAAGGCAGAAGTGGCAGGGAGGAACAAACAAAACTTTTTACCCCCCTTTCGTCTCTCTTTCATGGTAGTTTATAAAATAAGTAACTATCTGTAAGTGTTCTGCAGATCAAAAATGAAGATTTGTACAGTCTTTTGTATTGTAAGTACACTTGAGACAAGGATTAAAACCCGTGAGTAACTTGGCAAAGATTGCTTGAAGAAAGCACAGTTCCACCAGATAAAGCAACACTGAGAACACCCACCTCTTTTTTTTTTTTCCCCTCCTACTTTCAAACGCCACTCTGACCAAACCCAGTGAGACTCATCATGACTAGGATTACAAGGATATGCAGAAGTATCCTTTTCCCTTCTCTTTTATGCATGGCCACACACCATATGTGGTATGAAGCTATTCTTCATCATCATCATGCCAGTATTTTGATGAGGTCCTTGACCTTATGTTCTCTGTTAACTTCCTGAGTTTAGATAGGTATCATGCAGAGCTTAGGTTTTACAAAGTTTATCCATCTGCATGTATACACTCACTCCTTGACACAAAATCTAAACAATACGTTGCTGGGTTTGGGCTGAGCAAGAAACAATCTACCTCGCTGAGCTGAAACATCCCAGTATGTCCCCAATTTGGCACACATCAGAACATGGCACCGCAGTGGAGAGGGATTGCACAGGATTAGATGCCGGTTCCTGCATTATTGTAAAACATTCAGAATAAAGGCAGGCATAATTAAAGAGGCAAACAGAATTTTTAATGACTGACAATCCTTTTGCACTACCTACAACTGAGCAGACTCCACTGATGAAACAAGAAATAAAATACACCTTTCCTCCAAAATTCTAATTCTCTGAATGATGAAAGGGACAAACCATCACAAAATATAACAAAAAACTGGAATCTCAATTTTTACTTGTACAGTGCACAGCAAGCAAGGTGAGAACTTTCACACACAAACAGAAAAACTGACAGAGAAACTTAAATAATTAAGAAAAGACACTGTGCATTTGCCATTTTCCTCTTTCCTCTATTAGGAAAACACAACCTCAGAGAAACCTTAGGGAAGGATGGTATGTAAAAAAAAAAAAACAACAACAACAAAACCCGAAAAATGTCCAAAGAATTTGCCATGTACAAAGACTCACAACATGCTCCATCAGCAGGAAATCTGTCTCTACTCAGCCCTTTTTCTCCAGTGAAACGAAAACAGGCTGACCTAAGGAAACACACCCAGTGGGGGAAGAGAGAGATGCCTGCTATCGCAGCCACACCAGCATTCCAGCTGTGCAGAGACATCAGTGCCTGCACACCTTCACCGTGGTACCTGGAGCTGCCTCTGCTGGCAATATTTTTCAGGGCACATGAGCAGCCTGCACATAGCCTGCTCTTACTTCTACAGAGATCAGTGGCAAATTGCAAGTGACCTCAGGGAAAGCAGGAACAGAAACAGCTTCTGTGGTGGAGATTCCCCACTGGTTTTGCTGTGCTGAACACACCACACATTTATATATGCCAGCAAAAAGCAAATACCTGTTCTGAGCCTAATTAGTCCTCAGTCTGACATAAAGCATCGTGTAAGTCCAATGAAGATCAGGTCAGGAACTGGCCAACATGGCTTACTGTCACAGGCACAAGCATCCCTGTTCTAATGCCCATCAACTGCTGTATTTCTTGGTATCCCTGCTGTGACAGCTGTCTCCGAGCTTTTGATTGCTTGCTTGACTTTCAGAAGAAAAATTTCCTCTAGAAATTTCCTCACCTTACCAGCTTTTTTAGTTTTGAAATACAGTATCTAACTAGTCCTCTGACGAAATGTTGCACAGGGGAATCTGTTCTCCCCAACCTTTATATAAAACATGACATATTCCCACATACACTCTGAAGCATTGTGTTTTAAAAGAGTAAACATATGGTCATCTTGAAGATGGAAACTTGAAGACAGGAACCATGACTGACATATAACATTCGGTCTGGCCCAACCTTTTCCTGTTTTATGGTGGTTATTGGTGAATTCTAAGGTGGGAGAGAAACCTAATAATGAAGTGGAAATGACAACCTGCAAGTTGTGGTGCATATTATGTATGAATCAAACACACATGTAAAAAACAGGGTTTTTCTTATTTGCATCCTCAGAGATTATAAACAGCAGTTTAAATGCAAAGCATTTATCATCAGCGTTCAGAGCTACTGTACTAAGCTGGCCAACCACTGAAAGCTTAAAAATTCACAAGTGTTAAAAAATTATTCTGTATAACTGAAGGCTATTTTAAGTCTCTGCAGTGATATTAATAACAATATGAAACGTGTCTAATATGGATGATGAAAAGAGATGACCCTCAATTTAACAATAGAAAAGTATTTTCAATTTGCACTCCATCCCTAGGATTGCACTAGAAATTTCTGGTGTAAAAACCCTTTTGGCTGAGTTGCAATGTGGAGGAAGCTTCTGCTGGAAGACTGCAAGCACAGAATCCAAAGAGAAGGACAGTGTTACAGAACTGTAACACATACAGATAAACAGAGATAATAAATAGGCAGAACACAAACATCCAAATATCCCAGCAGTTATAAGTGCATAAAAACCACAGATTCCTCAGCAATGACGTATCATTTCTTAAAGTATATAATGACTGGTAAGATATTACTCTGGCAAGCAAAACACCTTAAAAGCCTGAAATGCCTTTTTTTTTCTGAAGTAGAATGTAATGCTATGCAATGAGCTCTAGCACGTGTTTTCATCTGAGCTCCAGCTGTGGATGTGCACTCACTGAAAGAACTTCTAACAGTGCCACCATGGTGCAATGAGTTCTCATGTTTCCTTCATCGAGCTGGACTGGGGTTACAGTCAAGCAAGAGAGCAGGCTCTGCAGAGCAGGGTCAACCTAATGCTGGCATTGAAAGGACCAGGACGCTAAACTCATCTGAACTTTTCAAGGAATGACAAAAGATGCATTTTCCTTTCTTCTTAAAAGCCTACAGGCCACACACTGCTCCACTATAAATAAACTTTGTGCCTTAGGCTCCTGAAGTTTTCATGTAAACAGTGCAGAAAGTAGACCCTTTATCTTTTGTTCCTCTCTTTATCTTTTGTTTTCATCATACCTATCAGCACTGCACAAGGCATCTTCAGTTGCAGGTGAGAGGGTTAGAAGCATCTCACAATGACGAGATTGCTCATGTACTCTCAATTTAATATTTTAACATGCATGGTACTGTTTCCACTACCATCTATTGACTCTCATCATGCTTGCTGAAAAGCTTTCAAAGTATTGTTTTTATTATCACACTAATCTCCTTTACACTCACACTCCCATACACAAAGAGTATACAGAAGGTGGAGAAGACTGTGAGATAAAATATTAGTAGGCTGTTACCAAAGAACAAAAAGCACTGTATGTTGTCATGAATACAGTGGCAATACTGAAACACAAAAGGATGTATTATTGCCACGCTCTTCTGCTTCAGTATGTGTGTTTATGCATGCACACAAGAACAACCATAGTTTTTCCATCTGGAGGCCTGATGGTGCAACCTGATCTCAGGAGTATATCCCCATGTCCATGGAGGGCCACAGGAAAGACAGATCAGCAAAATCTCATGGGCTTGTAGCGGAGCAGACCTGCCACAGTGCTCCAACCAGATCCCACTCAGACTGTTATATGGATATTAGAAACCAGTTCTTCAATTTACTGCATGACTTTCCATAAAAAAGCCTGAAAGTGTGATTTATAAATAATTGTTGTCTTATATTCTTAAGCTTGTCAATTCATTTTTCCAGTTACACCTTGCTTAAAACTGTTTTCCAGATAGGTTATACAATCCCCACTCTCAATTTCACACTCTTCATAAGAAATGTGCCTCTAAAACTAGTAGGTAGCACAACAGTGCTTATCCAGGTGTCATTAAAACTTCAACCATTAAGTATCTTATTATACCAATCATAGTTCAAATAAAACCAGCACATTATAACTGTGCTTCAAAACATGTCAGTAGATAGGAAAGGTCTGCCATTACCGCAAACCAGGAAAAATGTTCCCCTCATCTCAAGAAGATCAAAGCAGAGCCAATGGGCCCACACCATCGCTACTGCACTGTGGTGGGGGCAGCTCCTTTTGATTTTAAAGTAGTTATTTGCAACAACAGAAATCTGTGTTGTGAACACTTGCGTCCAATCTGCGTTATAATTTTTCCCTGCCAGTGGGACAGTTAAGCCTTTTGATGTCAGGCAGAAATAAAAGCCCTTAATATTTCTTTACCTAATCACATAACATGTATCTACATACATTTTAATGAAGAACGTGTTTTTATAGTAGAACATTTTTACAGACTTGCACATACTAAGCTCAGTTCCTCCTTTTTGTTCATTTTCTCATGAAAAACCTGGAATCCAGATCCTTGCAAAGCCACCTCAGCATTCCCACAGTCACAACCACCTTCCTCCTCCTCCCACCACCAATAATGGCATCAGACAAAGCAGCAGGTTCATTAGTCATGAGCTGTGTCAAGCAATCACAAAGAGGAAAATTGTTAGCAGCACTTTATATTAACACAGGTATTGCAACAAATCACTTTGCTGGGTCACTACAGAGTAATTCCCGTTCATCCTGTGTTACTGAAACTTCTGGAGTCCAAGTACATGTACTCTATAACCTTAATTTTGTGACAAGAGGGCAAGTGGAAAAGGAAAAGGCCTGTGCTGCTACATGAAGGAAAAGCTACAACTATAGATTCCAAATGACAAGAGGGTGACCAAGAAAGGTGCAGGAAGCAGGACTGAGTGCACCAGTACTGAGAACTCTCTCCTTCACAATGACACCTCTGAAGGAAAAAAAATCTTGAAGGAGTAGAGCCCAGAACCAAAGCTGGAGCAGTTCAGCCTAGGTCTGGAAGAAGAGATTGACTCAAACACCCTTGCCCCAGGCACTGCCCATTCCCTCCATCCCTGGGCCCTGTGCCACGTCCAGCAGTGACCCTGCTCTGCTGTGTCCCAGCACTTCATTCACAGGGCTTAACCACTATGCTCCTGTTTGCACACCACATTGTGCAATCAGCACTAATTTACATAGATTTCTAGACAGCATCAGAATAAGTCAGATTAATCACTACTGAGTTCTGTAAATTGTCATTTGCTCTGAGATAAACTCTCATTTTCAGTATTTCACCTGACTGTAGAAAATAGTAACCAACATGTGTAGCATAACACATTGCATTCCATGCAGTAAAAGTCCTTTAAGTGCTCCTGTGCAACACTTTTTTGTTTTCCACACCAATTTTCACATTCTGTTTAGAGTCTGTCATTTTTTCATATCCACAAAAAAAAAAAAAAAAGGGGGTATTATTACAGGCAAATTCTGGCAATGTGGTATTCCACTGCTTCTAAAATAATAGAGTGTGGTTGATTGACTTTCAAAAGGTGAAAAAAGTATGAAGAAAAAGTGTATTTCCAAGTTGGTATTCAGAGCAAACCAGCAAGAGAAAGAATTTGCTTTCAAGAAAGAAGGAAGACAGCACCAGAAACCAAAACTCTTATCATTCCTGAGTGTGTAGGGTCTTGTGGGGACGAGAAACTCTCTGATGGAGACATCTGTTTTATGTGCCCTGACACGCAAGAAAAAGCCTAGACCAAAGGTTATCTCTGTGAGCTGTCTTTCTTCATAAAAGGATTAACACTGCTAGGCATAATATTGCATGAAAAGGAAAAGGAGATGCAACAGGTTAAGTTTAAATTATAAAACTGAATCCAACACCTAAGCTGACAGCCACTCTCTGTTTGGATTTCTTCATTTGAAAGCAAAATATATTCTATGGTTTTGTAAAACCAAAAAAACCCAAT
>JAWWTY010000106.1:48027455-48081555 GCA_035222235.1 Margarornis squamiger
TTTCAAGAAAGAAGGAAGACAGCACCAGAAACCAAAACTCTTATCATTCCTGAGTGTGTAGGGTCTTGTGGGGACGAAACTCTCTGATGGAGACATCTGTTTTATGTGTCCTGACATGCAAGAAAAAGCCTAGACCAAAGGTTATCTCTGTGAGCTGTCTTTCTTCATAAAAAGATTAACACTGCTAGGCATAACATTGCATGAAAAGGAAAAGGAGATGCAACAGGTTAAGTTTAAATTATAAAACTGAATCCAACACCTAAGCTGACAGTCAGCCACTCTCTGTTTGGATTTCTTCATTTGAAAGCAAAATATATTCTATGGTTTTGTAAAACCAAAAAAACCCAATATCTGATAGTTTGAAAGCAGAGGCCAGGCCTTCTGGGTTTATCCTTATTGTTGCATCTGGGATATACTTTAGAAACGCTCTCCAAAGTAGAAGCTGAACAGAAAGGTTTTGAATAGGAATGTCCCAAAGTGTTTTTTGAGCTAATTACACAGTGCTGCAGCCACTCTGCTGACATGTCGTCAATAAAAATCAGAAAAAGTGAGTATATTTCATTTTCAAAAGCACATTCTACCTGGAGCAGCTACTGAGTTGCCCGCGCTTTCCCACAGAGCCATGCTGGGTGCCCATGGCTTCAGCTGTAGTGGCCTCTCTGTGCCAAGCAGACATCAGAGAAATGGAGTCACCCAAAAAGACACTGGGAGAGCAGTGGAGCAGAGAGATTTCCACAGGTCACAGCGACCTAATGATGGTTTAAGGAAGAGCAACCCTGGAAGAAATCTCAGACTGGTGTGAGGTGCCACAACTACTCCTGGCACTCCTATGACTGCTTTTATCAGTCAGGGATCTACTTCCCTGATTTCTTTAGATATCCAGGCTCCCTGGCTTAATATCCAGTTCCCCTTCCCAAACTATGTTAGCTAGTATATAATTGCATGTTATCCAGTAGCATTATCAGCTGGCATCTTTCTCTCTTTCAGTTTGTTTCTTTATTACTTTGATAAGAAATTCAAATAGTCACTGAAACACAGAGAGCAAGATAGATAATATATGTAAATAGCAGGGCTCCCAGTACAAAGCCAAGTGAGCTTTATTGTCCTCAAAATACTCTGTTCTCTCTAGATAAGCAGATGGTGGGAAAGCACTATTTTTTTCTTAGCATAACTGCAAAATATTCTAAAAAAAGAAATATTTTTTCTTTTTGTTTCAGCTGTGCTAATTGATTCAGCAGTTCAAAACAAGAAACTATCACTTTGAAATAAAATACTAGAATGACTTATGATTTCATAGAATCTCTTTCAAGTTCTGCTCTATCTTTTGCATCTTGGCCATTGAAAAGAAAAGCTTCTCACACAAATAAACACTTTCTTCAGTGAAATTCCTGCTCTATTAAAACTGATCAAAGTTTTGCAGTGATTTCATTAGTGTCAGGATTTGACCCAAACATCTGTTCCTATGTGAGAAGGAAGAACTTCCCAGAAGCAAGAGAGGCACTGGAGTGTTTTGCCTGTACTAAGGTCAATGGCCTGTGTTTTGAAAGCACATCTTTAAAAGAATAAAGTTCATGATTTTCACTTCATGTTATCATTTGTTCTCAGATCTGATCACAAAAACCTTCAGACTCTTAGCAACAAAGAGTTTGCTATCACCACATCAACACATGATTCTACATCAAAATATCCCTTTTTATGGTGCTGAGTTTTGGCGATGCAGAGAATTTCTGTATTGCTACTCACAATCCACCTCTTTCTAAAATGCTAGTACACTTCCACCACCCATTGTTGCTTTGAAACACCGAAAATTGTAATTATCCAATACATTCCAACATATGCTTGTTACAGACTACTCAAAAGCTTTGAGATATAATGTTGTTATCTAGCGAGTTCCATTAACAGCACAAATAGCTATATACAATGCTATATATAGCGCCTATACCAAAGCTGCACCTATGGAATATTACATTAGGAAGTGTAAAAGGGAAAAGCCACATTTACTTCAGCAAGATCCTAGTACAGCTGCAAGTACATTCAGTATTTGTCATGTATAGAGAGCTATTATGTGACTTCAAAGTCCATAAAATATGCTGCTTACAAGCAGTACTTGACAACTATTTGCTTCCCCTAAGGACCTGGGATCTGCCATCACAGGTTCCTGCTAATGAGGTCCTATTTTAACGAACCTAACTACAAATACACAAGGAATGAAATATATTTATCCACTGAGTGAGAGGGGCTCAATTTGTATTTTAAATAACTTCAGTACCGAGTATCAGCTGGGCTGACATTCGTGGCCTCTTCTCCTAATCCAGCACCTAGAGCAGACACCACCATGCTTCACGAGGCTTCCAGCAGGGCCAGTGGGAGGAAGGTGCTACTTTTCCCTCTTCTTCCCTGCTGGTCTAACTATTCAGTATGAGGAGGGCAGAATCAGGCATTCGATCACTTTTAAGAAGACCATCTTTTTCAGTGTAAGGACAGCAAAGTGGTAGAACAGGCTGCATAGAGAGATTGTGTAGTTTCTGTCCCTGAAGGTTTTCAAGACACAGCTGGATAAAGCCCCAAGCAACCTCACCTGGCTTCAGAGCTCTCCCTGGTTCAGTTCGAGGACAGGCTAGATGCTGCCTGAGGTCCTTTCTAACCTGCATCATTCTACAATCATGGCTTAAGAATGCAATTTTCTCTTTCATTTGATCAGCAAACTTTTGATGATTACCTTTCTTCATTTCATTCTAGTTTTCCCTCCCAAGATCATAGAATCATAGAATTGTCTGTGTTGGAAGGGACTTTAAGGATTATCTAGCTTCAACCCCTCTGCCATGGGCAGGGACACCTTTCACTAGACCAGGTTTCTCAAAGTCCCCTCATCCAACCTGGTCTTGAACACTTACAGGAATAGGGCATCCACAACCTCTTTGGGCAACTTGTGCCAGTGCCTAAGCACCCTCACAGTAAAGAATTTCTTCCCAATATCTAATCTAAACCCATTCTCTGCCAGTTTAAAGCCATTACTCTGTGTCCTGTCACTACATGCCACTGTAAAAAGTCTCTCTCCACCTTTCTTGTAGGCTCCCTGCAGGTACTGGAAGGCTGCAATTAGGCCACCCGAAAGCCTGAAGCCTCCAGACTGAACAATCCTAATTCTCTAAGCCCTTCCTCACAGGAGAGGTGTTCCATCCCTCCAACTATCTTGGACTTATGCTAACAGGTTGTTGTCCTTCCTGTGCTGAGGACCCCAGAGCTGGATGCAGTACTCCAGGTGGGGTCTCACAGGAGCAGATCTTGTCTCTTCTCTCCTGTCTCTCTCTTCCCGCTAATGCATTCCTTCTGTAGCTTTCAAGCTGCTGCAGGACCAACCTAGCCAACCTATCACTGCCTCTACTTCTTCATTCATAGAGCCATTCCCACTGAATATCTGCCTCTGTGCTCCCTAAACAGTTTGGATCATGAACTGTTATAAATCCCAGGAATTTAAGACCCGTACTCTCACATAATTGACAATGCAAAAGAAGTAAGCCAGCTATATAGGCCTCTGATGAGGCCTCACAGACCATAACCAACCATCTAAAGACTTCCACGTGGAAGTCACAGCTCTATTTCACAGCTGGCCTTTTGAAGAACAGGTTTGAAAGTGAAAAAGCTCTATGTACCACAAAGAGGAGGAGTGAAAATGGCACTGGAGCTACCTCTTCCTTGCCTTCAAATAAGGACAGAGCGTTAAACAAGTTTATATTGCGTTCATATTAAGACCTTATATAGCAGCCTCAAAGACCAGAAACTCTTTAAAAATCTAAATCTGAAGAAAGCTGACAATCTGCAGTGAGAAGAGCTTCTGTCTTCTAAGTTATTCTATGAGACCCAACACATGGGTGTCTTCTCATATTTTTAATTGTGTTGCAACACAAACACTGATGAAAAAAGAGATAATAGTTCTGGACGATGTTCACAACTGATATAAACCAGCAACTTTGCAGTCACAAGATAATGCCTCTCTGTAAAGCTGACCAACTCTAAGACTTTAGCATAGTTTTATTAGAAGACAAATAATAACTAAATAGCTCTTTTCTCAGGAAGGAAACTAGCTTGTATAGACAAAAGAAACCTATTCAAACTATTAGTTGTGTGAGAATCAGATCTTTCTCTGCACTGAGCTTCAGCATGCTAGGCTGTTGGTCTGGCCTCCTTAAACACTCCTTCCCGGGCATCCAATAGCACTTTCCTCTTACTAAATGCAGTACTGAAACCTGCCAGAAAAAGAGAGAAAGAGACTGTTCATAAAGTACCAACTGTGTGCTCCCTACAAACTGGCAGAACTGACTCTGCTTGCATTTTTAGATTAAAATCATTAACAGTGAAAAAGTGTACGCAGTTGGGTGCTATTAAACTGAATGCCATGTCAATGGAGAATTTCTATGAAGAAAAAGAACGAAGCAGGTTTTTCAATCTGACTTTGAATATTAACAATAAAGTCCATGTGGTAAAAAGAAATGCAGCAAAAAATGCTAATTGAATTCTCTGTTCAATTCCATAACACTTCTGAATTAGATCCTACAGGTTTACCATTCATTACGTTCCACGGCAGTTTTCCAAAAAGTATTTCTCATAATATTTTTGAATGTCTGCTGGTTAAATGTTAACAACACGCATCAAGCCTATTCATTTGCTTTCAAAATGAATAAACAGGCACTCCACTGTTGATTACCACATTCCTGTATCGCTGGAAAGCTGCCAGCTCCAGTATGTATATAACATTAGTATTTGTTTTTTTGCTGAGTGGCAGTCTTCTGCGGTAATTATCATCTTGCACCTAAAGTAAATATTATTCTCTCGTTGCAAGTAGAAATAAAGGATTGACTCTTCCTGTATTTTTACTGTTTGCCATCTAGTCCGTCCTGTCGGTAGGCTACGTGCCCATTAGACGTAATTCCTTGAGCCCTCGTTACTGGGGCCATCTCTTTTGTCTGTAGCCAGTGAATTACGAGGATTAGTCCCTCCTCAGAAGATCACCGGCGCAGAAACTCCGCGGGCCGTAACCGAGCAACTCGTCTCCAAAAAACTACCGGGCGTAAGAGTTCCAAAGCCGGCGCCCGGGAGCGCCGCGGGACCCCGGGCAGCGCTGCGGGACGGGCGGCCGTGCCGGGGGGCCCCTCGGGAGCGCCCCCCACGCGCGGGGCTTCACCCCGGAACAGGGGCGTGGGATGCCAAGGCTGCGCCGACACCGCCTTCAGCCCAAACTGCACCGAGTCCGGCAGCACGCCGGAACAACCCGGGACAATGCGCCCATTGATCCGGCTGAGCCGGCGCTGCCGGGTGTGTCCCCGCCGGGGGCAGCCCCTGCCCGGACCCCGCTCCTCGGCGGCGCTCGGGCGGCCGATCCGCCCCTTCTACCATGACAGCCCCGAGAGCCCTACTCCAGCGCTGCGATGGAGGTGGTCACCGACGCCAACACTTGGCTTTACCCTTGGAGTTAGTTTTTGCGGGACGTACGCACCCGCACGGCGAGGGCTCGCTCCAGCTCGGGGAAACTCCGCAGCAGGTGTCGGGGAGAGCCGGCGGGCGCCCCGCAGCCCCCTGCCCCGTCCCGCGGCAGGCTGCCCCGCTCCCACCTCCCGTCCCGTCCCGTCCCGTCCCGTCGGCGCTCACCAGGATGCCCATCACGTCCGCCCACAGCTGGGCGAACACCTCCGACGTGCCGCTCTCCGCCGGGCCGGCGGGGCCGTCCGCCCGCTCGCCCTCCATGCCCCGGCCCGGCCGTGGGATCAGCGCCCGCTCCCCGCCGCCGCCGCGCCCCGCCCCGACATGCCTCCCCCGCCCCGCTCCGGCCCGGCCCGCCCCGACACACCGCGGGACGGCCCCGCCGCCACCGCCCCTCAAACTTTCGACCCAGCGACAGGGCGGCTGGCGGTGCCGCTGCGGCGCAAAGCCCCTCCTCCCGCACCCTGCACCCCCGCCGCATGTGGCCGCCCCGGGGCGGCAACAAAGGGCCCCAGCGCCACCCCGGCGGGGTCCCGGAGGCTTCACCCACCCCAAAAGCCGCTGTCGGGACACGCGTGGTGGCCGGGGTAGCGCTTGTTGCTGCTGCTCGGGCTCCCCACCCCGTGCCGGCGCTTCACCTGAGTGCCGGGAGCTCCGTTTTCTGAGCACCGCGGGAAGAGCCGCCGGGAAGCGATGGGAGCCGCGCACAGTGCACGGCGGCAAGGGAAGGGGCGCCCGGGTAGCTCAGGTTTTAGTTTCCCTAGCAGGACCGCATTATTCTCCTGAGGAGAGGTGATCTGTCACTGATCGTCCTTGGGGAGGAACTTGTAGGAACGCTGCCTCCCCTCCGTCTGTGCCTCATGCTTCCTAACCCCTCTTCCCGGCCCCCATTATAGTCAAATTAAATAATTATTAATTACAGACAGCAGCACGGATGCTTCTGCATCCTTCTTGGGAGACTGTTAAGTGCCCATATATGCACACACACATACATGTACTTGTTGGGGAAGGCACATTAAATAGCAGTGGCCAAACCCCACTACCCATGGATAGAAGGACTGGCAGAGGTCAGTGGGAGAATGGCGCAAAGGCCTGTCCACCACCTCACATCCAGCTTCTCCTGTAACCAGCAGTAAGAAAATCCTTAAGTTTTAGCCCTTATTACTGAGCTTTAAATGGTTATATTCTTGAAAAGCTACTGTTTCAAGCTGCTATTTATTGGAAGTATCTGTCTGCATGGGGCGGGGGGAAAGTGACATACTTAATGGATATACAGCTGTCATGCAGCTACCAAGCATTTTGAGAACTCACACCATTGAGCACTCAGTAGATTCTCCAACATCCCTCCAGCCCTACTTGCTGCCAGGCTATATGTTACATGCCCTGCACCACCCAAACAAGTCTCAGACCCTGGCCTAGAACTTGGGCTCCCCTCCAGGCATCCTGTTCAGCCCCAGGGTCTCCCAACACCATGCACCCCTCAGCCAGCTCCCTGGCCCTACAGCTGACAAGGCTTTCACTGATCACACAGCATTGGTGGCCTGAGAGCACTGGGGCAACAAAAGATACCATTTGCTAACAGGGCTAAAAATAGTATCTGGAGAAGGCATAAAGGAAAAGTAGGGTGGCTGCACTCTTCATCTTCTCTCCATGTTCTCAGAAACACTCTTTTTCTGTCCTCAAAGCTAAGATTGCATATTTTACTTTGTAGGCTAGCACTGGGGAGAAAAGCTGGTCGAAACACTTCCTTTCTCATCAACTGCTACACAAAGAAAGGGACAAGACTTTTTTAAGCACTGTGTTCCTGCAGCTTTTGCTGGTGAACAGCACACACGGAACAGAAAAAGGAGGTGGAGAACACAGGCAGATAAACTAAGAATTATGCTGGGAGAAAGTGGTAAAACCCCCACCAATTACATAGAAATGTGCACGATTTTATTGACCCTCCTCTAGGATGCACATGTAGGATACACATTGTGTAATGCATCTTATTATGGACTAGTAATGAGAAATAATGAAAGGCCCAAACCAGTTATAAAATCTCTTCTAACTGACCTTTAAATTGTACATGACTATAAGCCTATGAAGTATGAGGATAAAGGTGAGTCAGTGAAGTCTCTTGGTACTGAGATGGCTTGCATAACTCAAAACTGGTTTAATTAGTTAGGGGTAATTTACTCAGTGACCCTCTGAAATTCATGTTGAACCACTTACAATAGTAATGTCAACCTACTTTAAAATATCTGAACAAGGCACACTTGATCTCAGGACTTAAGTATTCTGGGCTCCTCATGCACACTGTCTTCTGTACTTCATCTGTTTTATAGATGGAAGCATATTAAGAAAAAAAAACCCCAAAGGAACAACTTTGCAGCACAAAGTCTAAAACCCCCTCCTTGTGTCTCAGGCAGCAATAGATTAAAATCAAATAGGTGCAAGGGGCAACACCCCCACTTGCCTTGCCCCTCCCAGCCAACCGAGGTTATTGCTCCTGTGCAGAGATGACTACACCACTTACAGAGGCAGGTCCTGAATATCCACACTTTTCAGCCCTGCAGTATAGGTAACAGAAATTAGATTATAAATTGTGGTGGTCCAAGAGCTGCTTTCTGAGGTATGATGTCATCCCTTTTGTGGAGGCAGCAGCTTTCATCAGAGGAGCATAATGCATGGCTGTGTCCCCTCAGCCAGTTGACTTTAATTTATCTGAGACACAGGGCCTTTGATTTTAAGAAAGAGAGATAAGGAAAGAAAGATCTTGCAAAATCACTTGACTCCAGGAGCAGTCGTTTTGAAAAAGAAATAGACATGAGAGAATCAAAACAAATCCATGTTAGTTTACAATAGCTACCCTTTTCTATGGTCTTGCAACTATACTATTTATTCATTTTCAGACTTTCACAAGATGTTGTTTTTGCAAGACATTCAATGAATATGACAGGCTAAAATATTTCCTGCTCTTACCTGAAATAGCATCACCCCCTCCTTCTATATATCACAGAGTTCCTCTATTTTAATGATGCCAATGTCCTGCAAAAATAAATCCCAGGGGTATTTTACAAAAAACAGCTGCAACAAGAGTACAGGAGTTTTAGAAGAAGCAGAAACTCAAATCTTACAAGGGTTTTGAAGCCCAGCTATGAGTGCAGTATTTGGTTTGTTACAATTGCTCCCACAAAATTACACATTATTTGAGATTTGGCATGTTAGAATACAGTTTTTGTGTGCAGTTTTATCTGTTTTTGTTTACATGATGACTCAAGCAAACACCTAAGACTGTTTTCTAGAAGTTATGCTGGACCTCTGTACAGCTACCGGGAAGAAATAAATCCAGTCAATTTTCTGAAAGTTTTGTGACATATCACAGGAGCTGTGACTAGGTGTGTAACATTTGGAAATCTTGCAAAATAGTCATCATGCACCTTCAGGGCAGCACTAGGCAGGAGGGCAACAATCCTGAAATGATTCCCTTGTGTGTTGCACTTGCAGTGTGGCTACAAAGCTCCCTGCAGTTGTTCTTCTGCAAATTTCTAAATGGGAGATGGAGACAACACATATGCGGTCAATCTAGTTTTGCCAAGTTATGGCAGACACACTGTACACATGAGCATATCCTCCTATCACACCATCAGTTACATGTAGGGCTACAGTTAATAAGAACTCCCGAAATCTACAAAGCAGGCAGGTTTAACCAACTTGGAGAGAGCACTTGCCTGTATTCAAGAGAGATGGACTTTCTTCTAGAGGGATACTCAGAGCAGAATCCTAGCTCCAGGTTAAGGTGGCCACAGAGCAGCTCATCTTTCTCCTTTCTTTACTGATGGTTTAGGGAGATAGTCTTCGGCAGGACAAACTCTTTCTCTGTGAAAAGCACAAACCTCAAACACAAACCTCTGTACCTGTCACTAAGGCAATCTGTCTGCCCCAAAGTAGCGTGTGCCAACTCACCACAGTGTCATAGAAAATTGACACAAGGGTTTCAAGAAGACATTTAATAGTGAAAAATTGAAATATGCATCAAAATAAACTGGAAAAGCCAACATGCGCTATCATAACCAGACTATCACAACTACTGTCTCCCACATCAAAAGCTTTTAATCCAGTAAATCTACACCATAAACAACCTCGAGCACTTCGATATCAATTTTAAACTATATGCAAGAGGGAGAGATTGGATTGCCTTGGAAAGGGGATCATGCTCCACAAAGTAAATGGACACCAAACTTCATGGGTTCCTGATAGATGACCTGAGGGGAATGGCTTCCTGCTCAGAGACCTGGCAATTAACTCTGCATGCATGAACAAAACGCATGAGGTTTCTCAACATCACTAACAACACCCTGCCCAGTATATCAGGTCTAAATTGGAACATCAAAGCTTCAGAGAAATAAATAAGCAAGCCATTGTATGCACAGAGGCTGCAGGGAAAGGGAGAAATAAAAATTCCAGCTAGCCCCTACAGGTGACCCACAAAAGCACTAAAACTCTTAACACAAGCACATTACAATGCAACACACTATTAGCAGTGATTGCATCTCCTTTCGGCTCTCTCCCTCTTCCCCCTTGGTGGAGACCATCAAATTGAAACATGCAAAGTTTCACATCACTGCCTTTGATCGGAAATGAAACCCTTAGTTGTTGGAGACTCAATCCTATCAATTTATCAATATCCATCTTGAAAAAAAATTATCTCATTGTCCTTGCAACATCTTCCTTCTGAAGCATAATTTCTTTTACTTCTCTGAGCTCTGAGTTTAATTTTTAAAGTATTTTCCTTAAGAATTATTTAAGTAATATTATTATTACTGGTCCTTTGGAGTGCATTTCTCTACATCACCTGTACCAGCCAAAGGAGCCAGCAGCTGCTCTCCAAAAGAGAGCAGACATGCCAGCAGCTGCTCCAGAAAGTCTCTACTGTGGGGCAGGATGGGGACCCACACACTCAACCCATCAGCTGATCTGACAAACAGGCTGTCACTCTGTCTCAGACACTCCTAGTATGTACAGGCATAAACTATAAGAGTGCAAGGTCTATCATGTTCATTTGCACATCAGACTTCTATATAATCCAAAATGATCATGTTTCAGGATCCTCTGCCGGTTAGACAACCATAGAAAATATTCCTGACTTTAAAAGTTATATAGACAGTACTTCTCCTTATGGCTTTAAAATAGACAGTATTCAGACCACATACCCTATCCTGTACAGTCAGAAATTGTTATTTATTCTTTTAGAGGCTTAGCTGTCAGCTCCCAGTCTTAGAAGTATCACATCACAGTGAGAGCCGCACACTAATATGCCTAACACAAAACAGATGGAGGTAAGTCTGTTTAATTCTATCAGTAGAAAGCAGTTAGGAGCAACGAATTGCTTTATTCTGATAAAAGTCTGAACCCTCCTCATTACACCCAATCTATCATTCCCCTAGATATCAGTACCCTATCAGATTAAAAAATTAGAAGGAGGGAGAGAGATATGCCCAGGAAAATCATTCCAGTAGCCTTAATGTTTTGGGCTAGCACCACGCTCAGTAGACACAGAAGTACTGCTAAGCTTGGCAGGCTTCATTTGAAATACAGTGGCTGTGATTTTGCATGACAAATCATATAAGGAAAACAAATCTAAACACAGCAAGTATCACAGCCCTTCTGGAAGGATATCTTTTGATTCATAAGGAGAAAGGAAAGGTTAATATCCTTCCTTTCCTGCCCACAGATGTGCTCCACAAAGGCCTCTCATATCCTGCCCAGTTCCCCTTTCTGCCACAGAGCACAGCACCACATTTCTTAACCAGGAGGCAGTAGCACTATCTCAGCCAGTGGAGGGTCTCTGGGAGCTGGAGCATGACTGGTGAGGAGCACATATCCCCAAGGAAACCACAGTCATGATCCTGCTTATGTGCACAGCATGCCACTCCAAAACTGCCTGAAGATCAGGACTCCAACTGCCTCCTGTAATGTCAGACACTGTCTGGAGAATTTCCAAAATTTACTAAGACTATTGCTTCTCAGTGTTACTCACTTCTTTCTCCACTCAAACTCAGCATCCCCTCTTCTCTAGCTGCATCACAAAGCTATATTTGATGTTTTGTTATTTCCTGTTAACATTGAAATAGCATTCATTTTCTCTTAGCTTTCTGCAACACTTTTTAAAAAATGTTTTCTAAACCTTAATTAATTTTTCAGAAAGGATTTCAGCATCCTTTGGGATATCTAGGGTTAGTCACTGCACTGTCATTCACAGGAGCTTGCTCCACTGATTATGTTCTTTTTGTAAGCTCCTGCCAGAAGGGATGCATATAACTCTTCTTTATAAGAGACTTAAAAAACCCATAGAGACAGAACTATTTAGCTCAGTGTCCTCTGACTGCTCCCATCCCAAATAATTGTAGGACTGTGGAAGTGAAAAAGGCAAAAAAAAAAGCCTCAGAACTGGGAATAGGACTTCAACCTCTCCTTTTTCCAAATGCGGTACCCTTTGATTCCTGTGTTGAAGCTCTCTGTGAATTACTAATAAAAAGAAGTCTGATGATCTCATTGTAAAGGATATCATAAAAGCAGCATAAGGTACAACTCGGTAGTGTGTGATAACTGTGTATTTCAGAGATGCTCAGTTCTGACATAAGAATCACACCAAGTCGGCTGTAGTAAGCTGGGAAGAGCACCAAAAGAGATGTCCAGTCTCACAGAGAGGCACTTATATTACTACTCACTTTGTGACCAGCACATATTTTTAAAATAAGAATGGATGCACCTCAGAGATGATGCTTATTGCATCTCCCTTTGAAAGGGAAATTAGCTTTTCTAAAAAGTAATACTTCCTGGAAAAAGACCCCAAGAGCTTTCATTAATTTCAATTTCATTATTTGTATCTTTGCAAAAGCAACCGAATATGAAATGCAAATTTAGATCTTTAAAAAGAAAAGATATGTGCCTTCTATCAATATAAAGATAAAAATTTACAGAGTTGCCCTTAACAAAATATTACAGCAAATTACATGTGACACAAACATGCCAATGTTGGAGACTTGGAAGAAAACAAAAAAGGAAAAGTTGTTCAGCCTCTCTTCCAGAACTTCCAGATAACTTCCAGCCAAAAGTCACCTCTTCCATACTCCACCTAACATCCGTTCCCCAATTTGCCAATTAAATATTGCCCCGAAACATAACAGAGAACAAATTTTTACTCAAGTGTTTCTTTAAAAGTTGATGCGCTCCCCCTCTTCACCACCCATCTGAACAAGCAGAAAACAGACCTCACCAAAGCCTGACTTTCAGTCCCACAAGGATTCAGAACTGAGCTCAGATGCTGCACTTTTTAAGTCTATGTCCTAAATCACATAGATATATTAGTAGTGAAGGAGTAGGTGGGCCTAGTTAATACAGAAACTGAACAATGAAACCTGCCTGATGATCTCAGCTAGCCACAGGTGACCATATGTGATAATTTGATGTTTGCCTGCAGATCATGTCAGCCTAGAGTCAATTCTCCGTACTGCAGCCACTCAAGAAGAATATATTGGCTTCAACCTCTTGTTTCAGATCAGTTTCTGCTGGGATAACTCCTGCTCCACCACCAGAGCTCCTCCTTTTGCTTCCATCTCTAGAAACAGCTCTCATAAGTTTTCTTCCCTCACTTTGCACACAGCTGCCCTATATTTCCTTTTAAATGGTTCCTGCCTGTTTTCCAGAGTACCACATCAGACTAAAACATGGGTGTCTTCCCTATCTCAGAGCTGTACCCTGGGTTAGCTGACCTGTGTGCCATGCAGGAAGCCCAGATGTGTACAATAAGAGATAATTTATGGGAAAAAACAAATGGCAGTTGACTAGCAAGCAGGCAAGTAGTTGGTGTTGCACATGGTATTGCAGTTTCTGTTGTGATGCTAAGTGTTCAAAACTCACAGATGTCAGACACCCAAAAATTACACTTGTATTTAAATATAATGAAATTTGAAAAGTAGGACTTCTTGAGTGCTTCAGCTTCAATTGTCTTAAGTCATCAGGGTGCACTTAGGTCACACCTTCATCCTTTAATTGGAAAATAAAGCCCAGAATCTAAGTTTCCATTATTTAAAAAAAACCAAAAAACCCAAAAAAACAAAACAGCAGCAAATTGATTTTTTTACATCACTAACTGCACGTGGTAGGATGTTAAATAAATCATCAAGCCAGTGATGAAATCAGGAGCAATCACAAGACTGTGAGGATGTGGTCAAGATGATAAGTATTCATTCAGCTGTGGCTGTAAACACAGGCATAAGCTTGATTCACAGAGCCTGTGCTCCTCTGAAGAAGCCCTACTCTTCACTACCTTGAAAACTGTACAATCAATCGTTCCAGACTCTCTCTCAAATCAGAGTTTCTAATTGCCATTAAAAAAACAATATATATTAAAATCTGCTCCACACTCAATAATAAGAGGTAAGAAAGGAGTGGAGAATCATATCTAATCTGTACATTTCAGTATTCCTATATTGTTAATGACATGTTTCACTTCATAAAACTTCATTAAGTAACAGAGAAAAGGGAGAAACATCTCTACACAACCAGGCACACACTGTGCATTTTACATCCATAAATTCATTGAAGGGGCACAAGACACTTATTACTTCTGTAACACAGCGAGGAGGGGGAGTAATTCCAATGAGCAGCTGCTTCCAGCTAGGGCAGCTCAGCTGGAAAGGAGAGGTGCCTGTCAAACTAATTAAAGTGAGAAGAAGCAATCTATCTGAGACTCCAGCTTTTAAGCACTGGCCAGCTCACTCCCAAAATGTAACTTAAAAACAAAAACAAACAAACAAACAAAAAAGGACAAGTGAAAACAGGCTTAAGCATTGCTGAAAACATACCTTCAAGCTCAATAAATATTTTGGTAGGTTCATGAACAGAAGGATTATTGTGACTGTGGTGGTGTGAGTGGGAGGAATTTACCCTCCACAACTTAACCAACTGCATTGATGATGACACAACAGCCCCTGAGGGCAGTGAGCTTACTGCACTGGCTCCACGTTGATGAAGTTTCTTTGTTTAAGTATATGTAGGGTAGGCTGGTATCTCTAGTTCTCGGAAAAAATGAATCTTCATTTGCAAAGATTTAATAATTAGGCAATTCTGTTTGAAGGCCAAATATACTTCTTCAGTACCATGTGTATCCTGTAGTAACATATGCCTAACAAAAAGAAAGTGAGATTTGGGTTTTTGAAAGTTACTAATACACTTGATCCCTGAAGTGCATCACGCGTTCCTTATGACTTCTGTGGGAAGATGTGATTTATGAGAAGAAATTTAAACAAACAACTGTTGCTTGGCTAGATGAAAGTTAAAGGGACTGGAAAGGATGCATGAAGGGTGTGTAAACACCAAGGGGAAAGTCAGATTGCTGAAGAAAGCTCAAGAGGGTGTAACTCGGGGCAATGAGATAAATGTATGTGTTTTTAAGTCCTGAAATACTGGCTCATAAAGTGATGACATTATTTGTATATACAAATTGGTCATTGCAAAGTCATTGTTGTTTGTCATTGAGGACAGAATGTGTGAAAGTGAATTAAAAGGAATTAAAGAAATTTGCTATATTGGTGAGGGGCCTATGAGAGAGCAGTAATAACTGTGTCTTGGGGACAAGCCAAGTGACCTAATGGAGTCACTCTATATTATCTGCTGTCTCTACCACTGAGAAGGCAGCAGCAGGGATGGGCAGTGAGCCCACAAGACTCTGGGCTAGATACAACCCATGACTTAATTTCACATGACTTGCAGTTACATGAATTATTTTGTGTGGTTTTAATGGATAATTCTAAGGGGTGCTATCTGAGCAATTGCCCAAGAAGTCTGAAAAGCCTATGTGGCCCTTAGATTCCCCATGGTTACACATGAGGCATTTAGGGAACACATAAGCATGTGGTCAGATGCCAGCAAGGCACTGCGTCTCATGTAGATGATTTTCATTACTCATCAAATTTCAGGTTTTTATATAGAAATCTAAAACTCCTGGAGAAAAAAAAAATATATTATTTATTTATTATATTTGTATATATAAACTGCATGAGCAGGAAGAGCTAAGAAAAGACTATCTTTTGACTTGTCAAAAAGACAAAGTCTTTACCTCCTAAAAGCATTCTCCTAAAACATGCCATGTTGTGATACCTTTTTAACTCCTAGTATTTTCCAGGTTCATACTAAGAGATATGGACTTTTTATGAATAGAAAGAAAATATAATTGTTCTTTTGGGTAGCTACTTAAGAGAGTTTTCAGTGTATCAAATATGATTTAAGCTTAGGCCTTTTATTGCCTGTACTTGCCCAGCTGGTGCTTATGTTTGTCTGCAACCAGAAAGTAATTCAAAGGACCTAGTTACTCACAGCACCCCCAAACATGCACAGTATTATCCTGATCTGTAACGAGATTTCAGTGAGGGAAGAACAGGTTTAAAATATTTCCACATGTACTATTTCCCAAAGTAGTGTGTATGTACCTAGTAACAGAGGTTAAATAGCTGAATTGTTTTATATGGATGTATGAGAAAGGACAGGCTTCACGTATGACAGACAATTCATGGCAGTGTCAAAGGCTAAACAGTATTAGAGTACTTAGTGTGCCTGGTAGTTTCAAACAAGCTTAAACTGTCCATGTTCATCCAAGAATGCCCAGGCTTGGCTTTAAGATACAAAGATTTTGGCAGTAATAATGGCTACTGCCTCCATCTCTTGTTCTCACTCCTGTGCCATGGTAATTACAAATGAGGGCTCCTGAAGAGGAAGGTTCAAGGGGGCTAAGGGAGGGCAATCATGGGGCTGGAAAGACACACGAATGAGTTATATAATGTTTCTTTTTCCACCCTATTATTCTGTAAGAGTTTTAAACAGACAAATGGATTTGACAAGAATTAATTGTGTCAACTCAATCTAATTTCCTTCTTTGGAGGATAATTGGTAGTGGATTAGAAGTAGCAGCAGATGGAATACATATTGAATTTAATAAGGTTTCTACCTTATTCAACACAGCTGATACCATTATGAAGTGGTACACAACTGGTTGAAAAAAACACTTTCAGAGATTAGTTTTCAGTAGTTGGCAGCCAAAGGGAAAGAATATATTGAGTGGGGTTTTGCGGGGATCTGCTCATCAATATTTTAAATAATAGACTGGACAGTAGAATAGAGAATATGCTCACTAAATTTACAGATGACAGGCAGCTCAGAGTGCTTGAAAATAACTCCTGAAGATGAATCAAAAAAGACATCTTGCTGCAGAACAGCAATTTTCATAGGAGGACATACCCAGTACAGCCAGTAGGATACAGAACCACATTGCAAAACTTAGCAATCTATACGCTGCTCACCAAGCTCAAGTCTTTGCCTGGAGTACTGCATTGTATTTTGACCCAGCATGCCCTAAACATCAAGATTTACATGGACTAATGGGAGAAAATACATAAGACAACCATGTAAATGAGTTTACAAGCAGAAATTGAAAGGATGAGGATGCTCTATCCAAGACAAAGGAAGATTTCCAAAGAATAGGATAATCATTTTCAAACACATAAAAGCTTTGCTTCACTAACAAAAACAAACTTCTCTATCTACTGGGGATAGGGCAAGAAAGAACAGGTTTAATTGCAGCAGGGGCGATGTTCGGTTAAACACTAGAAACAGCTTTATAACTGCAAGGTTCATAAGAGTAGTGGAATTGATTGCCTGAGGTCAGTGTGGTGCCTTCATCACTGTCTAGCCTGTTCTTGAGAGCCTCCCAACATCCCATTATTTTGCTACAACAGATTCTGCTCTGGGGGTTGCAGTTGGTGAAATAACCTCTTCAGATTTCTCCAGGGTTTTGTGTTTTTTGGTTTTTTTTTTCCCCTTTCTAAAATACTTTTTTTTTGTATTTTAGTTCTTTAAAGCCAGACTGTGAAAGCCCTGTGCACGGCAGCTAGCACTCACTCAAAAGGATACCTGAATGGCATTCATGCCACACAGCAAGCATACAATGCTGCAAGTTAGAATTAGAGTTTACAGGTATCAAGAATACCACAAAAGGGCATTGAAATGCTTTGTATGCCAGTGCCACAGAAATCATTGTCGCATGGAGAACTGGAGAATTTTTATACAGGTTATTTGTAAATCTTGTGATTTTGATAGTGAACTGAAGATCTGTCCCAGAGTTTGTTACCACCTGGCCTGCTCTTATTATTAACATTTGCACAAGATGTTTGAGTGGTTGTGGCAGCATGTAACTGATATGACTGAGGATGGCAGTTGCCAGAGGGACAGGCTGCTGCACAAGGAAGCCAAGAATCTCAAACTCAGTATGCCTTGTAGCAATAATTCTAAAAATTACAGCTGCTCAAGCGCATGGGGTTTGTTAGTTCATTTATACTCCAACTGAAATGCATTAAATATTTATTTGGATATTCCTAGCCCTCTTGGTCATATCCAGTGATGAACACTATTAATTACAGCGACCTTTCAAAAAATGAAATCATCACCTGCTTTCTCCAAAGAAGCAATTGCTGGGGAAGTGTATGTGCCTTTTGGGATTTAAATGCAAGAAAAATGAAAATGTGACTTTTGTGTGTAAACCAGAGCTGCCAAGGAGTATACAACCTCTAGCAGAAGTTACAATCAAAACAGTTGCTCTGTATTTTTTGTATGAGACATATGCGTGTGCCAAAACTGGGCATGATGGTGGCATTCCAGGATCAGCAGAAATGGTTGGAACATACGTTCTTCTTTAAGACCTTCACCTTATTTCCTTTTTGGAAATAAAACCCTCATTGTATCTGGAGTCCTAAAACTGGACATTTGCAAAATCCCTCCTTTGGGAGTCTGAAATGGGCAGGAGGCATGGAGAGATGTGCATTCACACATCCCTAGAGACAGCATTTCACAGGCATCTTCATGTTTTCTACATATATTCCATTACGTCTGTCATGGGATTTCACAGACAGACAGCACTGCTATCTATACTAAAATATATGCACACAATAACATCTGTGTCTAGAAATATATGTAATACAATGTATGATAGCCAAGTCAACAGCAAGTGACCAAGCAGCCAAAATGACAAATTCAGAAGTAAGAAGGTATGAATTCCCAAGAGGTTTCCCAGGCCAGTTAACGAGTTATCTCTCTCACTCTTCATCTGGCAGTGAGTTAAGCAAGTTGTTGATGAGGAAAAAAGTGCTCTCGAAAACTCCATGACCCACACTTTCCAAGGCAGGATGCATGGAGAGAGTGAGTAAGGTTCTGTCAATTAGATACAACTGTAAAATGGCATCCCATCTGCTATACAAATGTCAAAGAACTCCTTGGCACCTGTCTGGGAGAAAAAAACCTCAAAAAACAACAACAACAACAAAAAACCAACACAAAAGAGCAAGACTTTACCACAGGTTTAAATACTCCTGCAACACAAAGGACTCTTTGTGCTAGAGCTTTCTGCAGCAAAAGTCATTTGGAAAAGTTTGGAATATTTTTTGAAGCAGTATTTTATATCAGAGGGCAAAAAAAGAGAAACCCTTTCCACAGTTCTGCTTTACCACAAAAGTCAGAGTGAGTTTTGTGACTTTGAAGGTGCAGTAATTGTAGCTAAAGACTCCAGTGATAGGAAAACACTCCCTCCTCTCAAATACAAATTTTGAAAGAGGAATGCAGTTGGCAACTTACATTTCATGTATCTCATTTCCCTGCCAGAAGGGTCTAAACACATTCCTAGTGCAAAAGATACAATGCCAGTCGTAAATCACCCACTCACTGCCCCGGAAACAAGAGCAGTGGAAAGGAGCAGTAAGAAGTTTCCTTTCTCCTTCAATATCCAGACAGGATGGGGAGAGCCAGTCTGTTCTCCCTCTTGCACTGAATGTAGACAAGGTCTTCTCTGAAATCCTAGTCCTCCCTTCCTGCAGCCTCTCAGCATTATCTGTTTATGCTCACTTTAAAATGTCTGAAAATCAATCCAATTTGCACAAACCACAGAAAATTAGTGTTGACATAGATATAAAGAAACGACCAAAGCTTCTGAGAAGAGCTTTTTTTCCTTTTTTATCCCTATCTTCTATGTGAAAAAACCAACTCAATCTAAAATCATCAGTGCTTGGACTTTACCACAGCTGACAATTACCTAGACAGCTGTGAAAGGAAGCTCCCTCTTTTTGCAGCAACTTGCCCTTACTGCCTGAACTGTCACAATGCCAGCCTTCCACAAGTCTTGTAGTCTTATTCTTGTAGTAATAATGAGTGACAATGTTACCAAAATTAGTGTTACCAAAGTCAGAGAAACATAGGAAATAAAATGGGACCTTTGTCTACACATAAGATTCTGGAAAGTCTAGAAGTACAAGAATAAATACAGAATTAGGAAATGACAGGTAGTGGGACCATGATGAAATTTTTCATTACAAGTGTCTATCCAAATAGATCTTTTATGTTGTGCCAGTTTCTTAACAAGTTTTGCTACTTCCTTAAATATTATTTAGCATCAATTTAGTGTTTTACAGAAGCCTCTGGACACCTCATCTAAAGAACAAGATCTTTCCTATTATACTAAACACTGCATATAGATTAAGAGCATTTTCACTCTGCATCTGAGTCAGAAATAGAGGGTCAAGATGCAAAAATATGAAGTTATTTGCAATAGAAAGCACAGCAAACAAGTAATAGAGCCAAAAAGGAAGTCAGGGTCTTCTCAGTTGTGGTCCAGCGCACTGCCGACTGGACCATGCCATACTCCTCATGCTGTAAATAATTATGCACAAGTCCAGGATACATATCATATGCTCTATGACTCTAGGAAAGCAAAGATATTTTAGAAAATGATCCGTTTTGCTGGACACCTTTTATATAATGAAGCATAACAGAAATAAACCTGCTAAAAACATTACAGCAACAACCACAGAAAATACACAGCTGTAATTCCACTAATTCCACACTAATTCCACACTCTTCTAAACGGGAAGGGGAAATGCTCTGTAATAAAGTCTCAAATCATGTGAAGACGTGGGAGTGTTCACTGGAAAGTAATATTTCTGTATTACAAAGAGCATCCAAAACGCAGAGTTTCAGAAGACACTGAAATATAAAATAATTTTCAAGTCAGGTCTTTTTTTGTGAGGAAACGACATATTAGAACTAAAAGCATTATAGTCTGGAGAATGTTATCAGCACTGTGATTATTGTGTAAGGTAGCATAGGGACAGTCATATTTCAATTGTATTTTCCATACAAAACTATATTAATGATAATTATAGAAGTAGTGGGTACTATATCACAGGGACTGTGGTCATCATTTACTAACACAGTACTAAAGATGAAGAATCACAGAATATTTAACTAGAGCTGCACTAATACAGGTTTATAAGAATCACAGTGATATCTCTTCTTTTCAGGCTCTCACATCTTTCTGGATTTCATGTTACCTCCCCATACTGAAAATTATATGGCAATATGGTGAAAGGGGAGAATGAGAAACAAGACATTCAGAATAATCTAGCTCCTGAAGTCCTTTCCATATCAACATCAATGGAGTAAACAACTGCTTTTGAAACCTCTATTGCTAATCTTCACTGCTTAAATAGATAGCAGATACTTCCTCTTATTTACTAGCAGAAATGAAGGTAACAAACACTGTGAATTCACCACTAATTCCTCACAGATTGTTTCTGAAGCTGTGGTTTTCCGCTTGTGGTTCATGGACTTCTGAGGCCTTACTAAGTATCTTAATGAAGTCCTTATAAAGTCATTAGGAAAATGTCTTAGTTTTAATAGCCTTAAATTCACCACACGGATTTGCCTCTGTGCCTAGACATCTTTAAGAACACAGAAAGGTTGCAAATCTCTTTTGCTGAGTTTCAACCAGAGTCTGAAACGAACTAGATAAGTTACAGTGCAAGATCAATGGTCAAACATGCAGAATATGCCACTAAACAATGGTATGTACTAATGGAGGCCATAGCTAATGTATAGGAACTGTTGCAAGCAAAAAGTAGGTGGGATAATTAGTTATTCTGGGGCAGTTCAGTAGTCAGCTCTCATGGCAAAGTCCTAGCAGTCAGGTGACTAAGTAGCATAGAGGCCCTCAAATACATATACACTGCACTAAATTGCATCATCTTTAAAGTAAGGAGGAAGAAGCAATCAAGTGGAGGGGGCGGCTACAATATTTTCAAGGAAATGACAAACATTCTTTTAAGAGATCACAAGATTTTTCTCACAAGTTTTTTTAATAAAACTACCTAGAAGTTTGTTTCCCTTTGTTAGAATCTTGAGCCTCTTCCCTTGCTGTTGTTTGTCAGCTCTTCAATTTGTCAGAAGCCCAGGCACACCCTCTCTGTGTGGGAAGAGCTCCTGCTTAGGCTCCTTAGTGACCTCGGTCCACCCATAGTTCTGGCCTCTTTCAGGAGGTGCAAAAAAATCTTCTGTTACTTCAAAAAATGGAACAGGAACAAATGCACAGAAACAAACCCATGGCTTCCTTGGGAAAGACAGACAAATTCGGATAATAATTGGGCTAAGCAAGAAGGCACAGGGGCTCCATCAGTATTACCTTAGACCCTACCAACTAGTGTAGAAGATCCAGCAAAGGAGAGGGGCACATATGGACGTGTGGGCATATGTGCACACAGACATGTTTGGGCTGGATGCAGAGGCTGTGCAGAGGACACTGCCAAGAATGCTCTGATTTCTTTGATCACAGGATAATGGCTCCATGACAGATTCCCTGCTATTCTGCTGTTATCCATCTAATGAAGAAAGACAGAAAACAACAAAGTGAACTAAATTCTGATTTAGTGATGGAAGTGATGGAAAGGAAGAAAAAAGGCACAAACTCTGAAGAGGAGAAGGAGGGGAAAGAGATATTTAGGTTCACTGTAAGGTCACAAGAGGGACAGGAGCAAATAGCAGCTCACTCTGGCCACTATATTAGAAGCCTGTGTGCTAATCAAAGAGCCATGATGAATAAGCCAGGAGGAAGTGTGTATCTTAAATCATAATGAAATATGAGATTTAACTGGCATAAGAGAAACTTGCTGGGAATTCACAAAACTGAAATACTAATATAGAAAATGCACAGCTTGTTTGGGAATAATAAGCAAGGGAGAGGCCTGCAGTTGTATTTCAAGGGTAACCTTCACTTGTTCTAAACTCTGGAAAGAGAGCAGAAAGCCCAGTTAGTTTGAGGGCATTAATAAGAAGGGAAAATAACAGAAGTTCTGATACTGTTCAACACCTACTATGGATTACTACATCAGATATAAAGCAGGTTGAATAAGGATTGTTTATGAGTAGTGTCACACCTGCTGGTTAGCAGAAAGACCTAACTATCCAAATGATGCTGAGACACAAATGCCATGGGCCGCTAAGCGTACCTTTGGTACATAGGTGAGAGAAAGTGATCATGGCAGAGGCAGTCTGGGCATGAGACAGGGAGAAAAACTGAGTCCTCATTGTCACCGGAGGTCACCTGAGTGGTCTGGGTTGTTGCTGGCTCACCAACCACTCACAGGGCTGCCCCACACTGCCACCCTGCTCTGTGATGCCTCTGCCCTCCATCTGTCTTAGCCACAGACATCAAAATCCTCTTGCCACGCAAGTCTGGCGAGGCCAGTAGCATTGATCCAGGCACAACAGTACATATGGCTAATGTTGCAGAAGACAGAAAAGAGGCAAGTAAATGCTTATCTTTATGAGCCAAAAGTAGGCTTCACTGGGGCCACACTGACCTTTCAACCTGACCTAAATTTCCAGGAAAAACTGCTCAGGAACAAAGAGTCACACCACTATTTGCAGGCACATAGAGATTTTGAGGTCACTTGCCATTGTGAGAAACTTTGCAAATTATTGTCAAATAAAGTTAATTTTTGTTCAATAGTACAATGATATATCTTACAAATAAGGAAGCAGACGAGATGTATCTCCATTTTTACATGGTTCCCAATGCTGCTTCATGTGGCATATTCATGAAGAGAACGGCCCACAGGAAATGGTCAATGCATGTCAGTGCATGACAGGGAAACCATAGCCAAAAGTATTTATCATTGGTTCCTCATCAAACTGGAACAATGCATCAAGACATTTTGACACCATACAATATTTTTACAGCATTTTCATTTAGGAGCTGTTCACATTTTGAGTCTTGTGACCAAGACATCCGTTTTGAGGCTCCTTCAGGGCCTCAGTAACCATCCTCTCCAGATCATGACACTCAGCAGCAAGCCACAAGAAGTGCCTGGGCCTGCAGAGGCCAGAAAAAAAACACTGAAAACCATGAGTGAGTAAGAAAGGAATATGTCCTCTGATGAGGATGATGCAATCTGATTTCTGAGTTTTCAGATTGCAGAAAGCTAGAAGGAACTGCAGGCATAGCATGATTAGATATACAGATGGATATGGAAATTGGAGAAATAGGCTAAGACAAAGGGGAAGCAGTATGCAAAAAGGACATATTGTTGCAAAATACTTCACTTGGGAAGAAACAAGTTAGAAGAATGAGCAGGAGACGGAAGACAGCTGGCCCTGCGGCAGTTCTCATGAAAGGATCTGAGGGTTAAGGTTGAACATGAGTCAACTTCTTTCTTGCTGTCACAGAAAAGCAACCATTATATAAAGATTTACTAACAGATGGCACATAAAATAAATCTTTTGCTCCCCTCAGCATTGCAAGACCTCCATCATCTGGGCTATGAGACTCATTGCTGACACTGCACTTCAAAAAAATTTGAACCAGTTATGAAGAGTCCAGAGAAGAATACCTTAAATAACCTAGAGGCCTAGTTATTAGGTCTACAAAATCTGTCCTTCTAAAAAAACCAACTGTCTGGGAGTCAGTGCTAGCTCAGTTGGAAGATCTTCAAACTAAGAATTTATGACAGTTGACATTTCTTTGCCCCTCTATAAACACATGAAGTTATGTGGACAATTTTTTTTAAATGGAAATGGAGAAGAAATCAGGGATTTCAGCATATTTCAAATACTGAGAAAAACCCAGCTAGCATAAAAAGATAGAAAAAATATATTGGGGGAGAATCGCTTAAAGAAGAATTCTCATTATTCAGGAAACCTAACCTAAACTTGTACAGCTGAGATCAAGAATACTGCCTATTTACAACAGACTATAAGAGGAAGAAAACTGAAAGTATTAAAGGCGTTCTTCATATTTTATGAAGAATCGTAGGATAATGTCCAGTTTCTTTCTTTTTTTTTTTTTAAATGATTTTATCTTAAAACGGGCAATCTGCATGGAAGAGATATATAATCCTCCCTCCATAGTGATATCTTCATACAATGTTCAAGTGGCATATTTCAAATTCACTTAAACAAAATTTATAGCACCACTACAGTGTATTTCAGTTTTACTTACTTTGTCTACTTTGTCTGTTCAGAGAAATACATATTTAGTGTCAGTCCCTTTAGGGCACAGCAGTTCCCACTGAGGCAAATAGCATAAGTCTTCACCAACCAGAATGACTTGAGTCCTACTTTTGTAAACACAGTTTTCCCTAGTGAGTCTTCTGAAAATGTAGGGACTTTGAAAATATATTTTCAGTACTTGTGGATGGGGATGCAGTCTGTATTTATCACCACTGAAGGAACAGGGAACTTGAACAGTCCAGAGTTTTTTTCTTTCATTTAGAATTATTATGCAACAGAATATTACCCCAATATGTGAGATGATTAGACTTGTGAAAACCTGCTTATTTAGTTGGAACAGGAGTCTCTTATGGAACTTTAAAAATAACTTCATTGAGTTCTACACATAATTCTAGGAATTAAGAACCTTAAGCTCAATTTTATACCACCTACTATAAAGTGCATACACTGTATAGTACTATAAATTATACTTTATACTTTCAAAATTTTTAGAATTCATTTTCCTGAAGATTTTTTTGAAAACTAGACATACAACTGAACAGCTTCTGAGTTAAAAGTTACAACTAGCTTATATAAAAGGCACTGCCACTAATATAGTGACAAGTTCTCATTTCAGTGCCAACAAAGAATGATATTTTCACAAGCTTTCACATACAGAAAGTTTGTAAATCATGCAAAAGTTCCAACTGAAAACCAAATGTTTTCTGATTTTATTTTCCTAAAGCCTTTTGGTTGGACACCTAATTTAATAACCAGAGAGTGAGAAGGGAATATTCTGTCTTATTGTGCTCTGGGATCTTAAAGCTCAGCATGTTGCTAACATCCGTGCATCATTGGAAACAGGCCTTGGATGCCCCCGGGCACTTTTTTTCACATCTTGACTGCATTTTCTCAACTGAATTATCCCCACCCATTTGGCAGACGAAAGGCTTAGAGGTATGTTCTGATTCAAATACTTTACTTTGTAAAGGAAAGTCAGTCTTAATTGAGATTTCATTTCTTGTACCATCCCTGGGAAGTACTAACAGCTTCAGTCACCCAGTGAATCACTGAAGTTTCTTTATGTTCTCTGATATGGGTGTCCTGAACAGAAAATTAGATCTAGACCTAGTGAATACATAGGAGCAACATTCAATTTCTCTTGACTCTAAAACAATGTGAATAGGTGACTAATTAGAAGATGTAGCAAGTGAGAAACAATCTGAATTCAAGCTGAATTCAAGAAGCAAGTTTTCACTAGTATTTAAAGCAGAAAGAGAAAAAAAAACAACCCTGCATGACTAACTTTCTATCCACATCCCACAGCTCAAAAGTTTGTATTTAATACTCTCTTTACATTAAACATTCCTTACCTTCATATTTATCCACAAATTTTATTTTAAGGGATAAATTGAAAGTATAACACTAAAATCCGACCTGCAATTATAATTAACCGTCTAATTTAATGTCTTACCTTTCATGATAGGAAGGGAGCAAGCAACAGAACTCTTCAGAAACAGTAGTATCAGAAGTATTGCTTCTGTTTCTCAGGAGGAAACCAGTTTTAAAGTAACTATTTGTTTTTCATCAAACATTCAATGCCACTAACTACTAAATTCATCTATAGTTAACCACGATAGATTTCTAAAAAGCATCAATGTAATCTGAATGTAGCTTGAAAATACAGGTAACTAGCTATAGAAATACATGAGCATGGAGTGATCTCAGCGACTTACCATCTGACACCACAGAACAGCAACTGCCTAGATGGGGATTATTGAGTTAATTCTTCTTTAAAGCCTAGACTATTCTCCAAAGCATCTGTGCTCAGTTCTCCATCAACTTCCAGACCCAGCAAGGTGAAAAACCCCATCAGCCATCAAAGCAGCACTTCATACTCCAGATGAAAAGCACCAGCAAGCCAATCTCATTCCTGAGGAAGAGCCATGCCTCCTAAAAATGCTGGGTAACCAGTCCCTAAAATATAAAAAAAGTATACTGACGGGTACATACAAAGACTCAGAGGAACTGAGCTAAAGACCTTGCTGACTCCACAGCACTACATTTCAAACAAAGGCAGAGCCACCCAGCTGCAGCCCTCCCTTTGACAAACATCTTTTTCCTTTTCTGCTAGACTTGTGTCACTTCCACCACCACATGCTGGTTACCCGCTGTTGCTGACTTCCAAAACACCGATGCGGCGGGTCTGTGCCTAGAATGCAAGGGCTCTCCAGCTTGAGAGGGGAGCAGCCAGCCCTGCTGCTCAGAAACACCTCAGCATCACCCTGAGGGTACCTCTCACCCAGAGGTTGTGGGCTCAGCCCTGGTGCCCAGCCCGGGCTGGCTCCTTCACAGCTTCCCCTTCACAGCCTGGACCAACCCGAGTTCTCTGGTTATGAAAACGGCTGATAAGGATTGTACCGCCAATTTGTTGTGGCCCTCTGAATCTTATCTAGGACTAAATACGGCAGAAGCTTTGTAACTGTGCAAATGAAGCTGAACTTGGAATGCAGAAAGCAAGCAAACATGTTGAAAACTGTAACTTGTTCCTGTACATATACATACACAGACAAATTTTCCTTAGGCATATGCCTGTACACACTCATGGAAGTCTTTAAATGTTAGGCCTTTAGAAAGGCCCCTGCATATGATTTTCTAAAATACCTTTTTAATTCTATTTGGAAGCAAATTAAAAACCAAAATACTCTATCAAAGACATATATCACTAGGAGTTCAAAAGGGGCAAAGTAATTCTGAGATGGAGTGCCATATATCAAGTCTGTCTGCACTGCTGTAAGTCACTGGTGCTCTCTGACTTTGCCTTTCAGATTAAAAATATCTTGATGTCTTTCTTACAAGAGAAAAAACAGCATTGATGTTTTGGAGTACTGAAAGAGCAGAAAACCATTTTCTACAGATGATGATGACTGTGGTGATTTAAAATAATTGCCCAACATTTTATTACTTGCATAAGCTCACCTTTGCAGCTCAGCATTTCCTGTGTTTGCAAAGCAAAGCTGTGCTCTGGCAGCAGCAGCTCTTTCCAGCTGCTATGGGTGGCATTTCCATCTGCAGCTATTAAATTGGGCAATTCCTGGAGGCTCTGGTCTACATGAGGAGAAAGAGGGCCTGACCTCATATTGCAGGGACAAACAGTGCAGGCTAGAGCTGCACAACATCCCAACCCCATCAGCCATCCCTACTGCTGTGGAAAGAGGAATGAGGGCTGAGATTAAATGAGAATGAGGGCTGAGATAAAATGAGATGCATATTACAAACAGCCACAGTCCTCAGGCTCCAGGACAGGGATTTACACCCACATTTCCACTCACTGCCAGTGGCCTTGGGGCCAAAGTGAGCAGAATCAGCCTTAGCCCACCTGACCACAATGTCCAAGGGAGGTGAAAGGCAGAAGCACGGAGGGAAAGGACAGCAGGTGAGCTGAGGGTGGAGGAGGGTCAGGGGGCTGTGCCCAACAGCTGAGGATCCCTGGCAGGAAAAACACGGGAAGGAAGCAGGAAACAAGCTGTTGCCTCTTCTCAGGATTTCATTTCATGTCTTGAGAATCTCCTATTTCCATTAAAAGAAAAGAAAGGCCCCTTGTTTACTCCCTCTGATATCAGAGAAAAAGATTAAAGTGAGCAAACTTTAAATGTTTCCTTATGCCTCCACAGGGTTTAAAATTTGCAAAGTAAATATGAAGAGTCTACCAATCTATTTTTAACCTCATGATTCAGTCTGATTCAAGTATTTCAGATGTTTGTACATGGTCACAGAGGGAATAAATCCTTTTTAACAAGAATTCCACATGCTTCACGTGTGCATGTGAATTTTATGTATGTTTAATGACAAATATCCAATTAGACATGCACATGCATAAAAAAACCTGGTGCAACTCCCCCAAACTAGGAAATCAATAGCAGAAAATGGACAAAAAACTATGCACTCTGTCTTATTCATATGGCAGTGTCATACAGAGATGATTTTTGGTTTTCAAGTTGATCAATTTGCCCACTGAAAGCAAAGCTTTACAACCTCTGCTCAATGGACACAAGGTCAGAAAGAAAAGGCTTAAGCATCTAAATTTTGAGTATGAGAAAGAAGTAAGACAGTGAATTACCTTTAGCTATTTCTTCTACCTTATATACATTGAAAATAACAAATGCATAATACATTTCTTGAGGATATTGTATTGCCATCAGTCTTGTGTAGTGCATTGCTGAGGACAGTCTCACTGCATATGCTGCCTCTGCTATGTATCAGACAATAAAGACATTGGGAGAAAGGGACTGAACTTCTCCCAGGGCCACACAAGATGTTCCTGCAGCTGAACTTGGTATCCCTGTGTAAGCAATTCTGTGTGTACCCCATGTTCTCGCAGTGTGGGCTTCTCTAACCCCTCCATACCACCTGTGTCCCTATGTCCCAGGTATCTGGATCCATGAGCATGAGGCATTAACCCACATGACCCTTTTCCTCCTATTGTGCCTCCATTCCTTGACCCTCACTGGATGCCACAGCCTGTTCTTGATACAATATTTGTATGTTCCCTTATCTTCCCTCTCCACATCTCCTCACAAGGACAATTTACTGCTCTCCTGTAGCAGGATCTATGTCTGTTCCCATTTGCCTCCCTTGCTGGATGCCTTTTTGAGCTCTCTTCCTCATTTTTCCATGTCTCTCAGACAAAGATTTTTTAATGCATCTGACTTGCTTACCAGAGTTCCTCATGCCTCCTCCTCCCCTCATGCACCCTTTTCTACTTGCCGCTCTTGTGCTCCGTTTTCCTACCTCCTGCTGCAAAACAACAACACTCCTGGGCATCTGGGCATCAGCTTCTCAAACTGCATGAAGACACTAAGTGGGGAGGCTGGTTTGCTGGTTGCCATTAATGGATATGACTCTCAGCCACTTATTTATTTATCTACCAATAAAGTTATTTTGTTATCTATTACCTGTCAATAATGGAGAGATGCTCTGTCATTTCCTTTAATTTCTCCACTGTCAGTTTGTTTGCCTCAGGCCAAAACCCCCAATTATTTAAGACCGTGAGCTGAGGTGGTCACGCAATGTTTATGCCTTTAAGAATAAATCTATGCATTGTTTATGCATTTAAATATAAACATAACTGCATTACATGTTAAATGCATTTAAACAATTCTGAAATGTTTAAATGCTAGAGATTTGTAAACAGAAATGGCATCTAGTGGAAGGAAAGATCTTCCAGACTGCCTTGTTAAACTGAGGTTTGCACACAATCTTGAAAGTGGAATAAGGATTTGCTCCATGTGTTCCCCTGGAAAATGACAAGTGCAGAGATAAAAACAGAAATGGCATGGAACAACTCAAGAATATAGGTCTCTTTCACACTTAATCAGTAACTAACAATTTTTAAATATAGAGCAATTTTCTACCTAGTGTTCCTGATGTGCTCTTTCCAGAAGCAGGATCAAGATTGCTAATTTGATTATGATAACAGTGCATCCCATTTCAGCAATGATGGTGTTATTGCTTTTCCTTTGCTATGGATGTCAAGATCTGAAAAAATAAGTGTAAGGAGAGTGTGAGGGTTTCAACAGACCCTCCCTCACCACTTCCACAGGCAGGGCTTCCCTGCAGCCATACCTCCCCCACCCAAGGAAATGCCCTAGAAGGCTTCCTCAGCCAGGTGAGGAGGTTACCATGCAGATTAGACAAAATCTGTACTCCTTGACAGGGAGTTTGTGTGCTTTTAGGAGTGTGTAACTCTATATTCTTTTGATGCAGCCGTGAAACATCTTCAGCAAACTCAAGGGCTGTTTCTCACACATAGCTTGCCTTTGCTGGAGGAATGAGGAAAAGGTTATCTCCAAGAATCCATCTTGGCTTTTCTGTGTCCAGCAGATGGTATGGATTCACAGTCCAAAGGACAAGAAAGAGCTCAAAATTCACCTAATGCGATTTTTTTTTTAGCCTTACTGAGTGTGAGACTTGCAACAAAATTCTGTCTGAAAGCCCTGACAGCTTCATGCAGCCCTCTGTCCATGGGCTCCCTCCAGAAGCCCCTGCCTGGTGGAAACAGTCAGGGCAGAACCCAGCCTGACAGCCTGCTGCAAACAGGGCTCACTGCTCAGCACGCCCAGGAGCACCAGTGTGCATCCCTGCTGCAGCCCACCCAGCATTCTCCTGCTTAAATCCCACCTAGGGCTGAAATGGAGAGGGAAGGAAATACACAGATGCTACTCTGTATTACTGCGAACACCATTGTCTGGCTAAGAAAAACTCTGTAAATTGAATGATCCATGAGTTGGTCTTGGTAAGGAATTGGTTATGGCTTCTTGGTTATTAGTCTGCATAACAGTCCTGGGTGAATCAATCATGCAAGCATGTAAAACTTTAACGTCTGACTGCTTTAAAAATACAGCTGTGTTCAGGGACCAGGTTACAAAGTGCTTCCAATTTGTAGCGCCAATGGGACCTTAAGAATATCCAATAGGCAAGCACAAGCCCTAGGCTGTCTCATTTGTATTATTCCTTGTTCTGCTTTCTCTTTCTTTTTAAATAAGGAACAATACAAAGAATGAGAACTCAAAATCCAAGTCATGCTGTCAGGAAGAATAATAGACCTATTCTGTACAAAAATGCCTGTATTGTTGGTTTGTTTACTTCATCTGTTTCATGGCCATGCTGCTGTCAGAGCTGTGGAGACAAAGCCCCAGCTCTGCTTCTGGGTGCTGGGCAGGGAGATCTTCCCCCTCTGCTGCTTTTACCAGGGTGGCAACAGAAGTCAGCGTCAGAGCAGTGCACTCCAGCCACCCTCATAAGCAACACTGAGGGCTGGAGCTGTGAGATAAATTGGAGACATCCTGGCTTCCAAAAAATCCAGCCCTTCTACAAAGATCCAATATCTCAATGGCACATGGGGATTTATAAGCAAAAAGCCTATTAAGCATGCAAGGGAGTTAGGCATGGCTAGTACAGCTCTGCACATCTGTGAGGTGGTTTAAAGCTCAGTGTCTTTCACTAGAAGGGCGTCTCCAAAACTATACTCTGCTTCATGTCACCCCAGTAATGACTAATACACTGTTGGAACATCTCTATTAGACTGATGACAAGGAGGAGGTTTTAGAGAGTCCCAATTCAAATAAATAATTCCACAAAAACAGCCTGTTCCCATACAGCTATAGCAGCCATAATCCGTGAGGAAACTTTCTCATCAAAATAGAGAATAACAGTCCTACATGAAATCTAAACAAGGGTCTAAATAAGAAAACAAAGCAAACGGGTAAAGGAAGGGGTAGATTGCACAATCTACAAAGAAAGAATCAGCATGGTGGGATGACATGCATATTAATAGATGTCTGGTTTTTTGTGGGTTCTGATCTCTTTTTATATCTATTTTTAAGCAGTTTTCTCAGTTTCTGGAATGATAATTAAAAAAAGAAAAAAGTTCCAGTCACGGGTTACCAAACTACAAGAGAAATAATTATATCTGACTGGCAACTTAAATCCCAGAATGGAGAAAGCAATTTCCGAATCTCAGAACAGCTTATGGAAGAAACAATCCTGCTACTTTATTCTGATAATTTTTAAAGAGGACATTCTCATTCTAGTTAAGCAATCTGAATTTCTTAAAGAAATAGCATCATAGCAGGCTACTTTGACTAAGACAGGAAGACAGGAATATGTGCATTTTCATAATCATTTTCTTTAATTGCCAAGAGAAACTCTAAATTGCACAGCACGTTCCAAGCCTCCCCCCCCACCCCCCCCGCCGGACCCCAGTGCTGATGAATTAGCTGTGCTGCTGCCACGTTTGTGAAACAATGTGTTGATAGAGTGGATGGAGATGATCTCTGCAACACACAGCGTAACACAGAGGAGCTGTAAACAAGGCAGGGACCCAAAACAAAAATACCAAACATTTTGATGGTAAATCTGATTTAGTTGAGCCAGCTTCATGCAATGTTAATTTGATTCAGTGTTACAAAAATATGCTCTCATGTGAAGTATTTTCAAATGCCTGCAACAATGTTAGTGTGAAAAATTCTTTAACTCAACCAGTTCATTCCTAGACGATGTTTCCTGCCAGCTACATTCACCACAAACGCTGTCTGGTAAATAGCAGCTGCAAAGGAAGGATAAGGATGCCAGGGTACACTTCAGTAAACACTCCTCAGTGGCTCACTATATCCTGGGCCAAGCAAGCTAATATACATTCACAGCCGTATTCATAAATCCTCAAACGAAGTAGGACTTTGCTTTCGTAACTTCCCCGAAGGTGAGGACAGGAGATTAAGGGCATGCCCGTACTTAGTGCTGCCTTTGTGGAAAGGGAGTCAGCGAGGCGCAGCCAGCTGGGCCAGTGAAGGCATTTGTCTCGCATGGCTGTGGCTGTGCTGCAGCGCGTTCTTGCGGCAGCACGCTGGGGCACATGGGGGTGGGCACAGTCCCCTGCCACCCATCCCGGGCTGTTCAGGCTGTGCCCTGCCTTTTGACTGGCAGCACTGAAGTGCTCAGGCTCAGACATTAAAACTAGCTGTTCTCATGCCTCTTCTTGTTTCCTCATCTAGCCCGTCTTGTTTTCTGAAGCCAACACCTTTCCCCACAGGCTGCCGGGCAGTAGGGAGGAAATAGGGGTGAGGGCTGTCCTCTGCCACAGCCAGGCTGGCTCAGCACATACCCCCTCGGCAGCGCCATAGCGGCACCTATGAAGGATGAGGCTGCTATTGAGCAACACTTCCACAAGCTCTTGCCCAGAAGCGGCTCTCCGGGGAGGACGGCTGGAGCCGAACAAGCCATGATGACCAGCCGGGGAGACTGCTGCAGGCGCCAAAAACCAGAGGGAGAGACAGGGTTTCCAAGAGCCACACCTGTGGGGGTAAACACACTTGCAGGGCAGGCAGCTCTCCCTGGGGAAGAGATTGCTGCCTGCTGTCGTCATTGCCTCTCCGCCAGAAGTTATCAGTCCTGCAAAGGCACTAAGGAAACTGCCGGTGTGAATGGCCCTAATCTGCTTTTTCTGCAGCCCCTGATAACCCGGGGAGTGGCCGAGCAAACAGGACTCTTGTCCAGCGCCACAAGGAGTTGAGGTAAAACTGCCTTTCATCAGCACAGAGGATGCAAAAGAGCACGATCTACCCATATCCTGGTGCAAAGTTATTCTAGAGATAGTGACTAAGCACCCTATAGAGCACTCACTGAAAGTACAAGTACAGCCCCTTCCCAGTGGTTTTAGCCGACCACAACTCATGCAGGAGCCAGATGAAGGGATGGTAGCATGCATGCAGAGCTATCCAGGAGCTCATTTCTCTCACTGACTTTATGCTGCTGAAACCTCCCCTGCCTTCTTCCTGGTATCTCCAGTTATACAATTGTTTCCCAAGATGGCTGTGTGCCAAATTGTTTGATTAACAGGCAGTGAGCATGTTAGGAAAACTGTTGCCTGCAAAGAGAAGAAATGAAAAAGAGAAATAGCATTATCAGAAAGTCATATGACAGCTTCTGTCACACAGAAGGAGACATGTTAGAGTGGTTGAGGGCCTGGTCTGTAACAGTTGCAGAGGAATGAAAAAAAAATTATAAAAAAAAATTACAAAGAATTAAAATCTTGTTGCTGCCTCTCCTCCTCCCATTTCTCCCCTTTCCCCCCAGAAATAATGAGGGGTCAAGAAGCAGACACATGAACAACACTTCCAGAAGCTCACAGGGAGAAGAGCACACCTAACCTCATCACATCATGGCTATAACCAAGTGAACTGCACAGGAGAAGAAAAAATGGCAAAATTTGACTATTCCAACTTTACAAATCTTTGCTTCAGAAAACTCTGGTACATCAAACCTAACACTGTGTGAACATCAGCTCCACCTTCCCAGCAACAGTCTTGGACAATAAATGGGAGGTGTCAAAATGAGACCAGTGTCTATATGGGTTGGGGTACCCTGGTCATCAGTATTCCATTCCACAAATTAAACCACCTAAACTCATATACAAAAGAAACCCATGCTCCATGGCTTAGAAGCTTTTTAGCAGTGATAGCCATAGTCATCAGTGGCACTGCTTGAATAGTACCTTGTGACTGAGATTTTAAAAGGAATTGACAAAAGCCCTGTAAATAAGAGCAAACTCTCCCACATACAGCAAAACAAGGCTCTCACTGATAGATACCAGGGGAAGGAAGAAGGGAAAATGTGGTGATATCATCACATAAAATAGAATTACTTCTATGCTGCAAAACTTTCCAGATTTTTTCTCTCTTTCTAGCCACCTTTCATATTTTAGGTTGAGGTGGTTGAACCTACTAAGAACCCCATTTCCAGTCATGTCACCTTCTTCACAGTTTACTAACATTTATTACCTAAAATATAAAAGTCCAAACAGTTCAAAACAAAGAAAACACAGGTCAAGAGAGCTGAACAAAATTGAGAATGTGGGAGGAAAACAGTCCTGTGAGAAGCTGCTTCAGCACTAGACAAATAAAATCCCCTCTCCCTGGATACAAAGACATAACTCTTATTTATGTGAATGGGAAACATGCTCATGCACTGAGGGGGGAATAACTACTATAGATCAGCAGAATGACTGCACTGGAGATAGCTAAACCCAGACTACATGTGCAATGAATGTGAAAATCATTTCAGCCATCTGGGCTACGTAATTTTTCACAGATGCTTTTGGAGCTGGACGGACCATGTCGACTCTCTTTTCCCTGACATTTCTTCAATGTTTGCAAATTGCTTTCTGTGACCTGTAGGACGGTACTCCATAAAAATTTAGTCTGTTCCTTTCTGCCATCATCCCAAGTGTTCAAACAGACCTCTGCAACCAGTTTTCCTTCCAGAAGGATTCTGCAAAACACCCTGTTCAGTTGGGTGCGACACCTGGCAGGTATTCAATAATATGTCCACACAGATTACAGTACAACCACCTCCAGAGACATCTTCAAAAACCTCAAATAGCAAACAGCTTAACTCATCATGTAAAAAGCTTTTTCTTGGGTATCTAAAAAATACGCAGCCCCACCAACTCATTAAGATACAGGGATGCTGCTTTCAGTTGCTGTAGCTACCAAAATTAACCATCTCCCCCTCTGTAGAAGAGGACCACCACAGAAACAAAACAAGCTCTTAGTACTTTTTATTCAGCTGTAGAGAAAACATGTTAGACATCATGAGCTACTGTCAGTAGAGTCTGTCAGCTGTATTTTAACCAACTGAATTTGGCTGGGGAAATTCTATGATTTTTATTTTTATTTTTTTTTCATTCCTGTTGTAGCTCTTATGCAGAATATCAGGCTGTTGTCACACAGTGTGCTAACTCTGGTTCTAGGGCACAAGTAAAATAAATTTAGCTAGCTGACATAAACCACTGAACCTGTCCAAACCTACATTTCTGGTTCTAATTTGTTTTAAAGTATTTCTGAAGGATAAATTTTTTGTTCTGGCAGGCATTACTCCTGACCAGGAACGGTCTGTCCTCTCAATCCAGCATAAACAGAAGACTGAAATACATGCTGTTTTGCAGGTTATTTTGCGGGCTAATTGAGTAACCATGTGCCCAAGTCTGATACAGGATACATCTATGTTGCCAGTTGATCTGGATCTGGGGTTGCACAGACCTGATCTTAATGGTATAATAAGTAGGATGGATGTTTGTGGGACCTCAGTGCTTGCACCACCCATTCAAATGGTCAGTTTTATTTACATCTGGAGGTTGCTTTTTAAGAGGCACAAAGCTGCTTCTCAATGGTATCCAGCAACATAATGTTGAACAACCATAACCAGCAGGGTTCATAGCACTGAGAACAGCCTGCACAAATGAAACAGATCAGGGCGAGTCTCATATTTGTATGCAATGACTTCCCACTTTTGTACAGGTTCTTCTTGCACACTGAAAGCAGCTGGCAATCTAGATCTATGCTTTTGCACCGCATGCAGCTGAGACTGTGATTCTTGGAGCATTTCTCTAATGGCAAGGATAGTTTAAACAGTCTTGGCTCCCCTTCTTCTTTGGACATTGGTGTCTGCCTCACTCCCCTCTCAGTGCTCTGCCAAAGCCAACTATTTACTCAGCTGTGTGCTGAAATGTTTCAAGAGCTGACCTGGGCAGGGAGAAAAAAAACCTGAAAAAAAAAAATTCTAGGCTATTTTTCTGGCTGGATCACTTAGGTGATCAGGTATATCACAAAGCCACATGAGTACTTCTGGCATAGCCTAGGTTGGAAAAGAGGAAAGAAGGCAGGCTGCTCTATGGGAGGGGTAATTCAAGCAGTGCTGCTCCTGGATGTGGACCCACAGCTGAAGCACTCTCCTAATGCCCCTGAGAAGTGGGATTTGTGGGTGCAGTTCAGGTATTCATTAGTAATAGCTGAGCTCTCTTTTTAAACTTTCTCTCCATCTCAAGGGGATGTGTGGGGAAACAGGCTCATGCGGTTCTGCTAGAATGAAGTCAAAGCCTTGTAAAACTAAATAAAGCTGGACATGGTTTTTATAAGCTTGGTAATGGTGCCCTGTGGAAACAAGCCATGATTACAACCATGGCAGTCTCTAACTGCATCTTTAAGCGGCGTCCCAAGTCTGCCACATGAGTATTTTTGAAGGGCTTTGAAGCAAGAATGATCACTGTTGTTAAGACTAAGCAGTTTTATATCTTTTAAACTCCAGCAACCAATGAGACAAAACTAGGTAAGCATTTCATATAAATCTGCAGGTAGCTGAAGAAGTTGAGTCTTACTCTGTGACCTGTCACAGTTACTATCGATCTTGGTGCACAAAACCAACTACATGTAACAGGCAAGCCTGACTCATTGCATTTTCTCTCCTCATTTCAGAAAACTGTCTTGTGCCTACTTGTGTAAGGAAAAACTAGAGACTGCCTAAGAAAGAAGATATCTTTAACTTCAAAACTACAACTTCACTGTTTTTTGAAATAACTAAAGCTTATTAGGAAATAAGTCTGACTCCTGAGGTTAGCCAAGTTCCGAGATGCTTTAGTTCAAGCCCCTTCTGCTGCAGCGAATATTGCTGGTTAAAATTTCCCAGTATCTCCTTGGAGAAAGGTTCCTGTCTCAATGGCAGGAACTGTTAAAAGGACAGGGTGCTTTTCTTGTACAGTGTTACAGGCCACATGACCAAGTACAGCTGAAGCCTAACCAGCAAAAAGAAAAGGTGGAAGTCTGAATTTCCGTTCATTTGGAATATGGAAACACACTTTATTGAAAGGAAGCAAGAGGTGTTGGACAGTCCAAATGTTTTACAGCTAACTGAATCAGCCGCTCTCACTCTTTGCAATGTGTATCAGTTTTGCAGGTGGGACCTGGAAGACTGTGGGAAGAGGAGAGCAGCAGAAATACAGAACTGAATGGGACAAAGATCAGGAATCCTCTAAGAGGTGCACTATAGTTGTTTTTAAACGTGTTAAACAGCAAGATCATATCAAACTATATAATTAAAACATATATATATTATTTATATATATATATATAACTAAAAACTTGCTTTCCTTCTACCACAGTTCACAAACAGCAAATAAATCACAAGCACTACAATCCCCTGCTGGGTCATTTTTTTACTCTTTTTTTTTTTTTTTTTTAGTCCAGAAACAATCACAGACATGCAAACACAGCACACAGAGAATTCATTGCTCTTCCTGTTGGCTGTCTTCTTCTTTGAAATAAAATACTTCTAAATAAACCATCACTCCTACAACAATCTGTGATGTCTTGTAGCATTTAAGGACTTCTGAAGGAGTTTAAAAATTACACATAAACTGATACTGATGTATGATTAAGTGAGACTTCTGCATCCAGCACTGAAACCTAATCCTCTCCAGGGTAGAACACAGCAACTGTTCCCAGCCAGAGCAGCATCCCACTGGCCCTGATCAGTGCGGAGGTAAAAGCAAGCAGTGACCCTTGGAAGTCCTCAGGACCTGGGCAAAAGGTGCTGCCCTGAGATACTTTATTGAATGCGGGGCTGCAGGGCGGGGTTTCGCAGTCCTTGCAGCAGCACAGCTCCCTGGCTTGCAGGCGGTAAGCGGAGGGAGTATCACTTTTGGCCTCGCAGGGCCCCCTGGAGCACGGGTTCAGAACTGGGACAGAGGAATAGCACTGCCCGGGGGATTCTTGCTCCCTGCTGCCGGCCGGCAATTCCTGTGCCAGTTCACAACAACTTGAAGTATTCAGCTAGATTTTGGAAATTGTCTTGCTCACCCACAATACTCACTGCATTGAGCCTGCTTTTTAAGATTAAAGTTTTTTGGTCTTGTTTTGGTCCTAGCAAACAGATACGACCTCAGCTACCTTATCTTCCTAATTAAATCTTACTGGCTTAGTATTTTGAAGTTTTAATTCTTCCATTTCTGAAATCATCACCACCTTCTGAATTTCAAAGTTACTTTAAAAGAACAGGAGGATGCTGCATATCCCTTTTAACATGCATTTGATGTTATCTGCATGTGCCTGGTCCCTTGACAACTTCATCTGTTCCCATCTCACTCGGCAAAAGAGGTCTTGCACAGATGCAATTACTTGACTACTAATGTTTTATGTGCTACTCTCAGAAGCTGGCAACAAACAGCTGGCCTGTAATGCACATACCCTAGACTGTGGACATCCCACTCTCAAATATTGTAGTTTGCACTCCCCAATGTCCTACCGTGGCTTAAATAACTGTGTAAAAGGCAGATTTCAGGGCTCTTTTTCTTTTTGGAGTTTCGCACCTCCTGAGTATATGTTTTCAAAGTCTTTGCAACAGCAATGGCTAAATTTTACCAAAAATGCAACTTCTCATTTATTGTATTTAAATGCAAGCTGTCTTTCCCAGGTAATCACTATACTCAGCAACTTGGGATTAGTAAAAATACCAAATATCATGTGAAATGTAATAAACCAAAAAGAGACAACAATATTCACCATTTATTCTACACTCCCACTGTTGCTCTTGCCAGTGGATCTGGGCCAACAGTTTGGGTAATGGAAAACATTTGCAAAGAGGTCTTCATGCACGAAGAACACTTAACTTTTCATATAATGGAATTCAGCAATACTTTCCTGACAGTGTGGGGCAGTGCTTCTCCAGTGAGGTTTGCTCTGAGCACTTGCACAGCCTTACGTGACTGACAGAAGATTTGCTGGCTTAGGAAACTACTGCAATAGCCAAGTCAGCCCACTGCATTTTTGCACAACAGGTAGGAACAACTGTTCCAGAGGGGATTTTTTTTTTTTTTTTTCCCTTAGGGATGGAATTTCCAGTCCCTAAAGAATAAAAAGATGTATCAGCCACTTAAAAATATTTTTAAAAAAGTTTGGTTTTTTTCTCCCTGGATTCCTTACAGAATACCTTCATAAAATTATCTTACCAGCTGAACTTTGACATTTGAAGAACAGCAGTAAATAATGATGCAGGGGAAAGTGAAAAGCTGTATTTTTTTAAGCAAGACTCAGAGATACATGAGTCAAAATGTAAGTCACTCTTTGGAGTAATTACTGGCTTAAGACTGGGCAAATACCTTCCCTGTACTTACATATTTTATACTTGAATCAAAGATCAACCTGAGCTGTAAACTTCCTTTGTTTGGAGCCTAACAAGGAAGTACAGTAGATTAACTGTAGGGACCAGGGAATGCTTTGAACCACACTTCAGGAGAAACCTAAAGCAAACATGTACTATAGAGACTGCTAATACCTGTAAAGATTTTGTTGTTTCTGTTTCACTAACAATGTTAACTGCTATCAGGTGTCTAATATGATTAAGGTGAGTGACAAAAAGGTGAGAATTCAGGTCAGATTAGGAAAAAGAAAAGGTTATAGACTACTTCGGTAAATTGCACATTTTCCAACTGCCCAGTTTAGGTTGAAATTTACTCTAAGGAAGACAGAGAATTGTCTGAAGTGATCACACATTATTAACACTGCACTGAACCCTCCTAAGAGGAGGCTGGCATTGCACAGACTGTGAAAACACAAACACAGCATCTCGTTTTGGTGCCTTCCCTTTAGACGGCACTTTATTATCTGTCTTTTTGTCATAAATTTTAAAATGTCACCAGTAATTCCTTTGAAAGCTCTCAAATTTAAATTTGCCTTGGGTTTGACATTTTGAAAAAGATTACATCTCTTGCAGACCAGAGAAGTTTTGGCTTTCTCAAAGCGGTAATTGCAGTGATGCTCACAACAATGGTAATACAGAGAATAAATGTGACTTATCTTCTAAATGCATGTCCAAATGTACATATATTCTGAATTTAAAAAAATCGATATAGTTCTAAGCAAGCAGAGACTGAAATTACAAGACTCTTAAAACACTGCAGAATACAATAGAGTGTGTAATTTACACTTATGTTCTTGACACTTATTTGTCTATAAATAAATAAAGGAAGAAAAGCTTTCTGATAGCTGGTTCTAAGGTACTAACCTGCTTTCAAATAATTTGGCATTGCTGCTAACTAATAAAAACATACAGAGTATTAATCAATATACATCATCTATTTCCCTTTAGAAATGCAGAGATGATAGAAATCTTTCAAAAATTATAAATAAATGTTTATTCCTGAAGTTAATGCATGAAAAAATAAGTGCACAGACCATTTGTCTAGGAATAAAATAAGATGTTTCACATTGAAAAAGAGAACATTTTTTTTCCCCCAGAAAAATCTTCAGTAGCAAAACCAGTATTCTACATATGGATATTCATTGATATACAGAATATAGAAAGTTTTGGTGATACTGTTAACAAAAAGTCATGATCTGGTTTATTGTCTTTATTCTCCTACGCTACATTTTCCAGTCAAAACTAAAAAGCTACTCTTTATTGAGTATCAACTTTTTGAAAACCTGAAAGAATGCATGTTGTTAGTACTGGCAATGTTACCTTTGACTGTGGACAGGACCCCACTATTGAAGGTGGTTACAAATGGACTTAAGCATTAGGGATATTCTCAGCCACTCTAATGGTGGCTCAACACCCACAAAAACAAAAATTCCTTTAACCAGCCAACCCATCAAATAAGAAATAAAAGCCCCATAATGGTGGACAAAATCAGTAGTCTTACAGCTGAATGTAATAATATGATTACAAGTGTAGTGTAGAGTACCCATTTTTTTTGATGATTAATAAACCAATGTCTTGTTCTGAAAAGATGCTGGAAAGTGCAGTGGTGTCAGTCTAACAAGAAAATGACATATGTATTTCAGGACAAAAATCTGGGCCGTCTCAATTCAACTATTTATGTTATTGCAATTAAACTCATGCTTAAATGCTGTATCCTGCAAGTTTGGGCTTTAGTTATGTTAGAATAGGAAATAAGACTCACTCGAGTATGTGGTGTTACATTCTGAGCAAATCAGCTTGTGAATTTATCATAGTAGATTTATCAGGGTTTGCAGCAGGCCACTCACCACTGTGCCCCGGGAAGGGCTGGTGCAGCCAGTTCACTACTACTAAGCAAAATTTATGTGGAAGTTGATGTATTTTTCCACACAAAACCTTCATTATCTAATCTAATAGATGACAAATGCAGATTTCTCAGGGAGGAGGTAAGGAGACAGTGTCCTTCCCTGATCTTACAGATACCCATTAAACCTAGTGGTTGTGATGGCACAACAGCCACATCACTGCATTGTTCTTTATTCCTACCCTGATCTATATGGCACCTTCCTTTGGTCTGTTAGGGAAAATGTATTTCATGTTATTAACTTGTACCTGAATAATTTAGTAAAACAATACTTACACTTTTGGCTATTTGTCTGCTAACTATTTATCTGGCTCTCTTATTTTAGAATAGAGTGACTAATGCCTGATGCTGATCTGCAAAGCATGCAAGGCTAGGAGTAACTTGTGAAATTCTGGGGATTTTGCAAACATTTTCAACTCAAATTCTGTGAATACCAGGTAATCCTACACACACACAAATAAGGTAACTACAGAGAAAGCAAATAAAATAAATGTAAAGGGGGTATTTTTTTTTCCCCTCACAAATGTTGTCATGTTTCTTCTGTAATGGCACACACATAAGCTTAAATTAATGATAACAGTGCAGTATATTTTCTATAAAAACCCAGCTTGTGCGCTGGTAAAGCATTCAAGTAACAGTTTTCTTCCTTTTACATAAGTAATGCAGAAAGACTTATCCGAGTACAAAGAGCACATCCCTATCTCACCTCCAAGACAACACTGTCTCTCTGGCCTTCATGCCCCTCTGCCACCACAAGACTGTCAGCACAAGTGCCAGTGAGTCAAAAACAAGGAATGTGTCTTTAACTTGATCAAAAACGAATTCAAGGAATACAGCCACCAAAAGTTAAATTTCCACTCCTATTGATTGGGGATGATCTGGATTTTCAGAGGTGGAAGAGCTATCTATCAATCTACTTCCTTTATTGACCCTTGACAACCCATTACTCAAATGCTTTGAGGTACTGGTAGTCTAATAATTCTACCAATCAACAATTTTGATACTCTAGTGTTAGGTGAAGACAAATAAGCCACCATAAAAAAAAAAAAAATAAATCTGGCTGATTCTAAGGAAAAGATTGTCCCATGGTAGTCTGCAGTCATTTCTGGCACACACAAAAATCTGACATCATTTAAGGGATGCTGGCGGGTTCTCAAAACAAAACAAAATTTTGGATCCTCTAAAGAACACATCACCTCCTGGTCAATATATTGTTGCTTTGGTTATGAGAATCTCATGCAACATAAATTCTCTTAACACCATCACAATATTTATGATCAATGGACTTAGAAAAAACAAAGTGGTAGCTGTCTAGATCAGATTTTGCTCCCATTTTTCCAACAACAAACAAAGTTTCCCAGTGACTCTTGCCCCAGCTTTCCAAAATCTGTTTAGCTTTCATTATTTCTCTTATAATGAATCAACAAAAATCCTTTTTTCCACTTTTGTCAGCTATTTGGCTCCCTACCCTTCATGTGGTTTTAGTCACTGGATGTAGCTCATACCTCCTGCAGGGAGTCAATCTTTGATTCACAGCCTCATTTCCTTAAAAATTAGGCTTATTGCCTCCCACGATCTTGTCCTGTCCCAAGCAGGTCATCCAAAAGTAATCAACAAAGTGGTTGTCCCATCTCTGCTAACGGCTTTTTGAACTCAACCTATATCTAGATGATTCAATTTTAATTTTTGTCACTGGTGTTCCAGATGGCAAGAAGAGACTTCATTTTACATGAAAATGCCAAAACAATGAACTGAAATAGCAAAGCAGTGTAACTCTTTTCTTTGACTTTTTTTTAAGGAAGGTGAAACAGTCAAGGGCAGCTTCAAAGTAAATGACTAGCTACAGCAAAATTCACTGTTCTTTCTCTGGCACCTCAGCATAAGCTGATCCTTAAATACATTCTCCTTGTATAATGATTACAGTATGCTTTACATGATTTTAAAAGTTTGAGATAGTGACATGCTGCATTTTAATTTGCTAAAATGAGGCTTCCTTTCATGAAGAAAATTAGGTCAATCACACACATGTTTAAAATGAGAAAGGGTTATGGAAAAACCTATCTTTCTATGGGATTTTAAAACAAGAAGTTGTCCTAACTACTGTGTTCTCTTTATTATCTGAGAGAGGTAAAAATACTCATGATGTAAATAATTTTTTGGTTTGTACTCAAATCAGCTCAATTCTGAGTAAGAATTGTAATATATGAATTACAAATATGTGTTGGCTCCACAGAGTTGTAGGCTCTTGCACAGTAAGAGCAAATCTAAACCACAATTTAGAGCCCAATATGATGCTATTGAGGCACCGGCATGATTAGAATGGTTAGGCCATATTTTCAGCTGGAGAAGGAAGCAGTGATGACCATTTAACTGACTGAACATCTACTGCTTACATGGGTGAGGCTGAAGCAGAAGGCCCCGATGCTGTGCAGCACATATTTCCTGTGTAGTCCACTCTTTAGCACATGTTATTTCTATCTTATTCTCCAACTAACAGTGTGAGGTATTTTTAAAGAACAGAATGTGTATCTTGTATATCTCTGTTACTCAAAGGAAGAAGTGAATTGCTTGTAATTTCATCGTATTTTGTTTGAAAATGTACTTCCCAGCTGACTCATTTCCAGCGTATCAGTGATTTTGATGTAATGCTTTTTAATGTAGATCTGTTTTCAATTTAGGACAGATGAAGACTAATTTTTTATTTTTTTTTTCCAGCCATAGAGATAATCAAATCACTCTTAACATGGTGCATAAAACAGAAGAACAGATTCCCTTGCAAGACTTACTTAAGATTCCATCAAACTGTCAGTAAGCATTTGGGAAAATTAAGGCTTATATAACTAACCAATTTGAAAGAAAAAAGATCGTGTTTGCAATGTATCTTCTTAAAAAAATAAACAATATGTTAAGCACTGCCATTAGGTCCCAGACACATTGTACATTTCAAACGTGTTCTAACCAGATCCTGTGATTATGTTGTAGTGTATTCAAAAGGCAACACATTCCAGAAGCAGTTTATATGGTCTTGCAACCCAAGTCCTATTTTCAAAGTGGATTTAAACATTGTTTCAGTTTTGAAAAACAGGAATGGAGCTACAAAGGCAATGGAATCCTGTTGAGTAGTATAACTACTCTAAGGTTTCTCTCCAGCTTGAATAAAAACAAAAAGTCACAAATGGGACTCCAAAATTCCCTTTTCTGAAAACTGAAAAGTGCCATATATTTAAAAATATCCTTGCAGGAATAGATATGTCATCATATTTCCACAGGACCATTCATGTGTGCTTTCTGCCTTCCTTCTCTGTAGGACTAGTAGAATGTCTTGTGGTAAAATATGTGGAAAAAAAAAAAAAAAAGAAGAAAGTGAAAAATTATAAGCATTTCTGAAGTGTTGCATGATATTTTCTGATTTTTAGAAGTAAAATAGACAAATCATTAGTAACTCATATACAGTGAAAAAAGTCACACAAAAAGGAATATAAAATTTAGGATTCGCCCATTTCTCTTCCCCTAGTATGTAAAAAAACCTGCATTACAAAACTAGCCATTTGACTTTGTTTAAACATGAAACAGTGAATGTATTTATTATAGCAAAGTTACAGGATCAGTTGAAAAAAATTACCTCTTTCCTTTAGAATTGTGAGCTATGTGCCATCTAATTCCTTTCCTTAAAAAACCATTTCTTTAAAAAATGCCAATACACTCCAAACTCCCCAGATTAAAAGGAATTATGATCTCTTTACTTAAGACTGTGATTTTTGGAGCCCCATTCCCCTGGAGTGCAGGCTCTCGCCCCACGGCCTGAGTCATGTCTTCCCGGGTGGAGCTCTGCTCCGGCCAGCACAGCTTTGCTTGCTCCCCATGGCAGGCGGGAAGAGCAGGCTACACACATGCTCTCCGTATGGCTTCAAGACATGTTTGCCTTTCAGAGGCTCGGAGGGGATGCAGAACTTTCAGAGAGGAGTTTGCACGTGTATCATACTCACTGATACACAGGATAAAGTTTGTTTCCCTCTTGAGATAATCTCCTCTGCACCAGAGCTAGCCTCAGTCTTAAAGTTTTTGTTTGTGAAGCCCTTCATTAACAAAACCAGGATTTCTCTGGATAAAAGAAGCATAAACAAATAATAATAATAAAAAAATCTTTCAATATTATTATTTGGTTTTGCAAATCCATGCCAACATTTGTTCCACAGGGCTGGATCATGGCCTGGAGAAACCTTGTCCCTGAACATTCATGGCCTACATCAAAAGAAACATGGACTTTGTAGACTGCAAATTTTAATGGGGTCCAGCCACGAAAACCTCAGTGTTTATGGACTGAAACAAAAGAGAACAGCACTGGGACAAAGTCTGGAAAGGAAAGCAATTCCCACATCCACGTTGTTACATTGTACATTACTGTTATTCTAACATTCACCTGTCTGAAAACGCCAACTAGTCCCAGGTCTTGATTCCCCAGCATAGAATTTTTCTGCTTTGAAAAGCGTTTGCCTTCACTGGAATTTGCAGCTGTGAAGAATGGCCCATGAACTAAGTCCATACGGCCAACTTTGGCATAATGCAAAGGCAAGAACATCTGCTGCCATCATGAACAGCTTGTTGGCCACGTTCAGCCGCAGAGGAGTGCCAAGCAACTGATCTGCTTCCCCACCTCTCTGGTTTGGCTGGTAGACTCCATGTGAATTAATCTAAACCACCCACTACCCTGAGTACAGTCTATTTGCTCTGGGAAGGACTGATCAGAAAGGCATTATTTAGATTGATTTCTCTGCAAATTAGTCATTCCAGCACTGAGAGCTAAATCCTACTTTCATTTGTGAAAATGGAAAATATTTTTTGATTTTTATGAAGATTTGTAGGTACTTATAGGTTATTTATCCTCTCATGTTTGTTTTTTTAAAGCAAAAATAGGAACAACTTTGTTAATTTGTAACTTAAATATGCAGAAAATTCACGCATTCCTCAAACTGTCTTCAAATGATTTTTACTAAAAGTGTAGAGATACTAGATTTAAAATACACAAATAGAATAGCTTAGGTGACAGATGGCTACATCACAAAGAAGAGGGATTGCTTTTCTTAATGACTCACTGCATGGGCCTCTGGAAAAAGCTGAACCATTGTCTCACTTTTCCTATCCCTTCTACAGTGGTCGTAATGTTACTACCTTGCTGAAGTTTTTGGAGGAATGCTTAATTAGCATAGCCTTGTGCTTTAGGTAACATTCATGGAAAGGATGTTTAGCCTGTTTTACCCATCTGTATGAAAAAGAGATTTTATAGATGATGAAAATTTATACATGTGTTAAACAATTATAGAATGAATATGACTCACAGGTGAGGTTACCTTCTTTCACTGATTGCCTTAATTCCATAGACTAAAGGAACTAATTTTCCTGTCTGTCCTTACATCTGCATTACTTTCTAAATAAAAGTACATGGAAATCTCAGATTTTTTTAATTTTTTTTTTTTTTTTAAAAAAGAACTCCCAAAAATAAAAATTAAAATGTCACCCATCAATATACTGAGAGGACAAAGGTGGAACAGCCTGAACTGCCCAACTAGCAGCCTTGCAGAAAAGCACTGTAGGGTCCTGTTGAACATCAAGTAGAATGTGGGCCAGCAATACACTCTTGCAGTGATAGAGACTAGCTTCATATGAGGTTGCATGAGCAAGGTAATAACCAGCAGGTCTCGAGAGAAGATTTTTCTCTTTTCTCTAGCACCTGAAATCACATCCAAACCATTGTGGCCTATTTGTTCCCACACCACAAGAGAAATGCTCCTAAAGGAGTGAGAAATGCAGCAGAGGCTGGCCCCAAGCCTAATACTGTCACATTTTCTTACCCTGGACAAAAGAAGGCAGAAGTGCAACCTAACCAGTCTTCACCTACCTAAAGCAGGATCATAGAGAAAACAGAGCCTAACCTTTCACAGAGATGAATGACAACAGGACAAGAGCCAGTTGTCATAGATTGCCACAAGAAAAGCTCTGATTAGACACAAAGACAGAATTGTGAGAGTGGTCCAGCAGTGAAAGACTCGTCCAGGGAATTAGCAGAATCGGTGTGCCTGAAGATAGTCAAAAGTGAACACGACCTGATCCACCTTTGAAGTTCGCCCTGGTTCAAGCAGGCAGTTGGGACTAAACGGTTTCCATAAACCCCTATCAACTTAAATTATTATGTGATTATATAATTTATGACTAATAAGAGGAATCATTAATGTTCCCATTATTTCTCTCTCTCTCTCTCTCTCTCTCTCTCTCTCTCTCTCTCTCCCCCACCCCCTCCTTTCCCTAAGGGGGACATTGGCTCTCCAAGATGTACATAATTGTGTAAGAATATTCTCAAAAGTACACACTGTCCATGTAAGGTGTCAAGTATGAAACACTGGTGTTGGCAAAGAGCCAGATGCCAAAATATAAACTTCTAGAGCTCAGCTGGATATTTGACTTGTCAGATCTGTGTCATAATTGCTGTTTATCCACATTCTTCTTTGCTGACACATATTTGCAGTCTTGTGGTCCCCACTGATTTAGCAGGTCATTTTGTGTCTGTAAGGAATTGTATAATTAAATACTGTGATTTAATCCCTTGAAACACACTAATGTTACTTGCCAGTAAAGTTAAGCATGGGAAAGATGACATTTTCAAGATCTGTATTTATGCATTAGCTTTACATGTTTAAATGAATCTAAGTGTCTTTTAGGGCCTGTCCCCACTGGCAAGTATATTTAAATTGAACATGATTCAGGAATAGCTCAGTAGAAAAAATTATATTCCAAAATCAGAATGTCTAAGTTTTGGAGATTAATTAAATGCACTCTCCAAAGTACGGAAATTTAGTATGAAGATGATATTCTTCTTTTGAAATAAGCACATCTACCTGCAGAAATTTAACCAGGAATATTTTACCTGAAATAATTATTCCTTCATTATTACTGAGACAATAATTATCCAGACAGATAAAACTACTATAGAGCCTATATATCTGCAACTGAAGTTAAAAAAAAAGAAAAATAAAAAGCCAAAGTTCAAGTACAAATAAGATAATCATATTATATACTTTAGCACAGTGTCTAATGTTAAAGGTTAGGTAATAGCCTGCTTCGGGGCAGATGGAAGATGCCTCCTCCCATGGACTCCCAAGACTTTTCAGGCATTTCCAGCTCTCTCATTCCAGCCTAGGAAGACAGATGACTTTTTTTGCATCTTACAATTGCCAGATAAATGCCCTTACATTGTCAACAAAGCACAAGCAGACTCAGGAAAAAAAAAAAAAAAGTGAAAGTTAGACTTGCAATAGTTATATTTCTTTGAAGAAAGCCCAGTCTGATATTTTGTATTCAAGTTTTAGCTGAGAGGTAGGCAAACTTTTATGGCCAAGTTATTAACTCCTGAAAATAGAGCTCTGTAATAGAAACACTGGCAGACGCTTTAGTACAGCAGTGCTATTGGGCACTGCTCTAGTCATCAGTTTTAATGAGAGCTCTTAATATCACCTCAGTCAAAATGGTTGCCCTGGGCTGACATCTCGGGCTGTGCACAGGTGCTCTCAGCCAAAAATGTAATGAAGGTTATTACATTATCAATGAGGCACAGATGTACATCCCGTCTGAACTCAAGGTGGTGTTATTGCCAAGCACACTTCTCTTTCAGCACGTCCCAGGTCTGTTTATATCAATATGCTGTTCCAGCTCAGTGAACCCAAGCACAGCCTTCTGCTTCTCCATGGCACTGCCAGTGAGAGAAGAAGCAACTTTAAAGAATCCAAGCATTTACCACTGATGTGCAATGGTAAAAAATAAATGCAAACAATAATACAGTCTTTGAACACAGAATTAGTGCACTTGAGTCTGGACTGCTTCAGCATTTCAGAACAGTTCTCCTTTTCACCAAGCATAGTAACAATACTGGCTTGAGAGAAAACTGTCACATCTTTGTTCCCTCTTTTTTCTCTCATCTGAAGTCTGACATAATATTAATTGGATTCGCATGTTTTCCAAACCTTGCTTTATACTTTGCTCATTAGTGCTCAGCTTCACTATACAGATCACACAAGCAAACCACATTCCTATTTTTTTAAAGCACCTCTTGCTTTTACAGTAAATATACACAAAATTTTCAGGCACCTCCTGAGTAATGGGGTCTATAGTGGCAGACATGGATACTACAGTGGGTGACATTTCTACTGAGATAACACCTGGACATTCAGAAGCCAACTTGAAATGAGCCATAACCTCTGCTGAAGCCATCTTTCTTCCTTTGCCCTTCTAGGACCCTAGCCTGAAGGATGCAGTACTGCAAGAGGGCTGATGTAAATGAGTAATGGCACCTCATCAGGACAAAGAGCACATTTGCTTTAGCAGAAGATTACAACTGTTCAGAGATCTCAGCTGGCACGGTGATGTTACTGTGTTCCCCAGAACCATATGTTATACCTGGAAGCACTTACATGTAGGTAAAGGAGTCGAGCAAGCATCACAAGTTCTATTTATATCAAAGACTGAGGGTGTGTATGGATTTGTGTATGTGTGTGCATATACATATGTATACATGCACACGGGAAAGAGGCAGAGCTGGCCAAGGCAGCCACTATTGCTCAGCCATCCTAAACTTAATTCCTGATGATTTCTGCCTGGAGAATGATGAATGTGCTGCCTCACTCTTCATCTTTATCCACTTCAGTCTTTACTAACCAATGCAATCAAAGTGCCGAAGTTGAACTATTTGTGGTTTCACAACTGTCCCTCCATAATTTAAGGGACAGACAAAGATGAACCCTCTTCACCAGACCACATCTGGGACCCCTAGCACTGATCCAACATAAATCATAGATCATAATGGGCTCCATGCAAAATCCCCGACACTGTATTTTGCAGGTGATACCAGTGATTCTCTGGCATTAACATCTGTGCACTAGAACCAGTTTGGAAGCTGAATCACTACAATGATTGAACAACATGAGGCATGAATAGTGGAGGCAATCAAAGCAGAGCACAGGCTGCAGTGTGACAGTGAAAGGTAGAGAGAGGCACCCTAGAGGGAGTGGTAGTGTGTAAAGCATGACTGGATCATTCAGCTCTGGTCCTGGACACTGCAAGTACATATTAAACTCTGGTTCCCAAATATTCCCCCAAAACAATATTTGGAAGTGATCTGACAAGTCAACCTGGAAATGCAGCAAGACAAGAAATCAATGTGTTTGATGGCTTGTGCTTTGAAATTCAATGTATTTAGATAATGATTTTACTTAAAAAATATTAGCCTTTTTCTTGTAAAGGATTGGATGATTATGATAAACAAAGCTATATTTAGGTGCACAATACTAAAACTGGAAGGAAACAAGACAGGAACTATTGCTTAAGGGAAGCAGAAGCAATACTGCCACAGAGCACTGTTTTTAAGTCAGGAGATGAGGGTTATTTAATTTCTAACAAGAATAAATATGTACTCTCTTATGCCTCTTTAGGTGAATGCTTGAATGGGGAAATGTTATATGAATGGAGATGCTCTTCTGCATTTCTCAGCAGCAAGTATAGAGTAATCTAGTTTCAATTTTTTCTGGTTATGTTAGCATGTTCCTGTATTTTTATTACTGCCCAAGTGGAAAGAAGTCTGTCTTAGTAGGCACAGACCTTCCCCCTGCCCACAGGCCGTCTATATATATGCGGGGCTGCATTCCTTAAACCTGGTCTCTGTGAGCACATACCCACATATTCTGATCTAAATTTGAAAATGGTTCCCCACAAGATTTTAATGTTCTTGACCCATTTCATGCTAGACTTCATAGCTGACAGATAGCAAAACCCACTGCAAGTAACCCAATTATGTCCTAGAAGAAACTTACAATGAGAGTAATTGCTACAATGGAAATAAATGTTCAGCTAACATCTGAATAACTTACATTCTGGAGCTGAAGCGGTAATGGCAGACCCTTGTTGCTGATGTTTTTCAAGAGCTGCTGCTTTTATTTGCTCTCTGCTCTTTTGACTGCCACAAATCCTGTACAGTGTCCCAGAAGGGATGCAACAGCACAGCCTGGTTCATGAGGAAAGTCATCAGAACCTTCTAAAGCACCTTCCCCCTAACCATTACATACACATGATACAGACAAGCCCAAATATCTATCGAAAATGCAGACAAGCACTTTAAAACAAGAGTAGCAGCAGCAGTTGCAGCTCCCATCCCACTCCAATATAATAGATTGCTTAGCAGGAAATTAGATGGTGATTTCCTTAAATGAAATATAATACCCTGATTAGCAAACAATGCTTGGTTTAAAAATGGGAAGTTTCGGGCTCAGTTTTCTTCAATAATAATAATAATAATGAATACTGTAATTGATGATAGAAAACGGTACTGTCAAGGAAAGCAAAACTCATGATCATAGAATCATAGATTTGTTAAGGTTGAAAAAGACCTTTAAGATTATCACTGCTACTCTAACACTGCCAAGTCCATCCCTAAATTACCCCAAATGTCACATGTACACATCTTTTGTACACCTCTGGGGACGGTCACTCATCTACTTTCCTGGACACCCTGTTCCAATGCCTGACAATCCTTTCCATGAAGAAATCGCATATCCTATCTAAACCTCCCCTGATGCAACTTAAGGCCATTTCCTCTTGCTCTATCACTTGTTACTTGAGAGAAGAGACCAACCCCCACCTGGCTACAAACCTCCTTTCATGTAGTTGTAGGGAGCAATAAGGTCCCCCCTGAGCCTCCTTTTCTCCAGACTAAACAACCCCAACTCCCTCAGCCACTCCTCATAGGACTTGTGATCTAGACTCTTCACCAGCTTTCCTGTTGTTGCCTGGACTTGCTCCAGCACCATAATATCCTTATAGTGAGTGGCCCAGGAATGGGCACAATACTCAAGGTGTGGTATCAGCAGTGCTAAATACAGGGGGACAATCACTGCCCTCATCCTGCTGTGCACATTATTGCTTATAGAGGCCGGGATGCCACTGGCTTTCTTGGCCACCTGGGCACACTGCTGGCTCATGTTCCATGGCTGTCAGCCAGCACCCCCAGGTCCTTTTCTGCTGAGCAGCTTTCCAGACACTCTTCCCCCAGCCTGTATGGGGGACTGCATGGGGTTGTTGTGACCCAAGTGCAGGACCCAGCACTTTTTCTTATTGAACCTCATAGAACTGGACTTGGCCAATTGATCCAGCCTGTCCAGATGCCTCTGCAGAGCCTTCCTACCCTTCATGAGATTGACACTCTTGCCCAGCTTAGTGTCATCTGCAGACTGACTGAGGGGGCACTTGATCCCCTGGTCCAGATCATTGATAAAGATATTAAACAGGACTGGCTCCAACACTGAGCCCTGGGGAACACCACTTGTGACTGGCCACCAGCTGGATGTAACTGTGGGCCCAACCATCCAGCCAGTTTTTAACCCAGCAAAGAGTGCACCTGTCCAAGCCAAGACCAGCCAGTTTCTCCAGGAGAATACTGTGGAAAACAGTATCAAAGGCTTTACTAAAGCCCAGGTGCACAACAGTCACAGCCTTTCCCTCACCCATGAAGCGGGTCACCTTGTCAGAGGAAGATAGTGTTGGCCAAGCAGGACCTGCCTTTCATGAACCCATGCTGGCCAGACCTGATCCCCTGGTTGTCCTGTATGTGCCACATGATGGTACTCAGGATGATCTTTTTCATGACCTTCTGTATTTGGGTAGAATTCTACGTGGGTATTTTTGGTCTGTGTTTGGCCCAGCCACCTGTGAGAAGCTGGGTTTTCTCATGCCGAGTTATGGGAAAACAGGCTGATAAAGACGGTCTCTAGCCTTGAGAGAGAGATTTCTGTGTAAACTAAAATTAATTGG
>JAWWTY010000106.1:48081655-48157080 GCA_035222235.1 Margarornis squamiger
GAGACCCACGCAAGTGCAGAGCAGTATCAGTTATGTAACATGAGGGGCAGTGCCAAATACCTTTACTTGGGCGGCACTGGCCACGCTGCTCAGGTAAACGTCATTCGGCCAAGTTGATAAAAGGTAGATGGCTCAGGTTTTGGGGCTCGCTCGCTTCACATGATAGGACAATGTTGCCTTGGCAGGGACACCCGCTGTCACCTGTGAGCCAGCTGACCCTTGAGGATGCAGCCACTGCTCGGGGAAGTCTGGGCATTCTGGGGGTCAGTGAGACAACTCCATTGGGGACACCTGGGCAATTTGGGTGTTGGCACCTGGAGGCTTATTTCTCTTCTCTCTCTCTATTGGGTTTTTTTCCTGTTTACTTGGTCACCTTTGGTAATAAAGCTACTGTTTGGGTTAAGTTTTCTGCGGTGTCTCAGTTTCGGCTTCCACGTCCCTCCAGACCCCTATTCTCCCTGAAACACCTTCCTCAACAACCAGGTCAGACTGACAGGCCCGTAATTCCCCAGGTTTTTTGTTCTGACCTTTCTTGTAGATAGGTATCACATTCGCTGACCTCCAGTTAACCAGGACCTCCCTGGCTAGCCAGGACTGCTGATAAATGATTGAAACTGGCCTTGATGTCGCACAAGGAAACATTTGCTGAGGGGAGGGGCAGGAGGTGGACTGGCTTCCCTAAAACTTTTATTTTTTTTTTTGTTTCCTTCCACCTCTCATGTGCATGTCCTTCCTCTAATAGTTTAAAAATAAAGGATGCAATCTGTATTGCAGACATATGGCATGAATAATTTTCTCTTATCGCAGACCAGCCACTACTGTCCTCGGGTAGCTAACAAACTACAGGAATTGCTCCAGCTCCCAGCTGGAGGAAGCATTAGGTTTATAAATACATTTTAACATTTCAAACTCAAACACACTACAGTCTGTCTTTTGCACTGAGACATTGAAAAGAAGTACTACATTCATCTGTATGTTGATAAAAGGCACCACAGTCCTCAAGAATTTAGATCTGTACTGTCACACAGTAGACTGGTTACTACAAGTATCCCACTGGCATAGGAATGTCTTTCCCATAATATTTCATCTGCTTCTAAAACTATGTGCTTTTGCTGGGATCCCAGGTGTATGCCTGGGGGACTTCACTCTGCATGGGGCCTGACAGAAGTAATGGAAGGAAAGTGTGGCCACTGTCAAGCCTTCCTCAGGAGCAGGGGCTGCTCCCAGCCTCTCAGAAGGAACAGCCAGGTTGGCATCAGCAGTGTCATCCCACTTTGAAGCAGAGGATAGCAAAAGAAGAGGCTCAGAGAAAGGAAGAAATACATAATTCACTGATTTTTTAGTTTTGTGAATGCCACAATAATATTGGCCACTCATGGTTTCAAAGCTATTTAACAGCTGAGTCATGATGCTGCCATTTTATTGATACATGCCTATCAAACAGCTGTCAGGCTCTCCCACTTGAGTACTCCATAATGGTGCATTAGGAGATGATTTCTCACGGACACCCGGGACCTGACAGCTGGCAGAAAAAAACACTTTTCTGTCAGTCCTGAAAGAAAGAGCCATGACTTTCAGCTGTGTAGACTAAAACTGGTAATTTTTGTGTTACTGTAAAAATTCTTGGAATAAATGGCTCTAGGTAGCTATATCAATAATGGCCAAGAAACAGCTTTTTCCTGAACTGTGATCCAGGAAGGCATCAAGAATAATACAAGCCATCATAATTGGATGAATAAAGAAATCCTGTAATTACTCAAGCATAAGCAGGAAATACACAGGAGATGGAATCAGGGTCAGGCCACTTGGAACGAACAGAGAGAGGTTGTCACTGTAAGTAGAAATGAGACAAGGAAGGCCAAGGTCCATGGAATGCACAAACAAATGCAGTACCAACTTGCAACTAATCACAGAATCATGGAATGGGTAAGGTTAGAAGGGAGAAGAGTGGCGTCATCTGGTCCAACTTCCCTGCTCAAGCAGGGTCATCTTAGAGCACATTGCACATACAGACTACCTGCTTTAGGTGCTAACATTTCGCTTTACATTTTTCTTACCAAATTCCAGGATCTTCCAATTACACTTTCTCTTTTCTCCTACCTCACTGGTATTTGAAAGACCTATATAATCCAAGAAATAACAACCATTTCAACAGAGCTATGAAATGTGAGACCTTTTACAGATCTATCTAAGAGTGGTTTAAATTGGCTGGCAACTGTTTCAGTTGCTGGAAGATAACACTGTGTTAATCCCCTGAATAAAAATCATTGTTTAAGTATGAATAAGCTAACCAAGAAAGTCTGTAATTCTTTGTCTTTTTTGATGGGTTATGGCCAAAACAAACTTACCTCTCCTCTCAAAACTTTCCTAGTTCAGTTGACAATGCCACTCCTCTTTCTATTACTCCAGCCCACATTGGGGGGATTGTGTTTGATTCCTCCCCCCTTAGCCACATCCAAACCACCTCCCAGTATTGACACTAATATCTTTATCATCTTCACAATTCATGCTTTCATCTCCATCCTTAGAGAGCAATCCTTTTCTTCATCTGTAACACATATTCTTATTTTCATTACTACATCCTCCATTCTCGTGAGCACAAGGACATGCAAAGCAAAGTGCTGCCGCATAAACATTTGTTTCTTGCCTGAAAATCTGATCACTTCTTTTCCTTCCCCTCTCCCCCGTGCCTTCCTTTTTTTGCTTCACCATTAGCTTTCCTTCAGAATCATAACACATGTCAGCATCTTCCAAGCTCAGTGTAATCCTGGGTCCTTTTGATTTATCTTCCCCTTGTTAAGCTGTAGCAATGAGTCTCTGAAGAAGATGGAGAAAGCTAACCATAATGCTTTGAAAACAGGCTTTTACTCTGTTGTAAAATGGAATCTACCCTGTCTGTGTTACCCTTCTTGTTCCCATTAAGCTTTATCTTAACTTTTTTCCCCACTTCACCCCATTCTTTTCCTTCCAGCCCTACTGCCTACCAGGTTTTGGGAGTTTCCTTGTCTTTTGCCCCATGTCACCTCTGCTGTTCAAGTTTCCCCAAAAGCCCTGCTTCACCTGAACCTGGCAGATCCACTTCCAACATGGTGCTTTGAAAACACATTGATTTTTAAGCTGCCTTAGCAGCTGTCCAAGCTGTTATCCTCAAGTGCCACATATACAGCTGGTACTCCTACAAACATTTAACAGCAGCGACCTGGGAACAACACTGAAAACTGATTAAATGATATCCTAGGAGTTACAGCAAACACAGCTACCCTCAAAATACTGTCAAATATGTGCTAAGCAAGCATGTTGGAATAAATTTATAGAAGGAAAAGTACTTCATACCCATTTAGTTATGTAAGTTTGGCTTCCATTTTTAAGAACAACTGCTGTTTATTTTTCTCCTCTTCCTCCTACCTACCTCTAGCAAAATTACTGAGTATACCACAGCAGTTACTTTCCCTTCCATATCTTAACCACCCTTCTTCAGGGTACTTGTTCCCCTTTACACTCTGGTAAAACCTATGCTGAAGCCACTGCCTCAAGGAAGCTACTCTGGATTTACAGCAATGCAAGTGTTAACATAAGATGACCTATACTCTTACAAGAATGGGAGCATATGTCTATGACTCAAAATATCAACATAAAAATCTAAACACTTTATTTAACAATTATCATGAACCTGCTGCAAGTCCAACTTAGAGGTTGCTGTTTACAACAATACAAGCATGAACATATCCATGTGTGTGGAAATTCAGGTTTCAGCCTCTCTGCCAGACTCCTGTCAGTCTGCCACTTCTGTCTGTGAGTGATCACTAGGAGTCAGCCCTATACCACACTAATATTTGTCTCTCCCTTCCAATGGCACTAGAGTAAGAACTTCAGCCATTGTAGGACAGAAAGACACACACTTCTTATTTTTAAGCTATTTATGATCTCAAAGGGTCCAAAACTGATATTTGCTAAATGATCTATCAATCTCCTAACTACTAGTAGATACTTCATGAAACCATTAAGGGGCCACCTTTTGATGAACAAGCTTCAGGTACCTTAGAGACCCTGAAACTCCCATCACTGCCATCCTTTTCTCAACATGGCTTTTCAAATCCTGTTAAGCTATAAGATTTAATTGCAAAGAGCTGTCCACTTTTAAGACCTTCGAGATCCTGCAGAAGGTACCATCCTTTATTCAAACAAACAAAAGATTTTATGGTAGTTCTTCAGACTCTGACCATGGCAAGAGAGAAATTAAACACTGTTTGTGTTGCCAAAGGGGAGAGATTGAATCAATCCTCCAAGATTTAATATCTCAGAAGCTTACAATATTTCATCTCTTAAGCATGAGACAGCTGTTTCTCCTGGGAAGGTTTCTTAAAGACATCTGAGATGAATATAGGAGGCTGGAATGTGGGATGGATGAAGGAATGCCAGGACAGGACTTCCACTCTCAGGCAATATCCCCAGCCCTCCATTTAACTGCTTTCAGAGCCCTGCAAGCTGCTCAGCTTCAGCATTTCTGCACTCCTGCCCACCCCAGCAAATTGAGGAAACAGCTAATCCTGCTGTCAAGGGGCAAAGTTCTCCAGTGAGCACCTTCCTCCAGAGTTTTATGAGCAGAGAGGGTGGAAGGAGACCAGCATTGGCAAGAGTCCCGCTCTGACACATCCTCACATGGTCATCCACTGCAGCTATCCAGGGCTTCTGTTAGGAGCTGCACAAAGGGGATTTTTCTATGAACTAAAGACACCCAGTTCAGAAGGTTCAGGAACAGAGATTTTATACAGGAACACATACTCCTGTGAGTACATGAAACACAGCCACACTGGTACAAAGACATAGTACACATTCTTGGGTGCATTAGATTTGGGATTCTTTTACAACATATCTAGAGAAACTTAGAAGGATAAAAGACACAACTAGTGAATTGCGATTAAAATACAGTGTTCTATTGTAATAGCATGCCTCACACTCTGAGTGGATACTGGCAAAGAGAACTGCAAAAGGGAAGTATGTGCTTGATGACAGAGCAATGTAGTTGTAGGTTATTTAGTTTCAGAGGGGAAAAGAAGAAAATCTATGAAAGGATACGACTACTTGTCTGGAACATACAGTATTTAAAACAACAGGAACAATTGCTTATAAACTTGAGGCCTAAAAGGTGACTCAAAACATTTGCTGCCCAGATCCATAGCAAGGAGCTGGCTGTGCTCGGCAGCAGCTTCTGCTGGAAGGTAGCAGCGCTCCTCCCTGGATCCACCACTAGAGGGGAATGGCATGGAGAGAGAAGCGGATTGTTCAAACACATTGTGCTGTACCAATAAAAAAAACCTCAAAAAAACCTGAGCCAATGTTTCACTTTTTTTTTTTTTTTTTTTTTTTTTAAATGCAGATCAGGGGAAAACACAATCTCTCCTATCTTTTTATGGTCTCTTTGCTTGTTTGTTTTTAAGCACCACATGGTGATAACAATAGGAGTTTATTTATGCGGCACACTCACAATTTAGGGTGATCCTCCCTTATTTCCCTTTTACACCAAGGAAAAAAAGCTTTCATCTGCGGGATCTGATATCAACTGCTGCCAGACACATATCCTAGAAATGAATGTTTGGGGCTGATTTGGATTGGTAAAACTCTGTCATATAGCCAGTTTCACTTTTTTCCCCCCCCGCAAAGCAAAGCCTTCTTCCACATCTGAACTGATGGATTGTGCTGGCAGAGGGTTGGGGGGAGATCCAAAGAGCCACTGGAGGCATGAAGATGGGAATGTGTGTACAAAAATGACTTAATAAGAAATTGCCTCATTGTCTCATATAACACATGTAAGAAATTCCTCCTGCAGCTTTAATGATGGAGTGGGAAGCTAAACCCCATAGGAGTTCCTCCCTCTATTTACCAGAATGGCAAGATATGGGCTCCAGTGATGAAGTGTTCCATTAATATTAGAGCTAGAGGAAATAAAGTGACTTAATTGTAAACTAACGACCTCATCCTAATAACCAAATTCTAAACAGAAAAGGCAAGAAAAAACCCCTACTTTCAGCCATGCTGCCAACTCATAAATTAAGCAAATGACATTGGCGTATAATTACACTAATTAGTACTGATGCCATGCAAAGACTATTTATGGATACGCATTCACCCCATTTCTAACCCTAGAGCCCAAATCTGAAGTAGTAGCTCAATCAGCACACTTTGGAAATTCAGTGTTATTGTTTATGCTATGGTGGATCTAATTTAATCAATACCATATTCTCATTAAATGCAAGGTCTGTTAAAGATGTTTCTTTCACAGGCCCCACAAATGAACTCTATTGGATTCATCTCATTACATTATTGCTCTAGGCTTAACTATGCATCATTAACAGAAACAATAGACAAGTTAAGTATGAGGCTCTATAGATCACCTTAAAACGACACAGTCATACATGATTATGGTCATAAGTAATTGGAATGATGAAAGCCAGCATCTGCAGTGATTGTCTGATGCTCCTTGGCTCTTTCACAACAAAAAAAGGATACCTCAGTGCCTGGTGCCTTTCATAGTGCCAAATGGGAAGATAACAGAGATTGTCTTCCTACAACAGACACTATATTACATAGGTTGGAAATTTTTTTGTGTTTCCTGCTACTACTAGAGAACTATGAGAATGCCATTTCTTTATCTGTATTTACCCTACAGCTTTTTTGTGTTTCAGTCACAAAGAAAGGACTGTAGCAGTAGGTTTTGAGTAGTCAAAAAATGTAGCCATATAACAATATCCTGAAGAGATCAGCAAGTTCTATATCTGGAACGAGAAGCGCAGCACAGACTAATTTCTTCTATTACTCCTTCCTAAGTAAAACCAAGCTGCATATTATACACGAAGAGTGTGGCAGCCTTATTTAGTTTTGTGGGATGCCTCTCTTTCTTTTCTTGCTTTTAGATACGACTATACTTTTGCCATACTTACTACCGCTCTCCGTTAGTCTGTGTGCTGTTCAATGGCAGAGCATCACACATTCTAGACAGGCCTGTCTAGTTTACATCTCAAATAACCATGCATAAATTTTTTTTCATTCATTTTGCTATGGTATTAAGAGACACTACTAAAACTTGCACTGCCTTGCCTGCATTCACTCAGTTAACCACACACTTAGCTGCAAACCTTCAACCACTTCATTGACTTCACCAGGGTTGGGTTTTCTCTTTTTTGTTTTGTTCTATTTGGCTTTTTTATCATATTTTTCTTTTCCTACAATTGGCCAATAAGGTCAGTGATTGTAGTTTAATTGTTTACTGGAAACATACCTATGTATATAGAGAGAGCAAGTGAGCACATGTAGAAAACAGTAGAAAATGTTTCCTCGTCTAAATTCTTTTCTTGGTATTTCTGCTGACCATTTCCATGCAGAGTTTTTCACTGATTATAATTGCTATAAAATTGCATGTTTTTGCTTGCCCCTTTGGACAAATGGGCTGAAATTAGTGGTTGCAAAGATCTGCAGCTGACTCATTACAACATAAAGCAGCCGACTGTGGGACTTGGGGTTTTTTTTGGAACTGTTATTTTAGGATGAAAATTGCTGAGCTGGCAGGCAGTCTGACCATATAAATCAACAGCAACTGCATACTTTTAAAATGACATGGTGCATAATCAATTTAATATGTGAGGTTTGAGGGAAAATAACTTTATTGGGGAAGCACTGCTAATAAAAAATTCAACTTATGGTACTTCTTAGGTCACTAAGGGCAAAGTCATAGGCCAGTATCTATAACACCAGACAACTGGGTCTTTCTTAATCAGCCAGCTTTTCTTTGAATTGCTTCTGGATGAACACCTAAAAGGATTGATATAAGTTGCAGAAAGAAACCACTGGTATCTAATTGAGTTATTGCTTTCATCAGCTCTTGAGCAGAAACACAAATATTATTAGAATGCAAAACCAGCATATAGTCCTGCTGTGACTCTTGAAGATCTTTCCTCCACTTTGCAACAGGAAGTCATGAATGCCTCTACAGCATCATCCCCCAGGGTTTCTGATTCCATGGCTACTTTTTGACTAGTGCCTTTAAGAGAAACAGAAAACCTGGAGGGAACATACATCATTCCATTCTCCCTGTGGAGAAGTAGCATGAACTACAACTTCTTTTCTGTAGTCATCCCGAGAGGAGCTGGACTTCAGAGACCCCTGTTCATGGAGCCAAGGTGTCCTACCACACTAAAGAGCAGCAATTGTCAAGTCTTGGGACAAGTTCACAACATTTTATGTGTGGGGAAAAGTTCAAGCTGCACTTTCACACAGGATATTCTGGGGCAGAACTGACATAAAACTTCTTAGGGGAGTCCCTTCAGGGGGGTGGAATCAGGGATGGTTGGAACCAACGTGCTGAAAATATTTTTTTTTATGGATGCTACGACACTTTGTGAGGATGGGAATTTTTCAGAAGAAAAGGTATGAAAACCAGGCTGGGGGACAGAAGAATGGGATCTACAGCTCTTTCCCTGTGATTACCTGCAATGGCTTTCATTCAGTAGGGCTCATTAAGCTCTCATTGTCTGTCTTGCTATAAGGCCCAGTATTCAATAACTGTTTATTGGAATTATCCTCATGTTGCAAATAGAAAAGCAAAAATCTGCTCACATATAAATGAAATATATGTTTTATATTCAGTTATTCAGATCTTTACAAACATAGCTGGAAAAATAAACCCAAAATACTATTTTTCAAGTATGATTGAAATTGGCAAGGTTGTCTAAAATTTGCCAAAGAGCAGAGAATTAACACCAAGTAAAATTTTTTGTTCAGGTATTATTTTTTTTTTTGAAAACAGAGCTGATCAGTTTCAAAACACAGGGGATGAGCCCTTTTGTTTTCCATTAAACAAGCATTATGGAAATCATAGGGGCAGATATAAGACAACACAAAACCGGCTTCTCATCTTGAGGAGACCAAAGTGGTATTCAGTGTATCTCACTTGGGTTCTGACATCAGAGGAAGCAGAACTGAACAAATTAGATGCAACTTTTTTCTTGAATTCCAGTATTGGAGCATAGAAACAAGGCAAAAATCCTACAGTCATCAATGTATTTCTCTGAAATGCTGCAGAGATTTAGGGGAGGTGGACAGGGAAGAAAAGTTGAGGGAAAAGAAAAAGCAGGCATCAATTAGAAGGGACAAAATAAAATTGACAGATTTTGAATTTGAAAATATCTTCTGTAGCAACTTATTTTTTTCTAATACTGATTTAACAGTATCAAATAAAAATTCAGACAAGGAGGGCTTTTTTTTTTGAGAGAGAGTCTTCTGGAAAAGCAAGAGATACTGGAAAAAACAAAGGAGCAGGAATGCAACAACCCATTTTGCTTGAATAACTTCTTTTAAACTACCATGTTCTATAAAAAAAAAAAAAAAAGAAAAATTATCATTTTTAAACAAATGAAAGTCCTCCTGAGAATCAACTACATGCTTTAATTCTCCAGAGAGCCTCATAAAAAGGCATAAAGTGCATTTTAATGAGGAAAAAAAGTTTTTTTCTAAAATATAATTTCCACTTCAGCATTCCCTTTTAGTGTAGGTAATGGCCATAAAACAAATGAAATGTTTAGAAAATGGCTTCTAAAAATAAACTCCTTATGCACCATTGTCTACTCTTTTTTTTTCTTCCTTTTTTTTTTTTTTTTTTTTTTTGCATTAACAGCATTATTCTCTGCTAACCAGAGGCAAAATAATTTTACTGTAAGAGGTTTCCTTCATACTCTAAACTACAAGGAAGATTTAAGGACAGATTTTCCAAATGCTGTGGGAATACAGCTCTGACTGATTAATGAAAATGTATAGCTCTTAGCCTTTAAAATGGTTTGATGACATATTCCCTGAATAGGATGTGATTATTGACATATCCAGGAAAACAACTGTCACCACACACCAATTTTAAGTCTGTAAAAAAGCTATTAATTTCTCTCATTCTTTTACCAGCACTCACCAGTCTTGGTTTTTAAAACACTACTATCTTGTCACTGCAGTTGCTTTGCAATGTCTGTTGCTACTATGTACCATGAAAAACAATGAATTGGTAAAATGAATAAACTCTATTAATCTAACGCACGCATATCCTGTTCTTAAAACTGGTTTGATCTCAGTTATTTTAAATCAAAACTTCAAAAAGACAATGTAAGCAGCACCTGTTGATCAACATTTGCTGACTCTATAAAGTGCAGTGGAAATTACCACACATTTGTCACAAACCTGACACTCCGGTTCAAGGACTATAATTAAACCTGTTATTTAAATTACACTTGCTCAGTGCATCAACTCAGTTTCTGCCCACTCTACAGGACCAGACATGCATATATATACAAGCAAGAAGGCAGCTGGCTTCTGCTCATGTAGGTGGAGAACATTTTTCTCCAAGTTCAAAGGATAAACTCAGGCAAATCATACTCGTTGTACCTGCTTTTAGATGAGATTTCCTCCCCTCCAAACTACTGCACTGATGATAGATGCAGAATTCTTATTTTCTACAGCTGTAACTCAACATTCACAACCTCTCAATTGAATTCTCAGGATTCCTGGATTCAGTAGGACGAGTTTTAACAGTATCTATGTGTATATACCCAAACTCATGTATTCAGCCACAGGCATCTATTACAGAGGGAAGACTAGCGAGTGTCACGTTGCATGAATACCTCTAGTGGAGCTTCTTGATCTTCATACCTTTAGAGCTTTCTAGACTCACATCATCTGTATATTTTGTTCTTGGAGAATGAATTTTGCACAGTTCAAGCATTTTGGAGAACTATGAAAACTTAGATGTTATTTTCATAATTATTACCATTTTTTAAAGGGAGATTTTATCCCCAAATACCTAGCAAGAGAAGTAAAACATTTAGTACAAAAATATTGTTTAAGGAGAAATAAGATACAAATAAGATGCTGAAAATATATTTTGTCTTGTCCAAGTCTCATATTTCAACCATACTCAGTGATGCAACTTGCAGGCCAACCACATGGCAAAATGCTTAGCAAAGCTGCACTGGTGAAGATGCCATGTCATGTTCTCTCTTTGAGCAGACTCAAGTAATGTGGCTCAGAAGGTGCTCAGGGGAAGTAGTCTCTGACTTAGGCTCAGCATGATATATTTAGATATCTCTTTCTGAAGGCTTTTCCCACCCACGTTAGGGACTGTGACTTTTCCAATCCTTTTCCTTGAAAAACGAGTTTTAAAGGATCTGAAGGGTATATTTGCGATTTAAAAGATGTGTTTGGCTGACTGTCTGGACTGGTGATTTCAAGAGCTAAAAGGTAGGGGGAGAAGGAAGGGAAAGAAGTAGTTTTCATAGAATCACAGAATCTTGGAGGTTGGAAAGACCTTTAAGACTGAGTTCCACTGTCAACCTCGCACCACCAACATGCTCACCATTAAACCATGTCCTTAAGTGCCATAGCTACTGTTCTTTGAACACATCCAGGGATGGTGACTCAACCACTTCACTGGTCAGTCTGTTCCAACGCTTTGCAACCCTTTTCATGAATATTTTTTTCCTAATATCTAATCTAAACCTCCCCTGGCACAACTTGAAGCCATTTTCTCTCATGTTTCCCGTCACTTGTTACCTGAGAGAAGAGGACAACCTCCACCTGGCTACAACCTCTTTTCAGGTCGCTGTAGAGAACGATAAGGTCTCCCTTGAGCCTCCTTTTCTCCAGGCTAAACAATGTTAGCTCCCTTAGCCACTCTTCATAAGATTTGGGCTCCAGCCCCTTCAGAAGCTTTGTTGCCCTTCCTTCCTTAAAAGCCTTGGATTGTGACTAGCTGTAAGAGGAAGGCATTTCCTGACTTTAGTCTATAAGTTGTGAGAATAAAAAAATTGACACAAACTGAAAAATGTAACTCAGCTGGATATGTACCCCAATTTCTTAGGCCTTGAAGTAAATGATAGGAGGTAACTATCCTCATTTCATAATTGTTGGTATAAATATGGATGAAGAAAAAAGCGGTGGGGGTGTGGAAACAAAAGTAAAGGTTGGAAAGGAAAAACGAAGTTATTTTTCCCTTCACTAACAATCATTACACTGATTTAAACAGAATGAGAATGTTCTGTTGGTTGGTTTTTTGTAGTACTATTAACTAATGAAGTTTTCGTATATGCTGTCATACACCAATCCGAGGCAGTATTCTTGCTCTCAAAAGAAAAAAAGCGACTACATGTAAAAGTTTACAAATTAAACACAACAAAGTGATTAAGAAATTTAAAAGCACTGGCATGAGGAAAAAGAGCAAAACGAAATAAAAAAAGAATTTCAGCTATGCTTTGAAATTAGATGGTGAACAGATGCTTCAGAAAGATAAAGGATGGCTTCTTTCAGGCACCATAAGTTTTAGGCAGCCTTTGGTAGGACCAGAAGGCCTCTGATGCTAGATGAGAGGGGTTGAGATCAGATGAAAGTTGTGCAAAAGCAAGGTGACTTTGCAAATGAAGGCCTTGCAGGAGAAAGAGAAACCTTTTGAGAGAGTTGCCACACATCTGTCCTGTTTATGTAGTACCACCTGCTTCCTGCTACCACCTCTTCCTAGCAAAGTACTAGATGAAGGGTTTTTGTTTTTCTCTGGCTCAACTATCCTATGTTTCCACCAACTCTACCCTGACAGCTACTTGTGCTCCACTGTTTCATAGGAATAATATAAGAAAGACCCTTTTTTATGTCAGTTGTACCTGAAAAAACCTTTTTAAACCCCCAAAGTGATCCAGCACACACCTCGCTGGAGCAGAGGCAGGGATCATCACACATCAGCTTCCAGAGCACGTGTAGTGCTCCACTCCTCTTGACTGGTGCTCAGGCTAAAACCATCTATTTGAAATTTTTTATGTTGAATACAAGATCTAAAACCAATTTCTGGATGTTTGAAAGCTAAACAAAACTGCCAGAGAGCCTGTCAAGATTAGAAAACTCAAACCCTTGTGAACTGATGACAATTCCTTCTCTTGCTTTTCATTATACCATTACATTGCACATAATGAACTTCCTTGCTAAAAGATAACCAACGGCAAAAGAATTCTAGGAAGAAGCAACTTGAGCCTATTCAGTCATTTGCAAAGGTGGATTTCATAATTAGTTCAGAGCAAAAATTGCCCTTTATTAGCATATTAATAGTGCTGAACAGTATTCATCTTTTTCACAAACTTTATAGTGTGCTATACCTTTATCAATCATTCAATTATAACACAGTGGCTTATTGGAATTTAATCTAGGCACTTAACACAGGGTTTCTTTCCTCTTCCTTTTGCTTTGGACGGGGAATTTTAGCATAATTTGGAGCACATGCTATAAAAATCAATGCCATTGCTCACCCCGGATTATAGTGCAGTCTAGCCTATGTAACAGGTTTTCGTTTTGTGTCCTGAGCCCACGGGACTTACATTCCTTACCCATAGTCCAAGGGGAGCTTTGTCCCCATTTTGCACGGATTTGAAGGGAATAATTTCAAGAGGAGAGTCAACTGCAATCTTTTTCAATAAACACATCCTATCTTTATAAAATATTTCAATTTGCCAGGAACATCACTTATTGCAGAAGTTTGTATTTTCTGTGAAAATAATTTTTAATTTTAGACTAAAAAACCTGGCAAAACAGAGTTCAAAATGGAAGGAAAATTGTGAGAAAAGAAGAAGACACGTTGTGATTCATTTTTATTTAATTATTTTTAGTTTGTGAATTTATGATGCTTCTCAGGAGCTAGGGTTTTTCTCCTACTTTGAGAACAAAAAATGTGTTGCAATGCTATAAATTCTCACTGCATTAAAGGATTACTTCTCTACCATGAGCAGTCAGAAAAAAACCCCACCTTTTTCTAAGCTGAGAAAGCACTAAGAGTTTGCCTGTGTTGCAGCAACACATTGACGCAAAGCTTGCCTTGTTCTGCTGCACTAGTGAGAGGATCAGCCCTTCTTCTGATTCCTCCTCTTTTACTGAATACTTCTCTCCCAGTGGTTTTCAGAAGGACTCCTTTGGCAGCAGTGCTGCCAGCCTCTCTTTCCATTTCCCAAGGGAACCTTAAATCTTGGCTTTGCTTCAGTCTCTTGATTTGGCAAACGTTTTAGGTAAGCATTCCATCACACTTCTTGAATAAAGATGCTGACCACGCCTAAGGGTGGCCAGATGTGACATGTTAAATGTGTCTGGGGAGTTAAAAAGGGCTGGGCAAGATTTAATACAAGCTGTGACTTCACTCATTAAGTGTGAGGAGTGACCAGTACACATGATGACAGAATAGTTCTGTCACCCCTGGCTTTGACTTTGTAACAGAAAAATTTGGAGAGAAATACTAAATTAAGTCCAAAGGCAAGGTATGTCTAAGAAGGCAGAGATACTATTTTGATTTACAGATAAGAAGAGCAGTATGACACCTTGGTTTCTGCCTGAGTTTCAAATACAGCACATCACTGTAGTGGGATTGGCACTTAGATGAAGTTTCACCTCTGTCTCTGAAAATAATACATATAGACCTGGAAATGGGTAAGAAGACAGTTCTTTCCCTTTTTTTGCTTTGTGTAGCAATAATAAAAGTGTATCCCAGAGTTCCTGGTCATGTAAAAAATTACATGGGGGATGGGGTACCTCCCCTGAAGATAGGAAAGAAATTGAGCACCTGTGAGGGATCACACAGCTCTGCTTTTTACAGTGATTGCTGTTAAACAGTTAAAAAAAGCACACACGAGTGGTAGTGTGTCTCCTCATAGAGAAATGCCTGCTACAGCTAGGAGAAATTAACTGACTTATCCTAGCACTTCCTTGCATGTCAATGTCTAACTTTTTAATCACAACCACCCTGCATAATATGGAAATTAAGAACATCATAATTTTCAGTAATTACTAGAAACATACACATTTTCCAACAGGGTGACATTATGTCATGAATTCCCTTGTCAAGAGTAAAAAAAAGACAAAACATATCATACTTGTTTGAGAAGGCAAAGTGATAGATTTGTCATGAGGGTAATCATCTATAAAAAAAAAAAATCCACTATTATCAACTTCCTGAATTTCTGAAAAGGGATTAATTTTCTGCCTGAGTTAATAATGAACATTTTTCTTCTATTCATCATCTTTAGCTATTTTCTCTCTTGAGATTCACTTATCACTAACTACTGAACCCAAGAAATAAAAAATAGGCAACATCCTTTTTTGAAGTAATGCCTTAGAAGACTATTAAATCAAAAGGCAAAAGATGGATTTTGAAGATATGTATAAGAAATTCCTGTAACAGCTGCAGGTATTTAACAGAGCATCTGCACCACTGGTTGAGTAAAGGTATTGGAAAAAGTTTATCCTGTCACAGCACAAAGTGGGGGACAGTACATTTTTATTTTTTTCAGATAAAATTCACAATAAAAGGAATGAAATAGCAGAAATAATGCAATCAATGGCACTAATTTGCAATTTGTGTTGCAGGAATTAATCTAGGATGACAGTTCAAGCCCTTTTTAAATCTAAAATAGCCTGGAATAAAGCAGATCATGCAGATGCCTGAAACTTTGCAAACCTGTCTGCCCTGCACAGTTCCCAGTCTGTCAGACCCTTGTTTGGGGGACTGAGTGACTGTTTAGTGGTATCAAAATATGGAGTGACAGTCACACTGGGGGAGATGGCCCAAAATGCTTCTCCTGTAGTACAATGGGCCTGAGGCTCTCCCAAGGATCTCAGTCTCAGCGTTGATGAACTTTACCTGCTGCTGGCATCCTTGCTCTTTGGCAGAACTGAGAATGAGGCATTTCTGGAGGGGAAAGAAGGAAGACACAGGATTTGCACTTTAATTCTTCTCTTGCAAGATTCTGCTGTTGCACTGTCTTATTATCCCTACCTTCTATTTTCCAACAAAATGAGCCCTCATACATGAGCCCACAGAAACTCAGGAAAGAAGATCTCTTACAGACAGAAGATGGAGGGAGCAGGACTTTCTTCTTTGCTTTTGAGTAGGATGCAGAGAAGACCTCCCCAAATGTCTTCTTACCTCATCCCTTGCTCAACCTTTTCTGGCATACCAGGTTAAAAATGATCTCAAGGTTATTGCATAAATGCATTCAGATCACTCACATGGGTCCTGGCAAAGGTCTCTGGGCAAATCAGTGAGTTTAGCTTCCAGAAGGAGGTTTCTGAGACATGTGCTTCAGCAGCACCAGGACAGGATTCACATCAGGTTTGTGCCTTTAACTGGTTCCTGTTAACAGTGGGATGCTGTCCAAACACAGCTTCTTGCTCTAACTTGCTATGCTAAAGCAAGGATATGGGATTTGAGAGATTACACTCTTAGATTCTACCTTGCTGGTCTGAAGCCAAAATGCAGACAACACCTATCAAGTCCCAAAGCTAAGCAATTTTAGTATGTAAGGCTGCCCTTGTGCAGAAGAAGCTCATTTCAACAGTTTGCAAAGCTGATAGTAGAGCACAGACCCTCTGCAATTTATTTCTATGGTGTTTCTAAAGCCATGGGGGCAGCAGAAAGAAAAGGGTGTAAATTCAGTCTCTGCTCGTGGGTTCTCTGCTAGGAAGCAGAGACAGTTTTCACAGTCTCATCTCAGTGTTGTATGAACTAAGAACAGGACTGGAGGAAGAGCAGAGGTTTCAATATCTAGTATTGAGGCAGCAAGTCATGTCACAGGTCAGCAAAATAATAATTTTGTTCTCTAAGTGATTTTTTTGACACAGATTGCTCTACCACAAAGTTACCAGGAAGCCCAGCTATCCCTAGGCAGCACCCTAGACATAAAATACTCACAGCTATTTCTAGAATTTTGCATAGCGAGTATTGAAACGAATTCTCTACTTAACGCAGCAGACAGCTATAAAGAACAAAGCATGAAATCAAATTCCATCAATCCTTTAAATTTGTTTATGCAACCCATTGTTACTGCTCACGGAACAACTTTGGCAAGCAAAGGCCATGACAAAACATAGCTGTAGTTTATACAGAGAAATTTTTCCCATCTGCCATTTTTGTTGTCAGTTGTTTAATATCGATTTCTCCCCAAGCAGTTCCAAGTTTAACCCGGGCACGGTTGCATTGATCCAAGAAAGCTGAAGTAATTTGTCTCTTCTAGCGAAGCAGAAATGGGGCAGAAGATGGCACCTATCACCATTTTTTTTCTGGTTAGAAGTTCTTTCCTGTAGCACTGATATAAATTAAGCCTGCATGTACACCTTTTCATACAAATATTTCTGGTAATTCCATTTCATCTGTGACAAGCGAGATGAAATTCACACCAAGAAGCATGTTCTCAAGTAACTCCTTCCCTCACATGGGAATAAGCTGACTCAGCACATGAATTATGGAATCACAACTACACAGTGCCATATTACAGCCCTTAGATTTATAAAGATTTTGCATTAGTTATAAGCAGCATGGCTTGGGGTCTACGATAAAGGGATTTGACCTGTATCTACCTGGAGCTCTACTTTATTCATATGCTGCAATGGCAGATGGGATGCACCCTGCAGGTTGTTCTCAGTGGTCACAAGGGTGTATTCATTCCTGTGGGGTCTCTTCTTCAGAATCTCTCTGGCCACTGCACAGTCATGAGAAAGAAACTGTAAGTAGCAGTATAATCACAATAGCAGAGCATCTATTGTATGTGAGGAGAGAAGCAGAGGCTGTTGACCTTAGTAAGTGCAGTCTGAGATGGAGACTTGCTCACACCAAGCAAAGGGAATAAAACTACTTAAGTTAAAAACATGTCTCTGTAAGATGACCACAAGGGTATCCAAATTAAAGGGTTGCTGAAGCAGTGAGGTTTGGGACTGCCAGCATAATTACCAGTAAGACTCAGAGAGTTCCTCTCAGTCCTTTTGTTTCTATGGTAGCTGTAGCCTTGACATGAAAAATTTCCAGTGACATAGGAGAAGTACAGATACATTAAAAAAATGAAATGCAAATGTTAGAAATTATTATATGCTGTCAGGGAATTAATCTGGTCTAATTTTAAGGCTTTTCAATGAGAAGGCTCCACCATAATAGCAAATGCTGCTAGAAAGTGTGATCACTTCTGTTCATAACTACCTTTCAATGTATTCTGAAGTCGGATGAAGTCCAGTGGGTTTTATTTACCAGCAAAGCTTCATGGCAGATAAAGCATCCACTGCGAGAAACCTGCAATTCTTCTCTGCTAATGAGCATCGTTAGATTATTGTGTGACAGGAAGAATATACCAAGGGAATATCCCCCTGAATGTTTCATCCTCCCTGGAATATGCTTTAGTGAGATAAGTCATAATAAATATAATGTGCCAATTGTCTAACCTGTTGGGAAAAGAGCAGGTACATGAACAACTCAGTGCAAATATGAGAGAACCTGCTGACAGGCACAGACATGGTTTAAATGTCATTTTCAGTGAGAGCACTATAGGTAAAGGCCAGACATGTAGCCCAGTTGTATAATACCTGGAAACTGTCCTCCTTCGGTTGACAGGAATGATGGATGATGTTTTTTTCTTTCAATGTCTGATACAAAAATTCAGGAATTACCAAAATGGCCAGCAGAAAAATGCAGGGAAAAAAAAAAAAAGATGCTCAAACAGGTAATCGATAGGAGTCCAAAATGACTGATACTAGCTGAGAAATGCAAAGTGTATCTTTGTGATATGGAATTCCAAACTTTAAATGTGCCATCAATGAAGGGCATGAAGTGACACACATTTTAAAGGTCTAGAGACTACCTGGTTTATTCTTCCAACTTGAAGCTTCTAATTTACTAAGAGAGTCAACTGATTTTTTTCTTCTAAAGGGGTTAAGAGCATGATTCGCATTTTCATTTTGCTGACAACACAGCCAGAACATCCTTCCCTTCTCCCATTTGGGTAGTCATTATCAAACACAGCTTCTCTGTCTGTTCCCAAACTCCAAAATAGAGCTGTCAATGCTCTCCCTACCACTAAGCATATAAGAAAAAAGCTCCAGTGATTTACAAGAGGAGAAAGATAGACAGAATGTTGAGTGGTAAATGAGGATATTTGGAATACATCTGTGGACATATACTTTGTCATTCCCTACTCAGTGCATCTCCAGCTCAGAGGAATGGGTTCTCTTACACAGCAGCAGCTGTTATTGTTTGGATTGTAAATAGTCATAAGCCATATGGTGTGGTAGGAGAAAAAAACTTCACACTTTCTCACATGGACAAATATTATTATTGCAAAGCATAAACACATCAGAATATATGTCTCTTCTCTGGAGAAGCATACAGCCTTCAACCTGATTCTAAAAAAATTGTTGGCTTCCTGATGAGCAGATTACCTGTAAATATTTGGTTTGGATTTTTAGAATTTGGATGTCTTGGCAAAACACAAATGTAGATATGCAGTAGATACAGTGCTTTCAGATCAATAGATGGGATGAAAGAGACACAAAACATAGATACTGTATTAAAATGGGAATGAAAATTAGGAGGAAGGGAGAAAAAGGGCAGTCAACATGCAACTACTGTGGAAAAGTATATTTCTGTATCTTTTGCTAGCTACCAGCAAACTACGGTAAAAGAAGCGGGATGGTGGCATATCACACAAGTGGATCAGGAGTTTCTTCATGCAGGTTAATTTGAACTTTCTACCTGGTTGGTGATGGGTAAAGCATTTCAGATATTGGTGGATTGTATGCAGGCCTCTCAAAATTGGTGGGACCTCTGCTTGGTAATGCAAGCTGGCTACAATCAGCATTTCTAGAACTTGGAACAAGAAGAGACAGTCCACTCCCTTGCTGAGCTAAGGGTTGCTTTCATTTTAAACTATGATTTCACGTTTAAAACCTACCAGTGCTTTTACTTATGTTTTTACTAAAAAACTTACCTTATCTTCTTGCTTTAAGCACTTTTGATCACTCTTTCCATTGTGCAGTGAAGCTGCACTATGAGTTAACTCATAGTTTTGCAGAACCAAGTTCCTGATCTACACCCCAAAAGTCTTAGCAGAGTGACACTGCACTTGCCAATAGCAAACACTGGCACATCCTATTCGTATGGTTAGACAGAACCTATGAACCTGTGACCTGACAAGTAACAGTCCTTCTGTCCTACACTCCTTTTCCCAGCTTTTTCAAATGCTACATTGACAGCATTTATGAAGAAAAAGCCCATCTCTAAGAGATTTTGTTGGTGATAGCTGATCTGAAATGATCCAGATGAAGATAAGGACAGCAAAGCACTTCTGAGCCCACAAGAGTGATGCTTTGGCCTCAGGATGCCAGCAGCGATGAAGAAAGTCAAGAGACCTTCCACATTCATCATCCCTTGATCTGAGTCACAGTTCCAACCTGACCCATAGATATAAATAGAGGCATCAAATCAACATCTAAAAAGAACCAAAGAAAAACCCACAATTTTTCCACAGGCTTGGTGGCCCTGCATCAAACAGCAGTTTTGCTTTAATGACGTCCTTCTCATTCCCCAGTTTTCAGTGTAAAATAAGTACACAAATAAACACTTTTCTACCACTGTCATATTTGCTCTCCTGACATCAATAGTCACATTCTGATTATCATATGTTTCTTTACTAAAACTCAAAAGTGGAAGCAAAATACCTGTGGACCAGGAGAATGGGTCCAGGACTGCCTTTGAAGCAGCGTTTTCTTTTTATCTTTGACAGGCGACATGGCTCAGACCAATGATCCAATAAGGTCCGTGTATCCTGACTCACTCTCACTGAGCTGGCTAGATAACCCCAAGTCAAGACACATGGAGAACCAGTTCACCAGGTTCCAGTGTTGAGTTACTCTGCAGAGCAACTTGAGGATTCCCTTCAGAACAGCAGTGTTATTGCAAACCTCACTAGCAATATAGACACCAGCACATCATCTTCATGACAATCAGCTGGCTTCTTTCACTAAAACACAATGCATTTGCTGTTGTGTTTTGAAATTACAACTAACATTTCCAGGCACCTTTTTTTTTTAATTATTTAAAAAAAAAAAATCTTTGTTAAAATTACAATTTTTACACAACCATAGCACCGTTTTTTGATTTAAAGAGATTGGAAATCTCATAGATAGAGGTTTTCATTGCATCTTCATGTATTGTTTCTAAAGGCCAACTTTCTGCTCTTGGCAGAGACAGTTCACCTGAGAAGAAGGGTGAGGTGAAGATGAAAGTGTTACTATTCTGGGAGAAATTGCTGCCAAAAAAAAAAAAGCAACCAAAAAACAAAAACCAAACTGAGCTGCTCTCCTAGTTTTATATTTTAGGAAATATTTAAGCCATTTAGTAAATTAATCACAGAGACACATTATCAAATCTGTCACTGGATTGAAACTCAACTAAGTTGCAAAGGTAACTTCCACACGTGGGTACCTGATCAATCTTCATGTTCAGACAACCACAGAGGTTGTCTTTACCCAAAAAACTCTTGGTTTACAACCTGATTACATGATCATGGCCAAAAGGTTCAACAGGAAAATCATTCCCACTTGCAAACCTGTTATCATGAGCTAATGATGTTTGCACAAATCATACATACAAGACAGCAAAACAAAGAACTTCGCAGTTTCCAGACTTTAACTAAATTATATGGAACAAGATTAGCTTAAGTCATACATCTCTAATATGCAGGTTGTTTGCATACTCCTGTATTTTCAGCAACTGGACAGCCAAACGGTTACTTTAGCTGCCACTTTTAAAACAAGAAACTACAAAGAAGCCCTCATAAATTTGAACAAGTTTTATATTAATCACACTCTCCCAACTGCAGTGCTGCCCAGGAAGAAAAGACCTAGAGGCAACTGAAACAGTGTCATCAAAGAATAAATACACGAGCAGAGTAAGAAAAAATTAGCGGTATTTTAGGAATATGGAAACCGAAAGATTTTGTGAGGACACACAAACAAAGTACAGTTCACTCTGTAAGCAAGTGTAGTAAAATTTGTTGTACAGTGGCTTCCTCAAACTCATCTAAGGCTGCTTGTGGCAGTGCCTGAGACGATACGCCAGACACACTGATTATAAGCTTTACCAGATCAGGTTGCCCTTCTCCCTCAGAAAGGAAAGTGTTTCTTAAGTTACTTTAGAAAACCACCAGTCAATTTTGCCTTTTCATCAGGATAATATGAATGTCTTGATTACCATCAGCATCAAGAGAAGGCACAATAAAGTTTACTTGTCCTAACCTGCAGCTATGCATATGGGTACCTCCTTGTAGTTAAACAACATTATTTTGTCTGGCCTTTCTGCTCTTTTGGGACAAAACCTGGACATAAAAAACTCACAGTCTCTCTTTGGATGAAATCAGTAATTCAATGAGCAAAATATTACTTACATTTTGATAGGAAAAAAAAAAAAAAGAGAGAGAAGGGCTAGTTAGAGAACATGCAGAATACTGTTCCCAGGAAGAACAATTATAATTACTCGCTTTTACAATTAGGCTTTGATTTTATTTTTCCCTTTTATTTTCAGGAAAAAACCCACCTATTTAAATATCTAGATAGCAATACCACAAATTATTTCAAAAATCTAGGTTACACTTATGTTAAAAGCAGCTGCTTAGACAAAATGCATCTATTTAATGAGCAGACATGTTTCCCTTTCAAAAGAAGCCAGATGAACTAACTGTGAATCAGATTTGTATCTCGATATTAAAAGAGAAATCACATTCCATTTCCCCATGGAACACGACAGCAAGCGTGCCTGTTACTGTCTGTAATGGCTACATTATGTTTTCTGCTTAATAAAAAACATATAACCCTGCAGACAGAATACCAAAATCACTTCCATCTTAGTTTTCAGAAACTGCTGAATAAAACTCAGAACAAAAATAATCCCTCTTTCCCCACTCACATGATTTACTCACCATCACTTTATTCCAAAACTCAGTTTCCCTTGAAAAACGATCCATAACAATGAAATTATTTCTTCCTTGTCAAAAGTATCACTCCAATCATTTAAATTACTGAACGCAGCAAAAGAAACATTGTGCTCCACAGAGCACTCTAAACATGCACTGTTGTTTTTGCTGATGCAATGAGGCTTCTAAGCAAACGAGTTTGCAAGCAAGCTGGGTAGTGGCATTTTCCTTATGATTCAAAAGTGAAATATGCCTCAGCTAACTGAATGCTCACACAACGTATAATAAAGGAACTCAAGGATTCATACACGTCTCTAACATAATCATTTGTAAAACTTCCACTTGTATTAACATCTATAATTCTGCCACACCTCAAAAACTACGTGCCAGATACAAACTTTTACTAGGTGCTATGTGCAGCCAAGAGAAAGATAGCTTCAAGCCAAAGGCTTGTATTTAAGTCTCAGAAGTTTAAGTCCCTAAGGTGTATGAAGTTACATTCTCTATATGGAATCTAACTGTGGATTCCTGCTTGCTATGTATATAGATATCATGAAGTTCATGATAAACTATACATTAAAAGCATCTAGCCTGCCCCAGTGCTTTACTGCATTTATGCACAAAACTATTGTGACAGGAAGAAGTTACAAAAACCTATTTAGAGGTTTATAATTGCAACTTTTAACAATTAACACCCCCCTCCCCCAAACATCAAGAAAAGCACAGCAGAATTTGCAGAGCATTTTCTGAGAAACAGGGATAACAAGATTCAGGGACAACTTAAAATCTGTCTTTTTTTCCAGAGAGATGCAGACCTCTTTGTGCCCTGTAAAAAGAGGAAATCTGTAACAACCTAATGACCACCTGATAGTTGGGAGCCCCCAGTGCAGGATGTGTCATTTACTTAATCAATCTTTATAGCTTATGTCAGCTACCTTGACAGGTAAACCTTGTGAAGGTTCAAAATCTTTCAAGTTGCAGACTAAAAATATCACTCCAAGCAAATACATGCTCTTGCAGACCTTTACATGACCATCAAGCCCTCACCAGATTCACTGGATAACCTTTTTTATTTTCTTTTTCCCAAGCTTTTCTTTTTTCTGACACATTGAGGTCTGAGACAGTATTCACTCTACAACACCTGACCTTTCCTAATGAGCTGAGAGCACTGCACGTGCTGCAGCCCTTACTGCCTTGGAAACTGCTGAGACAATCAAGATGAATGTTCTCCACAGCTACAAATTTTAATATTAAAAAGCCCATGTTTTCTTCCAAGCTTCTGTCTTTAACACCTCACTCCAATACCCTTGCTGTGCTTGCAGGTTCTTCTCATAACTCTGAGAAGCAAACAGGCAAAACCAGGTAAGGACACTGATTGAAGCTGGGAGTAGCTCCCGGGGGAGCCCAAGCACCCTCTGCTGGGGCTGTAGTGGTTGGAAGCAACCAGCCCAGTCCTCTTGGGGAGTGGTTTGTCCTCACAGCTGTAGCATGAAACACCTACCCGATGGTTTTCACTGGGTGAGAAAGTAGTAATGCTATTGACCTATTTAAATCATTAAAAACATAGGAAAAGCCTTCCACCTTCTTACAGCTTCATAAAATCTACATAATACTTAATAGTATGACGTACATATACTAGCATAATGTCTACGCTACTAACCTGGGCCAGTTATGCACTTTCAGGCAGCATTTAATTAGATCAGTAGGCCAAAATGAAAAGGAGAATAAAAATGCTGTATTTACACCCAATAGAGTTGTCCAGGTGACATCCATACTGGACTCCGACTGCACACTTTGGCCTGGGATATACTTGGGCTGTTAAACACATTGATCAACATTTACAATCCAATTATCTGATTTCAGATTTCCTGAGTCTGTGCCATCCCAAAACAATGTGGGGTAAATTTAGATGCACCTTTAATCAGCACTTTTCCCCAGTTAATCACTTCAGTGTTCTACTTATACAAACAAAATGAAATAAAGAGGATGCAGATCATCCTGTATCTGTCCAGAAATAAAAAACTGCAAAGGATATCATTCAGCAAGAATGCTTTTAAAGCTTTTGAATTTGCAAAAACTAGCAATTGGTTCCTGATCGGTATATTTTTCTTGCTTTATTCTCGGTGTCTTGCAACTTGACAAATGAATACCATTCTTCTGGCATTTTGTGGAATATAGACATCTTTGTCCTATTGCAAAGGATCCATAGCCCTCTGAGATTTCCAGTTACAAACAGAATGTGTCCAATACTTCATCTGTTGTTTTGAGCCATGTACATTGTATGCAGTGAGTTAGAAATATGTCTCCGCTGTAAGCTCTAAGGAATTTTTGTAGATCCGTTACTTTACCATGCTAGTATTTCTTTATTTTACTTAGTTATTTTATTTGGAGAAGCATCTGAGACTGTGTTATGAAATTTAATTTACATGGAAAATTACTTCAGATTAGTTATTTAAAAAATTAAAAGACAATTTCCACAGTTAGAAATATTGTGGTGAAAATGAAAAACTGGGATGAAAATGCTGAGTTCTTAGTTTTGAACTAATATTTGGAGGGAGAGAGTAAAAAACAAGATCAAAGGGTGAGCGATGGCAGCTTAGGCACTACAGGATCCCATAAGCAGGAACCCTGGATAGATATGGAAAGGAAAACCACAGAGGTGAAACGGCACACAGTAGAAACCATCATTAAAAGTCTATTTTTTTTCTCCCTTGATTCTCATGCTACGTAGCATAAGATCTTTCATCAGAATCATAATAAACATCTATCAAAGATCTTTCTCTGCTGCCTTAACAAAAGGCCAAATAATTCAGAGACTAGTTGAAGTTCAATTACATTTTCCTGCAGTAAGCCAGAAAAAGGTGAAAAGTAAATCACCTTTATGTACCCTTCCTGAAGTTCTTTTATATTGATCCCCTCCCCCTGAAAACATGGCTTGAGCATTTTCACATGTCCATCATCTAGTTCCAGGCTTTTGTCTGTACCAACTTTATACTTTAATTTCAATACCTATGTAAATAGCTATGTTAAAACAATGTACTTGTACTAATTTCATATAAATAATATTCCCTGGTGCTTCAGCACATTTTACCAGCTTTGATTTGTGAGAAATATTTCTCAGGTTTGGTTCCTGTATTAAGTGCAAGCATAGTCTGTCTCTCATGCCCTGATTCCGAAGCAGAGCGCGGCACTGCAGTCACATACTAAGAGGCCAGCTCTCCTCTCTGAGCTGTGGAAGTGCAGCAATTCACCCCAGCGAGAGGCCTTCTTTACCTACTGGTGTCACACTGCAGGTTTTCCCTATGCTGCAGGCCTTTAAGCCAGCCCACCGTGATACTACTGAGCTCAATACAACATGCATACATTTCTTTGTCCCAAAATTTAAATCATACTATTCTTCAGAATGTTCACTCCAACCAGACAAGAGAAGGAAGATCTGATTTCCTGAGTGAGGTCTGGTTTTTGCAACATGAAGTTTGCAGGTGGGCTTCTATTGACCAGTGAAGCTTTACAGCAGCAGAGAAGCTCATCAGTCTGAAAGTTAGGATCTAAAGTGAAATTATTCTAGCTGCTGACACAAGTCTATGCATTGGTTAATATGAGAACTAATAATTTTGGACTTCACTAAAACCAGATTGCATGCTTCTTTAAGGCAAGCAGCTGACTTGCAGCAGAATTCTATGCTCTCTGCAGGTCTTTGGAGAAAAACCCTGATCACCAACAAAACTACTTTTAATTGCCCCATAGGTACAAAACTGAGATTATTGCTGTAAGAAAGTATCTTGTCTCCTAGTTCTACACCACTGTGGTCTCTAAACTTGCTCACTCAAATTGCAATCAAGCATGGCTTTTAACTTGGTGGCAACTGCCACCACAGGTATTTCTAGATTCAGTCAAGGTGAAAATTGACTTAAAAAACCCTTAAACCTACACATTACTGCACAGGCAGATGCTCTAGTGACAGGGCAACACCTAACACCCTCACAGTAAAGAGCTGGACCAGAGGTTTGACATATGTGTGTGTGACCTGCCAGTATCTTGCTTACTACTTGCAACTGCCTATTTTTTGACTACTGATCACATCCCCTGAACAGGGCTTGATGGAGTTATCCCTGGATGTGTCACAGTAGTTTGATATTCTTTGTCTTAATCTTTGTGCCTGAATCAGTGCAATCAAGGTCAAAGCCTTACCTGCAGCAATGCAGGGTGCCTCTTCCTATGTGATATAGAGAGTAATGTGAGGCACATAGTGGCCCTCACATCACTCTTGTTCGTAAGAAATGCCACTTCACAGAAGAAGAGATTCCAGATTTGGAAATTATATAAAGTGGCTGAATCCTTCCAATGTACATGTTAGGGGTACTATAATATAAATACAGAATATTGCACAGTGAGAAGTGAAAGCACAACTGAAAGATGCACAACCTACAATATTAATTTAATAATCAAGTCCTTATAAAATAGTATCTAACACCAGCTGACACTGGGAGCTGACAGTACCTCCCCAATCAGTGCTAAATAATGCATCCATAACAATTGTCTCTCACTTGATTATGTTAATGTAGTTGATACTAGACGCAATTCAAAGATTATTGAAGTCAATGAGTGTTCTTCATTAATGCCAATGGAATTTGAATCAGACTCATCAAGCTAAAATATGAAACAGGAGCTAAAAGTGTAGTAGGGGCATAAGAAGCAACAGTCGTTCTAGACCTTGAATATTAAAAATTATTGCGTGCTCACTATACTACAGAGTAGAAGATCCTTGAAAATAATTGTTTTGGAATCTCTGTGATAAAGGTAAGTGGTCAAACACAGCCCTGCTATAAATCCCCACTGTTATCTGTGCATACAATCTCCTTTGACACCCCAAATCACCCCTTGAGTGATAAAATACCAAGTTTTGATCATAAAATCATACAGTTCTGAACTCTAAGCAAACTCTCTAATTCTGGATTCAATTTTACAGTTGAAAATTATTACATGAAATGGTGACAGTTTTAACTACAAAGTCTGAGGTGTTAGAGGAAGTATCTTTCCAATTGATTACAGAACAGCATATGACAATATAACAGAAAGGACATGGGGATTGATAAAATAAAGAGGAAATGGGAAAAAATATCTCCAGTATCTTTAACAGTGATTCCAACTGCAAACTATATAGGAAATCAGGACACAGCTGTGCTAAGGGAACCTTAAATTTTACCAGTTGTTCTTGCTTGTTACGCTACAGAGACGGGTAAGGATCAGGACAAAATTTGGCTAGGAAAAAATTTATCACCCCTTTACTCAGTTTTCTTCAGTTCTTGTTTTCATTAATTTAAAGCACCACAAGAGTATGGAGTCTTCAGAGGGGTTGGGACATCACATGAAGATGACAAAGCTCATGGCATGTTTGGTAATTCAAAGCAGAGGTCAGCATGTTCACCCTCCAGGAACCACTACACAGGTCTCCAGCATCAACAAGTACTAAAACCACGTCACGTTCCCAGATACTTCTGCTAAATTGGAGAAGCAGTACTGCTTTTAGTTTTCTATCTGTTTATGCCTTTTTTAACTCTCTTTCTCCTTCCTTCCAGGAACAACACTACTTTTTGAATTCAGGATGCTGACAGGAAGAGTTTCCATTGCTCTTTTCCTTTTTATGGATTCTGTAGCAGAAAACTCTGGTATGAGTAAGAATTTGCAGTAAACTTTCACTGCTGAAATGAAGCTGGGATGTCAGGATCAATCCCTATGTGAGATGTAAGAAACATTTAAGAAATATTGTGAACAGAAGAACACAAAGTCATTTCTCTAGATCAAATCTATGGTCTTTGGGGCTGTGAGTTAAAGGCAGCAGATGGCATCTCTCTCCATCTGCAGCCAGAGTAACTCAAGACGTTCATCTGTACAAATACATCTCATGCACAGACCATGACACTTGGACATTAATACAAGTAGTGCAAGGATTTGTGTTTAACAAAGGAGTGCACAGTGAAATAATTACTGTTTTTAAAAATGCATTTTTACCTGCTTTCTATGCAGGTGGCTCGGTTTTCTTCCTTAGAAGAGTTCATCATCTTGGACAGACTGACAATAGCAATTTTAAGCTTAGGTAAAGACCAAACCAAATCAGAACAATAAACCCTTTTTTTGAAAACACTTGATATCTGCTAGCTGGCTTTTTTTCATCTGACCTAAGTTGTGTACTTAGGTCATTGACAACATAGAAAGTGATGTATATGTTGCAGACAATATACACAGAGTGCTGCCATTCCAGAGGGGGGAGAGAAAACCATTTTGCAGCTCTGCTACCTCCGCTGGAATGATGCCAGAAATCTCTGTGAAAAGTGGGTTTGTGTTTATATGAATTTCTTATACAGCACATTATTTTGAAATTTGCCTGTTCTAGAAGATAGGACAGAAAACCACTGACACAATTTGCTCAGTCAGGCCTACCCATACATGAACATTATGTAGTTTTTCTGAATAAACACAGTAAAGGTTGATACTGATTTTAGAAAAGGTTACCAGTTCATTTACCAAAAAAGACAGAGAGAAAAAAGTCATTTTTTCTCTGAACTTTCTAGTAGCTTTGTAGATTATGGCTTTGATGTTACTGGCTTCATACACAACTTTCTTATCAGTTATTAGGAGGCTGCTACCAATTATAGCATTTACTGCCCTAAATCCTAGAAGCTAAAGTAGCTTTCAGTCAACAGATCTTGACTGGAAATAAAAAGAAACTGATTTGTGCTTGTGTAAAGTCCCCAGTAAACAAGGATCTTCCTCTCTTCTCCTCAGACTTTCAAACAGAGATTTTTAAACATTTTCTCATGCAACATCATTCTCTCTGTGGAAGACAGTCCTTGGGTTCAACTTAACAGAGCAAACTAGCAGTATGAGAAAAGCATTTATAGTCTATAGGCTGCAGCACAGACTGATCACTTGTCAAAAATAAGCCAGAATTATATAAAGTATATAAATAATCAGCAAGATATTTATCAAATTACTAGACAGTACTATTTGAAAGCTAAGTCAGGGTTTGACAGTGGATGGGAAAAAAGGGTTCAAAGGCTAAATGTCCATACAGTCCCCCTGGTTCTCGGCAAAAGCAGTGGCATTATCCCCATCTCTCTCCACCCAGCATCCAGCTTTAACAGAACAAGATTTAGCAGTATTTTTGGTCAGTCTCATTCTTGTTTGTCTACATATAATATCCATAGATGCTTTGATAGCTGAAAATGAACACAAACCACACAAACAATAATACTATAATTTAATTAATATAACTTTCATAACAGAGAAGGGACATATAGTCTGATGTCTAAAGGGTATAAAATGTATTAAGGTCAATAAACTGGTTGGGTTTGTTTTTTATTTATTTTTGTTTTGTTTTTTACATATCTGGCATTAGCAATGGCAAAATCAAAATCTCTTAGCACCAATAGAAACCCTTAGCACTTTGTTTATATCCACAGCTCTCTGTCATAAAACACAATGGACTTAACTGCCTCATCTATTTTTGTCAAGACCTGTGCAGAATATTATAAACACCTCAAGATTTCCAATGTGCTCAGTTCCATTGATTTCAGAAAGGTTGTGTGGCGTAGTGGGAAACCACACAATGAAACAAATTTTCTGTGCTACAGACTAGTGATCTGGCAGTGGTTAATACCAAAATACAGCAAATGCTAAGAACATTACCATAGTGATTTTTTCTTTTTTTTTTTTTTTTAATATGAAACGACTGTAAATGACTAATAAATCTGAAGTTACAAATCTAGGCCTTGGAAAAAAAGCCAAACCCAAAACTTTAACATTTCCATTACTAGATGCCAGATAATTTGAAAGTGCAGTTTGAATGGCTAAACTGTTTAAGCCACAACAGAGGTATCTCTCTTTTTTTTTTTTTTTTTTCCCTTGACAAAGCAGATTATTGAGTCAGGACAAGATAGCAGCTCTTACGTCACGCTGAGACAGTGATGCCGCACAGCGCACGCAGGCGGAGCGTGTGTCCCCGCGGCGGTGGCGCCGCCGATGGCCGCGAGGTGGCAGCCCGCGCTCGATAAAGTCCCCCCGAAGGCGCGGGCAGAGCATGGACTACACCTGGGCATTTCCGCAGAGGACATGCTTGGGTAAAACTTGCTACAAAACATAGCAGTGGCCCATAGTAAATTATTTATAAACAATACGGCTGTAGAAACACGGTGTGTGCTTGGTTTTGTTTTTTTCTTTTTCTTTTTTTTTAATATAACAAAGCAAGTTTTGAGCAAAACACCCTCACTTATCGCTGTTTAGCCCAGCAAGCAAGCTCCATCCCTGATGAAATCCTACAAAGCACTGACTATACTGTGAGTTTCCCCCTAAACAGCTACGATTGCAAAAGCAGCCCAGGCTTCATGCAAATTTTAATTACAGAATCAATTAGGTTGGAAGAGTCCTCTGAGATCATCCAGTCCAAACTATGACCCAGCACCACCGTGTCAACTAGACCATGGCGCTAAATGCCATATTCAATCTGTCCTTAAACACCTTCAGGGGTGGTGACCCCACCACCACCCTGGGCAGTCAATTCCAAAGTCTAATCATCCTTTCTGTGAAGAAATTCTTCCTAATGACTAACCTAAACCTCCCGGGATGCAGTTTAAGAATGTGTCCTCCTGTCCAGTCCCTAGTTGCCTAGCTGGCTACAACCTGCCCAACCTGCCCACCTTGTAGCCTACCTGGCTACAACCTCCTTTCAGGTAGTTGTATAGTAATAAGGTCACCCCTGAGCCTCCTTTACTCCAGGCTAAACAACTCCAGCTTGCCTCAACTGCTCCTCATCAGACTTGTGCTCCAGATCCTTCACCGGTTTCACTGCCCTTTTCTGGACAATAGTGACTGCTGGATTGGGGTCCTGCCCTGACTGTGCCACCCTGGGCTGCCTCCTCACAAAGAGCAGTGTCTGAAAACACACAGCACTGGCTTGGTTTGCATCTAGAAAGAAACAAGAGGAATGAACTATTACCAAAGAAAAAAATTCTATGGAGAGTAAGAATAAAAGAAAAATGAAAGGGGTAGCCAACCAGAGGCAGGCTTTTAAAAGGAAACAGAGGTGGGTGCCCAGCCCTATCCACGCTGACCTATTCACTAAACTGGGGAGGGAGGGAAAGATGGTCCTGGATAAGGAGAGGGACTGGACCCAGCAGTTCCCACCTGCTAAGTGTTCTCCATCACCCTGTCCATTACTCTGTCCAAGGATCAGACTGGACAGCTAGTGCAATCTATATACTGTTAAGAAGCTATGGCTTGTCTTTCCCGTCACCAGGCATCTAAGGCTGAAAAAGTGGTATAGCTGCAAGTGGGAATACAGATGATTATAATAAAGCATTAGCCTATCCATTCATTCTTATGTTAGGGATATTGTATGCCTGCAGTGATACAAGAAAACAAATTCTGAAACACACAAGGTGCATTTAACATCAGCATATATGTGCATGTTCATGAAGATCTCTTTCTTTCTAGAGTGTACAAAGCACAGCAGAGCACTTCCAAGCCTGTAGTAGGTCAGGGAAATGACTGCCACATTACACTGTAGACATAAATTGCCATCTAACTTTCAATGTTGTGTTTGGATGGTTTTTTTGCAGTTCTTTATGACACAAATTTAAGGCCATATAAAGGCTATTTGATTACCCTCATCATATATCCTTGAGCTAAATTCACAATCTGAATTGTCCCATTTGAAATGAAGTAAAGGAAAGACTGAATAGTAGGATTCAAACAGCTGCTTTTATCAGCTGTATAATAAAGTTCCCACATAAGATATACTTTATTCCCCCTCAGACAGAGATTGCTGTAAGATAAGAGGAAATTATGCAAGCTGATGAACACAAATATTCAGCAGTTCAGAAACACCCTGCAAAAACCCACTAACCAAATAAGTTACTACAGTCCAGACAAGGCCAAGTAGGGATGCTACACATGCATGAAGAAGAGATGACAAACAACTTAATATTAGCTCATGTTTCATGATGGTGTCCCCTCCTACCCCCTACTCTTTCCTTTTCCTTTTCTCTTTTTTGTTTTCTAACATTAACATCCAGTGCTGCCAATTTCTCTAAACCAGTTGTTAGCAAACATTGATACCAATAGCTGAGCCTGTGCCATAATGAACTGTCGTATCTTGTACACTGAAAAGTCAACTTCTTTGGTTCTTTACAACCTGTTGCTCTGAATGAGTTTTGTCTTTCTCCAGCCAAATCTTTCCAATACAGATGACCTGAGAAATGTCATGAACCTTCCTTCCTTAAAATCAATTATTTTTTTAGCCTGTAGTAACCAAAGGTCCCAAGGGACTTTATCCCTGCTCAGAAAGCTACTTTTTATTGCATTAAGATAAACAGAAATGTGTTTTGGGCAGTTAAGGTTCTGGAAAGCTGCTCAATAAGAGAAGAGGAGGGAGCACAAGCTGGATTCACTCCAGAAAAGCAGCCTGGCTGAGGAATGAACAACTTTGCAGTTCTATCTCCTGGGAAATACAACACAGCTGAGATACTGACCTGATCTCTCATCCTGAATAACCTGTGTAACTCCTCTGATGCGGTTCCTACAACTTGCAGTTCTCCACAGAGTTGCAGACATGCTGCTCCTCATCTTTGTAGGACAGAAATCAAACTGCAGAGAGACTATCTTACACAAGACCAAATAGAAATTCCACAGCAAAGCAAGGACTTGAAGACAGGTCCCCCTACTTCCATCTAGTCACTTCAGGTTTTTCCTAACCTTTTTCTTGGGCAGGAATCACTCTGCAGCAAAGGGGAGGTTGGAGAAAAAGAAAGGTGGTAGCAAAGAGGGGTGGGGAGAAATTGAGTTAAGGATCAAACTTCAGAAGACTGCTGAATATTAAGTTAAACTCATCTTTTTCTCAAACTGAACTGCAAAAGAAAGCAGTTATAGGAAGTTTTCAAAGGCAGCTGGAGCTTATACACATAGGGAAGTGATTTGAGTTATGATTTAAAATGTTTATTTTCAGGGCGTTGGTGGGAACGTGTATCCCGCCTAAGGCTCTGACAAAACTCAGCTACTTTTTTCACCATGAGCAATGATGTTGTGAGCATCTCAGATGGCAACCACCTGACACACACCAGCTGGCAAATGGCCTTGCTGTACTCGTAGGGCAGCACACTGCTGTGGTTACTCTGGTGTAAACTCCCTGCCTGGGCACTCCCAAAAGAAGAGCGACTGAACAAGGAGTTATACCTGTGTAGCCAGAGCAGTTTAATCATACTAGCAAATCTTCCCTGCAGATAAGCACTAAGACAGCTAATTCTCTGAGACTTTTCCAGGAGAAAATCATTCTGGATGTCTCTACACCTTCGTGAAGTCTGTGAGTGTTTATAGCACCTTCATCCATAGCAGGAATAACCTGCAACTGTGGACTTTACAGTCCCTACCCCTTTGGATCACAACAGCTGAGTTTCCCATGCTCCCACTTATGCAATAAGCATTATAAAATATAAATATTAAAAAGAATTAAAATATACCCTCCCCCAAATACTACATAACCCTCCTAACACCACATAGTTGGAGAAATTAATGTAATTTTTTTCACCATTGTTGTTGCAAAAGGATTAATTTGTTACCTATTAAATCTTTTCCATTCTCTTTGGAGAAATTCAGGAAGCCAATAAAGAAACCAAGCAAATGGACAAAAAACCCCCAACCAAATCCCCCAAAAACTAGCTGCACAGTACCAACAAGGAGGATGTATGCATCTTCTTAACAGCCTCCCTGACTTTTCTTCCAGCCTGGCAGTGGTCCAAAGCAGACTCAACCGCAACAGCATGTGCCAAGCTGTGTCACAAGCTTATTACAGGTCTCAGGTGATCCCCTGACATTTCTACTTGTTCCTGCTGCTTTGGAGGCAAGCGACCAAACACATACCCCCAGATCTTGTGCCTGAGACTGTTCAGCATCTTCTGTCATGATTTTAGAAACAGACCAAGCTAGATCTGAAGAAACTTAATGCTGGATGTTGCACTGACACAAGCATTTAGGTTATGACCGAGGATTTGATAGCTCTCCCAGTCAGCAGCTTTCAAGTGCCGGGCTTACCCAAAATCTTGAACTCTAAAATCAGGTACATCAAATGTATCAAAGAGAAAATTGGTTTTAATCTCATGAGGCTACATTCAATCTAATTCCATAAAAACAAGTGAAAAGAAATCCCTTACTCATATAGCTGTACCCTGTTATTAACCAACTTGAAATATCTAGTAGAGACCAAGTGAAAGGAAGGTACCAGGTTTTTCATACAATAACCCTCTCTAGAGAAATTCAAAGTATGAACTCTTGATCATGAGTATGTGCAATATTGGGACTACTTCTTTCAAGTAACTGAGGTATTTGTGGGGGAGAAGAGTGCCGATTCCCATATGGCCTGGGAGTTTGAGCAAGTAAACTGCTTATTCAGGGATCAGAGTTTGCTGGCACTATTCCTGGTTTGAGATGATAGCTTCTGTGCTATGAAAACATAAGTGTATATTTGCTTTCTCTGGAAACTAGTTAGGGTTTGTCAACAACCCAGTTTAAGGAAACATTATGGGATCTTTTCCCCTATTTCTGTATTTCTTCATAGGTGAAGAAAAAACCTGCCACCACTCAGCCCTAAAAGCACACTTAGAAAATAATGGAAACAAGCATTACTAGGGCTAACCTAAATGAAATGGCAACACTGGCTGCACAAGCTGTACACTGACAAAATTACATTCAATTACCAAAACCTGCAGAAATACTCAGATTCTGGGCCAAACCATGATTTATACTTAAGCAATTCTACTCATTTTATTGGATCATTCCAGCTCCAAAGAAAGTTTATTTTAGGGTTTTTACATTTCTCCTTATTATTATAACATTCATGCATCTTCCATGTACAACAACAACAACTTCAGACAAAAGTCTTACAGTTATCAACTATCTGACATTTTCTTTTCAGAATACAAACTATTTTGGCAGAGTAAGAGGAGCTGAGATTTATGGATATAAGGCAGTGCCAAGTAAATAGCATCTTCTTATGACAGAAAGCAATTTTTCATGGTGAACAATGGTCAAATTAGCCATTCACCTAATATTTGCCTTTCCATGACCAGATGTTCTCATCTTTTCACAGAAGTTCACTGATGAATACAATTTTTAAGATGATGACATTATAGAGAAATGCAAAGTAATTATTGCTTTTGAACACCCTTCCACTAGTTTTCACTTTGAACTAGAAGATAAAAAGATTCACCTTATTACAACAAAGTGAACAGAGAATGCACGTGCCTGCAGTGGAGAAGGGAAGCAGAAGGACTGCAAATGTGACCTCTCAGATGTCCCTTTGAATTGAGGAAGGAGTTGCCAAAAAGCAGTAAACAAGCTTAAAACTAACAAGCTGTTGCTGCTGTCACTACACCCTCCACACAAAAATGGGCACCAGATCTTGTTAGCAGATTTAGCAAGGGGTGACTAAAGCGGCTGGAAGGAGTCCAGCCTGAGTGCAGTCCAAGGGGCTGTCCCAGAAGGCAGCTGGACAGCCTGCCAGCTGGGAGCTGTACTGCATTTTCACATGCAGCTACAAAGCCTATAAATTAGGATTGCTGAGCCAGGAGTTAGTATGTGCATGACCTGCAAATCTTTATTAGGGAGGAAGGAGTGACATCTCCAAGTGAGCTTGAAGCTTAAATGGAAAAAAAGGTACTAAAGTTTTGTGGAGATCAAAAAGGATCTTGTGCTTCCCACTGCTCAGCTGAGTAAGGACTGAAAGACCAAAGTAAAATACTGCTTTAGTTTTTCAGTGTTTCACCTTTTTATCTCGTCACTTTTATGTTTGCTCCTTTTTACCCATCATTTGGGAATGTGCCATTAAAGCGTATGTGGGGCTGTATTTGTAATTTGTGATACTCTTATGAGTATGCCATTGGCCATTAAGAACCATTTTTTTTCACTCATGCTCCCAATATATGTGTAGAGAAATCAAAAAGGGAATGATTTGAATTTACATTCCTTGCCTTTATTTCAGAATTACATTCACCCTCTGCAATCAGACCAGTGACTTTAGTTGAGCACGCACTTGTTAGTCTGATGAATTTATTTGAGATCAAAACAGTTTACACATGTATAAATCCCATTTATTTGACCCATTTCCATGAAAAGTTGAAGCAGAATTTCTTTCCCTTTTCAATAATAAAAGTCTCTCCACTAGCCAAACATGGGGAGCAAGATCCTGGCTCCTCTCCTTCCCCATCAAGGTCAGCTGGAGTTTTACTATCAATCAGCTTCAGTAACACTTCATTACCATCGGGTAACAATTTTATTCCCAGGACCAATTGTACAGCAGAGCTACAGCCCAACTGTCTTGTGCACTCTTCATTAGCTGATCTCAGTTAATGACTAGTAGAGATTATCCAGGCATTTAATTACAAAGCATTTGAAAGGGAAGAATTATTTGTAGTTCTTTAATTTTCTTTTTTGATTGTTCTTCTGTCATTCCATCTCATACTTCAATGACTTTTTAATAATAATAAAAAAAAGGTGTTTATTATAATGGGGTCTAGTGTTTTTAGATCGCTGGTCTTGAGTATCACTGTCACTATGCTATGGTCTAGACTGTTCTAATGTAATGCTTTCATTTCTCAAATACATTTAACCAGCCCTCCCACAGTTTAACAGCCCCACCCATTTAAGACAGTTTTTTGGTTGTTTTTTGTTTGGTTTTGTTTTGTTTTGTTTTGGTTTTTTTAATCAGGTCTGCAGCTACTCCACAAATACAGTAGGAATTACAGTAACAGCTTCAGTTCTAGATTAGGGAATCAACAAAAAAATTGCTTACAATATACACTACTCACTGAAAGATAACTTTCCTTTCTGCAGTGGAGCAGAGGGGAAACGGACATGAAAGACTTACAAGAGAAATCAACAGCTCCAGGCTGTGCCCACCTGAACCATGCAACAGGGTTGTTATTTTTCTTCTGCAGTTGTGCCAATTAATCTTTATACTTCAGATAGTCCTCATGTACCTTACTGAGTGTATTAGCACTTCTCGTGCCCCGCCCACCGCCTCTTTTTTTTTTCATCACTGGTTAGTAGATTCACTGTCTCTAACAGAATATCCTGAACTGGAAGAGACCCACGTAGATTTTCGAAGTCCAGCTCCTGGCCCTGTACAGGACAGCCCCAAGAATCACAAGATGTGCCTGAGGACATTGTCCAAATGCTTCTTGAACAGAAAGACAGTAAGTGGCAAATGCCACCTTATGGTTTGCAACTCCTGTCTCCTTGCTAAAATAACATCAACTATTCCAACAGATATTCTCCAGACAGACAATGACTCTGCTCTCTCCAGTAATGCTTTTAACCTTGTCTGTCCTACCAAAACCTGCCATTAAGTTAGTCCTGTTCAGTTTGTTAAAAAACATAAAATATAGCAAAGACAGAGGTGGGGAATGTGCAGCACTGTTAAGTGAATCTGACCTTCCTTCCCCACATCAAAACAAACCCTGTTCCTGAATAACAGCTGTGGACTTAGAAAGGTTTTGCACTTGGTCATCAAACACATCATAAAAGAAAATGGCATATGATGCAAACACTTTGCAAACACTTTTTTTGCTTTGGGCAGTCATTCCTTCTCCTGTATTATGAGGGTGACTATTACAGAATCAGAACCATTAACGTACAACATACTGTATGTATGGGAGCTTGATTATAACCCTACCACGAGTACAGACCCCTGACAAACAGTCTTTGGCTTTTATCTGGTATGCTTAACTTGCTGATTTTAGAATAACTGGATGCAATAATTTTTAAAACCCAGTATAGAGGCTGTTGAAGAGTGTTTCCTGACTAATGGTTATACAGAAAAGCAGAGGCAAGAATACAGACACTACTGGAAGAAACAGCAGCTTTTTGGTGCTTGTATATCTAAATACTTCTAAACTGCATGAACTAATATAAGTCCATTTACTGCCTTTGGGTTTTTTTAGGTTGCAAGGACACTTACATTGTTGATTTACTGGTTTTGAAAACATAGGGTTTTGTTTCTGTATGAAAATGCTTCAAAAGGTTTATAGCTTTATGTTTTATGGAATGGCTTTTGGTATACCCTCTCTGCTGCTCATCGGAACACAATTGCAGAAAATATTCCCAAATCATTGGGCAGCCTGTGGCAATAGTGAACTGCCTTACTGGACTCATTACAGCAGTTTCCAATAAGTAGAATAAGAAAGTGAAATAAAACTTATTACCAGTAAATATTTCCTTCCACAAAATGTCAATCAATGATTTAGTCACTCCAGAAATGACAATAGTTACTCTGAAATAATGCTTATTCCCTTATTTCTTGCTAAGAAGTTGCTTACATTGTACCAGAAAGAGGTAATAACACTTTTCAGACAGATAATTCTTAGAGATCCTTTCCCAAAATGCTTGTGGTCATTATCAATTTGCTTATAAATTAAATTATAAACATTAGATAAAGACAACATTCCCTTCCACAGAAAAATGTCAAAAAAACGTCCAACCAGACTAAGCAGACAGAAGTGTGAGCAAAGCACATATATGTGTCATGGGAAGCATACCATCATTTTATCTTTTGATTCCTTCAAAGACGGCAACTATATAAATTTTAAAATTTTCTCTCCTATACAAAAAGCAAATATTTCTAGGATGTGCCATAAAACACTAGAAATAAAGTTCTCTCTCCAATGGGCCAACTGTTTGCAGATGGTATTCCTAAAGGAAATCTACAACCAGAAGATAGAAATGAGGTATATTTATATGATAGATACTGCTAGATAATAAAGCCTGCAGGCTGGATAGCAAATATTTTATAATCACAAATTGAATGCAATCCAAAGAGTTAAAAATAAAACAAAAAATCCAAAACAAAACAGTGCAGCAATTCTAAAGAATAAACCACATTTTCAGAAATTACGATATGTTTGAGGCTATTTGGTGAGCAGACACAGAGGCTAAATTCATCAAGAAGATTATTCACTCAGAATTAGCATTACAGCTGTGTTTTGCTTCCCAAGACTTTTGCCTTTATTTGCAATTGTGTTGATTATGCATATGCAAACTATTTTATCTATTCTATCTTTTCCCTCTAAACGGTGCACTAATCTTTAATGACAAGCATGGCACTGCACATGGAAAACCCGTCTTCAGGCAAGCAAAGGCACTTGGTTCATATCTAGCAACTTTCCAAGATCTGAATGTAGAATGAAATGGATATAAATTTTGTCTAACAATGTAAATGTTCTGTTTTATACAAGAATGATGCTCTGTTTTTAGGAAACAGTTGTGGTATGTCAGATGAATTCATCAGTGATTATTCTGAAAGCATGACTGCAGCAGCAAACCAGCACTTCAATTTTAATTTGTGAGCCTTGTGCGGGGTGACATTTGCATAAGAGCGACAGTAACTTTAATCCCCCTATACCCTTGACTTGTGCCTTGGTTTCTTTGAATGCATTTCTAAATCGGCAAAGCCTCAGTCAATTAGGAATTATAATACTTCCTGGGAAAGAAAAAACGTTTTCAATCCCAATACAATTTCCCTGAAATAAATTATTTGCATAGAGCACAGCCAGTGCCAGTAACTGTATTAAAATGCCATTGCTAATTAAATTGTATCCTTTAAAGCCTGGCAGTTTGGAGAAGAAAAAGAGGGGAAAGTGTTAAATATATATATAATTTCAAGCAATACTCTAAACACACATTACTTGACAAATATTTGCTGAATATTTCCTGACTATAACACATAGTGATAGCTATTTTCCTATTCTCTCATACAAAAGAGCAAGACAACAAAAGCAGCTGTCTGATTAGGGGCACTGTTGTCCTGAATCAATTACATCCCCACAGCAGACAGCTCCACTTATGCACCTGTTTTTAAATAAAAAGCTTCTGTAGCTCCCAAGCCTTGTACAAGGGCGATGGGGGATGGGAAGAGGGGGAAAAACTATGAGTGAAAGAAACAATAAATCTTCTGAAGGTCAGCCAGGGCATCCTTCATCCCTCACTCTCCACATTCACTGATTGCCTCCGAATAGGAAATCCGCCCAAATCTTCTGGTACAATCAAGAAGGGGGGAGAAGATCCATGTTGAACATGTGCCACTTTCACTCGCTTTCGAAGGAATATAATTATTGTGTTTAGCTGACTGACTTATCTCTTTCCCAGAGCTTTTCAAGTTGAAGGGTGACAGAGCTGAGGAGCCTGAGAACTGGCTGTTCATCCTGATTGGAGTGTGCCTCCAGCTACCCATTAGTGCTTTCCCACCTCACTTCCCTTCTTGCCAACGCTGTTGCTTCAAACTCTGCTCACAGCAGAGGCACATGGGGACTCACCTGCCTCTCCGCACTGCATATGCTGACACAGGTGGGACCTATTTACCTTCTAGCCTTAGGTGCTGTTCCCTGAAAAATGGCTGTGGACTGAGAGCCCACAATCTGGTTATTTTGATGAGCTCAAATCCCACACAAGAATCCTTCTTCAGTTTATGCTCTCTCATTGCTTCTGGTAGACACCCTTCTGTAAGAAATTCACTACCATTTACTGCCTAAAATTAAAAAAGAGCCTGTTTATGCAGTCTTTTATTATATGCATAAAGATTTCCTTATAATGTGAAATATTTCTCTGAAATATTTGCATTTACTGCCTCTGACCTCTTTAAGCACAATTTTTCCCTTCAATGTCAACAAAATCTCAGTCTTTGCTTCATATGTGTGTATGTATACATATATATAAACAGGATGAAGAAAATAGAAAACATTGTTTTCCTATTACCTTATCACATGAGGAAAAATGCAATTGAACTGATGAAACAGAGTGAGTTTTGACCAGGGCAGCTGTTCTACAGTTTGGGCATATGTTCTGTTTTCATTTCCACCACTGAAGTGAAAAGTGTATGACCTCCCATTTTCTTGCATACACAGCAGAGGACAACTAGATAACTACCCTCACAAAAACTGCTGCACAAATCCTACAGTAGAAAGATCCCCTCCAATGTATGCAGAATTGTGCTTTAACATAATTTATGAATGCTTTTAATTTTTTTTCCGTTTTGCTTTTACCTGCAAAAAGGAGTCTGAAAAGTCTTTCAGGCTTAGATGTCAGCATTTTGCAGTAAATATCAACAACAAAAAATAGGGCTGAAGAAATTAAACACCATTTTATAAATTCTTTCAAGCATTGGATTTTTTAGGTCTGAGATATCAAATTATTAAGTAGATACAATCATGTTATTTAGGCACAAATATAAATTAATATTTTATTGCAACAACACTATATAATCTAAAATTGTATAGAGCACAAGCGGTCCAGGAGGTATCTGCATTGCATTGAAGAATTCACTGTGTGATGGATCAGTGTCTGTCTTTGGATGGTTGGGGGAATCTGGGATATTCTGTTTAATAGAATATAATGCTCTTTTTAAGACTAAATTCTTAAGATGAGTGAAGTTGAGACAGGTAAAGTATGATGGAGATAGATAAACACAGGCTTTTAACAATCTTACTGCATGAATAAATCCTTTGGTACCCAGCAGCTTTAGAAATGCCCAACAGTGTCTGCCATACCAGGAAATAAAATTCAAGATCTTCAGTGGTTTGGTCGCAAAGACACAAGGTTTTTTGCACATGCATATAGCCATAGTGGAATTTCCTACCTGCGAAGATTACACTCAGATTCCTAAACTGTGATGATTTAGGGACTGCAACTACTTAGAAATTAAATTTTCTATTCTAATAGGACCTCTCAGGACAGGATATCTGTAAGAATGCATTTAAAAATCAGCCTAAACAGAGTGTGCCTGAAGGTGAAGGATGACCTTTTGGAAAGATACTGCTACGAAAACAAGACTTTCCACTAGATTGTATTATAATTTGTCTTTATAACTATTTATTGCACAAAATATGAAATTTTAGTATTTCTTTTCATAACAGTCTACATTATTTCTTTTATTAAATGATAAATACCATTCATTCTGATTTTTAATCAATAAAACTAAAGTGAGAGGTCACTCAGAAGACATTCTGAATGAGGCAGTCAAAAGAGCTGCTTCAAAAATTTCCAAAGAATATATAGTGTCAGCAAACAGCTCTTAAACCAGGGAAACAATACAGATACTTCTGAATTAAAAGGCCAAACAAAGAAACAAGTGGATTCATTTGACTTCAACAAGGCTTGCAACACACCTCCCACCAATATTCCTGAATCCTGTTAACATGTTACAGTCTACGCAGGTACAAAATTGGCTGGTTGGACTCAGAGGGTGATGGCCAATGGGTTGTGCTCTGTCAGGAGGCTGGTTAGATGCAGATGTCTGTCCTGGGACCTGTCCTGGTTAACATTTTTATCAGTGACCCAGAGGAGGTAGTGGAGCTCACTGCCATGAGCAAGTCACTCCAGAAGGGTGGGAGCCATCAATATTCTGGGGAGCAGAGCTGCCATTCAGGGAAACCTAGACAGGCTAAAAGAGAGAGCTGACAGAAGCCTTATAAAACTCAACGAGGACAAATGAAAAACCTTTCACCTGGGGAGGAATAATGCCTGCGACAAAAAAAGGCTAAGGAACAGCTCTGAGGGCACCACCCTGTGGGTGTGAGCAGGCATCAGCTAACCAGAAGCCAGCAGTGGTCCTGGCAGCAAAGACAGCCAAAGGCATCCAGGGCTGCATGAACAGGAACTCCATGACCACAGCCCCGCTCTACTACTCAGCACTTCCTAGACCACACTTTTAGGCCCTCCAATACACAAGAGACATAGATAAACAACCAATTTCAGAAGATAACTAGCAACATGGTCAGGCCCTGGAACACTTGCCACATGAAGACAGCCAGAGGGAACTAGACTTGTTCAAACTGGAGAAGAGACAGCTTTGATAAGACCTCACAGCAGCTCCTGGTATCTACAAGGAAGTTACTGAGAAGATGGAGCCAGCTCTTCACAGTGGTGCATGGTAGAAGAAGGCAGACAACAGGTATAAACTGAAATGAGAAGTAAATATTGTTTATCACACAAAGGTTTTTTTCACTGCTTGGACAGTGAAGTAGTGGAACAGATTGCCCAGAGAGGCTGCACAGTCTCCATCCTTGGAGGATTTCAAGACTAGCTGGAAAAAATCCGAGTAACTTCATCTGAACTCATATTTCACCTTCTTTGAGCAGGAGGTTGGAGAAGATGCCTCCTGATCTTTCTTCAAACTTGAATTATGGTGTGATATGTTCACACTTCAAAGAAGGAAAATGAGACCAATCTATTCTTGAATATTAAACAAATTCAAATTTTGTAAACTAATGATAGTAACTATGTAATTTTATATTCAAATCTTCTGTCAATAGTACTTGCCAAGAAATTAGGCACCTTGCTAACTTCACACCAACTGACATGCAAAATCTCACATTTATTGAGAGGATGGATAACTTAGTTCAACAGGCAAGACAAATGCACTGCTTGGAAGGAAGAATATTCCAAAGACTCATGATGAGATTATTTTCTTCATCTTTCTTTGCCTAGCAAAACTCAGTAAGACTGAGACCTTTAGTGTGTTTTAAGTGCCACATATTATAACTTCATGCAGCATATGCAAACTGTATGTCAAATTAAATTACAATGGGTTCCTCAAAGCTCCTATTATAGTAAATGCAAATTGAAAGAGGAGAAAATCTGCTTGACTAGACAACTAGAAATAAAGTATAAATACTTATGCTTTTATACAGACTGACACTTAAAAAAAAATTGTAAGCATTTTGCTCTACAAAAAAATGAAAATATTCTTATTGTTTGCAATACTGTTTTCTTATTCTTTGCAAGATTTTGTTTGTTTGTTTGTTTGCTTTGGGTTTCTTTGTGGAGTAGGTGTTGGGTATATTTTGTCATTTGGTAATTCAGTCTCAAATGTCTCAAATCTTGAATGTTATGGACTTGGGACTACCAGGCAGCATACAGCCAAAACCAATATGTGTAGATCAGAGATAGTTCAAATAGCATATCACTCACTCTCCCACAGACATATCTAAAAAGGCAATTTGTACTGCACCTATTTTAACATGGATATCACAACACTGTCGTATTTAGACATAATAATTTAGACACAATGTCCTATTGCAAGCTAAATCCCCAAAATACTTAAAGTATAGAACTGCACTGCAAGAATAATACATATTCGTATCATCCAGTTACTGGAAAATGAGCACTTTTGTAACTCGCTTTGTAAAGGAGACTCCTAGTTGTCAATTTAGACAACTTGAGCATCAATCTTCCTAGGAGATCATAACCAACACTTAGTACTAACCTCATCAGTCTAAATTAGAAAACAGAGACTGTGTATTTCCAGGTTATTTTGCCTGCTCATCCATATACACCAGTTATAATCCACGCATACCTTCAAGACCAGATCAAGTGATTGACAAATTTGCAAAAGGATTTCTAGACATTTAGAAGTCTAAAATACTTCTACAAAAATCTGCTCACACCAAACCTTAGAAGAAAAGGATCCCTGTGATGCAATAGCATAGGTATTATTACAGTTTCCTAACTGGGACACATAGGTCCTATTTCTTTATATTATCTGCCAAGTGAGCAGCTGACACAATCACGAAGTGCATCTTAAACAGTAAGTGGCATTTGAGACCTTCAATGACTCTTCATTAAGTTAGGAAATGAGTAGAATAATATTTTCTATTTTAATCACCTGTACATAGCAACTGTTATAACAACCACGCTACTATTTACTTTTGTTGTAACAAGGATGAAATATATCACAGTGAAATGAAAGCAAATTTCACTAAAACAAGACAGAGAAGAAATAGAGGAAATAACCCTTGAAATTACAGCTTGAAAGGTATACCTAAAAAGTCAATACCTAAAAAGTCATTCTCTCAGTCAGGGGCTCTGAAGCTAGGTGCACACCAGTGGCTGTAAGAGCATCACACATGCTGGTCTCTGCACTTTTAGGGCTTGCTTGACCTGATCAGGTTGCAGCAATATCTATATTTGACCTGTAAGAAGACTGTGCTGGTGCATCCAACACTTCTTTACTTTCACACAGAGCGTGATAGCCCCCCTTTTTTTTTAATTTCAAGTGTCCCTTTGTGGGAAACTGCCTGAGTCATAAAATAAATTGGACAGACTGGCAGCAGGTCTTTGCCAAGGGGAACATTAATATGAATAGAGAGTTAAGAAGATTCAATATTGCCATTCTATTAAGCTGTACCACAAGCCTTGGGACTTTAACTTGAATATCAGGTATGTCCTCGCAGCTGCAGTACAAGTGGTTTTAAAGTGAGCATTAAATGGATCATGAGTCCAACACCATTAGCTAGCAAGCACAATTTGGCCACAGCAGCAAATGGCTAAACTGCCTGTGTCCCAGAGCAGGTCCCCCAGGCAGTGCCTGGCCCTGTGTGAGCACCTGCCTCCAGGGCTTGAAGCCCAGCATATCTGAAACCTACCCCAGACATCATGGTGGAGGGGTGAAGCTGCAATGCAGACACCAGAGGGGTCAGACCAGGCCCACCTTCAGAGCAGGAGTTGTGGCTTGGAAGGGGCGTGCCCAGCAAGGGTTTATAATCTAAAATTCAACTATAGAAAGAAAATCCAGAAACTGACAGGTTGGGATTAATCATTGAAGACAAGATCCTGTGGACCCTGAAGGCCCATTCCCTGCTTGAACATTTTTTCTCCACTCAGATTGCTCTGGTGCACTATGCTCATGGATCATCTATACCCATTTTTCAAAACTTTTACTTCTCCCAGACAGCACAGCTCTTCTTTCAGTGATATATGAGAATTGAAAACAACAGCAATAAAAGATGATAACTACAATGTCTCAGCCCTGACAAGGTTACGTATTTTCAGCAATTCACACCATCCCCATGGGAGCCCAAAGCAGCTTATGCCACTGTATCTCCTTTCCTTCTAGAATCATAGAACAGTTTGTGTTGGAAGGGATCTTTAAAGGTCATGTGACTTCTTCCGCCAGATCAGGTTGCTCAGTTTTCAGGGATGGGGCATCTACCACCTCTCTTGGAAACTGTTCCGGTGTTTTACCATCCTCACCCTAAGACATTTCTTTCTTTATAGTCTAAATCTCTCCTCTTTTAGTTTAAAACCATTATCACTTGTCCTATCACAAGCCCCATCTTTCTTACGAGCCCTCTTTGAGTACTGAAAAGCCACAATAAACTCAAAACTCTCTCAGCCTGTCTTCATAGGAGCGGCTCCAGCCCTCTCATTGTCTTGGTGGCTCTCCTCTGGACCTGCTCCAACAGGTCCATGTCTTTCTTATGCTGAGGACCTCAGAGCTGGACCCTCCAGCTGGGTCTAATGAAAGTGGAGTAGAGGGGCAGAATCACCTCTCTTGACCTGCTGGCCACACTTCTTTTGATGTAGCCTTGGATACAATTGGCTTTCTGGGCTGCAAGTACACATTGCTGGCTGATGTCCAGCCTTTCATCCACCAGCATGCCCAAGTCCTTCTCAGCAAGGTCCTTCTCTCAAGTCTGTTCATCCCCCAGCCTGGATTAATACTGGGGGTTGTCCTAACCCAGGTGCAGCATCTTGCACTTGGCCTTGTTGAACTTCATGAGGTTCCTATGGTCCCACTTCTCGAGTTTGTTCAAGTCCCTCTGGCATCCCAGAGGGTGCCAACTGCACCACACAGCTTGGTGTCATCTGTAGACTTGCTGTGGGTGCACTCAATCTCACTGTTTATGTGAACCTTATGAAGACCTTTAACAGCACTAGTCTGAATATGAGGGACACCTCTTGTCACTGATGTCCATCTGGACACTGAGCTGTTGATCACTATCCTCTGGATGGGACCATCCAACCAATTCCTCATTCTCCAAGCAGTCTACTCATCAAACATGCATCTCTCCAGTTTAGAGAGGATGTTGTGGGGGACCATGTCAAAGGTCTTAGAGATTACAGACAGATTACAGGTTAAATCCATAGCCTTTACTTTGTCCACTGACATAGTCACTCCATCACAGAAGGCCACTAAGTTGTTTAGGGAGGACTTGCCCTTGGTGAAACCATACTGGTTGTCTTGAATCATCTCCCCATTCTCCTTGTGCCTTAGCAGAGCTTCCAGGAGGATCTGTTCCATGATCTTCCCAAGTACAGAACTGAGGCTGACATGTCAGTGGTTCCCAGGGTCTTCTTTTCTATCCTTGTTTAAAATGGGTGCAAAGTTTCCCTTTTTCCACTCACCAGTGACTTTACCTAGAAGCAGCAGAGACTTCAGATGGCTGCCACTGAAGTCCAAGAACAGTTTCAAAGCTCCTCTTCTCCTAGTAAATGTATTATGCCTTCTAATTCTCTGTACTCTTTTCAACTCTGCTGGTTGCAGTTCCATTATCTCTGGAAGTTGCTTTAACACCTGCTTCCTGCGCCAGCCAAAACAACACCATCTGTTGCACAGCCTGAAAGGTCTATGAACCACAGTGTTTTCTGATCTGCCTAAATTATAATGAATCCTTTCTCCCCAAAAATGCCACACCCAGCAGCCTTCCTGAGTCTCTGACAGGTACTTGTTTTGCTCCCCAAGTACCCTTTGTTCCCATTTGGGAATGGGGCCCAGCCCCACTTGAGCTCATGGTGCTCGCTGCTTGAAAGGTCAGAACAAAAGCTCCCTGAAAACATCTTGCAAACACATGCCAAATCCACAGCCAAGGCTACATGAGGTTTCTAATTGTGGTCCGCGGGTCATTACTCTCCAATTTGGTTTTTCAACAGATGTCAGGGGTAGGTTAGTGACAGGCCAGATCTTGCTGTTAGCAGAAAGCACATGCAGGATGCAGGGCCAAGGCTCACCTGCACTGTTCTGCATTCCCATTCACCCTACACTCTGTCCCACTCCTGGTCCCTTCTATTTCCCTTCCAGTAATTTCCTTCTCTCCTGCAGTACCTCAGGCCTCTGTCCTCTTCTCACTTTAATTGGCACTGGAGTAATAAATTCATCCATTAAGGCGATTTAAAAGGATATGGGTGGGATGAGGGAGTTGCTATAGACCATCAGGATGACCCTTGTCTCAGGATTGTCCTTGTATTACTTGAAGATTTCTCCTTTGTCTTACCTCAAAATTTGCTTATCTCACTTTCAAATTTGGGAAGTTTAAGTTCAGAATACCTACCAGTCTGAGAAATGGTAGTATTCTATAGAAATTAAAGGTTCATACAAACCACATGCATATTAAAGGGGAGTGAGAAGTCCAATCTATTTTCATTAGTGTGTCTCCTGGATATTTTTATTTGCTGTCTTCTCTGCCTATTCACCAGAAACTAGGAAGGAGAACTGGAAGCCAACCATACAAACAGCCAGCCCAATTGCCTACACTTTGTCTTCTTAATGGAACAGGGGTAAAAAAGTGGTCTAAGCAAAACTGTAAAAAACTCAAAAAAATTATGAAAGGAAATTATAATTTTGAGTGCCCTAATCCTCATTTGAATTTAGTGACTTATCTAAATCTCAAATATTACATTTCATGGGGACAAAAATTAGTGTTCTGGGATTCAGTTTGGCTGAACAGGCAACATTCAGCTTGGCATAAAATAGCATAAAAATGAGGCTTGTCAGACATTAGCAGTGCTTTCAAAGGGACTGGAAGTCAGAGTCCTGAGATGAAAATCAATAATCACAAACAATTTTTCCAATAAGCAGACTTTTCTGCTTCAACCCTGGCTACCACATATTTCTTGTCTGAAAGCGCAGGATTGTGTAACTTTTTCATCTTTGCACTATGAAGGAAGCTCCCAGCTGCATGTAAGAGCCAGTAATCATCACCGCTTGCAATTTTCAAGTAGGTAATGCTGTCGTCATGTACCATTACTTCTTTCCTACCTGTAATCTTCAGACTTTACATTAAACACAAAAGAAGATGACTGAAAGCTGCAGGACTCTTCATAAAGATCATGCAATTTGTGTGCCTCGGTACTCAGGGATGAGGAAGTCTGTGTGGACACATTTGTCATTTATGGAGGCTGCTGAACTGTCCAGCTGGCACAGTTTGGCAGTAATGGGGAAGGTTCTCCTTCAGCTTTAGACAGATTACTCTTTTATAAGACTAAGGTCCCAGTTTGCTGTACATCTGGCCCTGATTCTCAACTGCTACCCACATAGGTAAAATGCAAATGCGTTTCTCACTGCAGCTTTGTGTCTACATCATCTGTGATTAGTAAACAGCAATCATTTTTTATGTTCTTTGGAAAATGTTTTGGCTGCATTTCAAGCATTTTTATGTATTCTCACCATGATCTGTTTCTGTAATTAAATTTAAAATAATTAGCATTTTCCTTACAGTCTGTATCTGCACATCTTTTAACTCATCTTCTAAACCATTAAATTACACTTACTAAAACCTTCATTGTGTCCTAGAAAACAACTGAATCACTGAAGGTCAAAGTCTTATTTCTATTCAGTGCAAATAACAAATGATAGTGCACATAATAATGCAATATTTACTCCAAAGACTCAAATGGCATTTGACTGAAAATTGGTTTTATATACCTGTTTACTTCCCTTAATGTCTAAGATATACCAACTGTACTTTGTAAATACTGAAGGTGAGGTGAGTCACTAGTTCAACAGAACAATCCACTGTGGATTTGATGATAATGGGACTATCCCTGGTACTGGTATTTTTTTTCTTGTAAGTGTTAAAAGATCAGAAGAGGAAAATTTGGTGTCATCAAAAAAATCAATATATGCATAAGGAAAAACAAAAAATGCAATTACAGGCTCCAACATTTGCATATTTCAGTTTTAAGATTTACCTAATACATATTTAATATGTGGATTTTAATGACATTTCAGCTTTAACAGATTGCAGCATTTCCAAAAGAACTATCATGAATTGTCTCTGTTGAAGCAAAGCTTAACTCTAATATCAGTATTTAAATTCACAGACTTCACTTCTATATTTACAAGTCTTGTAAACTAATTGTCAATGGTCCATCTGCATTCTTAAAATCACTAAAAGGAAAAAAATTTCTACTAGTAGTTTTAAGAAGTTTATAAATGTGCTATATTTTAAAAAAGAAAAATTTCATAGCACGGCTGCTAAGATTATGGAAGGAAATAATTTGTATAAATGTCACTGATAATTCACAGAATCACAGAATGATTAAGATTGGAAGGGACCATTTGAGGTCATCTAGTCCAACCTCCCTGCTGATATCGCAGGCATTACATCTCTTCTAAAGAGGTAAAAAGTTGCCCTAAAGAATCCACGTGGCATTCTGTGTGCTCAGTTATTTGACCAAGGGTATTTTTTCCTACATGCTTTTTGCTATGGAAACAAACCAGTAGTACTAGTAGCAGCAGAAGCTTGCCATCTGCTGACACATTTTCATCTGACAGTGTCCTTTGCACTACATTTCATCTTTGCATTTGTATAGAAACACCTAACCAACCCCCTACTAGATCTAGTGTGATAGTTTCATGAATTTGTCTGTATGGAATATATGAAGTATGGCAATAAGGATAGTTTCATGAATTTGTCTGTATAGAATGTATGAAGTATGGCAGCAAATACTCCTTTAGCAATGCCTTGGTGCACGTGCAGTGTATCACATATATTAGGGATTCTACCACTTATTATCCTGGCTGGAGAAAGCAAAAGATCATTGAAGCTGGAGAGCCATCACTTGAGGTGAAGTGTCCTACTATAAGATCAGAATGCTCTTGAGCTACAGCCAAAGTGAAATGTTTAGAAGAGAAGGGGGGCGGAGGGAGACTGATGTTTGAAGCAGTGGAAAGTATTCAGAGTAACACAAAGCAGTAATTCTTAGCAGCAGATTTAAAAAAAACGAGATCCAAGACTTGCTGAGAAGGCTCAAAGACACATGCCATTCAATGAAGGAAAACCAGAACGGCATTTTAATAGCAGAAAAAAGGAAGCAAATTGGGTGTACATAGAAAAGAGCAATAAGTTAAAAACATGGTATATGACTTGGATGAAAAGGCAGTTGCAGAAGTCTGATCTAAATGGTCTACACCTGGCTCTTATTGGCCTGATGAGTTCTGCACAGCTCTGTTGATGTCTCAAAAGGAAGGAATTCAGTCTCCCCTTGGCACAAAACTGGAGAAATACTGATTTGTTTCTACTATGGCATGGATACAACCTCTGAGACTGAAGAAATCCCCTTAGGAACATGTTATAGTGGGATCTTAACATGATAACTGAATAACTGTTCAGCTGGGGGAATTTTAACAAGACTGTAATAAAGCTCTTACTGTTGTTCAGGCTGATATATTAGAGAATCTTTTCTCCATCCAGCTTCATTTAAGCTTTTTCCTCCCCTCCACCCCTCTGTCCCCAAGTAAATCCAATCAACTAAGCAGCCATTTAGTTAAAATCCTCTCAGGGTCAGAACCCTCAATTCCTTCAGGACTCTTAGAGTCCTATCATCATTTCTTCAATTCTGTTTTTCTAGATCATTGATTTTTTTTTTTTTTCCCCCCAGGGTTGTTTGAAACTGCTCCTCTGGTACCATTTGTGCAATAGTGCATTGTGTGGCAAGCATCACCCAGGTCTGACACACACAGTTCCACACCAGAGTGTGCTTCTGACAGGCCATTAGAGCCAGCCTCCACCATAGAGAGAACTGCATCAATTTTGATTGGTTTATTCAATTTCTTTCCCACCTTTGACACAGAGATTAATGCTGTAATTCTCTCAAGTCTGTTGGATAGCCTGGAGAATGTGTATGGGTCTAGCTGCTACCTTACAGCTGACAGTTGACTCTCACAGTAATTCAGTGTGAAACTAGAAGGCCCACTTAACAGAAATTCACACAGATATTTCTGGAACTTCAATGTATCTTGGATCTGCACAAATATCTGATCTAAAACATGGACTGAGGAGAAATTCTCTCAATAGCTATTGCATTTTGCTCAACCAAAGACTCCAATGAGAAGGCATGCACTGCTGGAAACCAACATCAGACCGAGTCCAGGACTTGCAGTTGCAAAAGAGAGAGGTCAAAACAGAGTCCTGAAGGCTGCCAAGAAAACAAACATCTACAACAGAAAATGATGACTGCAGATAGCAGGACATCACAAGAAGTAGGTGGCATTACATGCATTTGTCAACCAAGATAGGCAGTTTTTGTACAAAATTAGGTGGTGGTATCTTTCCCATGTCCCAGAAGAGCTCAAGAAAGTCTCAGATGAGAACACTCCAGATGAAACTGCTATGTTTGAGGCACAAGCAGAATTACCACAGTAAGACAGCTCACACTCTACTTTTACTTCAGAGTAGCCCCATCAGTCAACACAAACAGTTCAGGACCCCTCAGTAACTGATTATATATTGCCATTTAGTTAGAACTGATGGACGTAATTGTTCTCCTGTGTTTTCCAGTGGTATTACTGTTGTGTTTGGCCAGAGGTAAAAACGTGAAAAAGTGCTGTTAATAGGTCCTGGCACGAACTAATTGGAACAACTTATTACATGAAACTACTTATTACACTGCACTGCTCGTCCTGGTTTTCTTGTAGGGCACAAAGTACACCAGCCAAGAACCTTGGTTCCCAGTAATTATTCCCTAGCACAAGAACAAGAGTAGCCACAGCAGAATTTGATAGGCTTTAGCACATTTGTAACTCCAAATAACTCTCTCTATTTCAGCTACACTTCTGGAGCAGCAGTGAACAATGAGCTACAGGTTGAACTTTTGTCATGTCTCAGAAGGAATGCAATAGATCTAAAAACCATATATGTTAACAGAAATAGTGTTTTACCATCACAGTTTAATTTTCCAGTATTGCTGGTGTTGTGATTGCAAGCAATTGGCAAAGCCTGAAGACCACCCTTTAAAAATCAAAGTGCTTTAATCCCACACTTAACTTGGGATGATAATAAAGTTGATTAATTTTCACAAACTCACATGAGAAAAAGAGTAGATGAAAATTATGTTTTAAAAGCGAGGATACTATCATTCTGGCTGCATGGCCACGTACTCAGAAGCATTAGATTGCTGAAATTTACTGCCCATTACTTCTTTCCTATCTTGAGTATACTGCATTTAAATGCAACAATGAGCTAACATCTGTATATTCCACAAAGAAGAAGGCTGATAAATATTAATGAAATTTTCTTCTCATGTATCTTATGAATTTTTATGTATTCTTTCATCCAGGGGCATCATCGTACAACTTTCACATAAATGACTGCAGAGATCCCATTTCAACCTTGAATTTCCACTTTGCACACAGGCCCCTGCAGAGGGAAAGCAAACAGAGCGCTCACTTGGCTGACAACTCTGACTACTGAAAATCCTCTAACCCTCACAGAAGTGGCCTTTTCTTGTCTGCTTAAAGAACAGTGGTAAGATAAAATCTCTCCCTAAACAGATTAATTTTCACTCAGAAGCACTGGAATGAGTCTTTACTAGATTGCCTCCAGATAGGCACACTGCCCCCTCCACCTCACCATGCAGCTAGGCATCATAAACACGATGCAATACATCAGCAGTATTGAGCCACATTTCATGGTGTGTAAGGGGAGAGGAAGTAGAAAATCTCTACTGGAAATAAGAACATCCTTGAATACACCAATATTTCTCAAATGCAAAATGCTTACTCTTTTCCTTGTCTGTATTTTTTCTCATTCCAAATTCATGCTTGTAGACTCAGTCCTCATAAGCTTTTTTACAAGAAAACAGTAAAACCTCCCTTTGATAAATGCAACCCACTTCAGAATACTGTGGCCACCTGAACCCTGCAGAGAGAAACTTAAACAACAATCTGAAGATAACTCTTTGACCAGATGCAATGTGTAGCTTGTAGGTGTTGCCCTAGGCATCCAAGTTTCATTCACCACTGAACAACAATTGAATTACTCAAGAAAGTATGTGGGTTTTTTTAAGCTTCTAAGTAAACAAACAGAAAAGAAGAAAAAAAAATGTTCTCTAAAATACAGAAATTATCATGTGATAATTTCTGCAGTGTCTTCTGAAGTTACAAACCAATCTTAGCATTCCATGCATTAAAATATACAATTTTAAAATCACCATGTACAAACTTACATGTAACCCTAAGATTCATGCCACTGAGTACTGTTTGCTGTTTCCAGTCCTTCCTTGTCATTGGTTAATCATGACAGTTGAATTCTTTACCCTTAGAAATCAGAACTGGTTATAGGGTGACACTAAGCATAAAATGTGCTCAACACACACCACGCCACCATTCATCTTCAGTGATTCCTTGGGGTTTGGTGCTTTCATCACCAGGTGAATCACATGATACATGAGGGAATTATGTTTCTTTAGTCTTTGTTAATTATTATCTTTCTCTAGCTTTGTTAAAGGTCCATTGTATTTGCTTACTTGAATGCTTTGCTTTTAACAAAACCATTGTTTATCCAAATTCAAGCTTAGATCCTGACCAAAATCTCAGTCATGCTGTTGTGCCCCAAAGCAGATCGAACACACAATTGGGAAAACAGCACACACCCACCCCAGAAAAAAATTGAATCATGCCTATAGGAAAAGGCCACTATGAAAGTAATAACTCCACTTTGGACATCAGGATCAGACCTGCTGATCATGAAGGAGTCAGAGCAGACAACTGGGAACATTTGTAAAGGCATCTGCAGACATATGAGGAAAATTACAAGGGAGATATTCCTCACACATATTTAAAATACATGCACTCGTACAAAACTTGCCAGCTCAAAATGATATTATTGTACCATGATATTTTCCTATGTGCAATGAGCCTGAAGAAAGTGTAGTGAAAGCCAAACAATTTTTAAAAAACCCAGGCCAATAGCTGTAGAACAGAAGGGTTTGTTACACAGTCATGACCTTACAGCTGGTTAAATAACTTCTAGCCAGATTCAATACCTAGGCTGTTAGATAATTTCTATTTTGATAGAGAAATCTGTTTCTTCTAAAAACACATTTTGATGCACCTGTTTAAAATTGCACTGATCTCCACCCTTGAACTTCAAGAAGGGAAAGTGCCAGATTATGCACCTGAGATGGGGCAACCCTGGATGTACATACAGACTGGGGAATGAGATGCTGGGAATCAGTGCCATGGAAAGGGACGTGGGGGTCCAAGTCGAATATGAGTCAGCAGTGCCCTGGCAGCCAGGAGGGCCAACCATGTCCTGGGGGGCATCAGGCACAGCATCGCCAGCTGGTCAAGGGAGGGGATTGTCCTACTCTGGTCTGCACTGGGGTGGCCTCACCTTGGATATTGTGTGCAGTTTTGGGCATCAAAAGATAAGAAAGATACTGAGCTCTCAGAGAGCATCCAAAGGAGGGCAACAAAGATGGTGAAGGGCCTTGAGGGGAAGCTGTATGAGGAGTGGCTGAGATCACTTGGTGTGTTCAGACTGGAGAAGAGGAGGCTGAGCAGAGACCCTTTTGTGAGGGGAAGAGGAGGGGCAGGCACCGATCTCTTCTCTGTGGTGACCAGTGACAGTATCAAAGGGAATGGCCTCAAGTTGTGTCAGGGGAGGTTTAGGTTGAATACTAGAGAAAGGTTTTTCACCCAGAAAGTGGTGGGGCACTGAACAGGCTCCCCAAGGAAGTGGTCACAGCACCAAGCCTGACAGAGTTCAAGAAGCATTTGGATGATACTCTCAGGCACATGGTGTGACTCTTGGGGATGGTCCTGTGCAGGGCTTGATGATCCTTATGGGTACCTTTCAACTCAGCATATTCTGTGATTCTGTGTAAAAAAATTTGCATGAATTTTTATTATCATAAGAGCTGAAGTCTGCCATACTGAGGAGATGACCTTTTCCTCCCCACCTTCTTTAGCAAAATATTGGCTACAAAGTTGACACTGTCACCTTTTTCAAGGACAAAAAGAAAAAAAAAAAAAGGCAAAACAGTAATACATTGCTTTGTGCCTGCATGACTTCCAGTAATGGCTGAGTATGTTGAGAAAGCAAAAATGCCTGAGAAGTCACTGATAGTTCCATGCATGAGATGTAGGCAAACCCAGGACTGCTCTCACCTGTAGTAGAGATGGAGTATTTCTTTTATTCCTTCTATTAGCTTGCTCTCTAAGGTAACTGAGAACAGAGGGGTTACTGTCAGACAGCTATTTTCTTTTTTCTACTGTCGCTAATGCGTGCCACTGAACTGAACCTCTAAATATTCCTCAGTTGCCATGGAGGCTGGGGGAAGAACAGTATTCCCCCAATACACTTAAGGCACCCAATAACTGAAGGTCCTAATAATGGGCTTCCTATTCGCTTGGAATAATTGAGCGAGTCAGATTGAGAGAAAATACCAAACTGCTCAAACATTCTTATCTGCTGACATTTCCTACTACAGATTCTCTAGTTAAAGCTGCATCCAGATTTTCACTGAAAACATGATTTTGCCTGAAGGGCACTGAAATGTTTCTGGGTGGTGGTTTTTAGTTTTTTTTTGTTTGTTTGTGGGGTTTTTTTGTTTGTTTGTTTTGGTTTGGTTTTTTTGGGGTTTTTGTTTTGTTTTGTTTTGTTTTTTTTTAATGGGGGGGGGGTGGTTTAAAGCTTTAGATTCACAATTACTTTGGCATTATCCTAAGCTAGAAGATTTTCAGTAAGCTGACAGTTCAGCTGGAAAAGGCATCTTAGAGATGAGTTTGGTGTTGAAACCCAAACACATTTCAGAGTTGAAAGGCCACAAACTTTATACAGCCTTTATGAGGGATAAGAAAACATCACCACAGACCTGATCCTACTAGCAATGAATCTGTTGGATAGCACGTAGCCTGCACAATAGACAGCATGTTCAGAAACCGAATATAAAAGAACTGCATTTTTGCATAAAACCAGTGTGTAACAGCTGATTTAAACATACTTACAGTATGGATAGTTCTGTTAGGAACATATTTGTGTTTTATAATGATGAGAAAATAGATTTCTTAATATAGAACACATACTGTCCAGCTCTTTCCTTATGCTGTTACATATTCATGAGAAAGCAGTATCAGCACTACCCTATCAGAGAAAAAATTGTGTTAGAAAAATCAAATCTACAGCATCTAAACTATTCACTGTAACCTTAGAATATGTAATCCTAGATAAAAATAGATGATGGTATTTTTCACCACCTTATGGTACAACATAGGTCTTGCTGTTAAGATCATTAAAAGGTTAAACACCACCCTCCCCACCAGTCATGGAAAAGTGAAGCCAATGTAATTTTATTTTAAAAGATTGAAGACTGCTTGTGTTTGACACCATTATACATGTTAAACAGTCTTTCAAGCATGCATTTATATTGAAATTTGACATAGGCTTTAGCCTTGGAAACTGCCCAGTTCCTGCCAGTTCAGAATCTCTGGGATGTCAGACAAAAAAAATTAATATTCCCAGAGTGTGCCCCCACATCGTCTAATCCAAGATGACTGCTAAACTAAAATCCTAGTAAATTAAATAATGTCAGCAATATAAAACATATAATTTATATCCATTTGAACTTACAATACCCTTTTGATTAATCATTCCTGATCTATTGCACATCAATAATTAAATGTCTTCCAGAAATGTCAATGCTTATCAGAAAATGACTTAGTTGGGAACACATTAGCCTTATAATTTACCTAATGTTTATCTTTAAGGCCTGAATTTATGATCCTATTTCTTATAAAGATTAGTAGTGAATTACATGTTTAAAACTTAGATTCTGATCCTGCAGGAGAAAAAAAAAAAAGGTGCAAAATGCTCTGAAGAGAATCTGATGTATGTTTCAAAGGATTATGGAACAAGAGTTAGACAAATAATTATAGGAATAACTGGAACAGGTAAATAAAACAACAACATTAAAAAGAAGTCTCAAGAATATTCTCTCCAGTAGCAACATAATTTATTCAGTTGCCCACAACCAGCGTGAATTATCATTCTTGTCTTTCAACTGGAATGTATCAGGCTAGTCATGAAGTGAAATGTTTTGAAATTATCAGTTAGATCTTGTCCTGCTTTGAAAACAGAAAGATTTTTTTTAAAAGATGAATTTTTACTTTTTTTGAACAGCCACTGTGCAGAACTGACTTTTAAAAGAACTAACCTTGCAGAAGGATTAATAAAGTGATTTGGCATTTATAGTACTAATATGAAGATCTCCAATTACGTTAAACAGAACAGAAATACTTCAAGGCATCCTAGGGTTAAGGAAGGAACTTTCCTTTAGAACAGCTTATTCCATAATTGTCCACTGTGGGAGTTTTAGCACTTTTCTTTGAGATCGAATACTCTCCACTGCTGGAGACAGAAACACTGGGACAGATATATAATTGTGTGGATCAAATTTGATTTTTTTTTTAAATGGCAAAGGCTTGTCTATTCACTATTTTTTTTCTTTGATTTTTTTTTTTTTTTGCAAGAATTGCACATACTTTGAGGACTCAGACCAAATAGCAACCCAAAACTGATGAGAAAGCTGTAGGTGTAGCTGCCCTCCTGGCTGTTGCCATTAGTTAAAAACACTTGTCAGCCAACTCTCCACAAAATGGTTCCATTTGACAGTGAGTTTGGAACAAATGGCACTGGTTGTAGCTGGTCTATACCATTTACACACAGAGCAGATGAAGCTTTAAAAATACAGTGGCCTTCATACTCAGGAGTTTCATATTTATAAAAACTGGGAGAGAAGACATACAAATTGTATGCCTGAGAACATAAATAATTTCCTACTCATTTATTTCTCAAGTGTATTTTTGGTTATAGTAATCAGAAGCAGACCCAAATTCTGTCACAGTCAACATACTCTTGGAATATTCTTTTTTTTTTTTTTTTCTCCTTCCCTGTTTCTCAACCTGCAAGGAAACCTCAAGTTGGTACTTTTTGTTGTTGCTGCTTCTGAAATTCTAGGGGGTATTCATCAGAAAATGTCAGGACAGGCAGAAATGTAGCTAATGAAAATGGAAGTTATTACTGTCTTGTCTGTATTCTTCTCATCATAAAAAAATATATCTACTGCAAACATCCCTATTTTGTAAAAGAAACCCAAGACATTAAAACCTCTTGAGAAATAAATATAAACACTACACCTCCTAGCCCTGGGGATTAAATACTCTGATGCTTTCAGGAGCATATTGCCATTTTTTCAATTCTGAGCATGAAGTACTGCAGGCACTGAACCACCTTTATTAAAACAAAACAAAAAACAACAGCATAGCTGCCATCCATAGCCCTGGTGAAGGCTCAGGAGACTGCAGAACTAAGGATTGTTTTCAAGAGATCCATGCAAGGAGTGTGAATGAATTGCAGAGTGAAGGAATGGGCTTCAGGTATGATTAGTAAAAACCTCCGTGCCTAATTAAGAAAGTACATGTAACAGAAGGTGTTATGTATCTTTGTGTTACTACTAGGTCAATTTGTTGCTACCAGTTCAAACTAGCATAGACTTGTTTGTCAAGCAGGACCTGTGACAGGTCTGAAAGAGCTAAGAAATGCTCTCATGTGTCTCTATTCTCCTTTTCAATCAAAGCCCAGAAAAATCAAGTAGTTGCTCTCACATTTTATATTGCTATTTCTGCTCTCAGATTGTACCTGGTCAGGATCTTCACAACACTGCCCCTGATATATGGTACAGACTGTGTGCCTAAGCTGAAACTGCTGAAGAGTCTGGAAATACAGCAGAAGGCATTATTCCATAGCACAAAGAACACAAATAATAGATTTAAAGGTGGAGGGTGTATTATGCATGATTTTTTGAAAGACTTTAACCTGAGAGTTTAGAAGGAACCTCTGATATTCCTTGAACTAGTGTATCTTTGAATTAGAAAATACTGAGTCAAGTTCTATCTATGTGGTTTGGAAAATCCGTCCTTGACTGTGGTACATTTTGCCAGTGTTTATCACTGTATTTCTCTCAATTTTGTCTAGCTTCCAGTTGTTAAATACATTTGTCAGCTGGACTGCAAGGCCCTCTAACGTCACACTTCTGGTCTTTGTGCAGGTACTGCTAATCTAACAACCTGGTTCTTTCTCAAGCATTTTCTTGACCAACTAAACCAATTAAGATCCTTTAGAAAGCCACCACAAGGCCTTCACCTGAGACCTTCTCAAACTGCTGGTTTCCATCTTGTATCATGGCCTTCAGAACTAGACACAGTACTCCAGAAGCGGCCATACCAAATTCAATATCTAAAGCTAGTAATTATATGGCAGATCATATTAGCATCACTGTTGCCTTGGGAGATTATGTTCATCTGATATCTGCTGTGATTAAGAGATGCAGAATTGTTCTTTCCCCTGACAACAGAACCCAACCAAAGGAACATTACTTATGCGCCTTCTCTTCACCATTTGAACTCCACCTCTACAAGGGGAGGGAAGATTTTGTCCTACTTACTGCAGTCACACATTCATCTGTTTCTTCACCTGTCACAAGTTTGTTTTGGTTAAAGAAAAAAACTGATTCGCCTGAGACTCAAAAAGTATGAGGCTACTTGAACCCCATCATAACAAGGAAATCTCAGGGCTTTATATTAAACAGCAAGGCACTCACTCAGCCCTAATAAGACAAAAATACCCAGGACAAGGACTGACAAGACAGAATGAATAGGTAAGTGATATTAAAAGGAGTTTGTCATTCATACAGAGCTTTTCAACAAATTGCTGAACTGATATTTAAAGGCTGAAGGAAAAGTTTTTCTAGAGGCAAGGAAAAACTTCAACAAATTATAAAATTAAATGCCGTGTGACTTGAAAAAAATTGCAGGCAACTACCTGAATATTTTACAAATGGAGCAAAGATGAAGGCATCTGGTGTGGCGAAAAAACACAATGCTGTGTGACCAAGACAACTCTGTAAAATAAACTGCTCCCTTCCTCCATAACGCAGGTGGAAGATTCACAACCTAAAGAATCACTTACTGACAGGCTGCTGACACATTGATGGTCATTGGTTTGGTACAGCCAGGCAAGAGATCAGGTGCAAGCCTAAAGCCCTGCACAAGGGTGATAATAAAGGGTGGACCTACAAGAGAAAGAAGCTAAGTCCAAATCCCTGCACCATGATAGTGACAATCCTCTACCAGGATTGCCTGGCAAAAAATTTTTGCAACCTTTTTAAAAGCTGAATATCTCTTGAGGACTGTTGTAGGTGTGAGTAGTGTTTCTTTCTACTAGGACTCTAAAAAAAATATGAGTCTGGGGCTAGTCAGAATCTCAATCAACCCATCAAGATTATGTGAATCAGCATGAGCAGTGCTGAAAGTAGCAAACCTCATTGCTGATTTGGAGTGCTCAAAATTGATGAGAAGCACTTTAAACCTAAGAAAGAAAAATACTAAGCGAGTACTTCACACTGAATTGCAACATTTTAACAGTTCAGAAAGGCTGAAAATGTATGTCTTACAGGATTCTGCAGGCACCTGCTCAGGAAGGGATGTTTCAAGTGTGTGTACGCTCCTCTCCTAACTTTATGTATACAGCAAAATACAGGCCCAATCCTTTCTTCTCTTCTAAAAAAAGGAAATCATTAACAGTTTGGGTATGATCTGACATTTGAAAACTTGGCATTTCTCCTTGAAGTTTCAAAGGTAAAGAATGAGCTGTGGGATTTTAAGTTATGCAGTTTAGCTCTTTTTTACATTATAAGGGAACTAAGCTGCAGGGGCCGCACTGTAACTTGTTTGTGCAATTTCTAATTTGGTTGAAGCATATTTTTTTTTTCAAAACAGAAGCTATTTTATATTTATGTGCAAAAGGATTTAAAAAGCCCTACCCCTGCAGAGCAAAAAAGCCTACATTCAATACTGCCCCTTCACTCTTCTATTGCATTTTAACCACCTGTCATTCATTGTCCTCAGGGTGCTCATTAATTCTGAAGTTTAAAAGATATCCATCAGCAGTATCATAAATTCATAGATAGCTACAACAGGAATGTCTCTCTCCAAGCATGACTTTTTCCTTTTATAGTTTAACCTCTGTGATTAACTCACATTTTTGTGTCTTGTGGCATCTTTTATGCAAATGGAAGAATTTCTCATAGAAAGACCTTTTCTTAATATTTAGCACATCCTTCCTTGCTGCTTATCTCCAGAGCACAGTGGAATCATATTGTCTATCCGACAGCACAGTAACTATGAATGGGAATAACTAGTAAAATATGTAAAAGTGCTTGTGTATCAGTGAAGTTGCACTGCCATGTTTGGATTAAGTAGGCCAGAAGAAGGTTAAAGCTTCTCAAAAACAGTCTGCAAAATTTTAATTATATTTTCAAGCCATCAGATTGCGACTTACAAGATGTGATTACTATTTGGACCAGTAGTATAATTTTTCACTCAAGTTCAAGAAAAAATGGCATATAGGAGATTATATAAAGAGTATTAGAGTGGTTCAAACAGCAATACAATGAAAAAAAAGATAAACATTCTGTAGTTTTATATGTCTGTTAAGTTTCATGAAATGAAAAATTTTCTGCTCCCCTATCCCCAACTAAAATGCTGCCCTCAAGTCAAAGCTAAAGCCTGTTCCAGACAGAAACTTTCTGAGTATTTGGTGCCCACTTTCACCCTGCAGGTGAAGCCAAACTGCAACCCAAAACTGTTCATCTCCAACTACCAAGATCTGTCAAAGGATGTGTTAAACAGTGGCATTCAATATAAAAGCAAGCTGCAAATTGCATGATCACCCATCCACTTACAGATTGATATTGTAAAATAAGCTTGCTTTTTCTGCCAGTTGAACCACAATTTCAAATACTTATTACCAGAGATTACAGATGGTGGAACAATAATGATATAGCATTATTGTCAACTAAAGGTGTAGCAACATAATTACAAAAGCTACAACCAGCATCTATATTTTAGCAGCACTAACGGTATCAAAATAAAAGTTCCATTTCAAGCAGAGTAACTATTAAAGGCCCATTCAACAGAGGCTAAGCATCTGAAGGGGAGGGAGAAACAGGGCTTATCCATGTTTCAAAATTACCAGTATGTCATTTTCTGCCTCTCAGTTCTGTAATGCTTTACTACATACTAGTGAGGAAAATTGTTAAAGAATGTGAAGGGCTAGCTCAGGTTCAGTGAGAAACTACCGAAGGCAGTGGTGCAGCTGCACAGCCAGAGCTGCACAGATTTCCCTCTACCTTTGTGTTTACTTGCAACTTAATTTTGAAATGTTACATTCTTTTGAAATACCCACACATGACATACACAGCTTTCCCAGCTTGAGACCTTAGGCTGAACAGCTTGCTTCAGTTCAATTATTATTCAAGCACTGATAGCCAGCATTATCCTAGATGAAATGCAAACCAAGTGAGAAACAGATTCCACACAAAAAAGCTTGAGAGCTAAAGAAAATGAAATCAATCCCCAGCCTTTCAACTCCTTAAAGTGATAGGCAATAACAGGCCTGTCAAACCAGAGTAAACCTGAAAAGAAACATTTTGCGGCCCATGATTGAAAGAGAACATAAAAGGATGTCAGGTAGATGGATGCTTTATTGCTATTTTATATTTGAAACCCAAAAACAAGGCCAGGTTGTAGCCGAAGACATGAAATGGCAACTCTTCCATCTATTTTAGGAGACTTGATTGATATTGTTAACCTTGTTGTCTGATCATGATCACACCCCTTCATCTTTCCTATACATTGATCAGCTGTTTCCTTTGAGAGCAACTTGTCACTAACACCTCCAGAGATTTATTTTTATATGCATGTCCTTTTCTCCGCATTATATTTTTATTGCAAACAACCTATGAATACAGGAAGCATATTAGTAGTAGTAAATATAGCTGAACAGCAGTGAGGAGCTGATAACAAGTTCCCCAACAGGAGAGACTTGGCCTTTTTCATTGTTTCTGAAGTTAAGTCATCACAGACTTTGGTGGGTTGATGCTGTTTGGCAGCTAAGCCTGCACCCAGTCCAGTCACTCACTCCCCCACAGTGGGATGGGGTAGAGAATCAGAAGAACAAAAGCAAGAAAAATTTGCTCTCACTCTTGCTGGTCGAGATAAAGACAGTCTACTACCTGAAGAAAAAACTCAACCAACAAAAAACAAACAAACAAAAAAAAAGGCATAAATGCTAAGGTATCAGTGGGGAAACTTTCAATTTTGTTTTAGATTTCCTTTTTCCTCTCTCTATGATCCTCATCTCTCTGATGACTCTCAGTTCTGCATTCTTTAGAATAGCTGCCCTTTCAAAGCTTAGCATTTCTGACTGTCAAGTAGAATATCTTTATCTTGGTGTTACATTCAACAAGGTGTTGTCCTTATCTATTATCTTCAGTGGGAAAAAAATAATCTTCACTCTCTCTTTGGAATATTGCCCAAGTAGTAATGTGTCCTGGTTATAGTGGCCAGAACCAGTTTGTCACTGTGTGGGTGTGGGCAGGGCTGTGTACCCTCTATATAATTTCTCATGAACTGTTAATGAATTGTTTGCAGCAGCTGCCCAGGGCACACCTGACCCCTCAGGCTACAAGATGGGGGCTTAAGAACTCTGTGAGACAGGGAAGTTTCCTGTCTCCACACCAGTGACTCAGGTGTGATAACTCCCCTCCAGGGAGTCACTAGCACCTTCACACCCAGACTGAGGGGTCATATCTGCTTATGGGCCGTCAAGGATTCAAAAAATATGCTATGACTCACAATCACCTACTGTAAAACTCCTCACCCTAGGAGAGGTACTGGGCATTCCATCTGAACCTAATCATAGATAATCTTGGGTTCGGGGGACTTCTGGTACCACTCGTCAGATCCTGAGGAGGACCAGAAGCTCAAGAGGACTGTCACTACCACTGTCAACCAGACTGCAACCATCATCCTCGTCAACAGGTTTCTTCTTTCCTTTTACTTTGTACTCGGGGCCATGTGGTGCTCAGCACAGGGGCTGGTGAGTTCCATTCTGTTTGTGCCCCAGGGTGCTCAGCTGTACATCTGTTTTTGTGGGTCAAACAGATTTTGTCTCTGTATCACTGTACTTTTTGTGATCTTTTTTATTAAATTGTAATTCTGATTTGTAATCTCTTTGTGAGTTAGGTTCATTTCTCCTGCCGGTTTACCTTTAAACCAGCACATAATGTGAAAAACAAAAACAATTTAACAGATAAAAATATGGAAAAGGGTAAGAAACTAAAACAGGAGAAAAAGTTTGGGAAAAATGGAAATTAACATTTTCGCTTAGAAAGTTTGCAAGACTTTTTGATCAAAATTCCTTTTTGAAAAGAGGTCAACGTTTTTCAAATAAGAACTGTGAACAACTACAAACTACCTTTTCTAATGAATCATCAAAAAGAGTCTGTCCTGACAGTTTAGGAAGCCCTTGATCAAGCTTTCAGATAATAGACTAGAAAGGAAAAAGCAAAGCAAGTCTGAATATCACACATTTTATTCTACTCAACTCCAGCAAGCAGGGAACGGTCAGGTAGTCTCCACAATGGGATTGAGACTTGAACTGGATATCTAATGCTAAATTGCTAGGTGTTCAGATAACAGTGTGATAAGTAGGCTGTAAATACAGAGAGGCTGACAGCTTTAATAGTTTGCTAAAATAGAACTCTAAGAACTATTCTGGATAACCGTTTATCTACCCATCCATCCAAACTCGCGCTTCTCAGCTGTTGGTTTGAGTTTTAGAGAGGATATTTTTGAGGGATAGCTTGTTGAAATGTAGCTATAACAAAGAGATAGCTAAAACAGATATGAAAGCTGAAAAGATACTTGGTAATACAGAGACGGCTCTAGAAATTGTGGAGGGAAACAAAAATAAAGACTGAAGAACAAGTTAGCGTCTTACAAAAGAAATAGAAATAAAAATCCTGTTGATGGCTCCTAGTTTTCTCATAGCTTGCTGCTTTGGAAAGAAGGTGGCTTGAAAACCCATCTTCAAAAATCATCCCTATCTAATTCTCTCAGTATTGACTGTGGTGTAGATACATCATTCCCACCAGCAGCTTAAGAGTGCGCATGGGTTTGAATGGACTGTAGACCTGCATTGCTGCTCCAACTGAGTGACAGGAAAAATCATTATCTCAGTTATTCCCCTGCTTTAAACGTCCAGTATGTCCTTCAACCACCAATTTTCTTTCTTTTTTTTTTTTTTCAGCTATATTTTTCCACAGTTTGCTGTATCTTATCCTTCTGTAATATTTGTCATGTGCCCCCCTGCTTGCTAATGACAGTGCAAATATGTCAAGTGAAACATTCTTGCTACAATTTGGAAACTGAATTTCCAGAACATAGTCCATCCCCACTTCCCACCCACTTCCAACTCTTCACTGACTCATATCCCCACAGAAACCTTCAAGCAGTTAATGCTACAACTGGATTTTACGAAGTAAGCAGAGTTTTGGGTCTTGAATGTTTGTGCATTCAATAACTGCAATTTAAAGTAAATCATACTATATCACAGCTAGATAGACAATGACATTTAAAAGTCATTTTTATAACAACTTGGTAGTTGCCAGCTGTTTCTCTGATCTTTATAGTAAGTCCTGCATTGAAAAATAGCTGCCTAGAAGGCAAGAGCTGACAATGATTTGAATCTACTAGCCAGCTCTCTAGATCAGATGCCCTTGGATGCCATTACCACCAGTGGAATCAGTATTCCATTCACATGCTTTTATTTTTTCCTCTTGGAAAATGCTTTATAAGAAATAATATGGAAATATATTTATTGGTAGACAATAGTTACATACGCTGTTCCTCCATTTACATATTTCAGCATAGCTTTCTATTGGACTGTATAAAGTACGCATACACACTCTATATCCTACCATAACATATGCTTTTTAATATACCTATCTTTCATCTAAATGATACAATAAAGGTGTCCATTTAGTGGATAAATACTGGTAGAGTCACTGGAATTTTGCTTCTCCTTTAGTGTTTCTTTATTATTTTAAATATGATAAATATAAAATACATATAAAGCAAGGTACAATGTTCATACTTAAGTTTTATTATTATCATCCCATACAAATCTATTCTGAGACAGAAAGTTTATGGATTTGCTCTGCAAAGAAACAGACTTGCAAGAAACAGATCTGTCTGCTTAGTATAGACAACAAAAAACATATAGAATTGTCTGAAGCATTGTCTGAAGCTGCTGTTGTTAATTGGAGATGACACATCAAGCAAAATAGAGGTTTTGAATTAAAAAAAGCAAGAAAAATTTTGTCATTTCTTTTGACAGACCAAGTGGCAGCACAATAAATTTTCTTCAAAAATTTGACCACATACGTCAGTGAAATCAAGGTGCTGATCAAATGGACATCTTAGCGAGTGGTCAAAATTTTAGAATTAGTCATTGCAGCTAATATAAATATAAAATAAATAAATGAAATCCTGCATTTAAACAGCCCAAGATAAAAACAACTTATTGCAATATGTACATAGTCCAGAGTGGGCTGATGTGTTTGTTTCAGTTCTCAGATAAGGCTTTTAACTAGAGAATCTTGAGACAGCAGCACAAGTGCGTTTAGATGTAAATCACAAACATGAAACATATCAATGTTAAGAAGAAAAACAGGGAAAGAAGGTAAAAACTATGGAGTAAACAAGGGAATGTTCAGATCAGATTTCTTAAAAATGAATATCACAACATTAAAAAATACAAGACACAGTGAAATAGAAACCAAAGCAAATGATTAGTGTGCTAAAGATTTCAGAGTATATTAGCCCGCTCCTAGGGCTTATCGAGCATAATCCATTTCAATTCTCCATTTTCTAGCACAAACAACATTGTAGATTAGATCAAGTCTATTCTTATGCTAGTATTATTTTCTGTCAGTACCAGCTAAGAGGTATAAGGTTCAGTCATTACACCTGCTCATAAGTTCTGCAATCTGTGGCTTAATCTAAGGTTATATTATGAACGCAACAGCAAAAGAAGGACAAAGCTACAGGTTAGATGCAGTTTTTAACTCAATGCATAGTAAGGTCAATATTGTCCACCGGAGGCAGTGGAATTTCCAAAATCAAAAGTATTTCACAAATTTCTCTGCCCTTCCCAGTGACTCCTGTTCAACACATTTAATTTTACCTCCAAGTTATAAAAAATTTGGCCTTTCAGGTCTATTGCTCTAGGCCACTGTATTGCTCACCTAACTAGCACTCTGCATCATATGTTTATGCTCAAGTATGCTTAAGAACCTCATTGCTACTACCTTGGATGCCCTCTGGCACCACATCATTCCCCCTCTCTTTTTCTTTTAGAAATTCTAGACTTTTCTGTGTTTCTCACAGGTACTTTCTTTGTGCTTCCTACAATTACTGTCCCTCATGTAAGAGGTGCTTTCCTTCCCTGAGTTTAACTGGAGGCCCACTAACTTCTCTTCTTGCAAGGCCCATTCCATTGTGCTAACATGGGGCTTTTAGGTGAAGGAGATGGCTAGCATAGACATGAAACCTTGTTTTTATGTATTAGGTTACTTTTAGAAATCATTAAGCAAGGTACAGGGCATCCAAGGGCCTAAAACTAATATTAATAGTACTATACATATTTGGGTACAGCAGTGATGAACATAATTGGGTACAGGGTGTGATGAACAACAAGGATACAATGAGGAAAAATGGCATTTCTGAAAGGAAGCTGTCTCTCTAGTTGGAGTTCACTCAACTATAAAATCCTGAAACTTGTCAACTGAAGAGGAAACATCTATAGAAAGGGTTGTGGAACAACATCACAAAACAAGGAGTAGTTCCTTTAAGAGACACCTGCAGCTATTACTCTTTCTCTAGAAAGCGACTTTTCAAAATATGTTTAGTTGGAAAGCTTCAATTGGTCTATATGTATTCCAAAAATAAGGACATACTACATCGATCTTTCATTCTGTGGTTGCTGGTAGATTATTCCCTATTACATACTCCTGAGTTCTTTGTCCACTATAGTTTTAAATGACTCAAGTGCTTGGACTTCTACCACTTCCCTTTGGAGAGTTATCCATTCCACAGTCTAATAGATCTCACTGTCAGTGAATGGCCTCCATTTGCCTTTGCTCAATCTTATCCCATTACTCCGAGTTATGGTAGTTTTTCCCTGTTGTGCTCTGAAACACCCTTATAATGGCTCTTACCCCAGAATCACAGTGGAATAACAGCCATAAATGGAAATCTCTTGCCTTCCATTAAGTGCTGCCTTGTTCCCTCACTCCCTCAGCCTGGCACAAGACACCAGGAGAGACAGGAGTAGTTGCAGTGAGGAGGACCTGGACTAATGCCACCTGGGACAGGCCATTGCACATGGCTCAGCCATAATTATGGCACAATGGGACAGTGGGAACACTGTGAGATAAAAGCAGTGTCAGCAGGCAGGGACACTTCCTTTTAACCCAGGCAGCCTTTAAGTTACATGCTCAATTTTGTGAATAGCCCAATTTTGTAAATGGGCATTAATCATCTTAGTGAAACGTCTCATCAGCATCAGCACTCCCGCGTGGCATGCCTATCTTACTGCCTCGCTCCTCCCTTCTCATCTTTTTGCTGAACTGTGGCCAAACATGACGCTGTGAACTACATGACCAAACTTTCACTATTATTCCTGGGAGATTGAATATGAAATCCAGAATCACCCCGTTTTCAGTGCAGCAAAGGTGAAGGTGTGCATTAATGTAGCTTTCCAGTTTTACACTGCAGTGACCTTTGTTTGTGTTAGTTAAGGACCACACTTTGATTTAAAGATGTAAGTTGGATGCTTTCATCTCTTCTTGAACAGTATTGACAGCAATAATAATGCAGAGGCAGTGGTGGATGGCTACTAGTGCATAGAAAGCCCCCAAGTCAGAAAGAAAAGCTCATAAACATTTCCAGATGGAGTAAAGAACACGAACAGATATAAATAGCCCTTCATCATCATGTGAGATGAAGATACAATGTCATCCTTGTAACAAAGATTAAGAAGCTGATATTGGCCAATCCAAAATTTAACTACTAGTTCATGTTTTCTCCTAAACAGATTTTCAGCAACAAACTAGATACAAGTAATTTTATTTACAACACCAAAAACCAAATCAAAAGAACCCTACCAGAGAAAAAAGAAACTACACAGATTTCTCAAGAAATCCTGTCACAAACAACTCCATTTAATTTCTGGGTTTTTTTCTAATTTAAGACAGCTTCAGTTACTTCTACTGCTCAACTCTTTCATTCATTCCTTTTAAGTATTTTGCTGATATTTTCTTACTCTGAAGCTTCATTATTTATAAGGCTATTTTTTGGACAGTTTTTGCTTGTTTGTTTTGATTATGTCCTATCATAGCCCATTCTGAATTCTCTGCACGTTTTCCTGTTGTGTCCTTGGAAATACTCAATCTGTATATTATAATCTGGGGACTGTCAGAGTAAAAGAAAGCATAAATATCTGTGCTGAGTTGTCTGTAACATATTATACCCTTTTTATAGACCTGTCTTTTTATTAACTCCTGCAGTGCTTTGCTCTGTCATGTAAGAAAACTCAAGTAGTCAATGGAAAGCTACTGGAAAATATGTCCTTAAGCTGTATTTTAGGCCCTGAATAAGAGCTATCAAGACAAACAGTATATGTAGAGGGTCCTCTCTCTTTCATACACAAAGAAACACAGATATTTGCCAACTAACTTATTTCCCATCCACTGGAAGGTGTACAAAGTCTTTGAGCAGCAGAAGAGACGACAAATTGTTAACTTTAAACGGACTCAAAATATTTAAAGAAAACCAAAAAATGCATCTAAAATGTATAAATAAAAGTGGAAATGGTCTATGTCAAGATGTCATGCACTTGAAATGCTGTGCAGGCTAGGAAAGCAATACCCCCAACACTCCACATTCCTGAATATTTTCTTAGGTACATTAAGAAGCAAACAAAACAAAAGTAAAAATGTTTTCTGCTCTTTCTTATTCTATTTTATCAAAAATAAAGAATGACTGCAAGTAAAAGTAGTCTCCAAAATTTTACTAGGAATTATGAACACAGAGACACAGAAACCCCATTACAATAACCTCTCCTAACAAGCAGCCCAAATAACTGGAAACACAAGTAATTCCTTTCCTTATTAAGATATGCCTTTCTACAGCTACATATTTCACATCATGGTGATGTTCATTGATGGTCTAAAGACCTGAAGTATCCCACATTCTTTTCTCCTCCATGTGTCAGAAACCCCCAAGTTTTCCTGTAGAGAAAGGTGACTCTTGTTCCTATCAAACCCAACTACTAAACTTTCATTTTTTTTCACTTGGCATAAGGTCAGGCCTATAACATTCGACAAGCAAATCCTGATGTTGTAATAGAAAAGAGATGCAGTCTGACTGCTTTATATTTTGGCTCCTTAGCTTAGTGTGTCTGGAGGGCACAGTTTCACAACTGCTCTCCTGTCATTTTCATTCCTTTACAGCCTTGCAGACCAAAAAGTGACAATGTCTGAGCACCCTCTTCTGCTTCTCGGGAACACATAATAAGGAATAAACACAATTCTGGTCATCCATATATTTTTAACTTGTGTGAATGCTTAATACATACAAAGTGTACTTCAGGTAGCATTGCCTTGCTTCTCTTTGCTCATTGCTACACAGATATCTGGGGTTACCGCCCCTGCGTGTCCAGCATTCCATCCAGCAGTACCATGGTGTAGGGTGGGATCTTCTCTTGCACTGAGGCTGTGCCACTCTAGAGAGTGAAGCCATTAAATTAGCAGATAACTACCCCTTTGAGGATTTGATGGCTTGATGTGTGAATTGTCTGTCATACCGTTCACCTAGGATTTGCAAACTGGCTGTCTGTTTTTGACAAGGAAAACAGTCTAGTCCAAACTAACAGGAGATGTGCATTTTCTTTTTTTTAGCATAATTTTTTACATTTAGTTGGTACGCATAAATAAACATGAGAACATTGTGGTAGACTTCCTTATTAGCCCAGTGGAAAATACTGTATTGCAAACATAAACTTCTTTGGGGAGATTGCTCCTGACTGGTCGGCAAACCTAATAAAAATACGACTTTTGTTTCAGCTTAACCATATAATACGCTTTATCACCCAGTGTCTTGTGTAATAAATATGTTACTGAAAAGACTAATTTAGGATCTGAATTTATTTTAATTAGTCTTTGTAATACTGCAGCAGATGTTAGCCTGTATAAAAGCAAAGCTGCACTTGTGAGGAATCTCAATGAGAAGGCCCCCAACATTTGATATTCTCAGACATGCTGCCCGAGATTACAACAGCAGACAGAAGGGGAGAAAGGAAACTAAAGAGCGAACAAGATTCAGAAGGGTGAGGAAAAAAGGCAGCAGAGACTCATTTTGTTATAAACATGTCCTACTATCAGTCACAGCACTGTAAAGGTGAGGCTGCAGAGCACCATTAATAACTGACAGTTGTTGTTAACTACCAGGGAACACCAGATAACCTTCCCGAGAATATCTATCCCCCCATCCTGGGCAGCAAAGTAATGAGTCCCAGTGGAAAGAAAGCACTAGCCGTCTTTGTTGTAGCTATTGATCTCCTGATGTGATTTAGATAAGGGAGGAAGAGATAATGGCATTGATTATTCTATTTAGGAGCCAGACTGAGAATAAACTCAAGTATAATACATAAAGAGGAAAAGTCCACACTCAATCACTCCTTGTCTCTTCTTAGCAGTTCAAGGCAACACCAGGTGGTCACAGCAACAGAGAGACACATCTTAATAAACATGTGCGGGGTTTGGTTTCTGGGACAATTTGATACAAACTAAATATGCGACGGGGTGTGTGTGTGTGTGTGTTTTGTTTCTCCCTCCTTACTTTAATGAACAAATACTGTTTTCATAAAGCAAAGCATGGGAAGGATAGATTGTTTTCCTACCAAGGAGGTTGACAGAAGTCAATGATGGAGATCTCAGGCTAACAGCAGGACATACATAGCTAATTTTACTTTATGTTCCTTGCCCTCACTGTGAAGGTTAGTCACCTCAGGATGGGTAGTTTACAGAGAAGAATCTTAAAAAAAGAGAAAGAATACTTATGCCTATCCATAGCAAGATGTAATTATTTTGACAAGCCTTTACTGCAGGTCACCTGCAGACATGGATTAGAGCCTCAGGCTTTGCCTCAGAATAAAAAAGAATCCCTGTTCCATGTCAGAGCAGACACCAGTGAGATTTAGAAGTATCCTAAAAAAAAAAAAAAAGGGAAAATAAAAAAGAAAACCATTTTCAATCTTTTTAAAGCTGCTGAGATTAAACTGCCTCTAAATTTGTTGACAGGTTACAGAAGTCACTCTTCTATCAAGGGAACCTAGTGAGAGGTAGGATGGATTGACAGCATACTCTGTTTATATTCTTTACCATACTCTCCCATATTCAGAATACTGTCCAAAACCTGCAAAGCAACGTAAACTCATACTTTTACTTCTCTCCTCTGTGGAGGTTTCAAATGCGAGACTGTGGTTGTCTTAAAACCATGTGCATTTAGACTAAGTACATGTTATTTACCTTTTATTGGTGTGATTAATAGATATGCTTTGTGAATTATAAAAGGAAAGCCAGATAAATGAAGTATAAAATGTAGGGGTTAAAAACAAAATAGGAGTCTTAGATGTCACCATATAGTTTCTACATGTGATGATGACAGTACATTCATCTCTTTGTGGTCCTGCTCTTCCCAGTGTCAGAAAGCTGCAATTCACATCAGTGAACTGGCCTAAAGTCAATCTCTATAAACTTTTTTTTCTTTTTGTGGGATTCTGGTTTTGTTTGTTGGGATTTTTTTATGTTTTGTGTTTCTTGAACACACGGCTGGTTAAGAAAAATGAGCCTGGCTTCCTTACAGGATTCTCTGGGCTGGGTGAGGAGAGAGACACCGGAGCTCCCTGCACCTGCTCAACTAAATTGATTTTTTACAGAGCAGCTAAAGAGGGGATTGAAGCATCCAAACCCAGTATGATCGAATGAAAATTTTAGGCCCAAATGGATGTTTCCCACAAACTAGTAGCTTTGTTTTTCTATCTGTTTTAGAGCAAACCTCTAGGGTCTCACGTCTTAACAGACTGCAAAAATTGTTGTAGAAAATCACAAAACACTCCCTGCGTCTTTGTGTACCATACTACTGCTCATTCAGTGGACCTGAGCAAGCTAAGGAGGAACAACATGCAGCTCAGACACACACACTACCAGCAACACTATGGAGAGCGCTCAACACCTGCTCTTTGTTGCATCCACAGACTCACTGGTTGCATAGAGCACTACACCACTGGTATGAATCTATATTGCAGATTCCATATGAGATAGAAGAAGTAGTGAGAACAATCAACCTTTTGCATGCAGAAGCACAAACTGCAGTGCTAAAACCAATCCTTAAAGGATTAACTGTAGTATGCATACTTCAAATACGACCTTCAGATCAAACAGGCAGTGTGGTATAGTTGGTTTATGGGGGGGAAAAACCTCCTCTAAATTTATTGCCTATATAACACAGTAGAAATACAGACATATTGACTGAAGGTAAAAGAAGCACGGGTTTTCCCTTTCAAAAGGAAATTGATTGAACCATGAAGAAAGGATGGATTTACCCACTTCCTAACACAGCAAGTAGAATCACTAGTGTTAGTGTTTGAAATAAAAAACACTTCAGTTCCCTGGACTACAGGGGTTGTGCTGAAGAACCACAAAAGAAGTAATGGTGGGGAAGGAAATGTCTGGTGTTAAAAAAAAAACCAACCAAACAAAACAAACCACCCCCCCCCAAAAAAAAAAAAAAAAAAA
>JAWWTY010000106.1:48157196-48184283 GCA_035222235.1 Margarornis squamiger
AGCTGCAAAATACTAGGACTGAAATATGAATTATGATTTTTAGATACAGGATGAGATGGCACCACAATCACAAGTCACACTGTAGTTCCTGTGAAAGACCACTAGGATAAGCCAAAATTCCAGGCATAAAACACACCAATATTTGGCAGGATCTTAAATATCTGTGACTAAGAAGTTTTAGTTCTGAACAAGACAGAATCCTTTTTTCATCTTTAGGGTAACACTACGTGCTCTGTATTGGTCCAAGCAATTCAAACCTGAACAGCTAAAACTTTTAATCTTTTCTTCTGATACAGAAAGTTATTCTTGGGTGAAAGTTGTGCTTACATGTTCTTTGTGCTTTTAGCAATTAGGAAGATGATTTGTAAAAGATTTAAACTGAAGCTGTGGCAGTTTACTTGTCTGTCAGCAGACATAAGCCAAACCAAGTCATTAGATTAAACCAAAATTCCCCCAGTGGCATCTTTGATTCCAGTCAGTATTTTCTTGTTCTGTCTGTGAGTGTTTTGACTGTATCAATACTTCCTTTTATTTTGCTGTTTGACAGATTTTCTAGAGTTAGGTGAATTCTTAAAGAGGTAATATTAAAATATTTTAGCATCATTAAAGAAAAAGTTGAATTTCTCCACTGTTGTTTTAGAAATACATTCATACTTTGCAGTTGTTGATACCAGAAATTCTAATACAGATATATCCCTTTATACCATAATTTCCAGCCACTCCTAAGTCAAGTTGCTGTTTTCAGAATGAACTGTCAAAATAAGACAGGCAAATCCTAGTGGAAGTGATCATATTTCTAGCAATATCTTCTGGGAATTATAACATTTCCTTCATTCCACGAGGAATATATTTTTTCCCTTCTTTTAAATTTTGCAAATCTTTAGCAAGAACTTTCAGGTAAATGGTTAAACACAAATTGGATATCAGCTAAGCTTCATTTAGCAAAATTAACGGATGCTCTATCTTCTGCTTAATTGCCAGTTAAGTGCAGTGTCAGTTCCTCCAAATTTTACTTCATGATGCTGAATGGTCTTGTCTGATGATAATTGACCAGCCTGCATAAGTCTTTCAATTAGTTAGGGAGATAATTAATATCTAGAAAATACTTTTGTTGCCAGGCAAATGACAAATTGTTATAAGGGAGCTTCCTAGACCGATTTGGTTGTAGTTTTTGAGTAAACAGTGGAAATGCTGTGTTACCAGGCACCTTCATTAGCTGTTTAGTTTAACTGGCAAATGTCCTCTAGATAATTCCTATTGTTTGATGTTCCAGCCCTTCCTGGTTTCAAGGTAAGCTGAACAAATGCTGAATCCAGCACTAGAAATGGGTTTTCATGCAATTCCCTTGACCTGCCCTCAAGTCACCTACAGTCAATTGAAACAACCCTTCAGTGCTCACTAGAGAAAAGGTTCTGATCAAGATGCTACTAGACAATGACGTTCCTTTTTTAAATTCACATGGGGTTTTTTTTTTGGTTTGTTTTTGTTGGGTTTTTTTCAGGAAGCACGTCAATTGTCCTAGAACCATTTCAATAGGACATGTGGGAAGTCATATATATATATATATATATGTAAACTAAACCAAAAACTTGAAACACTAGTGTTAATGTTGAAGAGAAACAAAAGTACATCTGTAAAACTGTGCTAGAAATATGTATATTCTTTCTATTTCTTAAGAGTTTGTGATAGATACCTGCCCGTGTGGAGAGAGGATGAAAATAACCAGAGGTCAGATATTTAATTTCCAAAGGAACCATAGTTTTAATTTATCATAAAATGACAACTGAATAATTGCAAAGGTAATGTTTCTTGAAACTTAAAGGCCGTACAAATTACTAACCCTATAGTGAATACGTTATATATGCATTTGGTAAGGGCAATTGCAAGAGAAGATCAAAAGACACCATGTCTTAAGTTTAATAACCCATTTAATATTGCCTTTCAATTCCATTTCATGCTCAGTAAAGCAAGAATAACTGAACCTTTCACTGATGCTGGCCTCAGATGAACAGCTTTTGTTTTGAAGGGTCTGGTTGCAATGCCTTATCGTGGTTGACAATTATGGCCTCATAGCAAATGCCAGTGATAGTGTTAGAGGAACTGCTTCTGCACCTGAACAAGGATACTTCTTTAAGGGGTTGTTTCTCTTAACTAGTGTCATACTAGCCGCTCATGTGCATAGGGAAAAGGCACAACACGCACTACCTTTGTCCTTTCCCCACCACATTTCCCCATTTTTCTCGTAATGAAATACAGTGCCTGCAAATGGGCAAGGGGTGAAAATGTGCATGGTGTGCTGAAGTAAGCAAAACACAGTGCACTGTCCCATCAGAAAGGTTAATGGTGAAAAGAAGCAAGACATCTAAACTCATGACATGCTAAAAAGCCACTTTAAAAAGGTTAATGGTTATTGCTCCCAGTGCTTGCTTAAAGAACAAACTGTGTTGGGACTCAGCCAACCGAGAGTGAAGAATATAAAAAGAATGAGCAATGGCTTGAATCAAAGACTACAAATTGAACCCCTACCAGAGCAGACAGCAAAGGTTTATAGTTCAGTTACACGCACAGTACAACACACTATTATCTTGCATTGTTCATAAACAAATGTTTTGATCAGTAGGTCAGGGATATCGCACAGGATTTTTTTATTTCGAGTCTATCTATACAGCGTAAGCAAAAAGACATATCACTGATTCATCAGGAAATACATAGCATGCAGTTTGCTATTTGCTGTGTAAACTGGCTCTAGCCATGCTACTCTAAAATCTTTAGAGAACAGCAGGTGCCATATTTGCTTTCACCTTTTCATAACCTACTGATAAATCTTGTGCTTCACCTTGAAAAAGACAATACACGTGAGCAAAATTAAGATAATATAATATTGTAATAGTATCTCAGCCAGACAACACTATTATAATCAACTTGAAAATTGATGAGACTCAGTGAAGTTTGCTAAGAATGACTACTAGAAATAGGAAAAATTATTTTCTTTTAGACATGCAGCCTAACTACAGATTTCAGCAGTTTAGAGACTTTTGATTAAAATTGCACTAGGACAGAGGGTGGGCCTATATGCTTTGCAAAAGGATGAAATTCTTATGTGTCGCGTAGCTCGGTAAGTTGCAGTTCTGCCTTGGTTACATCAGAGATGCAAATCCCAGAGCAGTGCAAAGAAGCTGAAGCAGTCTCAGAAAAATCCTCATTATTCCCCCAGATAGATAAAAACTTGTCTTTCATTTTCATGGAACCTGTACAGTTTGAGGGTTTTTTAATTCCTACTATCTTCACAAAAAAGGATTAACTTTTTGACTGTATCTGTACACATTATAATGCTTTTCCCCTTTTTTTCTGGTACAGCTTTTCCATATACTTTGCTTCACCCCCTCCTGCTACACATTCCTTTGCACTCCTAGGACCTTCTGAGAAGACAACACTTAATCTTATCATTTTTCAGAATGTGATGGTCCACTAAACCATAACATGATAGTGTAATACTGCCACAAATACCCCCCAAATTAGCATGCAGACTTGTAGGTGTGATCTCTGCTAAAGGACTGTAGAGGCCAGAGAGAATCATCAGCAAAAAAAGATGAGTGTGCATAAAGTCAGAAGGGAAAAGGAGGATTATCACAACAGAAAGCGATCATTAGACTTTACTATACACTCATTTACCTCTTCTCTGTGATACATTCTCCTGTGCTGTGCTCTGTGCTGCGATGAGTATAACACATTTAGGGAGAAACTCTATTTCTGAAACTGTCTTTAAAATATGAAGTACAATAGTTGGGGTATTTAAAAGGGTAATCCAACAAAATGTAGTTTGGAGAACACACACTAATTCACATGAAAAAACATGCTGTTTTCTTCCTGCAGTGCTAGTACTGTCTCTATCAGCAGAAGACCTCAGTTCTAGGAGGGGTGCTACCTTGAAACCCTCTGAGTAGCACAGGACACACAGGGTTGAAAAAGCTGTTGTAATCCTGTGAGCACTCGTATGCATTTTTTTTTTACTTTTATCTTCATATTCTTCTTTATGCTGCAACCTTAATCTCTATAAATTGCTTCAAATTATTTAAGACCAACTGTCTCAACTTTTGAACATATAATTTTGTATACTTTTTAATATAAAAAGCAAAGGAATTTTCATGACTCCTCCCTCCTTCTGCACCATTATTTACATAGTGTACCCTTCACAGAGGACCAGAAATTACTGTACAACCACAAACACAGTCCCAAAATGATGCTGTTCCCATGACGAACTATATGCTGCAGAAATTGTGAGTTGAGCAATTGTGTTGTCCACCCCTCCCAACAAGGAGCATCCAGGACAAAAACCCAATGAAAACAAACCCTAGGTATAATCAATGGCAAAAGCTCTTTTTAAAATAAAAATGACTTTTTTTTTTTCATATAGCAATAAATTGGCTCAAAATACATCAGGTTACTAAGGAACATGTTTTTGATTTTTTACCTACGTTGCATGCTTCAGCACTATTTTCCTTTGGGTGTTAAAGACCACAATCCAACATAGCCCATTAGGCCTATGTATTTTACAATATAATTTGGAAACAAGACTATCTGTGAATTTAGAAGTTCCCATGGACACATTTATGTGTCATCTGGCTATTTTTCAATAATAAAAATTAAATCCTATTGCTGAAAAGGAAGCCAGCTTTCAAAAAGCATATGAAACAGGCAAGTACCATTTGTGAAGACCCAGAGACTACGAAACATATGATAATGTGAATGTGGCTATTTATACTGACTTCTCCATCTTTTTTTCTTGATATTTTGATATTTCTTGGAAGTATAACATGATGTTGAGATCTTTAGGGAAAACATGCATCATCAAGCATAATTATATTGACTTATGTTTTTGGCTGGTAACAAGATTTATTAGTCTTTGAGATATAATAATGTCATGGATTTGCTGAAGTCAATATCTCTTGTGCCAATAAATCTTCATATTGGCAAGAGAAGTCAATGCCTGCTTAGGATTTTTCCAACCACTGACAAAGCATCCCGTTAATATTAGATTTGCGCTCGTGCAATAAGCAGTTCCTCCGATACATTATTCTGGCAATGCAGTCTGCTTTACTCAAAAAGCAAATTTCTTTCCAAGTCCCATCACTTGCTTAGCTGATGATCCGCTTTCAAGCGTACAGTTAACTAGAGAGGGACACAAAAAGAGCTTTGCTACTCTACTTGAAAAAGGGATGAATGATACATTCTTGCTCTTATTTCAGTGTGGTGTTTTAACGGGAAAGGCTTAGAAAATAAGATTTATCTGGGTATAATGAACAAAAACTGGAAAACCAAATAAAAGCTCTTTTTATTTCTTAACAGTCAAATCTGAAGTTCCCAGACATATTTATGTTGTTGTAACAAAAAAGTTGTACTTGTTTGTTACAAAAACATTTGCTTCAACAATGCTGTACAGTCTTTTCCCAATGCCAACAGTGCTATCTTGGATGTGAAATAAAATAATGACAACAACATTAATTTGGAAATCTTTAATTCTAAATCAACTTCTCTAGCTTATTTTTTCACACTCTATATATTACTCCTAGGTTATTCCTGGTCATATCTTGAAACTAAAACTTTCCTCTATCATTCACTCTGATGTACCTTTTACTGATAAAATAACCTCTTAATAAGAAGGGAAACATTTTAAAAATAAAATGCTACCATTATTAGGAAAAAAAACAAACAAACATTGAACTTGTCAAAACACTTCAAATATTCCAACACTGGTTTGTAATTTAATTCTACCCTTACTAATCTGTGCAACAAAATACAGTGAAAGTCAATGTCTTGATGGATCACTCATGGAAAACTGAAGTAATTACCCTCATTCTAATATTCCTATTTAAATGCATGGAAAAATGATTAGCTGAAGGTTTTTTATGTAGCAGAAATGGCATCTGCTTAATATTTATGCTAATGTAAAATACCTTTTACCCTAAAGGTTAAGGGTGATGCATGAATGAAAAATCAAAGCAAATAAAAACAATACAAATTCCTGCTACCTAATGTCACTTCAAGTAATATTTTTTTTTTTCCTATAGCACAAATGTGGCATTCTTTCTTGGGCATAACTTTTGCTGTTACAGGCAGAATCCTATGAAGGTCATCTTTTTTTTTTTTTATCTTCCTCCTTCTCCCCGCCCTTTTGCTGGTAATACCTGTGAGATCTAAGTTGCGTTTAATCCAACACACTAAAGATGTCAGATAATCTCTTTAGGGCATATTTAAACCCATTCCATATATGAGCCTGAGGTAAGAAATGGCTAACATTACCCGGGAAGTGGATAACTTTCTATCTGTTCCTCATCATACAAGTCCAGAAAAGGAACAAAAAACTACGCCAGCATTTTGTCTGTTTCATGTCTATCCTAGCTCATTCAAAAACTTGCACTTCAACTAACAGTCCTGAATCAATTAATTCTCCTTTTATAGATTGTAACAGAAAAGTATGACAATGATCACTTAAAAATGTTAAGGACCTTTCTGCCAGTTATTATAACTGGTAGGGTGTTCTCTTCTGTTCTCTATTCCCATTCTTTTACTTTTTTTATAAACGAGATAAATAAATTAAAAAAAAAAAGTACCAAAACTGACAATTCTAGTTTTCAAATAAACATCTGGAAGCCTAAAATGAGACTATTACTGCTTAAATTGCAAACCAAAAATATTTAAGAGGTGAAGAGAAAAAGAGATGATGTAGTCAGGAGTTAGAAGACTTCCTCCCTCCTATTCTCTCGAAGCAAAATATTGGAGACAGGATGCTTCTGTTGCATCCTTTCCTTGACCTTTGGTGTTCCCTCCCTTTGCTCACAAACGACCAAGAACTTTTTTTTTTTTTTGGTTTTCTATTCCTTTTACGATAGGCCCACTCTTCCTACTGGTTTGTTTCACAATGAAGTTACAAATGGATTAAAAGAGCTTCTTTAAACATTTAAATGTGCCTTTAAGGGCATTACAGTTATTCCACATAACAAAGTCAATTACAACTAACAGAACTGAATTAAATGCTGATAATACTTTGCCATGAGACCAGCCTGTTTATTCTCAGGCATGGTAGGAAAGAAACAGGATTCAGCCCTAAAGGTCAGTTCCAGTCACAGCCTTCTGCAGTCCAGAGCTCAGGAGGAACACGGAAAGGGGGAAAAGAGAGAGATTACAGCTCTTGATGCAAGAATGGCCCAACACCTAATGGAGAATTTAAACAGTGATGAAAAAAGCAAAATAAAGTAAGACTAAAAACAGTTTACTGAATGAATAATAATTTTTGAAAGTTAAGCAAGTCTACTTGAGAGTTCTCTTTTAGCAAATTAAATATATGGAGAAAGTTGTGTATGTCTTTACATTCCTATCCTCTCTACTGTATGCTCAGTTTATGCAAGGTATTTCATTAGAAACAAAGTGTGAGTTTTACTTCATACTACAGGAGTTGACATTTTCTGTTTTCAAAAACCCACAACCAGTTTTCCTCTTCACAACATCATATTTTTGACAGTAGGAATTTTTTTCCCCCATTTTAATACTGTTTAAATTAATGTGCATTTGTTTACTAAGAAAAAGCTTTTATTTTTTTCATCAGCAGCCACTGAATATTTTCTATTTTGAGAGGAAAATAGGATGACAGGTAAAAATATCATTTAGCAATGGAACACGGATAAATTCCTAGAAGATCAAACTAGAAAACAATCCCTTGGTAATTATTTTCAGTTTACACACACATTGGTTGACATTTTAAAACCTATTCTGCATATACCATATTAATTTTGGACTTTTAACCATATGGTTTCAAATCAAATGTCCTGTAGAATAATTAATACTGAATCATAAAAGCAACAAATAATTTAGGCTGGGAACAACTTCTGAAGGTGGCAGAGTCCCATCATCTGCCAAAGCAGGGAGGACTTACAAGTTTAGATGCACCTTCAGAGTTGCAAAGGGCCTTGTACAGTTAAGTTCTGAAAATCTTTAAGGGTGGAAAGATAACAACCCTGCTGGGCTTCTGCTTCACTGCCAAAATCTTTTTCCCTTCTGTATGTCCAACTGTTTGCTGCTACTTGTCCTTTCTCTGTGCACACCTCCACGAGAAGTCCAATTTCTTCCTCTAAAACATTTCTCCCCCTCATGTTAACTGAAAATTGCAATTATATCCCTGATCAACTTTCTCTTCTTCAGGGTGTAAACCCCACCTCTCTCATTCTCTCTTCCTGTGTTACATTTGCCAGCCCCCTAACCATTTTAATCACCCACAGCTGTTTTTGAAATTTTCAGTATTATTCTTGTTTTCATCTTTGAAGTTGAGTGTGATTAACAAGACCACGGCTGACTTCTGTTGAGGAAATACCTCCAAAGTCTTGCTTTGAAATTAAGCATCCTAGAAGTAGAGCCCTGAAGAGCAGAGCTCTGTGGTTTCCATAACTAATGAATCTCCCTGTAGAAACCTTAAGTAACAGCTAGGTTAATATTACATACATTCCCTGCCTAAATTTTACTCTTTTATTGGCCTGATGTTAGTGTAGACTATACACTACCAAACACAAGCTTTAATGTTTTAAGAAATGCGAGAGATGGTTTCAAGTGCTAGTCTTCTTTGGCACATACTAGCTGGAGTTTCTTTTAAAAAGCTTGGTACATTTTCCACAACGTGCATTTGCTTTATTTATATTTGCTACGCTTAACTTACACCTTTGTCAGTTCCTTTTAACCTTTAACTTGTTTGCCTTTCTGGTGATCTGAACATATGAAGCTGTGGGAATTACCCCTTCCCCACAGTCAAGCATGGTCTCCAACCTGTCACACGTCTCCAGACAGTAAGTTTGATCTCTTTTTAATAAACTTCTATAAACTGCTAGAAGTCCTTACTCAAATGCCACCTTACAAGGACAAAGTACCTTAACATAAAGGGATATCAGAAGAAGAGAAAATGCTCCCTCCAAAAAGGCCAAATAGGAAGACTGCAGGGACTGAAACAGCAACATCAAGAAAACTAGAATACTCAGAAGCTGAAAACACCTGGGACTCCTCTGTAGACTCCACCAAAATTTACTCGTACAAAGCTTCAAGATTCAGAAACAAGAAACCGGGCTCATAAGAATGAAAACTCAGTAATTTTCTAAAATATTGCAGGGCTGAGCGCTATAGAATTACTATAAACTAAGTCGAGTTGGACCTTAAGTTATAGTGAATAGAGTGAAGAATATTGATAGAAATTTCGGTGAGGGGTGGGAGGAGCAAGAGTTATATGATGCTGGAAAAAGGAAACCATAACAAGTTTTTTTTACTAATAAGACACAATGATGAGACTACAGAAGATTTCGTGACAAAATCAGATAATGACAAGGAAAAAGGAAAAGAAGCTACTAAAGGCTTGAAAAATAAAGAATTAGAAAGAAAATATGGAGATGTGTGCAGTCCTTCAGAAAGAAACAAAAAGGCACGAAGTCTCTGTACCAACTGTGCCTATATATCTCATAATAGAATATTGAAACTTTACCATGTCTAATATTTACATGATTATCAATAGCAAGTTTCTCAAAAAAAATCCCCCAAAACACCCCAAAAGGGTGCCTAGGGGGATCTAACAACCACTGGATTTCTGCATGACCATAAGGTGAAAATTAAAAGGAACCAGTAGAATATTTATTGCTCACTGCTCAGCACCATACAGAGCTTTTAAAACACCAACACAAACATACAGATCCGTTGAGTGTCTTACAGGAATTACAGAAGAAACACTGCCAGCACGTAAGATCATGTTGAAGATATCATCTGAATCAAGCATTAATATTTACACACATTTACTATTAAATTAGTTATATTTCCAGAGATTGCACTAAAGGGAAATCTCGCACAAAAATATATCATGGCATGCATTAGATCTGTATATGATCAGTGCACTAGAAACAGCACTACCTGGATAATGGCTTTCAGCTCAATGACCAGGACTTATAGCAATTTGCAATTTTAACCATCACCATCAAGCTCCAGAGAGCTTAGTTCAGAAGGTCTGAGGCATAATGAAGCTTAAACTATTTTTGAAATTGCTAATAAATAAAATTATGCAAAATTTGGCTGCACTTGACGTACAGTAGCATCTCTAAAACACACTGTCAACAGCCAAAATTTTCTCTTAATCTCATTTAAAAGTCAAAATCCCCATGCTCATCAGAGGTCTAAGAGAAACTTGAAATTAACTGAGTGAGCAAAGACAATCTATTGAAGCTCATTAGAGACAATGAAAAAGTCGTCTTGAACATTATAGAGATGCCTAATTTGGAAAAAGAAACCAACCAGCAAAAGACTATAACACCTCCCAAACACCAAATATGCACAAACCAAAACACAGTCCTCCCTGCCTCACCTCCCAGCTATTGACTAGCATACACATGTCATTCTTTTTAGTTTTGCTTCTGAACATGCTTTAAGGCACTAAGTCCTTTATTAGAGCTAGTACAGTGGTTTTAAAAAATAGAACAATAAAAAAATAGGAAAATCTTTCCAATCTTTGTGTTTCTTCTTTAAAATTTCTTTCTCTTTAATTTTCTTGAATTAAATCCAAACCACAAACAACCCATGCCAAGTGTAACCATTTACAGCCAATTATCACTAAATTTTGTAAGGTGGTCAATTTTTTTCAACTTCTTGTTTGTTAAAATGAGCATTTCAGATGGACCTTACTAGTAAGTACAACACTGAAGTTTAGTAGTGGAAATCAAAGCCTATAATTTTTAGAAATAATGCTTAACACACTAGATATAAATTCTGCAGCCACAATCCCTCTGAAATGAAACAGTCACAGTTGCTAGCTGGCAGCTGTAATAGAATTGAAATATATAGCTCTGTAGAAGATAAGAAAAATGGATTAATATTTTATTTCCTCATAGAGGAAAGAATTCACACTGTACTGTGAATCCCTAGAATGGATTCCACTCACTGGGAAATACCTTCACAGTTCACATGGGGTTTCAGTGTTCTTGAGTTATGAGAATTTATCTCACTTCCACGTCCTGGGTGTGCCCTTGAGGTCATCTCTTTGTAATCCTTCCAGTTTAATGTCAGCAGGTGATAATCTCATAGATTTAATACTAACACTATAGTGGTAGGTCATGTCAATTATTATGCTTGTTGCACTGAAGAAGTCTAAAAATCCACACCTTTACATTCAAGTCTACAATCTACTAAAATTATTATATTTATCAAAGAGCGTTTCTGTCAGCCACTGAATTATGACTGTCTTTTATCACAAACATTCAACCATTGGCAGGTTTTCAAAGGGTTAAAAAGGCTTTCATATAGGTGAGGATGTTGCTCTATGAACTGTAAAATCAGTATTGAAAGCAACTTGGCAAAGGATCTTAGGCCCTGGCTTAATTAAAGTTGAGCTTGTTGTGCAAGTAAACGACACACAGTCGGGATTTGCTCTCTGCATAATTTACACATCTCTTGCTGGCTCACTCTCAAAGCATCAGAGACTAATTTTAAGGCAAGGCTTGCATGATTTGATTCAGAGGTCATGTCACTGGAACAAAAAGAAAGAAAAATCATTCGCCAATATGTTTAGAAAAGCTTAGCTCAAAGTTTCAAAGGCCTGCACACTGTTAATCATAGTATGCAGAAAAAATGACATTTAGTTTGATAGTCTGCAGTAGAAGAGTTCAATATACTACACACAAGTGAAAGATTTATAAGTCTTACTCAGTTCAATAATAGAGTACTCTATATCAGAGATTCTTTGAGTGAAGTATTATAGCTACTTATTTTTAAATTATTGTCATTATAAATCCTTGAATGTATTGATCTGAATGTAAATAAGTTACTGCAAATTAATTTTTATATTAAAAACTGTATATGTCCAAGTGTACCTTTCACATTTTGTGTCAAATAAGATCTTAGATTTAAATTTCTCTAGCAAAAAAATTGTATCATTCTATGTGCTCTTGGGCACACGTGTCAGATGGTTTGATGCTTTTTGGCTTTCTACCGAGATAGTAAAGTTATTATGTTCTCCATCTGTTGTTCCTTACGCTGTTGAAGTTTGGTAACTGGCAACACTCTTAAATACATGGGGTATTAAATATAGAGAGTCTGTAAGCTATCTGCACTTGCTGGCAGAGAAAAATATTTTCAAGTACTTCAAGCACTGAAGAGTGAAAAAAAATTGGGGTGTAAATTGATCTCACGTCATGTAAAGGAAAGTTACAAGTCTGTGTTGTCATCACGTTTTAGACTAGAAATATACTTTCAAATCATTTGAGAGTCAGTGAAAATGACGTTTCCACAAAGACTGCAAACACCTATATTCTTTGTTTATAGAGGACTAAATTATACTTTTGATACAAATCCCAAGGGAGAAACACATGGTTGCAGTTGTATCAGGCAGTAACTCAAAGGAAAGGGATGTAATGACAAGTTTTATGGAGGTCCAAATCGTTTCCACCTCTGTGACAGCTCAGGCACACTGTAGAAGGAAAGCAGCAGTGACAAAGGATGTCTACTTCAGCTCTCATTCATGCTTTGCAGCTCTGGTTAGCTGCCCACTGGGTTACAACCTATAGCCTGGGTCAGTGGTTCAGAAGATTTAGGGATTCTTCCTCTGCCAACAGGCATAGTCCACAATTTGGGTCAGAAAAAAGCAAGGTGATACTTCACTATTACATGCCTTGTCTTGTGTTTGAAATATGAATGCATTTTCTATAAAGAAGAAAAAAACCTTTCCTTTCCTTTTAAAGGTTTCAGTGCTGTAATATAGGTCCTGTGAAAATATGCAAGCAAAGATGTAAAAACTATTTAAACTCAGATAAAGAACAAAGTAGTAAAGCAATTTAACTGTATAAAAAGAAGGTCATAAAAGAATATGCCACTGAAAAAGATTATTTTTTCCTACTACATACTGATCACAATCACACAATGAGTCAAGATTTATAACACAATCTTTGCAAATAGGCTTTGTGTGCTGGATTGTTCTAACAGGTCATGTTTTTTATGTGACTTCAGAAACCTCCTTTCATAATGACAAAACTTAATGTACAGACCTTGAGATTACTACATGGTCATAAAACAAGGTGATTCCTCTGTTTAAAATGAATTAATCTTAGAAAGTCATTCTACTCAAGATATAAGACATACTACTTGCATAGATCCTACTGATCCTTCTTTTGCCCTCTCTCTTGTAGGTCATTGCTCAGATGGAATTTCTGTTTTCATACAAAGTGACTGCTGTGAAAATATTCATAGGCAACTTTTTCAATGTATTTTCACACAACAGCAAAAGATTCACTAGGAACTGCATGTAGACCAAGTAGCATTTTAAAGGAAAACACCACAGAAAGTGCCTCATAATAGTAGCTCTCATCTTGGAAGATCTGCCTCAACGTACAGTAATAACATCGTATATTTTGGCACCAAACTCTGAAGGATTTTTCATAAGCAATAAGCTAGACCTTAATGACAAGCATATTTTGAATTTCAGTTTTGTAAGCAGGTCACCGTTAAGTCTGACCTAGTGGCCTTCTCTGATAGAGTGACTACATCAGTGGACAAGGGAAGGGCTACACGTGTCATTTAGCTGGACCTAAGTCCTTTGCCAGGGTCCTACACAACATCCTTCTCTCTAAATTGCAAATATATGGATTTGATGGGTGGACCGTTTGGGGGTGAGGAGTAGGTTGCACAGCTGCATCCAGAGGGTAGCAGTCAACAGCTCAGTGTCCTGATGGGCATCAGTGATAAATGATGTCCCTAAAGTGTCCTTATTCAGACTGGTAATGTTTAATGTCTTCACTGATGCCACCCAAAGGTACCTGGACAAACTTGAGAAGTGGGTCCATGGGAACTTCATGAGGTTCAACAAAGGCAAGAGCAAGGTGTTGCACTGGGAGTGGAGTAACCCCCAGTATCAGTACAGATCAAGAGCAGCCCTGCCAAGGAGGACTTGTGGGTGCTGGTGGATGAAAGACTGGACATCAGCCAGCAATATGCACTTGCAGCCCAGAAAGCCAACTGTATCCTGGGCTGCATCAAAAGAAGTGTGGCCAGCAGGTCAAGGGAGGCAATTCAGCCCCTCTACTCCACTCTCATCAGACTCCAGTTAGAGTACTGTGTCCAGCTCTGGGGTCTCTAGCACATGAAAAACACCTATTGGCGTAGGTCCAGAGGAGGGCCACAAAGATGATCCAGAGGGCTGGAACACCTCTCCTAGGGAGACAGGCTGAGTGAGTTCAGGCTGTTCAGTCTTGAGAAGAGAGGGCTCTGGGGAGACCTTACTGCAGTCTTTCAAGTACCCAAAGGGTGCCTTGAAAGATGGGGACAAACATTTTAGCAGCGCCTATTGCAACAGGTAATGCTTTTGAACTGAAGGAGAGTAGATTTAGATTAGAGGTAAGGAAGGTTTTCAATGAGAGTGGAGAAACACTTGAACGGGTTGCCCAGACTAGTGGTAAATGCCCCATACCTGGGAACATTCAAGGGCAGGTTTGATGATGCTCTGAGGACCCTGACCTAGTTGAACATGTCCTTGCTTATTGCAAGGGGGTTGAACTGGAGATGACCTTTAAGTATCCCTTCCAACCCAAACTATTCTATGATTATATGACTATAATGACAATATTTTTCAAGTCGCAATTTTGACCAAAGTGCTTAACAGACTTTTTTGTCTAAAGAATTATTGTTTATCCTCTAACAGCTTCTAATTCCAGCAAAAGATCTGCTCTTAAAGAAGAATGGTGAATACAGGGGAAATTTAAAAACAAACAAACAAAAAAAAAAACAAAAAAAAAAAAAAAAGAAAACCAAACCCCAACAAATAAAGCTTCCTTTGTTCTGCAAAAATGTTCATAAGTTTTACTTTGCTAAATTTTGACAACATGCACTTGAGAATTTCTATGTTTAGATGTCTATTTTAAATTCTAAAAGAAAACCTAGATATTTGAAATTAATAAACTAGATGTGAAATCTCATTAGTACCTTGGTTCTGTGAATTACAGTATTTATAATGCAAGCCTTTTTACTAATACTCAGAGATTAACGCTTCCTGCCATTTTAAGTTGTCACATTGTTACAGATGGCACACATCATTGATTCCATACCTAGCAATTCTCAGGTTGACAATCATCAACTGCAGTAGCTTGGGAAGAGCAATAATTATCAGAGTGATGGAAATTTTTGCCAACATAATCACTCCTGACTTTTTAAAAGCATGTAGCATATACTGTTGATCTCAATGGTCTGGAAGACATTGGAGATTTATATATAAAAGACCAATGATCCATCAGGTTATAAGTTTTTTGGAACTAATCCAACACAAGCTATCTTGATTTTCTACCTTAATTTAGCATGTCATTACAGAGAACAATCAGACTCAAAGTCATTCCAGCCCACACAAACAACCGTGAGTAGGCACATATGCCATCCAACAACAGATTTCTAGCTTGATAAGAGGTCATGTCCTGCTGACCATCTGTGTCACTTTCTTTGAAGAAAGTGTTCACTCAGACACAACTGAGATGAAGTTGTGGGGATTGTCTTCAGCTTCTCCTTCCAAAGGGCAGTATGAATGAGGCAGCACCACTTAATGTCACTTTCTGCCAGGACCAGCTGGAGAAGCTGATTACTGCTGTCATGCCTTCACCATTATGCTGTAAACCACCAGTCTGGTGGGCTGTGACTTCATTTGCTCTCTGTTTACTGGTACAAACTGAACTCCTCCCACATCCAATGCTCATACAGTATGTCTGGGAGGGGCAGGGGTAACCCGGGGGAGATCAGTGAGTACCTGTCAGGAACATCATCAAGTCATTCTAGAGGGGATTATTATGAGTGCTGTGGACTTGAAGCACTCTGGACTATTCTTCAAGTTAGATATCAATCTCTAGGCAATGATTCATTATTGTATGTTCAACTTGTGATTTCCACTTTCATTGTACAACTTTCTAACACCAAGCTGTGCAGCCTTGATGCTGCTGCACTAGAGCCTGGTGATGCCAAACTATATCTTTACTACAAAAAAAACATATCCTCACCATGACAAGATTTGTTTTTAAACTAAATCTACATATATTTTTCTTATCCATGTTGCATAAAAGATTTGAATTGTTATTGCCTCTCTGTATTGATTGTTGTTTTGTGTTCCATTTCTTATTTTCTCTTCTAGTTTAGTGTAACTGGCATGTTTTATAAATATGTGGCTTTTTATTTTTTTGCAAGAAATAACTACTGAAACTCTTCACTCAGCATAAACAGGGGTACCAACAACTGGTGTTGCCCACAATAGATCCTGCTTCTTGTAATCAATGCATTGTTATTGATCATTCAGTAGTTTTCGGTTACTAGCGGTCAGTTTTTCATCCATCAAAGAGTATTTAAGTCAATTGGAATAATATTTGTAAGTGATATTTCATATGACCCCATAGAAATGAAAGAAAATTAATCTAGATAACTTTGCCTCCCAACTACAATAACGTGATCAAATAAAATAGAAGCCAATGCTTTTCCTCTGTGTAATTCCCCTACCTTGTTGGTGACTGAAAAAATGAATTAGTTTGAAGCTTATGACTTCATCATCAGAACTGACCTTAAATTTACGGAAAGAACATTATACAGAATATAACATTTGTTAACTTTTGACTTCTCAGTTTTCAGGTACTTTTTACATTATCGAAATACAAGACTGCCACATTAATTTTATTGAAGTGTTTCACCTTGTTAAAACCATGCAAGAGTTCACAAAATTTTTACAGTTCAGTCCACCAACTCAAAACAAATTTATTTCCAATGATCTGGTCTTATAATTATAGTTGTATGTAATACCTGTGAATCTTGTTCAGTGAAAAGAGTTTATACCTGCAGTCTCAAGTTTCATTTTTAATATGGTGAAAGAAGTGTCCTAAGGCAGATCAAGCACGGAAAACTCCAAACCAGAAATTTAAGTCTGGTAAAACTGTAAGCTACAGGAAGCAGACTTTAATAATGGAAAGCATTAGGCAACCTTATTTCCTTTCTAGCTTGCCTAAAACTATTCTGTCAGAAGCAATTTGCCTATTTCTCCTTCAACACATATGCTTTAGGGAAGGAGGAACAATTATTTTATAAAATCCAATAACACCAGACCATATTTCAGGAAGATGTGATTTGACTGTTTCAGAAGCACTGCAATATAGTCAGAGACAATTACCTGAGGTTAAATTTGGACTGCACATTGGTAGTTGTTACTTCTGAAAGAACCTTATGAAAGGTGAAATAGAATGTCAAGACTCCAAGTGATCAAGTCTCAGATTTATAACTTTTCCAAGTGAAAAACCTTTATGCAATACTTTCTTAACATAATCATTTACCCACTTTTTCCTTCACCAACCAGTTCTATGAATCATCTCAGCCAAGGAACTGACCTACCAAGCCCTGACCAGCCTTCACTATGCCTTGTCCTTTATCATGGTGAGAGAAGACAACAAAGCACTATGGTTATATTTTTCTGTAATGTCAACACTGAGCAACATATTCAAAGAGCAGTCATCTGACCAGCAACTGAAGAAAAGAACAATACATCTGCCTCATTGTACTAGGCAGGCACTCAGATATTTTACAAAAGTAAGAGGCTTGTAATACCATAGTCCTTTACCATTAAGAGAGAAAAAGTGCCATAGCAAGACGCATGGCAATGCCCATGGAACCGCACGAGTTGCCCAGATCCTCCATCATTTAGGATTGCTGTAAGCCATAGCTCTGAATAATAAGCAAAGTCTTTGCTCTTACTTTGTAACCACTCTTGCCTTGCCCTGGCACAGTGCCATTTAAGCATATTTCTTAGAAACTGTTCCCATTGTCCTAGTCTGTTTTTTTTTTTTTTTTTTTTTTTTTTTTTTTTTTTTCTGAAAGTGCTCCTTGAGTAAAATGTTTTGGCTTAGAGACAGGTATGTATCTGCTCTTCCTCTGCAGTTACCCCTATTTATAACCCAGGTGTTAGCAGCTGTGTTCTTGGAGTCATCAGCCACAGCTACTGCAAATAATCTGCAGGTCTGAAAAAATATTGCTTCAGTGAATTTTCTGCCAAGGGAAGCCTCATGGTAGGATGGACATTCAACACAAGTGCTTTATTTCAGACATGCTCCATTTTACCTACTAATTCTTCTTTCTTATAACCTGTCTCCAGGGAGGAATAAGATGCAAATCTTTTCTTCTGCAGATGAACTGCAACAGGAGAGAAAATTTCCTATCATGACCAAGTACCATAATTGAAATGATGTCTGGAAGTTTATTCATTTATATTAGGCAAACTAATAATTTCATTTAACTTGTAAAAGACCCATTTAACGAAGAAAAAATAATAAATTAAAGATCTAATAAGTTTAGCTGGTTTCAGGTCAGCTAAATTTACAAATTCCTTTTACAAAAGCCAGTTTCATATATACTAGAATTTTAATTAAAACCAAATATATTTTTTAACACTAGTTAGTGATACACAAGTATTTACAACTTGTATTAATCCATCAGAAAATGTGATGGATTTATAACTTACTATTAAATGATCACTTGGTGATCCATCTCCAGGTATATCAGTTCTCTTAAAATACTAGCTGTTAGATATAAGGCCTATAAGGGAAATGCTTAAAAAGTAGTATAAAAATGTCTGTAATAAAACCAGAAGCTCTGAATTTCATGGTACTTTAATGCTGCCTCTGAAGTAATGAAAAAGACATTTTCCAGCACTTGCTTCAAGGACTCCACTAATAACATTTTTCACAAAGGACCTATCTTATTTTAAATAACTTATTGTGAAGTTATTCTAAAGTATTTAAAATCATGCAACTAAGTTCGATCTGAACTCCTCAGCTTTTTAGTTCTGTTTAATGAAGGTTTTTTTTTTTTTCAAAAAAACATTTTTAATGATTATTTCTATTGCAACTTGATATGCAGTGAATAACAAGAAGGGAATTACTGAGTTATTACTTTAATATCACCTATGACTCTTCTGTACTACTTATTTTACCAGTCTAGCACCATGAACTAGTTTAAAAATACATTTCTGGCCAAAGCTGAAGACTTATTTGGTGGCTTCAAACACTGTCATCTAACCTTCACTGCAAAAAACATTGTGCCATTTGATGTTTAGCAGCAAAGAAATGCGGGGGGGTTGCACAGTGACAAAATATGCTGACAGAGCTGTGTGTGAAAACACATACAAATATTCAGTACTTGTCTGGAATACAGACAGAAGAAAAGTGAGTATTATAGTGGAAAGTGCAGTAACTCTTGTCAGCAGCAATATGCGTGTCCTGATAGCTCTGCATGGAGGATACAGCCCACTGCCCACCTTGTCACTGAAAGGGTCATGCTGCAACTACGTAAGAACCTGTTCACTTTCAGCAGCCAATTAACTAAGTTTTATTTTGGAGACAGCAATGAAGATTATTCTGAGTGAATTGAAAAAAAAAAAATGTAGACTAGAAATATAATTAAAGGGATTCTTCAACACATGCTGACTCTCATTTTTCAAGAGACAGCAATTTCTTTTAATTTCTAGCACTGAATACATAATTTTATTTCAAGACCAACCCATGAGGCTTGAATCTAATCAAGATTTAAAGTCTTTGGGCATGAGGACGGTGCTCCCTCAAAAATTATCTGATGCAAAATTATTCATGAGCTACCCTAACTGCTTTCAGAGACAAATCCAGACTGTGTTCTGTCTTCCAGGAATTTTAACTGAAGCTTAAGGGCCTTTGGATCTTCCTCATTCAACCCACCCAATGCATAAGTAAAGGCACCTTCAAATGTACTTTTCCAAATCAAAGCCTTTTATCATTGGACGTAAAGGATAAAATTGCAGAAGCCTACATTTGCCTACCTCCTGCCAAGTGAGCTCTCTCCACTTGAGTTTCCTTCCCTCCAGCCCACAGAGGAGTGTTTCAGTGACAAAAGAAAGACGGGCAGCTTTTCTCCTTCTCTGGGGTACCAACACACCCACTCCCTGCATATTTTCAGCCCATTTAGTCTCAGAGGGTTAAAAAGGAAAATTATCCTGAAGTCTCTTGAGATACCAAAAGGCTTCCTTTAAACTCCTCTGCTTGTTGATCTGACAGACTGAACTCCAAATACTTGCTAGATAAAGTGGCTGAAAGGACCCTGAAACACAGAAATCTATCCCAAAAAGAAAATGAACATCAATAAAGCAGAATTATTTTGTGACTATTTCTTAATTCTGTGCATTTGTTCCAGAAGATTTAGTTTTACTTTTTCCTTCATAAAATTCAGTAACAGAAGTATTAAATTATATGAGCAAGTATTCTTGCATGCAAAACATTTCTCCTAGTTTCCCCTGAAGTTCAGAAATACTTAAGCATGATATCATTTCTACAGATGTAGTCTGTCATATTCATAGCATTTCAAAAAATGACCTCTACATTTAAATGAATTGAATATGTAGTAGTATATATTTGCCATACGTACATCTATCTGTCTATAGATATATTTTGTTAGCCACATTTTCAATGAAGGGGTAAACCACAGGTTGTGTTGTCAGTACAAGAATTATATGGAAAACTTGAAAAAAGAGCTTCTTAAAATTTTTAATGGGATCCCAGTTCACATGAACTGATTAAAAAAAAAAAAGGAATAGAATTCACTAATTTTGCTCACAAATAGAAAAGCTATTGCTATTTTATTTTTTCATGACAAAGCACACTGATATAACACAAAGTCTAAATTGTTTTTACATGCACAGTCACCAGCAATATTAGGTTCAAGTAGGCATGAGATTTTAGCTTTAAAGGCAATATACATATTCCACACAGGGTACTGGTCTGAATTATGTAGGCACAGCATAGCTACATTTGAACTTAGGGCCTTTGAAGGCTGTGTTTAGAATATGGATTTATCCTCCACATGCAATTAAATAAATTCAGAAGGCATTCCTGCAAAATTACTCTCCTGATTAATCAGACATTAAAAACCCTGAGCCTGTATTTCCAACATTATCAAAGAGGAAAGCAACATGTTCCTAAATTTTCTATGCTTGTAGGCAAAGAAAATACTAAGGAATTGACTATGGACACACAACAGATTTACGTATAGATGTCAGGCAGGTACAGCAAGCCAATATACGCAGACCTTCAGCATAACTATACATTGCAAAAGAAAAATCTGAGAACAAGCTTTTCTCTACTTGCAGCCCCAGTACCATTAGAATATCCCTTCTGCCTGGCTACACTTCCTAAATGTTTAACTACTCTGGCAGATTCATTGTTTTCTCACTAATTCAGAAATGGGCAGCACTTGGTGGCAACACAACAGAAGCAGAGAAAGGTCTGAGATGGATAGTCAGTCATATATTTGGTGCTAATAAGCTAAACAGGTCTTGCAGTAATCAAAATGTTTCTTTATCAAAAAAGTATCAAGGAGTACCTGACCTTCAAGGGGAAGGTCTTTTGCTACATAACAGAAAAAAAAAAAACCCACACAGAAAACATTTGATTTTAAGGTTGACATTACTAACATTTCCTATTTAACATTTTACCCCATGACAAGAGGAAATTTCCCGGCCATCTAAATGGTCACACTAATGGTGATGCGTTGTCTGACAATAATGATGTTTTTGAATTGGGCAGAGCAAGAGCTAAACAACGGTAGCATTTCCTGGAGACAGTGGATGTACACACAGCCCCATAGGCAGCAGTGCTGGTGATTACTGCAAATACAATCAAGTGATGTTCTGCGCTTACTTACTTTGAGGAAACTCTAAAAGCAAGTGCTATATTAAAGAATCCATGAATATTGACTGCACAAATATTTTGACACACCATACTAATCCTACAATTAGTTCCTTTAGGCCTGAACAGGCAGTCCTTAGCTCCAGTCACAGAAAGGCACAGCCTTATCAGAGCTTGCCCTTGACCTAAGCAGAAGTCACAGACTGAAAGACACAAATGCATGGCCAACAACAGGGGAGAACATTCTGTGCCTCCCCCAAGCGGCTTCCTCTGCCAAAGCACACTGCTGACAGAAGTGTGCCTGGAGATCACAAAAATAATTTCTTCCTAAGGAAGCAAGACTTTCGACCTTTTCAAGCTACTCACATACCGAAATAACACTGCAAAACCTACCCAAATTGAAGATGCTATTAATATCTCTAAATATTATACTTATTGCTAGAACATGGGAAATTACTCATTTGACTAATAACACTCTGCTGCAGATCAGCTAACTGACAGCATTAGCAGTACTTAAAAAGATTATTAAAATAGCCTGAATGCTTTAACATTTTTACAGCACACAGCAAGCAAAGGAAGAAGAAACACTCAAATGGAACATAACCTAATCCAAGGAGAGAAAATAACTGAGAGTAGCAATACGTATTAGAATTTATTTTTAATGACTATCATTGATTGGCAGACAGCTCCATGAGATGGCTTCTCTACACTTGCTGCTCTCCAGCACTATCACAGTACATTTCAAGCTGCTTTAGAATGTGAGGGAGGACTGGAAATTTCCAAATTGCCGAGTTAACAGTAGGGCTGTTTGTTAACAAACATAAGGGAAAATTTTTAATATCATAAGGAAACCAATAATTATCAGGTTTCTTAGTAAAAGATATCCCACACAAGGTTCACATTATAATAATTGTTATTTTGAGACAAAATTTCTGAGCAGAAAATCAGATGTCATACAATACAAATTAATTCATGGAATAGTGTTTTCATATATTTGCTGGAAGCTGTTTATTGACTGAAGATACATCATTAATGCAACTGCAACTCATCATTAATAATACATACAGAATAAATCTATCCATTGAGAAATTAAAATCTACATGTATCTGATTATTATTTAAGAACACTGGAAATGAAACATCCTTTAATACAAACACAACATTTGAAGTAGTCTCCAGATGTATTCTGCATTCTAGCTAATTCTGTGCTATGTAGAGAGAAGAAGAATCTATTTTAGCATTGATTTCTATTTTTCTCAAATCTGGATATCAAGTTCATCCCAACTTATGATTTCTTATACCTACTCAAGATTCATCAGGGTGTCTTGAAAAGAAATTATGATCTTTAAAAAAAAAAACCCACCCAGAGTTTACATAACTTTTTTTTTTTTTTTTACTGGTTTTATATTATTTTATTTCAGAGAAAAAGCTTTAAAACTTTCAGTATGTGCTATCGAATTTTGATTTCTCTTTAAAATAGAAGACAATATGCTCAATAGAGACAAAGTAGGATACAGGCTATTTTGGTTGTAAGACTAAACAATTTTCTTCTGTACTGTGCCTCAAGAAGGAAAAAGGCAAGAAAAATGGCAACCCAAAACACCAAAAAAAGCACCCCAAAATGAAAAAAACCTCCAACCCAAAGCCAAGACCCACCCACCCCCACTAAACCTTCAGTATCTTCTGTTTGACCTAAAGAAAAATAACTTTCCATTACTGTTGAGTGCTCTGTTAACTCAGTCATCATTTGTGGGTAGTCCTACAGTTTTCATTCCTGAGAATGACATAAGGCAGATAATAAAATGATGTGTCACATTGGCTGCTAGCTGCATAATATATCTTTAAAATTGACCAGATACTGCTTTACTTGACTCTGTATGTGAAATGTGGTTGGATATCATTTACTTCCCCTTGGGAGGAAGATTACTAACACTCACAAAATTGTCATGACATTTGTTTCGTGTTTGGATGTCCTTATGAAAGCTGGAGAGATATTGCAGAAATAAACAAGTCATGTCTTAAGGATGTTGCCAAAGTGAATTTAATTCTATTATGTACATACTCAGTTTGTGAGTAGACAGAACACTGGATAAATCAGAATGTTAGCTTTCATAGTTGGTTAAACATTTCTGGTTTAAATTGAAGTTTTTAGCTGAAGAGTCTGGCTGTAACTTGCAGAAGTGATGCAGGTCGAAACTTCTTAGCTGTGCATCCAAGCAGGAGCTATATTTTGAACCAAACAATACCCAGAGAAGCATGATCTTGGATCACACTAATAAATTGTTATTTTGACTGTAATCTATTTGCCTCAGTTCTAGACTTCCCACCACTCATAATCCAGTTGATTTTGTGCTTTTTGTAATAAAACTATGGAAAAACTACCCTTAAATGAGGAGAATTTCACAGTAGTAGTGGTGGCAGGTTTAATACCATTTAAATGTTTGGATTGTGTAACAATAACTTAGAATACTCAAGGATATAAACTGTTATATTTGAACAGGAATTGAATGATGTGCAATAAAACAGGTATAGGGACTGTGCAAAATGAATGAATAGGAGAGGAGAAAAGAAGATTAAATAGAGACCAGGAAAAAAAACCTTCAAAATAACATCTAGTTCCTGAAAGCTAAATTTGATGATATTAATAAGGCTACTTTAACCCTGCTTTTGTGTATGATATTATGTAATCTCCATTTATTTATGACTTATATGATGCCTATATGCACACATACATTCCCCAATAAGCACACTGTAGCATTATTATTTTATAGTGCATATTTGATTATTTCTGTTTCACTTGTTTGTGGAATATTTTGGTTTATGCATCTGCCATGCACAAGATGAACAGCAGATTACAATGCACTGTACTATCACAGCATTTAAAGCAAGCACATGTGTTTTCATACTATACTGCATTAGGAGTATATTGTACAGAAGCAGTGCAAGTTGGTGCAGTATCAGTGTGCTTGTAGGAAGCCTTTACGGTCACCATTTTCTCCTCCTACAGTTCACCTAGCTGATGCTGCCACTGCTGCATTCAATTCCACAAAGTAATCCAGACAGGGCAGCTTACCACAATATCAGTTTACTGTAGTCTTTGCCTGGCCTATTTTGTGAAATTTTTGGAGGAAAGATGCTCACTGACATGTATAATGTCGAATATGATAAAGCCAATTTTGAAAGGAGCCTCTAGGTGTAACCATAATACAAAAAAATAAATCATTTTTTTCTCCATTCTTGATGAAGAGAGATCAGAGTTGTTGACAAATCCTCTGGGGCTTTGCATATAAAGTAATACGAATATCCTATCAACTACCTTGCTTTACTACTATTGTTGACAAAAAAACCACTTTTTTACGCTTTTCCCTTTAACAACAACATCAAAGAACTAAGAAAAACAAATTTTCCATTAGAAGGCTCTGTCTAAAAACATTTCACTTCAAACAAGGCACCATACAGAGCTGACAAGATGAGAGATTTAAACACTAATTAGCATCAATTTCTTTATTGAATTATAATTTCAAGAAAATGTTGTGTGACCCTCTGATTTAAATACTGTTTTCCCTTCAAACACATTTTTCGTTGCCAAAATGGCTTCTCAGATTTATAGACATGGATCATACAGTTTGCAAATTTGATTCTTACAGATTAGCCCATGTTTCCACGTTTATAACCAAAGACTATACAGAGCATGCAAGGCACTATCTCTATATCACATTCCTATGTGAGAAACAACTTCTCCATGCAGAGAAGATGTAGTTGTTACTCTCTTTTAACTACAAGTCCCACCTGATGGGCAGACAAACACTCTCTGGATTCCAAACTTCTCCAAGAAGGCTCTACAGTAATGACAAAACTGCACATAAGTAGCTTCTCTTTCATACAGACACCACAGTCACCCATTTGCCTCAATAATCACACAGACGTAGATTTGCAAAAGCATTCCAGGTTAATTCACACCTCCATCATGTAAATAATATCTTTTAATACTAATGTGTGAAACACAGATTTCATAGATGAATGAACTGAAGGAGAAGTGGGAGTTATGAATACTTCTTTCTGTACAGCTTTCCCACATGTAGCAAGAAAGGAGACTTACACAGGGTAGATGAAAACTGACCTAAAAAAAATTATGATGGGGGCCATACACTAAGTGAATACTGAAGTCTCAATTAACATGGATTATAAGGTGTGTTGTGACCAAGATGCCAGAATATCAGAAAGGCACCAGGGGACTAGCTCACGTCTATCCTAATGAGGTTTCCTCAAAAAAGAAGAAATACAATGATACAGGCAGTCTATATATAATTTACAAAGTCTTGGGAATATTATGATATTGTATACATATATAACATATGCTTTAAGGAGGAGTGTGTGCTTGTGGGAAAGGGGACTGTAACACATCTCTGTGGGAAGCAGGCTCAAGTGAAGTGGCTATCTTGTCAACATTGCTGTGCTGACCCACAGCAGGTAGGCTAAGCAAGCTGCCTCGGTGAGAACAGTTTCTCTAAGGCTTTGTGCAAAGGAGTGCTGAGGTGGTCGATGAAGTCACCATAACAATAGATAACAAAGTCCCTAATAACATTGTCGCAATACAGAAAGCAAAAAACCTGCTATCTTAGCAAGTGAAGTCCCATCTAAGTAGAGGGTCAAAAAATGGGGTTTAAGACAGGATTCTAAAGGACCTTGAGGCAACTGAGAAAGCACACTAAAGGGTTTCCTACTTTTGCATTTCTTGTGCAAGTTATGAAAAATTTACATTATAATCCTATGCAATGTAAACATATAAGTTATACCCTATCATGCAACTCTGAATAGATAAACAGCAAATACAGAGAATTCAGGGGGCAGAGTACAAGAGCATGTAAATGATTTCAAGGTTAGTCAGAAGGCACAGTTCTCATGAAGGGAAGGCAAGAATCTGTACTCAGTGGGGAAGGAAAGACGGAGAATTCTGTCCCTTCATATGCCAGGAGAAAATTCAGAGCACAACAGTGCAGTAGGTGAACATCCAAACCAACAAATAATGGTGTGGAGTTACTACAGGATTGAGAGAACTTCTAAACTTTGAAAGCACAACATAGAGACCCCGCCAGGAAACAGTGGCAACTGGAATAACAAAACAAAGGCATGGCCATAACTAGCTTTCAAAACATATACAATCTGTTTTTCTGCAAGAATATTGGGCCAAATGTATATCTCAATGGCTTTAAGGAAAGGAAAACTAACAAATACAGCATGAATCAGAAACCAGAATCTAAGATCCTTATCTTCCTGTGTGCTAAAGTTTAAAGCAAGTAGTAAATGGAGGATTTACTAGCTAAATTTCCAGTGCTGAAAATTAACTTTCAACATAAAACACTTCATGT
>JAWWTY010000106.1:48184383-48314928 GCA_035222235.1 Margarornis squamiger
AGCAAGTAGTAAATGGAGGATTTACTAGCTAAATTTCCAGTGCTGAAAATTAACTTTCAACATAAAACACTTCATGTATTTCATATATATTAGGCAACAAATTCTGAGCTGAATTACACCAGCGCTTCCTAGTTTGTTTATTCAGAGGCAAAAGCATATCTCCCTATATCAATATTCAGAATAAGATTCAGAAAGGTACGGGGATCGCTGTCTCTTCCCTACTCCACTTGCCTTTCCAGTTGGTATTGTGATGTGCTTCATGCTCATCATCTTTTAATCACAGAATGACTGTTTTCTACCCTGTGTAGGTGTGCCTGGCTTTTTAAACTAGTGATCTGCAAAAACAATTAGAACACTGTTTACCAGATCACACAAAATACTCAAATGATACAGCATATCCATGCAAAGCACAGGCCTCAGAGATAAAAGGATTATTTCAAATTAAACAATCATGATTCTTTCTCTGCAACTTATACCACTGTGTTGTGTGCTAGAATATTGAATGCCTAGTTCAGTACTTTGGTTATAATAAGCTTTAGGACATCTCAAGGGATACATGTGTGACTTGTTTCAAAATACACAAGTTCTATTTTGCTGAATAACACCACAGCTTTGTATTCTCTTTCATTAGGAGGCAATAAGAAAAAAAAAACAAAAAAAAAAAAACAAGTGAAAGAAAAATGCTTTGAATAATTTCAAGTGCAAAAAAAAACCCCCAAAAACCCCACCAACCAAACCAACCACAACCACCACCAACAAAAAAATAAATCAAAATCCAATTAAAAAACGAGTCAGTTGGCATAATGCCACAGCTGTTGCAGAGGACCTGTCCTTCTGAAATTATCATAGATGTCTAGACTTGAAGGAGACCCATTATTAAAAAAAAAATAAAAATTATCAGGATGTGTTGGTTTAGGCTGAGGGAGAGTTAATTTTCTTCATAGCAGCCTGTATGAGGCTGTGTTTTGTATTTGTGCTGGAAAAATGTTGATTTCATGACTGCTGAGGTGGGCTTACACAGAGCCAAGGCCTTTTCTGGCTCTCACTCCACCCCACCAGCAAGTGGGCTCGGGGTGCACAAGAAGCTGGGAGAGGGCACAGCTGGGACAGCTGACCCAGACTGACCCAAGGGATATTCCATACAACATAGAATCATAGAATGGTTTGGGTTGGAAGAGACCTTAAAGTTCATCTTATTCTACCCTCTTCCATGTGCAGGGTCCCCTTCCACCAGACCAGGTTGCCTGAATCCCCATCCAACACGGCCTGGAACACTTTCAGGGATGGGGCATCCACAACTTCTCTGGGCAACTCTTCCAGTGTTTCACTACTGTCATGGTGAAGAACTTCTTCCTAATATCTAATCTAAACCTTCCCTCCTTCAGTGTGAAGCCCTTTGCTCTTCTCTTGTCACTACATGTCTATGCTAAAAGTCCCCCTCCATCTTTCTTATAGGCCCCCTTTACATTCTGGAAGGCTGCCCAGAGCCTTCTATTTTCCAGACTGAACAACCCAAACTCTTTCAAGCTGTTTTTTGTGGAGGGTTGGGAGGTATTCCAGCTCCCAGATCACCTTCCTGGCCCTTCTCTGGGCCCACTCCAACAGGTTCATGTCTTTCTGATGTTTGGGGGCAACAGAAGTGGACACAATACTCCAGTTAGGGTCTCACAAGAGCAGAGTAGAGGGACAAATTCAGGTACCTCTGGCCTGTGTACCTGGGGCCACACTTCTTTTGATGCAGCCCAGGATATGGTTGGCATTCTGGGCTGCAAACACACATTTCTGAGTCACATTGAGGTTCTTGTCAACCAACAACCCAAAGTCCTTCTTCAGGGCTGAAAGGGAAGGCAGAAGAAGGAATGAGGGACATTTGTAGATACGGCTTTTGTCTTCCCAAGTCACTGTTTTCTGTGCTAGAGCCCTGCTTTCCTGAAGATGGTTGAAAACCTGCTTGCTGATGGGAATTAGTAAATGAATTCCTTGCAGTCCTTTTCTTGTGTGTGTGGTATTTCCTTTACCTGTTAACTTGTGGGTTGAGATAAAGACAGTTTTGCTCATTTTAACTTTTCTGATTCTCTCCCCCATCCCACTCAGGGGAAGGAGTGAGTGTCTGTGTGGGGTTTAGTTGCCAGCTGGGATTGAACTATAAAATAGGAGTGTGAATGGCCTCGATGAATTTAAACTACTTTTTCAACTGGTAATTGAAGTGTATGCTGGAAAGGCAAAGCTGGTTTAGCAAAATGAGCTTGATTTTAAAACAAACTCAGAATCCCACCCTGCTCTTGTATTTCAGGGAAGAGGAAAAAAAAAATCCCAAGGATCTCTGTATGTGTCTTATAGAGAGTGATTTTATGTGTTGGCAATAAAGAGGACAAACAAGCAGATAAATGCAGGCATCCCATATAAAGTTAAATAGTGTGGGTTTATGTTCAGCTTTCACTGAACCTCTAATAAGTTAAGGCTAAACTTGCCCGATTTATCCCAGAAATCTGAAATAACATTTAGAGACTAAGAACTCAGTAACCTAGGAAATGCTCCTACCATGTCCTCATGGAGCAATACTGCAGTTTGAGGAAATTAATGAGGAAAGCTTAGTATCACATTTGCTTTTACTTTCTAGAGCTAGTTTATAACCTTCAGAGTATAAAGCCCAATATTTTAGCACTAAATGACAACGAAAACATCCAAGAAGAGTGACTTTTTCCACTACTACAAAGTAGTGTAGTTGACTGCCATATTACTTTCCCTGTGCCATGGAAAAGGATGGTGAGAGACTCTATGTTACCAGAGATGGAGGAGATAAGTCAGGCTGTCAACAGGGTAATATGCAGCCAATGCTGCCAATTCTTAGCAGCCAGGATTGTAGAACAATAAGAAGGTTCAGTTATGCCCACATAATTCCCTGATTCTTCCCCCCACCCCCAACAGCCCCTGGCATTCAAATCAGTGCTATGAGGAGTGGCTGAGGGAGCTGGGGTTGTTTAGTCTGGAGAAGAGGAGGGTCAGGGGTGACCTTATCACTCTCTACAACTACCTGAAAGAAGGTTATAGTCAGGTGGGGATTGGTCTCTTCTCCCAGGCAACCAGCAATAGGACAAGAGGGCACAGGCTTGAGCTCTGCCAGGGGAGGTTTAGGTTAGATATAGAGAGAAATTCTTTACAGAGGGAGTAGTCAGACAGTAGTAATGGCCTGCCTAGAGACGTGGTGGATTCACCATCCCTGGAGATTTTTAAGATGAGACTGGATGTGGCACTTAGTGCCATGATTTAGTAATCACAGTGGTGTTGGATCAAGGGTTGGACTTGATGATCTTGGACGTCTCTTCCAACCCATCTGATTCTATGAAATCAGGTAGAAATTTCTTAAAATTAGTGCAGTTTTTTAAGACTGCCTTTGTGGCACTCTAACACCTATGTGGCCTGCTGAATAGAAACACTTGCAGTTATTTTTTGAATTTGATGGGTGTGCTTTTTTGGTGTTTGGTTGTGTTTTTGTTCTGCTGGGGTGTTTTTTTGTTTGTCTTTTTTTATGTGTTCATTTTTGATTTTTTTTTTTAAGTTTAAGAAAATACAGTCAGCTATAATATTAACCTAAGGATGAGGAACGTATCAAGATCCACTTTCAGAACTGCCAATACAAGCAAGTGAACACTTTATGTGGTATTTTGCTTTCATATGTTAATTTCAGGTTCACAGTTGATACCATATATTTGAAACCTAAATAAGGCATAAAAAGGTTAAAAAAAATACAGACTCTGCTGAATAAAAGCCTACATATCTTTCTAGTTAAGCTACATGAGATAATAAAAAAAATTGACATCAAAGAAACTACCTCATTCAGGCCTTTCAAAATACTTGTCATTTGTTGAAACTTCAGACAGGCTAAATGTATGCCACATTTTGAGTGAAAGAATTACCTTTCCAGGGTTGCAATTACAACTGTACTTAGTTGTCATGGCAACCTGGCAACATATAGATGTTGTCAGATGAAGACATCAAGGGCAGACAGTGATTTTCAAATCACCACATGCCAAGTGTCATTTTTCCTGGGTGTATCTGTGCTCAGTTAGGAAAAAGGATTTAAAAAAATGGAAAATTAGCATTTTACAACAATGTTTAAACAGCATTCAGACTGCAATACCAATATCCCATTTTGCAGAGCTTTTGTAGTATTCTTAGATTAGTGCCTGCCTTTTTTTTTTTCCTAGTTAATGTGTTCCCAAAGTACGAGCACAACATGGGGAGTTGAAACGCAAAGGGGTCAGGCTCAATGACGAAGGTTACCATGCTTTGGTGATTACAGAGTCCTGCTATTATCCTCCCCCCTTTTCTTCCTGTTTTAATTGTCCTGCTATCTTGACTTGGGTATTTTCAGTTAGATGTTCTTTTTGACCTGCACTTCAATTTCTTTTGAGACAGTAAAAGGAAAAAAGAATCTATACTAAAAGCCAGCATTGAGCATGCCCCAAAGATGTGAAGTTCTGCAAATACTCCAGCTGTGATCTATTTGTAAAGGTTGAAGCTGAATCCAGAAAATATCCACTACAAACACAGCTTTCAGTTCTTTTCAATAGGCAGCTCATACTGTGGTATTGTCCTCTATACTGCTATTTTTACCTCTACTGACCACAGTGGCTTTGCTCTGTTTTATATTAAGGCTTACAATAAAAGTTTTCTGAGTTGGTGTTCAGTTTATTTACATGGGCTTCTCATACCTTGATGCTGTGCTCATTAATGCCACACCATACAGAACCAGTTTGAAGTGGATCAAGCATGAAGCTATGCTCGTGCATCCTTCACCTAATTCAAGTCCATGCAGGTGTTTATGCTGTAGCAAGATAGAGGTGTCATTCCACTTTCAAGTTTGCCTGAATACCAAATAGCGTAAGCAAGCAGAAAGGACCTAATCCAGCTGGAGCCTTTTTTGGACAAAGATACTTTTTCAGAGCTTCTAAACAAATTTTAACAGGAATAGATTGTTCACTGCTATATCAATCCCCCTCTAATTGAGGACCAATACACCTTATACCTTTCTTATTCAACCAATCTGCCTGGTGCATTGAAATACCTACAGGACAAAACTAGATACTTACTAAGAATGCAAAGTGGAAGGAAAAAATTGTTTAATTCATTAGTTCAGTATAGTTTAAAATTACTACACTTAATGTGTACAGATTTGTCAAAAGAAATGTCAGCTTGAGTGAGTTTGTTTTGGTTTGTTTATCTTATGTGAAATGAACTCAGAAAGATTTTATTCTGTTATTTCCAAACACTTTCAGTACCTGAGTGGCTTAAGACAACATGTTCTCTCTTCTACAGCCAAGAGTTAAAAACTAAAAAGATAATAAAAATTAAGTAAAATGGATACAAATACACACTAAATAGTAATTTCTTTTAATGGAAATAGATTACTTAGTATTTGTAACAAAAGCTTAGATTGCTGAAATTATCTAGAAATTTCTCCATAAAATTTTATGTTGAATTAAATGGTTAGATGACTGAGTTTTTTGCTTTCATATTTTCACTGTTAGAGTGCTGAAGAAGAATCACCAGGAAAGGTTAAGTAGTGCTCCACCATGTGTCTTTTCTAAAACTATGACAATATTTTTCTTGTCTTTTTTGTTTCAGAAAAAGACATTTGCTCTTATTGCCAAATTCTAACACCTCCCAAGACTGTGGAAATTAAGACACTGATAAATTAAAATAATGAACATATTTTCTTCTTTTGTACAAAGAAAGACAATCTTCTTGATTCAGCTTCACACAAGGGAAGGAAAAGAAAAAATCATCTAAGGAAGCCCCCAGAGCCCAGATATCCCACTGTGTGGTATTCATCATCAGAAAACAGAACTTAGTCCATTTCTTAGCAAACACTGCATAAGATTAAAAAGAAAGAAGATTGGAAGCCTATATGCATGTGTGTACAGAGAAGGAATTAGAGATCTTTTATTATCACTAGTTCTCTATTTGGTCTGCAGTGACACTTGAAAACTCCTTCCAAAATTAAAATATACTAGGGATTTTCCTGACACTCAGAAAATTAAATGCATAATCATTCAATAACTAGTAAATCCAATAAGAGAGTCCCTCCTGCCTCTTAATAACTAATGCTGATCAGTCCTGAGATTGAACCTCAGAAATGACACCTACCTTTATACTACGTTCCCCACTTCTTCACCCTGGACAAATATTACACTTGCCTACCTCAGAGCTGCCTACAAGACTAACTAAATGCTTTAAAAGTATATTCTGAGTGAAATGAATTTGATTATTGGAATGTAACTGTTTATTTTTTATAAAACATGGTCTTCCAACTTGCTTCATTCATCAGAAACACCCAAAGCTGTCATCTCTTCTCTAAATATTTTGAGAGATCACATTATCCTGTCAACAGGAGCTCTGAAGAACTCAAGTCCCAATGTCAAGTTTAAACTTCTCTTTCAAGGCAGAAAAGGTGCTGGGATGAGCTAAACTGAAGTGTCTGAAATATCACTCGAGGAACAGTACCAGTGCAGGGAAAAGCCGCAAGAGAAATGAGACTTTGGAGGAGGAGATTCAAATTAGGACCCTGGCTCTCAGCAGAAGAGAGAACTAGAGAACTGGTCTTACAACTCCATAGGCAAACAGCACAAGCTGCCAAGAGTGGGAAGAACTAGCAAGGGCAAAAGACATCTCTTTCCTCAATACACATGGAGAATTTCAACACCTATTAATAATTTTTCTGTCTGTGTTTTTCTTCAGCTTTCATTCCTTTTGCCTTCCAAGCCACACTATGGCTTTTGGAAGGCACAGGAGTCTCTGGTGTGATTTACAAAGACACTTTGGCATAGGAAGTTACAAATCATCTACATAGCACACAGGAGTATTTACAAGAAGCAGAGGAATTTACTAGGCAATATCTCAATCCATTTGTCAAAGCACCTGCAGGACTCATTTGAAGGCAGGTGCACTAATAAACCCCAGCAAAGCAGCCACCAAGAGAGCATTTTGCTTTACTAAAAGCATTTGGAGCCTTTCCTCCCATCCCCCCTCAAAACATACACACTAACTTACTGGCTCTTATTTCTCTCTCTACTATAATAAATCAGAGGTTGGAAAAACGAGTGGAGAGCAGAACAATAGGGTTGGAAATCATGCCCTTTGTGTGTAGTAATTGAAAATCACAGAGAGTTCAGAGTGCAGAATGGACTTTTGGACATATCTGTGCTAGGAGCTTTGAAGCCTGAAATTATCCTCTGTTGTAACTGTAGGTTTACATAGAGTGTTGTCAAACTGTTAACTGGAGGTGGGTTAAATAATTATAGCTCATAGCCTTAGTATGTAATTACAGAATCAAAAATACTGTACAAATATACTATTCTCTTATTTACTTGAGCATCTTTTGTTCTTCTCCTGGGACAGCCAGTGTTTGTACCACCTGTTAGGATATATCAGTTATAGAAGTGTACAGAGCAGCTGAGACTGCAGTATTTGTAAAGCGCTTCAGAGGGCAGCTGTGTCTTTCCATACCAATGCTTCCACCATCACACTGTGCAGGCAGAAATAACATTGAAAGATTTTTAAAAAAAGAAGATATTAAAACAAACAAACAACTCCCCCAAAAAAGTGTAATTAAGGACCAGGGTACCAATTAGAGGATTTAAACCACAATTCTCTGCTACCACTTCATCCTCTCAAATTTTTTTCACCAATTAAGTAGCATACTATTGCCCAGGCACAGGTTACATCACTCAGTCATTAAAAAAAAAAAACAACTCTTGACACTGAAACTTCTGTGTTTGCCACCAGAAGTGAAATAACAGCATCAGTGGCTTCTGACTTGCTTAACTCACTAATTCCTTAAGATCACAAAATCTCTTAAGTTAAGAAAGACCTCCGAGATCCTTGAGTCCAAACTATGACCCAACACCACCTTATCAGCTACACCATGGCACTGAGTACCACATCCAGCCTTTCCTTTCCAGTGTCTAATCACCCTTTCTGTGGAGAAATTCTTACTAACAGCCAACCTAAACCTCTCCTGGTGCAGCTTAAGGTGTCCTCTTGTCCTATTGCTAGTTGCCTGGGAGAAGAGGCTGACCCCTACCCGGCTACACCCTCCTTTCAGGTAGTTGTAGAGAGTGCTAAGGTCACCCCTGAGCCTCCTCTTCTCCAGGCTAAACAAAACTTCAACTCCCTCAGCCACTCCTCATAGGATGCATGCTCCAGACCCTTCATAGCATACCACTACCTAATTAAGAGCTTAATTAACACATCAATAGAACAACATTAGCCTGTGTTAGAAGCCCATTTAAGATGTAGATATCTGAAATTGTTGCAAATCACAAAGTCAGTGCTAAATTTTGAGTTCTCTAAGTTAAATACAGAGGTGGTAGAGAAATATAATGAATAAGGCTTATTATAGCCACCTGCAGAAGTAAAAATCATATGCAACCTCTTCAACCACAGACTGCAAGAAAATTTCTCTTCATCATTCTGCAGCACAAAACTTAATCATACTTATCCTCATTAGTTTTCTTATCTTTTCTTATCCTTGACATCTTTAATAGGAATTATTTTCCTCTTGCACAAGAAACACTTCCCCCCATCTTAGCCTTTCCAAGAATAAGCCAACAAGCCCATTGTTGCAGAACAAGGAAACTATCAGTAACAGAAGTGTACCAATATGCTGCCCATCCTCCTCACATGCATCTGTTAATTCACTTTTGACAGAAAGATTTTATGTCTCTCTGTGGTCCTCTTACGCATAGCAGTATTTTTTACATGCGAAGACTACAGTAAAGTGCTAACATAATTTAGAATTCTAACACACCAGCCTCAGATAACACACAGTTGTCTCCCCATTACCATCTTAGCACCATGAGTTTTATGCCGTAAGACCTAAGAGCAGGCTCTAAATCAGACTCTACTTCCATACCACCTATACTTAGCAATTGCATTTGGTGTTGCTTGCTAAATCATCTGCAGCAATTTTCATTACAAATTATTATACAGTGTAATGCTAGTCTAGAGTGTAATGTCTGTGAAGTGCAGCATGTCAATGAAAACCTTGTAAACAACATAGAAGCTGGAAAACTACAGAGAGAAAAAAAACCCACCTGAGTACTGAACCTGGGTGGACTTATTTCTGCTAAAACAAAAAAACCCAGAGTAACAGAAAATCAGCATGAAAACAGAATTCTTTGAGAAAAAAATAATTGAAAAAAATAGCTTTAAGAGCAGAATATGGCATACGAGCCAAGTCTCCAACTGCGGCAAGTAGGCATATAAGTAAAGGGCAGTTGTCAAAACCCTGACATCAAAGTAGAGAGAGGAAACCAGAAATGCTATGTTTAGAAATGCCATTGATACAATCTCCATATCACATTTTCCATACAATTTAAGACAGGTCCCAGAAGTTAAAAAATGAAAAAGCAGCTACATGCAACGACTGAAACCAATCTGGGGCATGCAGAAAGGAATCAAGTTCCCTGTAGCATGCAACTTACAAAAACAAGTTTTATAAAACTGGCACTAGAGTATCTCACTTTCTCAGACTTAGGAATCTAGTTCTGTCACATTTTCCACCAAACCTTCATCATCCTCTTCCACAGTTAACAAAGCTTTTGCTCTCTAGGAAGCACACAGACTGTGTCTGCAGGAGAGCTAGCCATGATTTTGGGGGAATCTGGTCAAGTATTTGAAACACAGGATAACAGCAATTTTGAAGGAGCAAGCTGTGCAGTGCAAATGGTTTGATATGCAGATGTTAAGGGTTCAGCTTGCTGAAAGTTTTAGTCTTACACTTGGCTTCATGTTGAAAGCCACTTGAAAAAAGACAGAGTTGCTTTCTGCCTTTTTAATTCCATTGATAATGAAACAGATTGCCATGTGTAACAATAGTGATATTAATAGTATTGAAGCCAGAGTTCAAACAGAAGAGTATAAACAAATATGATGTGATGTGGCTGAAAAGGCATCTCATTTTATCAATAGACTATGCTGACTGATAGCTGAAGAACACAGTAGAGGTAAAACAAGCAGGTAGCAGCAACCTCTACATCCCTATTTTCCAACCACCATATCAGCTTTACCAAGTGTGGGCAGCATGAACTTAAGAAGCCACACACTACACTCATATCGAGTACTTGGCACCTGGCTTTTCTCTGGATTCAGATGGGTGCACAAGTGTTCGCAGGATTTAAGACAGGCCAGAGAACAGGAGAAGCTGAGAATCTGTCACGATGCCCATGCTTTGAGGAAGGCATATGCAAAGGCCAAGACAAGCAGCAGGGTCACTGAAGGGCAGCTCTGCTCATGCTTTTGTAGCATGTAGGGTAGTATTTCCTCTGCCCTTCTGAAAGGAACCCCCCCGCCTTACTTGAGCCAAATGCCACAAACTCAGAAGTCTGCTATTTAAAATGCTAACTGGAATAGGAATACATCCTTGACTTTACTACTATATGCTTTTATTTAACTCAAATATTTTTTCCCAGGAGACAATATACTGGAATATTGAAAGATTATCATGTTATTCACTGATGGTTAAGTAAGGGAATTTCTATTCTACTCGGCATGTGCAACTGACAAACACCAGGAAGTTTTTGTCACTCTTTTTTTGTTTTGTTTTAGTTTTGGGTGTTTGTTTGTTTGTTAAATTTCACCCAGTATCTGTTTAGTGACCAAACATTTATACACATGAACATACACTTAGAGAAACTCTTCCTGAGTACATGCCACTGATCTGCTCTACATAGACTAGCCAGTTATTTGGCCACAGAGGGGACTGACTGTAACCCTGTTCAAGTTTAATATTCAAAATGATAATGAAGTGTGCAATAATCCTTAAGATCAGGTTCTAATGTATTTGATAAACTTGAGTATTACTAAATTATTCTCAGTGTATGCTTTTAAAAGTATAGATTTGACCATCCTTCAAAGTATTCCTGTTATGATATCCCAAACAATGATCCCCCCATTGATAACATGATAACTGACTGTGCACAGTCACTTCACTGAATGCTATATAAAACAAAATTCTTTGAAACTGAAAATGACCAACACTCACAGTTGAAGCTACAGGTGTCAGATGAATTTTAGAAGAAAGGCTCTGATTTCAGGTGAACTATAAAATCAACCCTGTACATGAGCTCTTTGATCTTCCATAAATATTCTCTTCTCCCATGATCAAACAATATACTTGAGTGCATTGAAAAGATGTTTCTGCTCTCAAAGTACAAATTATTTTTACACATTTACAACAATGTTTCTATATTTCCATATTATGTTACAATTTGCATGTTATCAGCTTCGAAACATATTATTCTGTTATAGATCTTCTATAATTCTTTATAGCTTGACGTTATTAAAAATTACATGATGTGATTATTCTAAATATGAGTGCAAGTAGGTTAATCAGAGAGAGGGCTTCAAAAGTGGAGGCTTGCACTTTAGGGACATTAAGAGCATTATTGTTTTAAAAAGCAAAGTAGCACATTAAGCTTCATTCAACATACTAATCATAGTTTATAAAAAAACACACACAAACCTATGCGACTTTAAGAACCCAGCTCAAGAAATTACAAAAAATAAATAAAAACCCCCAACAGTTCTAAGAATAATTTTATTACTATTTTTTATTTTTGAGCAAGCTAATTGAGAGGTAACCAATAAACTTCAACCGGACTTCAAAGTAGAAAACAATCTGCTACTTGCATTTAATTTCTGTTTAGTATCACAAATTCTGCTGTTTCAAGATCTGTACCTCTCGTTCCAAAGGGAGGAAGGGTGAGAACAACCTGTCCTGTTGTTATGTGACCTACTCCTTTCCTTTAGAGGAGATGATGAATAGCTGATGGGAAGGCTCCTGTTGCACAGTTAAACAAGTGTGTCCATGAGGCATAAGTATTAACAGACATTTAATACTGGAGGTGCCATCACAGCCACATAGGAGGCAAAATAATTCCAAAGACATTCCACTTCATCAACATACAGAGTCCAACAATATGTTGGAGGCACAGCAGCATGGCAAAGTAGATGAAAATTGTAATCCGGATCCTGTGGCCATTAGCCCGAGTTAAGAGGTCATCCATGTGGTTTTCAGGAGCTACTTCTGCTTCCAGAGACAATTCTGAAGCATGTAAAGTATTCTCAGGTTCTCTTGGGGATTACTAGAGCATCAAGTACCTGTGACATTCTAAAGCATGCTTTAGTAAAAAGATATATTTATCTGCAACAAACTTGCTTCTTAGAAGAGAGCACAACAGTAACTGCCAAGATATATGTGCAATAGAATCAGGATGTTCCATTTCTTATACAAATACGCATTCATCACACTTAAATGAAATGTCATCCATGTTGATGATAGATGAATCTTTTTAAATAATATTTTATTTTATTTTTGCAACACATTCCAGTGGCTTTCTAGATGTGCAATGCCTTTTCCTTATGAGAAATGTAAATAATTATCTGTCAGAGGACATTAAGTCAGCTATCACTTCAATTTTCAGGACTACAGCATACCAAAGATCATTTTCCTAGATTTCTGAGTCAAGTATGACTATAACTTCATGTTCAATAATATGCATCCACTGAGCAAATACATTTAATAGAGGGGAGTATTGTTATCATGTCTATTGTGATCATATTGTGATCATGTCTATTAGCAGCAATGATGTAGTCAACCAAAGGTCAACATTGTTGATTCAGAAAAAATGATGGGTTTGAGTGTGTTATGTCAATATACACTTAATTGCCAAAATGCTGTGCTATTTCTATGCTTGACCTTCTTTTGAAAAGAATTTAATAGAAAAGAATAGTAAAAGTTTGAGTGCATTATGATACTTAAAAACACAGAATAGGAAGAAGCTCAGCAAACAGGCATCTTCCTTCCTTGACTTGCTAGTTACAAGACAGGCTGAAAGGATTTTACACAACTCCTACACAATGCAAAACATAAATGCACACATGTTCATTCTAGCTGTTGTTGCATTTCTGTTGGTCACAGCATTTTCTTCAGGAGTAAACTTTATAAACCTCCCAAGCAATTTCTTGAACTCCTATGATACAAAATTAAGTAATATCCAAATAACCAGCATTACATGCTTTCTAGCCTCTTCAGTTTATTGTACTACTGTTTACCAATTAATTTTTTTTAGTGTGGAAAGGACTCTGCTATCTTCCATAGTCAGAAATCTTATGCAAGCTGCTAAAACTAGAATTAGGACTTCGAGCCCCTTCTCAAATCAAATTTGCTATATACTTAGAGAGGACATACATTTTATTTATACAACATGTTCTTAATGGTCTTCAGATTACTTTCAGAATGCATTGTCCCTTAACATTCAAAGACACATTTAACAACTTCCCTAACTCCACACAGTTTCACTGTTAAAAATGCAGACCTAGTATTGATTAAAAATTGAAATTTGAAAACAAACAAGTATAATTTGTCAGTGTTGTATTACTTAAAACAAACAAACAAAAAAAATTCTCATCAGTAAAACCAAACCCTGAAAGGAGAAGGAGGTAGAGAAAAGTCCAGATTGTTTTATTGGACATGCTGTGATACACAGCAAGAACAAAAATGCCAATAAAAGCAGATGCACTTTCTGAGCTTTGGACAGTCTTTAGCTAAGGAAGTTTTGTTAGATTCAAAGAAAAATATAAAATGCTTGTATGTACGAGTTTGGTCTTTACCCTGTTATGATTAAAACTCCCAAAATTTACATGAGAACATTTATAACCAGCAAAACTGGTAGAATATCATCTATGCACATATGAAGTGCTAGAGGTAGGTAGATTAGGCAAATGCAGTTTAGGCTAAGACAAGTGTGATCATTAAGGACAGATGAAAACATGGTGAGGAGGAAAGGGGACCCAGACAAAAATTATTTCTCCTGAAAGTGAGCCTCTTCCTTCACAGCTGGCTTCTCTCACACTGCTGAGTTTCTACAAGTATTTCTATATCACCCTCAAGAAATTCAACCAGAAAACTGGAAAAAGCACTTTACCTCCTGGCATCTCTATGTAGAAGTGTCAGAAGTTGAAGTGTTAGTAGCTGGTTACCTATATTTGATCTAATTAATATTTAGCACTGCATGAAGGCAAAGAGCATTCAAGATAGCGGAAAGTGCCTATAAAATTTCAAGCTTGATCCTCTGAGCTGCTAAGAAAAAGAATATTCCCTTTATTCTTCCAAACTATTAATTTGCAATAGAAAGTCTAGAAAACAGAAGCAGAGAAGTAAACTGAAAAGATTTGCTTTTTGCTTTTCAGTAAACTGCTGGCTGAATCAAAGATGCAGAACTGTTTCTAAGTAAACAAGTTGACAGAAGAAAGGTCAGATCACTAAAGAGGAAAACTGCTGAGATTTTTTTCTTGACATTGAGATTCAGTAGAGAGCTTTATATCTTGGGAATGCAGGAATATACAATCACAGACAGGAAAACTGTTGAGAACAAAGTCTAGAGGTAGGGGAAATAGGAGATAGTCACCAATTTTGCTTGTTGCTCTCATTTATTGTTCTATCTCAGTTAAAATGAATGGAATATTTAATTCTCTCACAATACAATATCTATATATGGGGAGGTAAGTCAAAATTAATTACTTTGCCTGATGTTTATATATTTTCTTTAAGTGTCATTGTTGTTCAGATTTTGCTTCTGTTTCAGAAAATAATTATTAAAAAAGCTGTCCTGAGCATGAAAATATTTATTCAGTGTGACTGAACTCCTTTAATTCCTCTGCATCCTATAGCAACACTCCTCAAGATGAATTGGAGAAGGAAGAATGGATGTGGAAGGAATCAACCTGTTTAGGGCTGGATTAAATTGCATAGAGGAAAGATAGGAAAATACGAGGTGATGGCCATTTACCTACTATTTCAGATCACTTCACGTGCTTAAGGATCTGTAACTGGTCACTAAGAGGAGCACTCACAGGTTTGAGGCAATACTCTGACATCAGAACTGTAGCCCCATCTAATTGTAACTAAGACAGCTGGGTAACAGTCTCACCAGATATTCACAAAGCTGAATAATAAGAGTCATGCAGGCTTTCGGTGAATGGGCTACAGATTAAAGATGCTGATAATTTCTTTGAAGAAAGATAGCAGAGGGGAGGTGGTGTTTCTTTTATTGGAGGTATTTGGATAATTGGTCTTTCCCAGCAATTAACCCAGAAACGTCCTATTTTTCAGTTAGACAAGAATCTCATTTGCACATTCTCAAAGACAACAGGATATTCTGCTTCCTGTGGCTTTTAAATGGCACAAAGTTAACCTTATTTGTCCCTGCAGAAATATTTCACTTGCATTTTCAAACAAGTTGCCAGAACTTCCCTGCAACAGAACAAGGGAAAAATGTGTCAGATACAGGAGAAGAGATGATTGCAATCTCCAGTCCTGTACCAAATTTAATTTCCTGCTACAGCCGCATTAGAGTGTTGGGATGAAGGCAGGGGTGCAAAGGTTTAAAGTTAAGTGGAAAGAAAATCTATCCACATCCAGGTTTTGCTTATAAAATATGTGCATATAAAGCCTCATATTTAATGGCTGAAATTCAGGATTTCAAATGCAATGCCTTCCTCTGACAAAACGAAGTTCCATGTATATTATTCAAATAGTATTTTCAGATCACAGAACCTATAAATAATGCTTAGCCCTCCCCAAACCTAAGGCGACTCTAAGTCCATAATCATGCTTTTTCTTGTGATTGCAGTAAACTAAATCATGTCCCTCAAAATTTTCCTCCTCTATATAGCATATTTGAAATACACACAGCAGAAAGATGAATCAGCAGAAAATTCTCCTGCCTCCCCTCTGCTAAGACTTCGAAAAGTATTGCTTTCCTGAAACAACTTGAACTTACCTCACTGCACCATTGTCATTCAAGATGTTCTTGTATTCTATTCTAAATGTCACGTGATGAAAAGACCTGGAGCTATACAAGAATTTCTTTTTCAATCTCATTAGCATTGCGTTTACCATCTCTCAGAGCTGCTACCCTAGTTCTCTCAGGTTGTCTTCAACTCTTCTCTCTCTTACAATGCTTCACTTTGAGCAAAAGCATTACCAATAGTAGTTATTCATTGCATTATAAAATAACTGGTTATGTCACATTTAAATATGTTGTTTGATTTTCCCATTATGCAAAATTACTGTGTAAATGGGAAGGAAAGAGGGAGGCATCACTGCTAAATTGTCATGCATGTCTTGAAAAAAATGTCATGATTGTAAGGCCCAACAGGTTTTCCTTCTGCTGAACTGGGACCTATTTAAAGCAAAATGATACATTTAAAATGATTTCCTAGTGGATTCGATAAGAGAAATAAATTAATGACTGCTATTAAATAAAACATTTTGGCAGTGAATATTATGGTAACTTGATTTGCATAATTTAACAGTTGCAGGGACTTCGGGAAATAACAATGCAAATGAGAGCTGAAAGTGTGCAGTAATGAAAGAGCACATTTTATTGTGCATATGACTCTCCCCCATGATTTTATTTTAAGGAAATCTTTTCAATTCTTAATTACATTTGTAAATAAAGGTTAAAACAATTTTTTTTTGTCAACACCTCTGCTGTCACTTGATTCTGGTGTTGTTAGAGACATTTACAAGATTCTCTTCACTTTTCCATAAAAGAGAAAGAAAAATTAAGTTCTGTGTATAGAAGACAGAGAGAAATCCTCACAGATGACAAAAAAGCAGGGAAAGGAAAAATATAAGCCATTAAAAAATTATAAAATAGCATTTTATTGTTTCCTATCAGGCAAACCCTGAGGAAAACAGTATTTCATATAATTAAGAAAACACTCATTCAAATAATAATTGCAAAATAAAATGTTTCACTTCAATATTTTTTAAAAAAAATTAGCTTTCAGTTGAGTTCATGAATTCCACTTGGTTCAAAAAAATTCTTGGCAAAAAAACATAGAACAATACTTATGTGGCAATTTCCAATGTGATTTTTAATTTCTGCATGTTCATGGCAATTAAGTGCTCTGGAGCTATTCTGCTTCATAAACAGTACTATAGCTCTTTTTAAACATTCAGTCTGGGTACACACCACCAGATAATTTAACTTTCAGTTTGCTTTCACTAGTTAATAATAAAAAAACACACAAAAAGATCAAGGGTTCATAAAAGGTTTAAGGCTAGCCAACTCCTCCATTAACATGCAAACTAGCAGATGCTTAGTTTCAATGTCCTGCTTTGACTGCCATAAATAAGGACAGGTACACATACACCAAAGTCCACTCTACAGGCTCTCAGTTCAATCTCAGCTCCAGTTTAACAAGAGAATGTGCCACCTGTAACTTGCAGCACACTGGGTTTGTACAAGAGACACTGCACAAGCCAAGTAAAACAAGCAGTTTGAAACCTTGCCACGCACAGGCTCACTACTATTGCTGCCATAGTGGTTCTTCTCCCTCTCGCATAAAGAAACAAATCCTGCTATGGAGGACCACGTGCATCTTCTGACATTATACTGATTATTTCCACACAAATTCCCCTCTCACTTTCAAAATTAAGAAACCAAAGATAAAAAATGAAAGGGGGGAGGGGAAACCAGCTGCATCTACAAGCTTATTATTAAGCCTTTTGAATGAAATTTAATAGACTAAAAGGTACAATGAGGAGCTTATGACTCCAGTCCCTCTGGACTGGACTTCTGAATTAATACAACTAATGCGCTTTTAATTTTATGGAAGGCAGTCCGAACTAATCCCACTAAAAATGAAGTAAGGTAAAGGTGAAGTCATGGACTACAAGAGATAACAATGCAATACATAATGTCTGTATACATAATCAGAAAAGTAATGTAGTTATGACCACCAAAACAACATATTGAAAAAAAACCCTAGCTAGATTAGTATTATAAACCTGCTTTGTTACATACATGTTTAGATCACACATGCATGCACATAAGCTCAAAAAGGTTTCAAAACTTTTAGATTATTATTTTAGTGGTTTAGTTCAGTGAAAGACACTGGGTGTTTCCTAGTGGAAGCTTAAGTTTCTTGAAGAGATAACACTAATCAGCCTGCTGTAAGAAATAAGACTGCTTAGAAAAATGTCAATGGTATAATAATAAAAAGCTAAGTCAGATGTTACTTAACAGATTAATGCAGTAGAAGGAAATTTATTAGAAGCAATCTGTTACTGCAAATTTCACATCTGTTCCAAAAGAGAAGAAAGAATGGTTTGATTGGGTGTTTTGGCACCTTGTACTGTCAGAAAAGTGAGACCTTCTTTGCTTCACTCTTGTTCGTGAAACACCTTTGTGTTGGATTGTATACGGTCATGAAAAACCACAATCACAGATTTGCCGTGACACTGTCATTTTTCTGACCAACCTCCTTTGAGGTAGCTCTTCAAACATCGGGATTTGTGTGCCTCTGTCATTCTTAAAAGGGTTCAAAGCACAAGTACAAAGCCTACACAAGCAGAAAAACTGACCTTCACCTTCCCATTTTTCTATTTAAAGATCTCTCTTGCCCTGCTTCTTCAGTAGAAAAGAAAACGGTAACAGGGTTGGAAACAGCATGGGGCAGAGACCTCAATGTGCCATTTAAAGTAAAATCTGCTGTCCTTAGGATGTTTCAAGAAAAAACTATTTGTCTGCAAGGAATTAATTTTTAGGCATCCTACCCAACAAGGAAATATAATTTAAAAGCTGAAAAAGAATATGTAACTGGAGTTGACACTGATATAACTGCATTCTCCAGCACACAGCTTGCTTTATGCATAAAGCACTGGCAACCCTTCAGCAGGTAGTTTCTATATAATGTTGCACACATATACGTGTTCCTTCCCCTGCCCAACTAATGCAGCAAGGGATGGCAATTCCAATGAGGCTTTTATTCAACTTCAGCATGAAATGTTCTTTCCTTTGGACATTTCCCACTTCTTAGAGTTGACATTTTCCTACCCCACATCACCAGGCAATAAAATATTATTTGTGTTGGTAAAGGGTTATTGGATTTTTTTTTTTTTTGACTTATCTGTAACTTATCTACTTGTTGTTTGGACAACAAATGTAATTTTTATTTTTTTTAAAACTTAAGAGAAAAACCACCATCAAGTATTTCAGTAAGCATTCAGTAGAAAAAGGAGATGAGGGGAGAGGACATTTGAAGCCAGGAAGTACTTGTCCATTATAAATTCAACATTTTTGAAAGAAGTAGTTAAGCATTCTTAATGAGGTCACTAAATCTTATAAAAGCTATTTAAATACAACCTACATAAAACTTGTATGCCATTGAAAGGTTTTTTGGTTTGTTTTTTCTAAGTTCCTTTAAACACTGGAAGAATTTTGATTAATTGGAAAGCATCTCTAAATAAAAAGTTTGTGTATTTATGTACATGCATAATCACATTTTGTCTGCTATACTAGCTTCTCCTTCACATCAGTATTAGCTCTGCATTTAACAATAATCAATAGCCTTTAAAAAAACATATATCCAAATTTTGATCTATGCATAGTATCAAATAAATGTTTCCCCTAAGCAAGAAAGAAAGAAACAAACAAAAAATACAAAACCAAATAAAAAAGCGCACACCTGGGTATCCTCCAGCTAATTCACAAATGCCTTGAGTTAAATGTGAATTTTACAAGTACAGACTTAATGATACAATGAACCTTTTCCACATCAAATAGCCAGGCCAGTGTAGGCAGAGTGCCAAGCCTTCATATGATCATTCTGAATCAGCACATACTACAGCTCCATCACTTTCGTATTTAATAACTGATTGTTTAAAAACTAAGAGAAGTATCACCATTGAAATACTTTCTGATAAAGCAACAAAATATAATCACAATACAAATAAACTGACTTCATTTGGTCAAAAAGATGAACTACTGAAAAAAGCCATTTTAATGGAGGTCTATTTTACACTAGCACAACCTTCTATTACTGCATCCCAAAATACCATCAATATAAATAATGCTGTTGGCATAGGCTAAGCGTGATAGATATGCTTAAAATACTATCACTGTAAGTAATGCATTCTTTAATCCAACATATAAGCAAGAACAACATAGGATAAAGATTTACAATTACAAAGCTCCCAAACCTGTCCAAAAGAAACCAAAAAACCAAGCAGGGTCATAAAATTTCATTTCAAATCCACAACTAAATAGATGATGCTAGAACATGGGCTCACAGTCCTTTCAACAGGAGGATTACACACATATTGTCATTCCCAGGACAATGCCAGAAACACAAAAGTTTGTCACTCCTGCAATCCACTGCCTCATTCATGGTGCACCTACTTAGGCAAAAAAACCCCAAACAAACAAAAAACCCACAACAAACACTGTAGAACTCACGTGCTCTCAATAGAAAATTTCACCCTTAATATCTAAAAACCGAGTTCCAGGAAAATAGTTCATCCTTCTCTTTCACCCAGCCATGAAAAATCAGGAGTTAGCATGCAAAAGCTAGCATAAGCATTCATTTTTACTCTGAAAGAAGTCATAGCTAAGTATTCAAATTTATTTTTTTAATACACACATAATATAAAATTATCTGCAATTAAAAAATGCATACAACAATAAGCCGAAGCCACTGACAATCAGAATTGTGCAACTATAAAGCAGTGTGAAATAATGCTAAAGGAGCTGAGAAAAGCAACATTTATTTCTATAACTGAACATAGGAAATTTGGAGAATGAGTAGCCAAAACAGAAAAACAAGTAAACCACTTCAGTTAATAAACTTCCGTATCGCAAGATCAAACATGGCATAACAAGCTAACGCTAAACCACCATTACATGAATAAAAATGAGTCGGGATACCTGGAAACTGTGGAATTGTGCAGATCTGCAGAGGACAAATCATCTTCTGTGTTCAAAAATACCAATAAGTTGGGTAGGAGAAGCAGCATCTCTGTGTTTATATATATATGCAGTCCTTTAGAAACCATCCACTGCAACTTATGCAGCCAATTTAAGGTGTTAATTTACACACAGCTGATCCCTATACTCACGTGATGGAGGACACTTACCACAGCAATTAAATGTGTTCCCAAGTCATGAAGAGAAAGCTTCCACTTACCTAAAATACAAAAAAGAAAAAAAAAAAGAAAATTAAAATATATCAAGAACTCTGTGTTACAGATCTGACATTTAAAGAAGGGCAAGAAATTTTTCTCCACTTAGTTTTGACTCTTTCCTCTCCCTGCTCCCTCCCAAAAAAAAAAAAAAAAAAAAGGAGGGTTTTGTTTTTTTCTTCAGGGGATAAGAAACTATAGTAGTCTGCATGTTTACTACAACAGCACCTATTTAATCAATACACATCTTCATCAATAAACCTCTTATCCAAAATGCACAGAAATTCAGAATACCAGAGTAGAGATGTGGGTGACAGGGAGAACTGAGGTGGGGAGAAAAACTGTGTTGCCAGGGATGGATAGGACAGCTGCTCTGGTCAATTCCCTGAGCACAGGAGCAGCCCCAAAGCTCACCCTTCCATTGCCTCATGGGGCTGTGTCAGGACCAACCCTTCTGCCTGAGACAACAGCCAGAGTTGCCATTCAGTCATGGCACACCTCAGGCAGCTCCCCCCTTTCCGAATGGGTGGATCGATTTCAGTGGCCTTACTCAAGAGCAAGTGAAAACTAAATTCATGTATCATTATAAACCCAGCAATTAATCCAGTCTGCTTAAATAGTTCTTAGTAACTGGTGTGGTGTTAGATCAGAAGTCCTCCATAATTCATTAGCTTTGTAAGCAAAAATTGTGATAGTAAAAATCCATTCAGCAAAATATGAAATGAGGTAGTGTCTGAAAGTTCCTGGAATATGGGATTTTAAAAAGTAGAACATATTGTCTCCACTGTAAATGTGCATACAGACATTCAAATTCTTTCTGACTACTAGCATGTATTTTCAAGGAAAGGGTAGTTTGAGGGCACACAAAATACTTAATGCACAAGGACACTTAAAAGAGAGGTTAGGAGGAAAGAAAAAGGAAAAGAACAAAGCCCTTCATTTAAAATTGATAACACCTTTGAACTGCACTGGTTCTTTTCTAAATTTTCCATCATAGGAAGTATTTGCATCATTTACAACATGATGTTGTACATTCAAATAAGGAACTGTGAAAGTCTGTTAAGGAGAAACAAAGGATTTGCTACAGAGATTAGTTGAATATATAATAAACTATATATAAAAATAAAAATATATAAAAATTGTCAGAAGATTATAAATAGCTTGTATACAGTTGTACCCTTCCAAAATATATTTAAAGTGCATCCTTTTGGGTTTTTTTGTAACACAACAAGAATGTTCTGATTATTTTAGAGAGTGAGATGCCATCTAAAATTAGCAGAAGGATGTGTCATGCAGAATAGTTGCAGAGCTCCTTTCATTGTAAAGCTACAGAGGAAAAATGGCTAATGTGCCACTCCCTTGTCCAGAGGGACGGAGCTCACCCTCACCAGACCCTTGGCAGATGGAGGGACTTGCTCAGCAGCTTCATAATGGAGTGATCCTCCACCGGGACCTCCTGGCTGGGCATGAAAATACAGAGTGATGCTGGCACACTATTCATATTCAGCAGATTTCACCTGTTAGCCCCCTCCTTCCTCCCAAGGGTGAGGAGGGAAGACGGGGCAAGGGCCAGGAAACAGCATAATGTGGATGATACCACACCAAAAAAACCTCTCTGTCAACCTCTGTAAAGCAACTAATTAACTCCCACTTTTTCTAAAACTTGTATCATTGCTAAGTAAACTAAGACCTTGTGAGAAATACATTTCCCTTCAGACTTTAGTTTAATATTTGCATATTATTCATAGCTAAGACATTGCTTCGCTGTGTTCTTTCACCCAAAGGGACAACCTGCAGGAAAAGACTCAAAGTAAGCCCTGAACTAATGCTGAAATTGGACAAAAAATTCATATTCATGATACATTTGATAAACTAAGATTTGGAACATAGAGCACAGGTCAGATACTGTTTCTAAGGTACCTCTTATTTCTACCACTCTTACCACTACAGAATAGTTAGAGACCCAGAATAACAGCTGTATACAAGCATTAAGAGTCACTAAAGTGTAAGTACCAATCCTGAAAAGAGTTATCAAAATGTTTAACTTGGGTGGCTGTCAGAATGATAGGGTTGCATCTGATATAGGTAGGTATGTCACAATTCTGCTGCTGCTGTTCCTCCTGTGCAGGGCTACAGAGTGAGCTGGGCTTCACCTCTCCATGTCACCCTGCAGTTACATCATTTAACATGCTGTTAGAAAAATCCCATATTTCACTTCTAATTAAAATGAGAAAATTAACAAAAGCAAAAGAGCAAAAGCATCTGCTTTCTGCACACTTTACTTCTGGTAGTTCATTACATTTTTAAGACTCTGTCCTCCCTCCAAACTATGACACATTGCAAATGTTCTATTACTGCATATATTAACGCACAGACTATGTTTTATGAGGCCTTGTGTCATCCTCCTATTCATGATTCTATTATTTTAAAAAAACCACAAACCAAGCCCACAGCACACAGGTACTGAAGGTGCTACCATCAAATTCAGTAATACGAACAGTTACAGCTGTATCCAGAAGAGAGAAGCTGTGCTGCAAGATAAGCCCTTGGCACTAACAGCTTTCTGACAAGTTTTCAGCCTTCAGTCTCAGAGGAAGATAAGGACACCTTGAAATCCCAGATCAGAAAAACTTGTGTGTAAGAGCTAACCTTGCCTCCTAGTCACTTCAGCTTCAACTCTACATCCTTTATAAAACTGGGATAATAGAAAAACAAAAGCTTGGCATCCTATGCAATTATGGCTATCTTTGATTCTAGTTTAAAAAAAGCTAAATCACAGAAAGTTATGGCTATTGCACACGTGCAAACACACTCTGTTACAGTCCAGAACCAAAACAGTGCAAGCAATAAACAGGAAAGTTCTTCCTGTCTTAAAATTGTTTCTGTACTACTGCCTGTGACGCAGCTAAACCTGTCAGCATCTACATATGTTTTATTTTAAATAAAATCTGAAGTAGCCTGAAGTCAGACTATTCCTCTTCGGCCACTTCAATCTTGAGCATTCTAGGCATCGACACACAGGACGCTGCCTTGCTGCTAGGTGCTGCACGTAAGGGAAATAGCACAACATTTTTCTTTGTAGCAAGCTCACTCTAGAATATCTACAAAGTCTTAGTGTGTATTGCGACCAACCATTTTTATTCTCCTTCATTAGATTCAGTTTAAAGGGATTTGTTTCTGCACCAACTGTGGTGAACTCACAAAAAATGCCTGTAAGATGGAGATAAGCTATGACCACAGTTGCTGCTCTATTAGGTTGCTTGCATGGTGGATGTTTTTGTGATTATAGTTTCTCCACGATTTAACGGTAGGAGGCTAATGGAAATGTTACTCGCTACAGCAGCAAGCTAAATCAGTTGGGGAAAGGAAAAGAAATGTGTTTACACTTGAAGATGTCACATAAAACAGTGGGAAGCTCCCACCCCTGACACCAGAACTGGCATGCACATTCAAGGACTCATCTACATTATTATATGCTCCTTCACACTTCAAAACCTATTAATTTACAATTAGTTGCATTGATTTTATAGCAGATTTGTAAGTTCCGTAGGAGTTTATGGACTACTGAAGAAATTAACTATGCCTCTTCCAAAGAGAAGAATTATTGACAAAGAGGCCTTGGCACGAGTTACTGAACACATCACCAACAGCCTGCATTTTCTGTTGTAAATTCTACATTAATTACAGCAGAACTGATAGGTAGATTCTATCTGTCCCACCAAGAGTTTCTTCACTGACTCCTGATAGTAATCCACCAGCAGGAAATGTAATCAGCCAGATAATGTCGGCTCAGCCTCTGATGCCTTGTTAATTTAGATTTAAGATAATGTAATTATCGCATACACCATCTCACTGGCAAGGGCACTGTTTTCTCAGAAAAACCCAAACCAACCAAAAGTCAAAAACAGAAAATATGAAAGGAAATGCTGCATAAAATCCAATTTCATCATGTTTTGGGAGCTATATCAACTGTGGCACCAAAAAGTTTGACAGAGGCCCAGTGGTTGAGAATGGACTGCTTCTAGAATATACAGTGTATAAACCATGAGAACATGTTTTCTAGACCAATGCTTGTAACTTATTTTAAAAAAATACTTTGTAAAGTTGAGGGGCAGCAGGTAGTGTCTGTATAAAGTATTAGCTGTTCTATAAAATAGGCTTGTGCTTTTTAATTTTGGTCTGTTTTTGGAATTCTTCCATACAAATATGAAAGAATTTACTTCTAATAAAAAAGAAATACCTAATTTTTCTGCTTTGCTCAGTACTTTACTCACTGACAGTGTGAGTGGAATTAATGTCAATGTTGGATGAATCCCTTTCAATATAAAGTTGATCACTACATAAAACAATTGGTGATTCACAGAACTATGGTACAGAAATACCGTAATAGTGCTAATCATGAAATCTCAGCCAAACATTGTCCATCTTTGAAATATCTTTCATTTCTATGTATATCTTCTTTAAAATCGAAATTCTCCTTTTCACTGACAGGCCCTCAATAAGTAACTGAACATAAGTTTGTAAACTCTCTCCATCTGCCACCTTGGCACCTCTTACTACATACAAAGATAAACCCAAAAATAAATACCAAGCAGCTAAAACTTGCATACACAGATATATTTCACAGTGGTAAAAGTATTGGTCATGCAATCTTGGTGCTGAAATTTTTACCTCTGCACAGCACCTGCTCAGTGGACAGTCAGACTTTATCTTTGTGAAATTGTATGTTAACCTGTGTTATATTTATGGCACCCCAACAAAATCCTGGCAGAATTGTTAAATGGTATGTGGTTAATTATACACTGTTCAACCAATATAGAATCTGTGTGGTGCACCAACTTTGACAAACTCTGAACGCTTCTAAGAGGATACACACAGACACACAGACACACACACACACAAACACACTCCCCCAAGATAGTTGTGCAATTTGAGGCACTGAAGTTATTCATGTGCAGTCAGACGAGACCAAACAAAGAAGACAATCTACAGCCAATGACATTAGATCTCCACACAGCATTCATCAAGATCTTGAGTACTAGATGAGGCAGTGGTTTTTGGGGAATAGGAAAAATGGGGAACAGCATGCCATAATTCTCACAGAAACAGTGTTGGCTGTAAGCTGCATGGACAGCCTACACAACTGCACTATAATGTCTGAGCCTCTGACTTTGAAATGTTCTTTTAAACAAACTTGTTAAAGCTTTAGAGGCAGGGACAAACTTTTTGTTAAAATATAGTAATGTATTAGCACATTGGGGCCTTAGAAATATTGTATAGTGCAAATAGTGAACAAACCACTATAGTTTCCAATTATCTCAATATTTCTTAAAGCTAATTATCACAAGAAGTCTTTCATGTAAAACTGAGAGCTTCTTGAAAATGGGAAAATAAAGGTCCTAGAAATACAAAATAATTTTTCCTAATATATATGTATATAGCTTATCAATTAGCAGTTTAACCCAGATCACGGCTTTCACTTTTGTTTCAAATGCAGGCCCACCTGTCCCTGTGTGCCTTCTTTTAGCATATTTTTACCATAAGCATATGACCAAACTAACAAATTGAACATGATAGAATGGTGGAAAAAAGAAATCTGTTGCTTTTAATAAACCACATCAATGTGTTAGATAGAAGGTTGGAATTTGTACAATCCCAAGCAGACGACCCCAAGAGTGGGAAGAGAAATCAAAGAAAATGTTACAAAGCAAAATCAACATCTTAACTGGACATCAGATACTGTATCCATTTGATGAAGCAGCCAATTTTAACACAAGTCTTCTTTTGACATATACTACCAGCTATAGACTGAGTGCACCTATAGGGAGTTTATAAATGTCTTTCATTGAAAGTATTTCCAATTTTCTCTAATTTTTATTAGAGTCATTGCCTATGAGATTTATCTGAACAGTGTAGGCACAGTCACTCAGTTACCCCAAATTGACATTCCAAGTGCTACCAGATAATTTCAAGCACTTGCAGTTACCAGCCTTGTAAACCTTCATACTATATTTTGTGTCTGAAAATTGGTGAAGTGTAACCTTATTTGACTGTCTCATTTCTTAGCAGCACACAGCCCTCCTTTCCTCCATTATGGCCTGTTGTCATGCTCCCACCTATCGCCATAACAAATGAGCCCTCAGTGTTTACTCTGATCAAAATTCATAGCTACAGCTAACTGCTGTGGTTCTGCACACATATGCAGGAGTAAAACAGGCTGTGGGTCTGATTAGTGATCAGCTGGGCTATACACTGCTACTAAAAAAGTGTTGCTACTGACAGTCACAGTTCATTTATTCTTCATTGTGATAGATGCAAAGAAAGTCATGAAGAGAAGGTCGGGAGCCACTTAGACAGACCATTAAAATGGGCAGTATGAACCTCTATAGGTAAGTCACAGTCAAAAACAGTAGACAAGACATATCACAAAACACTAGGCTTACTGTGTGCTAAAACATTACCATATGTCAAGGCCATCACACTGAAGACAGGCTCACTCACTGGCTCACTAGTCACTCCAGGCTCACTAGAGCAGGACAGAGATAAACACAGAGCCAAGGTGTTTGCTCTGTATAGGGGCACTAGAAGTGACCTAACAGCTGTAATCTACCCAGGAGCCAAGGCAGGAGAAGTTTGCCTGGCAGGGGAGCTCAAAGATATGCTCTCTGCTGTTGTAGTTTTTCCTGACCACAGCCTAAAATTTTGGCCATCCTAAGTAATTTCATCCATTGCTGTTAAAGGACACATCCCCTTACTATTCCTGTGATATAGATCATAGAGATTAATTAAATATCTGCACTGGTTTTCACTGGGACAGAATTAATTTTCTTCACAGTATCTAGTATGGATCTATGTTTTGGATTTGTGCTGGAGAGAGTGTTGATAACACAGGGATGTTTCTGCTTTTGCCAAGCATCAAGGCCTTCTCTGTCTCTCAGCCCACCCCATCAGGGAGGATGCTAGGGGTGGGAGAGAAATCTGGGAGGGAACACAGCCTGCACAGCTCACTCCATATGACCCAAAACATGCCCCACAGCATATGGCATCATGCTCAGTGTATAGAAGTGGTGGAAGAAGAAGAAAGGGGAAGACGTTTGGAGTGATAGTGTTTGTCTTCCCAAGTCACCATTACACGTGATGGAGCCCTGCTTTCCTGGGGACAGCTGAACACTTTCCTGTCTCTGAGAATTGGGAATGAATTCCTTGTTTTGCTTTGCTTGTGTGAGTAGCTTTTGCTTTAATACTTAAACTGTCTTTATCTCTACCCACAAGTTTTCTTTTGATTCTTTCCCCCATGCTGCTGTGGGGAATGAGCAAGTGGCTAACGCTGAGCTGCTGGCTGGTGTTAAAGCACAACATTGTCCTAATAAAAAACTCAGTCATCGCATTCCTCCAAGGGAAAATGGAGATACCCTGTGGTCAGTAAGGCACCTAGAAATGATAAAGGGTGTTGCACAAAAAGACAAGGAGGTGCATGAGAGAAGACTGTCTCAGAAATATGTATTTCCAGGATGTGTTGGGTTTGGAAGGAAAAACAAAATGCAGAGCTTTAGGAAGGAAGGAACACGAGTGCTCCTTGCATATTCTAAGTATTTTCCTTGCATCTACATAAGCTAAGAAAATTCAGGAATGTCAGCAGTTACATAATCAAGAAATGTCAGCCTCTAGGAGAAAAACTGCATGACACAGCAGTGAGGAGTAGCAAAGAGCTGGAAGGCTGGATCAGTCGAATATTGTTTTTGGGGCAAGGAGCTATTTACATGCATCACATTGGGCTGTGATATTATCTGTGAAATGACTGATAGCCATGGCAGCAGTGACCACACAGCGCTATCTGTTCAGCTCTGTGTGAGCCCAGATGCAGCAGCTCTGCCCAGAGGGAACAGACAAATTTATGGAACCTATTCTTAATGTGTGTTTAAGGAGGGTAATATACTGAGCTTCACTGTAAATATCACAAAGATCAATTAAATGGCTTCTTGAGTTAGGCCTGTAATTAATGAAAAAGGAGCAAGAGCCAAATTTGACACCAAGAAAACCTGAGATTATCAAGTTGCTTAGCACTGTGGAAACACAAATAAAAGACCCCCAAACCCACCTCTAAGAAGCTATCACAAATTTCGTTTCTCCACAGCTCAAGTCTGTTACCTCTGCCACCTGCTCAATATAAAACTGCAGACCAGCTTGTTAATTCCCTCAGCCCTACTCTTGGAACAATAAATGTAAGACATCCATAAAAAATTATAAATTACATCAACCCTTAGAGTATTGCAGTTCCCTTCTTTTATCTCGGTTCTCTATAGTATTAATATGCTCCAGACACTGTTACAGGAATGCAAAATGCAGCTTGTGGAATGGCAAAGGGCAGATGTCCACAAAAGAACCTGCACAACTCTAAGGCTTTACTGTCAGGAAGCTCCACTGAAATTATCATCTGTAAATATTAACAGCATTATATGTACACTGAAACTTGCTATAATAAACTAGTGTGTGCACACATTTATATATACACACAGATATAAAACCACATTATTTCATTTCCTCTCCTTTTTTTAAAAAAAGAATTATAGTAAATTTCTACAAATTTTACCTGTTTACTTTATTCATGAAAGAGTAAAAATACTAAAAGTTCAAGACCATACAGTATAGAAGACGTCCCACTTTTATATTATGACACTATATTTCTGAATATCCACGGTTGCAAATGGTGTTTCCTTCACAAGCATTCCAGATTAAATAAATGAAGCCACATGAGTCCTGTATGTCAAAATGCATAGAGCTGAGATAAACAGCTTTTCACTGAAGATTTTTAAAGTCATAAATTTGCAATAAAGGAAAGGAATATATATTTTTTACCCCATAAACTTCAGTTTAGAGAAAACTAACCACATAAAACAAGATTACAATTTTATAACTCTATCATATACTATAAATTAAATCATTGGAACTCCTGTTTTTCTTTATTCTGTCACCTTATATGTGTAGACTGCAATATGCAACATTTGAAGTGTACAAGTTCTCTGTCAATATAGTAGCAGAGTATTTTGCAAATGCTATTTTCCAAATGCACATTTTGAGTCCACCTTATGATCACAAACCTCCTAATTAAATTATTCTTTTACAGCTGATAAAGACTTTAACCCACCAGTTACCATGTATGTACCTGGACTATCACTTTAGAGATGGTACCAAGTACCTTGGTGGCAGAAGGGATGAAAAAACAGTGTACCAAGTAACTTGCATATGTACAAATAGGGAGGGCTACAGTCAAGAAAATAGGGAAACAAGAAAATAGGTTATAAAATGCTGGGTAAGAGAACAACAAAAAACCTCTAAACCCTTACTGCACCTCTCCACCACTCATAGATGTCTCAACTCAAAGATGTTGAAAGCTACTATTCAGCAGCATACTCAATGATCAGCACGCTTGGGGGATGATTTTGGTTTGCAGTGAGCCAAAAGTCTCTATAAAGGAAATATCTGGGTTTGCTCTGAAATTTGCTTGTTAGTGACAGCAAGGTTTGCCTAAGGAAACAGAAGAGCAACTATGTGGTATTGCAACCATATTTCACATTGAAGAATCTCCAGACATCAAAGCAGAAATCCCAATGCCAACCAAAAAATCTTATTTAGATACCCCAATGCATAGACAACACTTTTTCTAGTACAATACTTGCAGCTTTACATCATAACACACTAGTAGTTGATACATGTAGATTTTGCTTTTATGTGATACCTTACAAATGTGTCTTATGAATTTAAAAAAAGAAAACAATCTGTTTGTAGAACTTTTGAATCAAAAATACTAAATAAGCAGTATTGCTGACAAAATATTCAAATATATTGCTCTTTTATACAAATAACAAAAACCTGCTTTGTCACTAAAGTTCTAAGTGGTCTTTAAGATAGACATAACACAACCTACCTGTATTTTTGAAAAGCCAAGGCAATGAAACACATGTTCTTTCCTGCACAAGAAGATGCTGTTAGCTAGTATCAGCCCACTACTCAAAAAGCAATATATGCCAGGAACTCCTTGCAGGCTTCTAACATACGGGTCACTTGGTGACCAATTTAAGGTATCTGCCTGGAGTAGGATGACCTGGAAGAAAGTTTATTGCCTTCGCTCAAGGAACTTCAAAACAAAGAGGAAGCAAGCAAGTTCCCAAAAGGCCATACAAAGCTGAGAACAGTACTGCAAATCCCCCAAATTCTCGTGTTGCATTTCCCGCAAAACTCTACACCAAAGGCTGCATCAAGCAGTTATGATCTTAGTGCTGTGCACATACAGGGAAACAGAACTCTTTTGATAGGTATTAGGAGGTGCTGGAACAACAATTAAGGTATCAGTTTATATAAAAAAGATATAATTTCCTACATAAGTAGGCTTATAAAAGGTGTTATTTCAATACATGAATATAAAAGGAATTTTGTAGGGCATATCAGCAACAAGAATTAGATCTTTACCCTGTAGAGGGTAGCCTCTACAGGAGCATTTTCCAATTGAGATGTGATTCAAATATGAAATTCTCAACTTGCATTTAGAATTTCCTCAATGTTACAACTTTAAATAAAACCTGCCAAATAAATCAGCTCATTGCAAGAACAAAAAGCCACATCTTCCTGAACTGTTTATCTAAGAACCAAGAGTCATAGTTTTATGAATAATCGTGGAGCCCTATGAATTATAGCAACATGAGAGTTTAAAATTGCAAAAAAACCCAAGATTCAAATTGACAAGCCAAGTCATATTAAAGTCTAAGTGGCAATATTCCTGAGGCATGATATAAAAATTGATAAACACTGCTGACTCATATAGTAGAAGCCAGTATCTTCAACAAAACCCACTGAAGCAGCAAATATAAGAATTTGTACTAGATGGTTAGACCCTATCTAGTCAAGGGCATATTGGCTGCTGAGGCAAAATAAAGCAACCGTAAAGGTGGCTTCATGCTTTGCATCTAAATTCTCTTTGTCTGTCTAGCCCTGGTGACTCTGATTTGTTGCTTCTAAACAATTTGTTTTAATAATCTTGTAGAAACCATTTCAGCAATGTTAATGTGCAAGGAATTATCAGGAAAACAATAACAGCACACTTTACATATCTGCTCATTAAAACACAACATTTAGGATGCTGGGGAGGTATTCCATCAGCAGAACACTCTAGAATGGTGCAGCACTTTGGAAAAGAGGGCAGCAGTAATAAATGACTACTTTTCTAGAGAATGAAAAAAAATTAGTATTTTTAAAAAATATTTCATGATATATACACAAAAATATTGCTATATTGTTTCACTTTGGTATTGACATAATGGGAATAGAAATGGGATGTAATTCAGAAATCTCATGTTAGACCTTCCATGAGGAGAAAATAAAATAAAAATATAATTACTAATATAAGTATTAAAATAATTCAGCTTACAGAGATACTAGGAAGGAGAAGGAAAAATAGGGAGTCACTTGTCACCTCTGCTAGCTTTGAAGATAAATATTGATCATGAAAATTCTCATGGCAAAACCTGTAATGTGGTACTCACCCAAATGCATTGATAAGGTCCACTGTAATTTGACCTCTTTCAGAAGCTCTAACTTAGAGCTTAAATTGTTTTGGTTCATTGACATTGAAATGCTATCTCCAAGTATATGCTACTCAAGGCCTTTTTGAGTTTTTGTCCTGTATTTTCCTATTTATATCTTTCCCCCTCCATCCTGAAACAGCATCACTTCTAAAGATTACTTTACTAAGTTAAAAAATTACAGAGGTTAACATTTCTATCAATTGTAGAAAATGTTGTTTGTATGCAATTTCTAGCATGCCTGTTGCAAATTGAGGCCTTCCAACAACATTTCCTTTTCCTTACATGATTTGCAGTTACTTATGGAGCAATTCACTGTGTTCTCTGGTTTGATTCAATTGTTTGTGATACATGGTAAGTCCCAGTAGTACTCCCTCCTGAGTTTTAGTAGCCAGCACACTGATATATCTGCATTCAAAAACCTATGCTTCCAAGTTATCAAAACTTATATTTACAACATCTGGTGTGCAGCCTGTAAATGATGCGTAAAACATTGGTTTTAAGGTCAGGAATAAATCTTTTATGTCAGGAATGATCTATCTTTGTTTACGAAAGAAAAGAAAAAAGGAAAGGGACAAAGACTAAGATCCATTTTCATTAACTTTTCAGGAATAGAAAGAATTTTGTTGCTTTATTTACTTTTCTTACATCTTTTGTCCTTCAAGTAGAAGAATGGCAACTAAACTTATACTAAGGTGATTTAACATTTTCAGAATGCTCTGACCCATTAAGTACAAATCATCTAGTTCTTACTTTCAAATGTGCCTTCACTAGGTTGGTCCTTTTCTACACAGATAACCAGTGTACAGCATCATGTTGAAATAGTCTTGCTTTGAGCTTGATTTCCTAATGTATCCGGGGTTAATCAATCATAAACTTTTCTACAGCTCCTCAGTCCTCAGTGCACAGGTCATCAGATCAGACCTGTTCATCCTCTTACTTTTTATCAGCTATTAGAGTCAAGCCTAGGGGTAAAATCATTCCCTTTATTATTTCCATTTGTGTAGCTTTATAGCATCAGTCTATGTTTGAAGGATATACAAAAAAATCCTGTCATGGTCTTCCCTCTTATTTTCTTGTTTATTGCTAAGGACATCTCTTTCAGTGCTTTTAACAAACATGTGCTGGCCTCAAATTCTATTTTCATTTCTGTATTTCAGTCTGTGGTGCTGATATATGTTGGTAGCACTGACAGGAATATACTTATAAGGAACTAAGAAGACCTCAGCAACATACAGGCCTGAATAATCAGCTGTAGCGGTTGCATTTATATGTCTTTTACTCCTGGATCCAAGCTGCAAAAACATGTATTCTAATTTATTTTTTTTCTCTGAATGCACAATAAATAGATGAGATTGATGTGTATGGAAAAAAAAATCAGTTAGCATGTTGACCCTGTTCCTGCTTTGTTGCTAATTATGATTAATTATTCTGAATGGTGATTTTCTTTGAGAAATAATGCACATACACAATGCAGCATGACACAGCCCTTTCACGGGATCAGAAGCTGTCATATAATAAAGGAGGCTACTGCAGCTTAAACTGCTTCCCATGGCTCACATTGAGAAAGTTATGAACTCAGGATTAGGAAAAATGTAACGGTACTAACACTTTCCATATCAGTCATAAACCAAAGATCTAAACAATTGCATAATGTAAGGAAAGAATAATTTTATCATCAGTAAAAATTTATTTAGGTATTTTCTTTCACAAATGGATTTGTGATGTAACTCTCTAGCTTGCTTCTTCTTTTCTTCTGTTCTGTTGGTTCTACAGACATAAAGGAGTTTCAAAGTAGTTATGAACATCTCAACATTAGTTCAAAACAAGGACTGAGCTGAAAAGGGCTTTGACAGGTGCTTTAGTGTAATACAAATTATCAGTAAAACAAATTACCAGTATCTTATTATTGAAGGTAATCTAATGAACATTACTTCAGGACATTTCTGTACACATCTGTGTAGAGTTTCTTTGAACTGAATTAAATCCTGTAGGATGCATCCCTTGATAGCCCTGATCAAAGATTCCATCAGGCCAACAGAATCTACTAGTAGGTGTGCTAATTTCCAGACTACACCTTCTTTAGTTCTATCTTGCATAGAGCTCTTAGTATTCAGCAGCCAAAAGAGAGACTTTCAAAGTATGAAGGGCTGTTTTCACATAATAGCATGGAAGAACTAAAAAGAGTATATACAACTTACACTGATGTTGCTGACTTTAATTCCACAAAGTAGCTGACAGCTGCCTGGATACTCAAGAGTATCCACAAGAGTAGCAAGGAACTTTCTTATGCCATCTTAAGTAAAAAGAAATAATGACTTTGGTGGTCATAGAAATGAACTAATAATGCAGAAGACTACTAAATCCTACGAGATCAGCAAGGCTGATGTGTTGAATAAATTAATGACATTAACTTTCTTTCCTCTCTCCCCAAGCATGTTTAGAGAGGAATCTCATGTTCAAAAGCATTGTTATGGAATTTTGCATGGGGAATGATAGAATCATAGAGTGATTTAGGTTGGAAAGTACCTTAACGATCATCCTGTTCCAAGTGGCTCACTGTGGTCTTCCATTACACCGGGCTGCTCACAGCCCCATCCAACCTGGCCCTGAACACTTCCAAGGATGAGGCATCCACAGCTTCTCTGGGCAACCTGTTCCAGAGCCTCACCACCATTACAGTAAAGAATTTCTTCTGAATATCTTACCTAAACCTATCCTCTCTCAAGCCATCCTTCCTTGTCCTATTACTACATGCCTTTGTGAAGTCACTTTTCTGTTTTGTTTTAGGCACCCTTTAGGTGTGGGAAGTTTGCTAAAAGGAGCACAAAAATTCAAGAAGAGGAAAATTTTTCTTTAGTTCTTCACACAAATTTAGTTAGGAAAGAGGCAATGAGAGAACAGCATGCAGCAAGGATATATCCAGCCATTGTACTGCATGTAGCATTCAACAGCAAGAAATCACCTTACTGAGTAAATCCTTACAGCTACTTTTGTGGCTACTTATTTTTCAACTGAATTCTGCACTCACCTTTCAGACTTAAAAGCTTCTTAAAGTAAGTCAAATTTGCAAAAATACCACCTGTTGTGACATCCCTTCTCTTTTCCCTGGCAGGGAGAGTTCTGTTCATAGTTCTGTATGTCTCTTTTCATCCAGACTTCCCTCTCTCCTTTCATCTGCCATTAAATCTTAGATAAAGGTGCAAAATAATTTTCAGTGTATGAGACAATGAGAAGATTTTCTAAGTTACAGAGTAGGCTTAAAAGTTGCAATTTCCCTTCACTTTCAGAGTGCCTACTGTCACAGTGTGGTCAAACTGTCAGGTAGCTGCCTCTTTATGTAGACTGTTCCCTCCACATTGACTTTCAGGACTACCTCACCACTGAGGTAACTGAGTAGCACTCAGATGAATGTGACTCCAAATTCCTGCCAGGCATTCACTGCATCTTTAGGCATCCCACACATTTAGAAATCTTGCCCTAATTGCTAAAGCTAGTCTCTTAAATGGGATATGAATATGCTAAGTATCAAAAGATAACCCTTAAACCCCTTTCTTCTACAAAACACTTAAAAGCAATGTAAGTTCTCATATACAACAAATTAACTACAGTTATACTATAGCAGCACTTCTAAAGTGACCAAATATGAAACCCACTGAAGGTTAAAGGGTCTGGAGACCAAGGACACATTTTTAGCTCTCTAAATGAGCAAGCCTTAAGTCTGATGATTATACTTACATTTTTTCTGCTAAACTCCAGCCTTCTAAATAATAACTTCCAAATTATTCTTAAATAACTTAAGAATGTCTTGCTTCATTGGCTAAATCCCTTTTCTGTAACAACATGGGGTTTTTTTTGGCATGTATTTCTTTGAAATTCTAAACACTATCTTAAAAAAGGGGCTACAACAAACAATTAGGGAAGCTTCTTTACATCTGTTGGACCACCACCCAAAGGCACTCAGTCAGCGTAGGAGTAAACCTGAAAATTTTATTCCACCAGAGACTACAGAAACCTTACTTCCATTTCTCTCTATTCCCTTTCAGAGGAAGTATCTCTTTACTCATACTGTCTTTCCAAGGTGACAAGATGGAATTTCAATGGAATTTAATGAAAATATTTTACACTAACCAGAAAAACAAACAGACAAAATTTGAAGAGCTCCTGTTGAAAAGCCACAAAAATTGCACAAAAATCAAACAACAAAAGTATTTCTTCCAGCAGCAGCTCCCTTCTGCCATATGTTTAGCAATGCAAGTCTTAGTAACAAATTAATGCATATCTATACAGGATAGGAAAAGACAGAGATAAAAGACAGAGATCACAAGAACCCTCCTTTTTATTTTCCTGACCTCTGTGGATTTACATTTTTATTCATATTCTAATGTTTGTTTTCCATAAAATTTAATGCAGATCTTTTGTAAAATGAATCAGAGAGGGAGCAATTCAATCAGAATAGAAAAAAAATATAATCCTGCCTTAATTCATGTTATCAGATCTCTGTGCACTAGTTAATAATTGATTAGATTTTGCAATACTGAAAAAAATGTATTTATGTTACACAATTTGAGAGAATAAACTGCATTCCATACATTTTAGAGGCATGCATATTCAGATAACCAATTTAGATCACTTCAGATTTGCTAATTCCCCAATTGTTAGCACTCTTCTGCCATAAGAGGTCTCCTTACATAACCTCAGCTCAAGCATTAGAAAATGCAATTCCCCAAAGCATTAGTCACTTCCAAAAATATAGGTCAGATAAAATTTCTACCCTTCAACATCAAAACGCTATTTCCCTGAAAACTCACAGGGATTGTATTCTATTTCCTTGAAAAGTTCTACTCGATACAAGAGAAAGCAAAGTGTAATCATCAAACATTTACCAAGGCCTTGTGTCTGCACATCAGAGAAAAAGCTCAAAGAGAGAAGTCTGGAAGGACGAGGCCTCTCAGGTCATGTGTGTGAAGTAAGGGAAAGTATTGCACTGATTTTCATCAAGTAGATTCCACAAGCATTTTCTTTAATTGCAGCACCTCTCCTTTCCACTTACCACCTTAGAAAAGCTATAGCAGACTTGATAGTTGCCTGAAGCACGGTTTCTAAGAGAATATTAGAAATGCATATGAATAAAACCAAAAATATCCCTCTCAGCCCTTATCCATAATTTTATGGTTTACAAACATTATAAGCAAGTGATCCTTGTCTGTTAAACCTCCCTCCTAAATTAAGTGAAAGTTAGATACAAGAATTGCAGGGGAAGGAAGATAAATATTTATTATTACATTTTTAAATATATAAGGAACAGGTAAAAGTTCACAAAACTCAATGATAGGTGATATCACTGCCAGTTCCTGCTAGTAGTAATGTACAACTGGCAAATCATAACATTAGAGGGAAAAAACCCCACAGCACTACAAAAACCCCCTAGTAGGCTCATAGTAATTTCCTTTTGACAGGAAAGAAGCAATTGTCTGTAATCAACAGTACAAATCAAAGGCATTAGTAAAGTAAGAACAAATGCAATTTAAACAAACATTATACTTTGTTGATGTTAAGTGCTGATAGGCAATCTTTGAACCTTTGTCACAAGGAATCATAAAGATACCTATACAAGAAATACATGTCACAGGAACTCTTAACTAGAAGACACTTGTTTTGTTTATGCCAGCTGCAACTGTATACACGGAGTTATAATAAAAAACTCCCTTATAATTTTTTCATCTGAATTCTGTACTCTCATAATCTCATCTGCCCTCTTGTAAAATATGGATGCATTATCTACAAAGCAAATTTAAATCAACAAACAAAACTCCACCACTTAGAATTCTGCAGCCTCCAACTTTATTTCTACCTCTATAGTGTAAAAAGTGCTAATTTTAAAAGGTGAGGGGAAGTGTGGAAGCATCACGATTGCCTCCTTTAAAAAAATCTGCTCTCTCACGAGCAGTTTGCTAGTGTCCCTACTAAGAAATAAGATCCAGAGAAGGATTTTGAAAGTCTAGGTTTCAGTGCAGATTTTAGAATCTTTTGTTAGGACTTCAACTGAGACTTTTGCCATCAGACAAAAATCTCACTATCTCTCTCTGAATCTGTTTCTAGCTTGAGAAAAATCAACAGAGACCAGATGAAGGTTAGTTTGCCTAGTTATATAATTACTTAAGGGAAATTATATAAGGACAACTGAGAAAAATGAAGTCTATAAAAAACGTGACTGAAAAGCCCAAATAATATTAATTTTAAAGCCCTTCTCTGGAGATGCACTTACATAATCATAAAATGTATAAATTAAAAACATAGTGTCAGTAGATCATGACTGAGTTTTAAAAAGCATTTGCACACTAGAGATACTGGAGTATTTAACTATGAGTTTAATACTTTAGCTTCAACAACATGTAAGAAAGATGTGCTTCCTCACAAGGTTCATCATGCACACAGAATTCAACTATGGAGCTTACCATTTCTCCTTCTAAACCTTAGAGGAGCCAGAAATGCAACATTAAGAACCATTCTCTTATCTTTTTTTTTTTTTTTTTTTTTTAAGAACTACTAAGGGATCAAAATAAAGTTTGTAGATTAATATCCCATAAGGAAATGAGCATGCTTTTAAAAAAGTTATGTGTAAAATACAAACTACAATATATATACTATAAATGCATATATATGTGTATATATATATATATGTATATCTCAAACAGAGTTGTGACTGTAAGAAACTCCTAAAGAAGTTCACATACTATCAATGCATGTATGTGTGTGTGTGTGTGCGTATACACACACACACATATATATATATATGTATATAGATAGATATATATCTCAAATAGAATTGTGAGTCTGTGAGAAACTTCTGAAGAAGTTCACATAGTTGGAAAACTGATCTCTCTTCATCTGGTACCAGCACCCTTGCATGTTATTTCCTGAACCTGATGATTTTTTTCTCCTACCCTTCTGCTACCTGAATTGAGGCATCTTATCAGTGGGTCACTAAATTCCAGACTTGCTTTTAATTTCCACTTGTTCCAATCAGCTAACTGTGAGTAAAAAGAACAGCTTCTATTTAGTTTGGAGCTTTCATTTTCTGCCTCATTGAATCTTTATTTGCATAAAGTCAGAAATTCACCTAAATAACCAAATTATCCTACCCATTCAAAGGATGACATCTCTGAATAAATTAAGGGTAAATTGAGGTATTTTTCTACTTATTCTCCCTTGCTCTTTAAGGGAAAAAACAATTATCTTCTGAGCTTCATATTTTTTTCCTCAGAGTTAAAATACACTACTATCAGACTTCTCTTCCTTCACACAGTTCACTGGCCCTATATATAACTTCTATATCCATACTGTGAAAGTTAAAAGCCACACTAAAATTTTCAAATTATGCCCTAGGAGGTGACAAACATGATTAATAAGAACTGGTCCCTGTAGGTCCCGTGTAATTTAGGAGAGGACATTGCATACAAACATTAATCGCTCCTGTACACTGGAATGACTTTGATGAAAACTTTTCTTTGATGTTTTTCTCTTTTAAGGCATAAATAAAAGTGCAATAGTTTTTACTACAGACCTTGCACAACATTCAGTATTTTTAGAATTAAAACATACTTGAAGTAAGGAAATGCTTCGAAATTTAGCCATGTTTCTGTCAAAACTTGCCTAAATTTAGCTTTTGGGATGGTAGATCTGTAATGATAACACCACATAAATTTAATGTTTTTTATGTGAGAGCCAATCTGTTAAATATTCCTGTAAAAAAAAAAAAAAAAAAAAAGGCCATCTCGAACACCACAAAATGTATCAGCCTCTCAGAAAAAAAGTTTTCTTCTAATTTTAAGATACTGTGGCTAATTATACTGCATTGAAAACAATTTTTTTATGTAAACACAGTGAGATGTACAGCCCAATTTCCAGTCTACCTTCATATTATATATATGTAATAGGTAGTAAAGTACAGATCATAGTTTGTGCTCCATTTGCCCCCTGAATGATTTTAAAACATTATGTGGAAGCATTATGCCTGTTTGTCCACTGTATACATAACAGAATTCTTTCTCATTAAAAAAGTTTTTCTCTGTCTTCTAGGAGATTTTTATCTGCACACAACCAAATTTAAGCAGATTTTCTTTAAAGTAAAAAAAAAAAAAAAAGAGGACAATTTCATTTGATACTTTGTCACATTAAACAAAAAAAGCTTGTCTTTTATAACCCCAAGAAGCTTGTATACCAGTAGCAGAAAGGTTGCATTCTTCTCTCGGGTCATCAAGCAATTAGGGCATAAAAGACAAGCTTTCTCCAAATCTATCGTATTTCTTTGAAACTGCAGACAGAGGTAGTCCACAAAATCTTTGGTAAAGGGGCAACACCACTAAGATCCTCTACAAAGCCTCATGAGATGCTGTGTGAAAAACCATGAACCTGTGCCAGTCTTCTGCAGCAGAACAGAATAAAAGTCACCGTCCACCTTGTGCCCCTTGCAGTGGTACAGTAGAGGCACTGCTTACAATGAATCACAGCAAGAAAAACTGTTACATGGTAACTACCCACAGAATAAACTGAATTCTTTGTGCAGTAAAACACTTGATAAATAGCTTTTACTCAGCACCTCTGACTATCTTCACCTGCCCTCTGCCCACAACTCCCTCTCTCTTTCTCACTGTGCTGTTTCTGACATCCCTAGGTATCAAGTCATAAGGCATAGCCACTGCTTAAAAATTATCACCCATCTAAAAGCCAGTGCTTCTTTTCCCCAAACCCGCATTTTTTTCCTTCAAAAGAACTTAAAAACCACACAGCAATTAACTTGAACACACAGAGGCATTGCTGACTGTCAGTAAGCAATGCTCTCAAACTCTGTATCTCTGCACTTTCCACAGCTCAGAGAATGGTTGATAGAAATATCACTTCAGCTTTAAATGTCTAGAGAACGGCAACTTGCAGATGAGTTTTACTGCCAGCGGAAAGAACCAAACACTTCTGTTGTAATTTTGGCACTGACCTTAGGATGATCTTGACCACATACTAGGAAGGCTTTCTTTTCTCTGCATTGACTACAAAGTGGGGATCTGCACACCCAGTTCACATGTGGATACTTACGTTGGCAATGTTTTAAATAAGATATACTCTACTCTCATTGTAAAACAATTGTGGCAGTGGACTTACAATATCAGAAGTGAAATAAATCATGCAAGAAATGGGCCTGTGAAGAAAATGAAGAAACCAGCCATAATGCCTGAGGCTTTTACTGTATTGTAAAATGGATTCCTTGTCTTTTCCCCTGAGTCACCTTTCTCCTTCCCAAAAACCCTTGAGAAAACTCTTATCTCCCTAGCCTAGTATGCAGGAATTTGTTCTGGCAGGAGTATGTGAAGTCCCCCTATTGGCCTTTAGTTAACCCTTTCCCCATGGTTGCTATTCCTAGATTCCTATTGGTTGTAACCAAAATTCCCTAACAGCCTATATATACCCCTGACCATGTGAATAACCTCTCTTTCTGCATCCTCTCCTGTGGTCTGCGTGTGTCTCTTTCCCGGGGCATCTCGGGGACCACGTGGCCGGGGGGAACGAAAAGGGGGACCATTCCACCACGCTGTCACAAAGCATCTCTGTCCTGTCTAACATTGTTGTAAGTTACATAATGTAGAAGAGCATAGGAATAAAATAAAGTGAAACCTTTCCTTAGCAACATGGAGAGGAACATAATTCATATACCATGGCTGTGGTATGCAAAACACTTGGTGTTTCCAGGAGTCTTCCAATGACTGATTATTAAAAAATACAAAGCTAAAATCTTTACCAAGAGTGCTATTTTCACTTTAATATAAAAGGAGAAACTGATCTACAGAAAAAATAGATGCTTAAGTACCTTCAAATGCTGCAGGAAAACAAGAAATATTAAATGGTTTATAGGTAAAGCCAATAGTCTAAGGTAAGTCTTTACCATGATCATTATCAATAAAACACATAAAGCAATCTTAGACAAATGTAAAAATTCTGCTCTGAAAAGCGTATCACTGAGCAGAAATGAAGAGACATAAAAGACAGCAGGTGAAAGCATTTCTCCAATAGCACCTAATTCCCATAATTTCTTTCTCCTTTCAAATGCCAGGATAGTTAGATCTTTGTTTGTACTCCCCACATTGTTTAGCAGGATGAGAAGGGTTCAGAAAGGAGCCAGAAATTTATTTAATATAAAAATTCCATTACTAAAAAGCAGTAACTAGTAATAGAACTCTAATGAAGATAAGAATCAAATTTTAAAATAGTAAGTTACGTTCTCTAAAATAATTGAAATAAAATCATCTTATTCAACATCTAAAGATAACATTGATGCAGTATCCCCTGTAATAAGACTGCTGCATAATCTTCAGGGGACAATCTTCCACCTGAAAAAACCTTCTTATTCGTCTTTATGCACAGAATTTAAGCAGAGCAAAGGCTTTGTAAAGCTGACTTAATAACCTAGCAGAGACTCAAAGACCAGGAAGACTGAGCCAAAATACGGGACCCGTCCACTCCCCAAAACCTTATCAAGCAGCCAGCTGTCTGTAATAAAGGTTGCAGAGAGCAAACAAACTGAAGATCATCTTCGTGGAACAGCAAGCTTTTCAGCACCAGCACAAAAGCTTCAATTTAATGTGTTTTAAAGCTGGTTTCTCAATAAATGTGAGAAAAGGTCATTTTTGATTGAAAACAGCATTTCAATAATAAGAATTACCCAATCAACTTGTGAACATGCTCTTCTTTTATTACCAAGATGTAATAAGCAAAGGATAATTTGTGGAATGGAGGTTTCCATTTAAAAGGTTTTTCCTAAGTTGTATTCAAGGAAACAATCCAGCATGATTTTCCTGCCTCATGTTATGGCAGAACTTTAATTGACAAGTAGTTAAACCTTAAGTTAAACCTTTTATTTTACACACACTATCTGCAAAACCTGAAAGTGATATATTATGTAATGCATAGTGTAGTAGATAATACAGTTATGCACATTCACACAGAAAAGTCCGCAAGGCATAAAAACAACCATTGAAAGCTACTACACCAAATACAGCAGGCTCTTTACATTTTGACAGCTGGTTCCAGAAGGTACCACAGCCGTTTTTTCAAGTTACCTGCCAAAGACTGTCTTTTGTAAACCCAGCTCCTCGCTTATGCTCCTTTCTTACTCCCTCCCAAATTTCATGTCTCTTTGAGACTTCTTGGTAAAAGTCTCTGCCCCACTCACATGTGAGGGATCCCAGGACATACTTGCCATTTGGATCTGGCCACACACACACACAGTGGTATTTCTCCAATACCACTGAATTAATACCATGAAGGCATAAAAATAAATACATCAGTATAAGATAGATCTACATACACAGTCTTGTAGCCTAGATAATAACTGGAGATCTTATTGCTCTCTCTACAACTATCTGAAAGGAGGCTGTAGCACGGTGGAGGATTCCCAACTAATAAGTGATAGAACAAGAGGAAATGGCCTCAAGTTGCAGTAGCGTAGGTTTAGATTGGGTATTAGAAAAAATTTCTCCACTGAAAGGGTAGTCAGGCATTGGAATAGGTACCTCTGTGGAGGTACTTGAAAGGTGTGTAGATGGGGTATTTAGGGAGTTGGTTTAGTGGTGGACTTAGCACTGTTAGTTTAATGGTTGGACTTGATCTTAAAAGGTCCTTTTCAACCTAAATAATTCCATGAATCCAAGTTATTTTAGAGAGATTGATTACTTGCTATTACAATAGACTATACTATTAAAGAAGTATTAGAAGCTGCAAAACTAGCAATCTTACTCATTGTTGATGTTGTTATGGGACAAATTAAATCTGTATTTCACACAGTTATGCTTATTCCAAAGGACAGGAAGAGCTCTGCACCAAAACTAGGTCCAGTCACAGATCACTTCTGTGTAGGAAGCCCAAACAACACAGGCCTGAAGAGAGTTGCAGAATGTATTTCAAACCAGAGACTGCTGAATGTTTGCTATCTTCTGGTTCATAGACATTGCAAAGTATTATTTTTAATTGCATTTTGAATAAAAGTTAGTTTTACAAGACAGTCAAAGGACGTTTTTTCTGTAGACTGAAGCAAACTTCATCTCCCATTTCCCTCATTTCCAACTAATATTTTCATGGAGCTTCCTCCATCAGCACTGCCCAGTGTATTTAATGACAGAGGCCAAGGAGGGAGAAAAGATGCCCATGCAAAGTTATAAACAAATACTGCAGAGAGAAACATTAACAGCTGAAGAATTATACTGTCATAATAGCTGGGGTCAGGTCATATCAAACAAAGAAGAGTTAAATGGCTTTCCTTGTAGGCAGAGGACATGGATTACACAGAAGACTTCTGTCAGGTCTTTACTATAAGACCATTAAGATCATTAAGTCTTTACTATACATTTTTCCAATACTCCTTGCTCATGGGAATTCTCATGAAAATGTGTATGGATGACACCATCTCAGCGAGACACAGCTTAAATACACTGAAAGTTACTGAAGAAGAACTCACAGTTCATAGAAGGAAGTCTAAGATAATGGTACTTGGGTAAAGGAGAGAGGGGTGTTTGTGGTTTGGTTTTTACACTCCAATCTTTTAAATAAAGTTCAGGAAGCTTTGTAAAGGTTAAAGTTGCTACTGGATGACTGCCATCATGTAGCAGAGACCAGGCACGTAACTGTGCCTAATTACAGACCAACTTTAATCCACCAGATGATCTGGCTGTGCAGAAGTCTGGCAGGAGCCAACAAGAAACACCTTGAGAGGCTCAGCACAGGCAGGCTTCAAAAGCTTTATTTAACTTTTGAAACATTTCTGCAAGTGTACCAGAAGGCAGTTTAAAAATTAGCTGTTTTCCACCCTAATTAAGCTTTAAAACACTGAATAGTGGTGAGCACATTTAGCACATACCCAGACCTACAATATGCTACCTAATGATCTGAACATAGAGTATTCTGAATGTGACTTGTGAATATAACCACTAGTTTTACAGATTACTTTATTATGCAGGGACTTTTCACAGTATCTCTTGTCTTTGACAACCAGCAGTAAATGAAGGCAGAGTCAAGAGTTTCTGAAACAGAGTGAATTATTTCCTTAACTACCAGTAATCATAGATATTGTATTTCCACAAAAGCAACTTTACCACTTGATTTATTTCTATCCAAAACTTATTGCAATGTTATAACAAGGAAGAATACGAGGCATTCTTACAAACTGCTCTCCACACTACAACCAAGATGAAGTGCAAACACCACAGGTCAGACAATAGCAATGGACGTCTATTTGCTAATTCAGTGTTTTTCAGCTTTTTCTGATTCAGAGACACAGAAGAGTTTTCCATGGAAGATAGAGCTCCTTTAAAAGTGTAGTGCACATGTCCCTCTAAGGCATTATAATCACTTGATTTTTGTATTCCCCAAGACAATTCTGCCTGAGAAGCAGCACAGGACTCCTATGAGGCTGTGGATAGCAGGTGGGACAGCAGAGCGGGCAGCGCAGGCACTGTGCTCCCAGGGAGGTGAGCCTGCTGCTTGCCCAGCTGCCTGCTCTCCCTTGTGCCCCTTTCCTCCCACCCCTACCTTTGGCAAACAAGCTTCACCAAATCCCTATGCCCAGAAGGTGTTTGTATACACCTGGGCATACAGCCTATCAAACTCTGAGCAATATGTTTGCACTGACTCCCTAAAGCCCAAGCAGGCATGAACAAAAGATGCTGGTCACGTCAATACTCCACATGCTGGTTGTGGCACAAGAAGAGTGTGGCACTGCTCAGGGCATGTGTTCTGCACCCCCCTCAGCTTTTTGGGGCCACACTTCCTGTTCATCACGAGATGCATCGAGGTCCTTCTGACCACCTGAGCCAGGCCCACATACCCATCCCAGGGCAGACCTGTTACCATCTCACCCACTCTCTCAGCCCAAAAGCACATTTCAGTCTTTCTATGTAACCACCTCTCTCATGGACATGACCGCAGCCTCTCCCCACCTCAAAGTATGGAGGCTTTGCTCCAGCCCCTCTCCTCTGCATGTGGGCCCTGGAACTAGAAATGGGTTACTTGTAGCTGGAGAAAGGCAGGTGCCTCTGCTTGCAGTGCCCCTGGGGTGGTGGAGGACATGCCGGGTGTGCAGGGCATTCAAAAGAGCCTGCTCGCTCTGCTGCCTCACCGGGGAGAAGGTACAGCCGGGAACATGGCCAGCCTGGGTGTGACCAGAGCTCCCTTTCCTGCCAGGCAGGAGCAGCTCTCAGGTTCCTGAGGGATCAGCTGTTCAGGAGAAAAGCCCTGCATGTCATCTGCCTTGTCATGGGCAAGAAAGATTTTGCTATTACCAAACACCAACAAAGACATAAATTGGACAAACACCCCCATACCTGAAATGCTACACCTGAGACCTGGAACAGTGTGCACACTTTAGCACAGCGTGGCTCCTCCTGAATGGCCCAGCTTATTTTTTCTTTGTTTTCCCCTTTTATTGCCAGATTTTACATTTCTTGCAACTTCCAGTATTTAATAGCTCTTTCAGCAAACAGTAAAATATGCAAATCCTGCTGGTGTTATACAAGATCTCCTTGTTTTAAGATTCACCTCACAACTGCACCGGTACACTTAGGATGGTGGTATGCATCTGAAAATGGTGATCTGATGGTGGTATGGTCTGAAAAATAAGAGAAATGCAAACTATACTTAAGTAGCTTGAGAGGTGGTCAGTATTCTTCATTTTAGTAACATTCTTAGTGAGGAGGACTAAGAAATGTATGATAACACAGACTAATGTTTTGAAGATGGCTCTTGTGGTTTTGCTTTCTGTGTTGAGGGTTTCTTTTTCCAAACAAAAAATAAACTGAATGGTATTTATTTTATCCAGTTTTAAGAATTTTCTGAAGACCCAAAAATCATACAAGTCAGCTTAACTTACATTCGAAAAATTTCACAGGATTAATTTACATATGATATAAGTAGAAATTAACCTCTTTAAGTGGCATCAATGCAGGATTTTACCATTAGTCATCTTGGTAGCTTCTCCAACCGGGCAAAACAGCCACCTGTTCTGCCCCTGAAAAATCTATGCAGCAAACTGAGATGCATTAATAGTAGAGTAACACACAACAAGCTTTAAAATTAAAACTCTTCAGAAAATAAAGGAGGCAATCTAGCGCTGGAAGGACACCTATCTCAGGTTTTATGGACTGTTTAGAGAAGGAAACTTTGACCATGTCTGTCACTGCATGAAGTTGTCTGTCAGCAGACAGGCTACAGTGGGATAGATCATGCTGCCTTCTACTGGCATTGCTGCCTCTGCCCTGCATCATTTACATGTAATGGGTCATCCTGGCAGAGGATGCTGTTCTGCCAGACTCCTTCACTGTCACTTTGTCTTGAGAGACCCACTTTATTTATTTATTCTTGATTTGAATTCAAAAAGTTCAGATATGATTTTGGTGCTATCTTGCCATGTGTTCTTTAATGCCACAGCCATTGGTGCTGCTCCTGCCGCCAGAGGCACAGGACCAACCACTGCTTCTATCAATCAGCTCCTTCAGAACAAATTCAAAACAGCAAAGCAGACTGCAGCAGGGTCCAAAGCTTCACACAAAAAGCAGAGCAGGCCTTGCAAGGCCAACAGCTCATGCTTTGTTCAGGTGAACTGAAAGGAACTACACTGGCAGGCAGCATCAGCTAATTCAAAATCCAGGCTCTGCTTCAGGCAGGCACTGGGGCTGTGGATGCTGGAGGGAGAGAGCATGCTCCTGTGATTCCTTCCAGCAGTGCTGCGGGAGCTGCTCAGAGCACTGACCTCTCATGGAGAGGAAGGCAACAGCCAACAAAAGCCTGCCTGTAGGGTTTTGCTTCAGCAGCATATGACAGCTACTGACAGCTAAGCTGTTTGTGACATCTTTCTCATTCAGCTGCACTTTTCTTACTTTTTGTAGGCTGTTTTTGTTTTTTCTATAATGTTGAATATTTTAGCTGAGTCCCTTAAATAAACTTTTGTCACATGGATGCAAAGAGGAGAAACTGAATGAAACTTAAAAGAAATGCAAGATTTTGTGAGTAGCTTTGATGTTCTCTAGCTTTTTATTTATAGAATACAGATTAACTTCCTTTTGTTAACATCTATTGTTGTTTTATAATGGGTGCTGCAAATGCTTTGATAAATGAATTGAAAGAGTTTGCTGCAGCTCCTTCTAAGTGCCCTGTCTTAGTAAAAAGTAGGTTCTGTAAAAATGTGTTTCTGACTGAAAAATAGAACAAGAAAATTTCAACTGATTTTGGACAGTTATGAAGTAAAGCAATTGCTTTGAAGTTGTGAAATGCAATTTCTTTACTCTTATGTAACCCATAAAATTCAGCCTCAACCCAATTCGCATATGTACACTGGGAAACACAGTCAGTAAGTATACTCTTGAACTATTTATCCTTGATATAACTATATCAAGGTTTTCTGAGACCCTACATGTTCTTTTTCTTCTGCCTCTTGCATCTCTATCAGTAACTCTTTAGAATACATAGAGGTATTTTGTTTCTGAGGTAGATGTCAGATCCTTTCTTCATTAAATATGTTTGAAATTTTCTATAGATCTCTAGAACCATCTCAAAGGTGGTAAATATTCTAAGAATTCCTAGGATGTCTACAGAGTTACTCATGAAATCTATTATGAATGAGGATAGGTATGTGCTCTCAAGCAGCAGTAGCTACTGGGTGGCTACTGCTGTTTCCCTTCTTGTTTCCATTCAGACACCTCATGCTGGTTTTATACCTGTTGCTGTCCTCAGTGGCATGGTTCCTAATGCCAGTGCTTTGGGCAGAGGAGGTTTTCAATTTAGTACTTTCACAAACAGACAGATAACCTGAAACTCACGTGTTAAAGGTCTAAACCAGCACATCCTCTGTGGCTTGGACCCACAGAGGATGTTGCACAAAGTTCTAGGTGTCCCCACAAGCCATATCTGTATCAATAAACTGGCATAACCTTGAGGTTTTCTGGTAGGTATGTAGTAGTTATCTGCAGCAAAAAGTCAGAAAGCAGTCATAGATAAAAGACTCCTTTCAGTCTGTATGATATTCAAACTGCCATTTACCATCACGCAGTGTGCAAATGACTTATGTTTTCCATTACTTTCCCTTTTGATTGCTCATTTTCTGGTGTCCCACAGCTGCATTCAGCACAATTGTGCAGCTCTTGTTACTGAAACCAGATGTCCTCTTCTGAGGTAGCAATGTGCATTCGAGTCTTCTCAGGCTATAGAGGAAACTAAAGGCAGAACTCAAGAGCACCATGCAAGTGTTCCAACTGTGAGGATACATGTTAAGGTCAGCAACTTGACTGTAAAGAAAAAAATTAGGTATTTGTCCATACTCAAAAGGACCATTTACAGAGATTAATTCAAGATTTGGGTCATGAATTTCAATCTTTTAGAGTTCCCAATCATAGAATCAGATAGGTTGGAAGAGATGTCCAAGATCATCAAGTCCAACCCTTGATCCAACACCACTGTGATTACTAGATCATGGCACTAAGTGCCACATCCAGTCTCATCTTAAAAACCTCCAGAGACGGTGAATCCACCACCTCTCTGGGCAGGCCATTCCAATGCCTGATTACTCTCTCTGTAAAAAGTTTCTTCCTAATATCTAACCTAAACCTCCCCACTCCAAGTGTTCAAGATGGTATCTAACTTGTAAAAATGTCTCCATGGCATAAGTATTCTTATCAAAATGATTTTTTTCCTCTGATTTATATGATCATATGACTATAGCCCATAGGTATTTGCTCTTCCTACTAGCTGTAAGTGCAATATCAGTATAATTCACCAACTACTCATCTGAAGACACCACTTAATGACATATACTGATCCTTGGGTTACTGCAACATCTATCTTGTTTTGCTTGGGTTTTTCTTTTTTTTGTTTTAAATAATACCTCCTTTCAGTCTAATAAATTATTTTAATTTATTTGATTTCATTTGCAATGTGGATTCAGAACAGAAAAACATCTTGCCTTTCTTTTGACTCATTTGTATGATCTTTAATCTACTCAGAGCTCTTTTCTCAGCCACCGCTTCCATCTAATTGACCAGATACGTGGAAGGCAAGTGATTAGCACATTCCTTTTACTCAAATATAAAACCATGACATTTTCAGTATTTAATGATTTCCAGCTCAGTTTTGCAGAAATACTATTTGGGGAATTGGACATGCTAGTTATCTGCCATTCCTCTCCTCTTTCAGTTGCTCCCAGCTCTTTCCTGCAAGCAGAATGCTCCCTTCTCATCTCAGCTTTTTAACCCCAAGGATTTGAACTCTATTTTTAGCCTTTGTATGAATTTCCAATCTAATGCATTTAAAGAACCTATCACAGATGTCTAAAACCTTGGAAGTAATTAATTAAGTCCTGCTATTTCCAGACTACACCAAAACAATTTGTCATTGCATGTGAAATGGTGTAATCGAGTAGTATAAATGTTTTCAGGCCAAGTCTTGCTATGAATTATTTAGTTCATCTCTCCTAATTAAAGACCTATTGGAGGATTAATGTCTTATAACCCAGCAAACTACTTTACTAAGTAACAAATTACCCATATAATGACCTCAAACTAAATTTATATAACTTGAGTAGTAATTTGCATAAGTATGCAAAATCCACTGAAATAGAGAAACCTCCATTCAAAAAAGGAATCGGGACCAAAAGTAAATCTATACTAGAAAAAATAACTCACTGAACTTCTAGGGTTTTTCAGCATTTACATAAATATATGTTTATAAGGACTGCTTCTATGAACATAGCAAGGTAACATAGTTATGCTGTGAAATGAAAGCACAGATTTTCCCTTTTCATCGTGGAAATATGACTTACCTTCCTCTGTAATGCATGCAACACATACATATCCTGGCTGTAGATTTTGTATAAACCTACAGCATATATTATAAACCTACAGCACATGCAATGTGCCTCTGGTCTTTGAGGAAATTACTAAGTTAGGAAAAAGAGCTGTCTGAAAGAGTAGAAAGATGAGAAAATAAATATTACAAGTGGGTACAGTTGTTGAGCTTGGACTTGTTAGCAGTGCAAGTCAAGAGGGAAAGGCAACCTAACTTTCAAGAGGGAAAGTTGCACCACCACAGAAAGGTACAAAATCCTACAGGGAAAAGCCATGGATGCTAGTCATGAGTTGGGAAATCATCAGGTCACAGACCTGAGCTGCCAGTGACAGCAGCGACGACAGAGCTGGTGGCAGACGGCAGCTCAGCAGCGCTGCAGAGCCAATGCCGGGGGCTGCAGAGGCTGACCCTTCCCTGCCGGGCTCATGCTGGCCCGAGGTGCCGCATGCTTAGCCTAATAGCTAATGCTAATGCTTATGGATGGATGCTTAGCCTAATAGCTCATTAAATCCTACCTATCTTCTGCATGCCAGTTAGACAATAATTGCTTTATATCTACGTGATACATATATCTTCTATCCTACGTCTTTTTGCACCAGCTAATAACAATGGAACAAAGTGATCCAAACTGGCAAAAATGCCTGCTGCTTTTATATTTCTTCCCATGAATACATGACCTATTTCTGTTAGGCACAGATCAGGCTATGACTGGACAACTTCTAAGTCCCAGATTTTCAGACCTTATTTCTGCCTTCTTTTTGTCCTGCTGGCCACAGTTCTCTCTCGAAATTTTTAGTAAAATGAAAACCAAGTATTAACTCTTCTGGTCCCCCTTTAACCTCTGCAGAAGAAATTACAATCAACATACATATTCCAGTCTGATTGGAGACAAAAACATGCTTAGAGGACATAGAGAAGATAATTTATTGGGTCTTTCTGTCTTTGATCCTGTAAAACCTACTGTGATACACATATTACCAAAGACAATGCTGAGCAAAAACTTCTGCACTCATATACACTAATTATCCACAAGAAAGATGAAAAATATGCCTCCATCTTTAGGATTCCTTAAGTCTGTATTCTGTGTTTGTATAAAACACATATGTCCGCAAGTCCTTCTGCAGTGCTGAAGGAAAAAAAACCCAGTTTTACAGGGTTCAGTTCTATCAGAGTCCAGGTCTTCATATCTCTCCTGTGTAGCTTGTCCTCTACACCAAGAGGTTGTTATAAGATCCAGTGGCAGACCTGTATGCTGGTGGTAAAACCCATACCTGTGATCTCAGCTGGCAAGCCCAGTTATGTTTCTGCCTATACTGATTCTGCCCTATCCCAATAATTCCCTTACCAAGTTCTGCTTGGCATGCGGCACAGCACCTTTCTAGACCAAAATTTAGGGAGAATTCAGGTTAGCAAATAGTACAAATGAGAACTGAAGGATTAATTTTGATGGACTTCTGTACAATCCTAACTATTTTCAGAAGAAGCATGTTGAGTTGTGCAACTTGTTACCTTTAATACAGGGATTGTGTTTGAAATATGTCCATTGTGTGTTTCAGATATATTTTTGAAGGTTTGATCCTACAGTTCTGAGACCACAACAGCTTCTTGAAAACACCAGGTGAAAAAAGTGACAAGACTAACTCTTGTGTTTTCTACTGGGAGTTGCAAGGTCAATGCTGATTTAAATGAGATGTAGGAAGCAGAGTTTTAACCAGAGGTATAAAAGAGAAAGATACTACAAGATTTCTTCTCATGAAAATTTCAATTCAATCAATAAGACAGCTACACATTTGGATCAAAAATGGCAGAGAATCCTCAAGGACTCTTCTTACAAAGAGTTCACATAATCTTAAAGCAGCCTTTGATAGCCTGAGAGAGATCATTTTGAGGCTTTGAAAATGTTGAAACATCTGAAGATAATCAATGTTGCTGGGATCTTCACTTTAAAATTAATGTCAGTCAGTGACATTTCTTACTATTTTGAGTGCTTCCATGCTAATTTTTTTCTTTACCAATACGGCTCTTCCTAGGACTGCTATGAATTCGCTTAAGTCCTAATGAGGATACTTGAGGAAATACAAGGCAAAGGTGGAGGGCGACCACAGGACAAGTCAATATATTACTGTGAAGAGAAGTTTGTGCCAGAAAACTGTTTAACATCCTACTATGTTTCTCTGCCTGTCTGTGTGTCTTTAATTTTTGTTATGTAATATGTATTTTGAAGAAAATCCTGACTCATTTTTGTTCTTCAAAGGATAAATAGAAGAAAAAAGGGGGCAACAAAAAACAAAGAAGCAAATGTTACTTAGGTGTTCTATTGAAATATTTCCATCTATAGCATCACCTCAGTTGGATGTCTTTTCATATAAATTTAAATTAACACTATATCTGTTTCCCCCTAATCCCATTTTAGAACAAATTATACAGATCAAAACAGACCTCGTATTAGTAACTGAGGAGGTCTCAATACTGGAAAATTTATTTAAATTTGACTTGCAGGTTTTTGAATCAGCTTACAGTAGGGAAAATACGTGTATAGTGTATGCAATATTTTATCACATTTTTATTAAATGCACTGTATATATTTAAACTCAGCTTAAATTCTACTTATTTGTTACATTTTTAATAAGAAAAAGTGAAGAAAACTAGAAATTAAAGGAATGGTGTTTTAAATTATTTCATATTTTTGAACTACAACATCAAGTACATTTATATTTTATTATTGACACATTTTTACTTTGGTTTACTTAAATCACAGTTTGTTTTGAAATACAGCAGCACTGATAATCTCTTTGAAGAGATATGTGTTTAAAATCTATGACTCAAATGCAAAATCATTTACAATTAAATAACTCTCAGGGGGCATGTGCAACAAAGTGAACATTAAAAAAATATGTAATCTGATTCTAAGCTTATTTGTGCATTTTTCTTCCCTTGTGTGGAGTAAATGGATATGCAATTTGCTTTGGTTTTATGTTTAGATTTAATCTACATCTGAAAAAATGTTGTTCAGTGAATTTCTGGGATAACTAGAAAATCAGACCAAATTAAATCACTCATTGGCCTTATCAGATTTCTCTGCTTTTTATACATTATATACACACACACAGATCCAGTTATATATAAACCCTTCAACTCATCATTCACTCTGCTTTCTTCCCTCGTGATAACACTGTCATCTCTGGGTCCCACAAAATGCATCTTCCCTACCGGACTGCAATGAAGTCATATGAAAAAGCTCTATCACCACTGGCCAGGCCACCACTACCAGTTCCAAACCTTTTTTTTTTTTTTTTTTAAGGAATGCATTTTGCCAGAAAATGCAGCTCGCAACTGGTAAATAACTCCTAAAGCATAGCAATGTTTCCAGACACTGCATGTGTTTGAGTCTGGACTCAAAATACAGAAATACTAGAACTCCACTGTTTGACAAATTACCACTTTTTTAAACCATAGCATTTACTACCTGGAAAACCACAGATACTTATAGCTAAGTCAAAATAATGCTGGAGGAGTATAAAACAGGAGATACAGAGAAGGTCTGGGAAGCTGTTACTTTAAATACATTTGTGATTTCCTTATTTTTCCAAGCCCTAATGTTTTTGATTGCTGTTCATTCTGAGGTCACTACTAGGGCTAAAACTTGCATGGAAGGTTTGAATCTGAGAGTGTACACAAAACTAGGAATCTGAATGAATAAAGCGGATACTGTGATAAGGCACAGACTTAATACACTTAAACAATAAAGAAGAAAACCTCCAGATAACCTATGGACTTAAACTTTGGTCAAGGTTTAAGAGTCACTGAGCATTACAGATCAAAAGTATTATCGAAAGATAGTAGGACAAGATGGATAAATAATATAGATGATATGAGATTTTAATTTTACTGATTGAATGAAATCATTAACACTTTGTTACTGTGACAGGAGGCATAAAAGCTCAAGACTAGACTATGACAAAATATAGCTACATCCTGAAATGCGCCTCTTTCTGGCATGGAAAGTAGTTCCTCAAAAGTACCACCAGATTTAAAATACAACTAGCAGTAGGTGACCTACCTTTTATTACTATCAGCTGAACCTTTTCACATCCCCAGAGGGTAAGTGTGAACTTTCATGCAACTAGAACGGAGTGCACGTCACACAGTTCTTAAAAGACAGCCATATTAAAAGATAAGTAACAACCACAGTTAAAACTTCCACAGAAAGTGTTTCAATTACCAAGGAAAAAAAAAAACAAAACATCCCCCTCCCCAAAAAAAAACCAACAAATAAAAAAGAAACTAGTCTGCACTGTAATCTTTATATGAGAGCAATCCTTGCTACTAACCAGTCAGATACAGGCCTTTGTCCTCCTTTCTCTTGCCCTTCGAGATTCATCAGTTTAGTAATTTGAAAGGTTTATGAATCAAGTGGATTGTTCAGTCAATCCCAGACTCAAATAACTTTCTTGTAGAATCTGATACCAGTAAGTGTCATGTGAAGAAACGGCATTTCTTCTACAGAAGAAACACAAGTAACTGAGATTTAGAAAACTCAATCTCCTGCTTTTACTTCTCTGTAGGCATGAAGTCACATGCAAACTGTCAGACAGAAACCCAGACCACTTGGATCAATTTGGTGTCTCAACATCTCACTTGGGGAATATTCACTTTAACATTAAAGAACTGGTTAAGATTTAAACTTTTGTAACTCAAATCTAGCAAAGGAGATAAAGCAGCTCCAGATCTCATGTTTTTCATGCTGGATAAGATGAAAAGCAAAAGTTTAGAGGAATATCCTCCTTCCTAGTAACATAATTCCAAGTTTCTTATATTGGACAAAAACCCTCTGGATATCTTTCATGTTCATTGTATTGGGTGTTTCTGTCAGCTCACACCCTTTTCATTTGCTTTCAGAATTGTGCCCATCCATGTCAGTAGTGCAGGAATAAGAAAGGTAAATCCCTCCAGTCATTTAACTGTGCCTCCTCTCCTGTTCCTGCACCAGTAGAAACAGCTAAAGCATAAGAGAACTGAGAATTGGTGATTGGTGCTCTCTCTTTCTCTCACACATCCGTCTTTTCTGTGCCCAAGTTCTCTCTGCTAAATGAAGTGGAGAAATGTCCCTTCCTGACCTGTCACAAATCTTCTCCGTCTGTAAAAATTCAGAATTTCCTGTTTGCATTTAATAGTATGGGAAACTACACAAGGGCTATAGAAAAAGAGCATTAAACACAGAGGAAAATTAGAAGTGAAACAGGTAGAAAGAGGGAGCAGGTCATTGTCTTGATCCTTAATCTCTAACTGAACCTTATTACTACCCCTAAAAATAATGTTAAGTCATGTAGAATTTTATAAAAATGTCACCTGATAAAAAATAAAATCCCTTTAAGAATTTAAATGGCAAGAGCCTTGAGCAGTTGGTGATAGGTTTCTCCCAGAGAAACAACTCATCTAGACAGAGGAGTCAGGATTACTGGAACTAGCTGTCATGCAGCTCTGTGAACTTTCTACATTTCTGTTAGCTGAGGGTATTGGCCCGTGCTGACCTTCTGTACTCTGCTTGAGGCAATCACATCAAACTCCCTTTCTGATGAGCCAATGTGAATGGCACTCTGCTAATGGCTCTTCCTGCCACATTTCAAGATTCATGGCAGTTACATCCAAAGGAATTATGGACTCCATATCTTCTGCCTGCAATTATTGAAATCCTTTCAGTTCAAAGACCCTCAACTTTAATGCTAATTCAAAGGATATCAAAGTAATTGATAGTCTGCATGAATAAATCTGTGTGCTTTAAAATGCTTAACCTTCAAAAAACCCATCAATTTATAACCATGGTGCCTTAAAATGGTGAAATCACTAATCAGAAGAAATTCTTGAGCATTACACATACAGCTGGTTAACCTGTATTAGGAAAAGGAGTTAATTTCCTTACCAAAGGATTTCACAGAGTAAATTCAAACAGCAAGTAACTACATCCTGCTTCTTCTATATGGGAGCTGTTAGCTGACCTTTGCTTGGAAAATTTCTGCACAATGCCAGTTCCATAGCTGGTATTTCCAGTGTTACTCCTGATTAAAAAAAATCCAAACTAATTAGCATGTAACAACCAACATTAACAACATATGCTGGGACTGTAATGAACTCCTAATTTGTAAAATGTTCTCAAGGATGCTGTATTATTGATTAAAAATTAACATTTTCTCTTGCTCTAGAGCAATTAGTGAAAATGTAAGATAATGAATATTTATAAAGCTAAGGTAAAAACTTGATCATACCCTAAGACACCATTTTCGTGCTTAATGGCAGCTAGCAAACTGCTGGCAAGCAGCTCTTATGTTTTAGGTTTTCAGGGCAGAAGTTTGTTCATCACAATCTGCTTTACAGCTACAGCTGCGAATGCAGGAAAAGGGCAATTTCCCCTCAGAAGCCGAAAGGCAGCAGCAGTAGCACAAAATAAAGCACAAGAAATCAAGTCAAGCTAACTTCTAGTGCATATTACCAGGTCTTTCCCAAGAGGTCAAACTGTCAGGTTAGCTAACACCTTTGATAAAGTCAACAGCATTGCTAGTTACAGCTCTGCGGTTTCACTTCAGAGAAACAGTATGTGCATGCTGCATTGCACTCATTTGCTAGGACTCCCTTGATGGAGCATAAGGCTATAGCTAGACATCTTTATGTTGCTGGCATAAACTATGGGACAACTATGAGATGTCAAACTTATTTTTTATTTTCTCTTAACCAAGATTTCACAAAAGACTCTTCTATACTTACTAAAGAGATTGCCCCTGGACTTGCCAGATGCAAGGTGATAAAACAAAGGTGTCAAACCTTAAAAGCAGGTATGTGTTTTCAGATAGATTCAATGATCAGAAATTAAATACACTGAAAGGATCACTACAAAGTAGCTGCTAATGCTAGAGGTACTAACTTCTGGAAATTGCAACAGAGGAAAATACAAAGAAACAGCTGTCACTAGGGCTTTTCCCCAAGATCAAGGAAAACATTATTGTTGTGTAGCCCATGGTCTTCAGAAACACAGAGATATATTAGACGGGTCACCAAGATCTGCCTATAAAGGACAGCACAGCCTGTGAAAATACACACATATACTTAGCACCCCCTCATCTCCAGCCTGAATGGGAAACTTGGTGTACAGGCAGACAGGTGAGTATTAAATGTCTTGCTTCCTTCTTCTTTTTTGACCAGAAGGAAATTCAGACTCTGAGAGTTTGCAATCTCCATCTTTCCATTAGGCAACCGAGACTTCATGTGTCATGCTGAGAGCTCAGGGTATTAAGTTCTTAATCAAAAAAGATGCTTTTCTCCTTGAAGAAGAGTCTTATATAACAGCTGTGGCAGCGGAGCCTGCTGACCTCAGCTGTAGCTGCAATACACATCTAGCTGCAGCCTTCACAGAAGTGCTTCTGACAGTGAGGGAAAGGATGTTAAAAGCTGTCTGTCACAAAGTGAAGCATCACAGAAAGAGGTGTATTATTCTACAGCTTGAACATTTCTGTAGCTATTAAAGGTGTTTTGGGGTGTTGTTCTGCTGTTGTATTATTGTATTTTTGTTTGCTTGTTTGTTCTGGTTTGAGTTTTTTGTTTTGTTTGGATTAGGTTTTTGGGGGCTTTTTTGGTTTTGGTCTTTTTTTTTTTTCTTTTTTTTTTCCCCCCTCCTGCAATAAGTAGGAAATATCCATTAAAAATGAAATTTAAAAGAATCCTAAAATTAGGCTACAACGTTCTCTCTCCTCTTTATCTGCTAGTGCCCTAGCTCTGCTCTCAGGTGAAGCTACAGGTCATGGTAATTAAAATATTGACATCTATTTCTGACAAAAAGAAAAGATTCAGTGATTTTATAATGTAACTCAAAAAAGGTAAAAATTGACAACGCTTCTTTTTTTTATGACTTAACTTTTTGAAGTATTAATAATGAAAGTTAATAATGAGGGGTTTTAATTCAGTCCTTGACTTCAGAAGGACATACTATAACATTAGTAATCAGAAATTAAATGCTGAATGACAGACGCTCACTACATCATACATATTTTGTCTTGCCAACTTCAGTAGATGTGACCTATCAAAGGATATTGCTTTGTATTTCACTAACTCAGAAAAATAGGGGAAACACATAAAAGTGTTCTTTATATCTTTGGTAACTTCTGTGGTAAAAGACCTTTCATGCTTAGTTTCAACTGTGCAAGCTACACTGCTAATACGAATAATTAATCTTAAAGCAGTATGGATCAGTATGGATTAATCTTAAAGCAGTATCTTTTGTCAATATTAAATAATGTTAGAAAAATAAAGTTTAACAACTGCCATTAAGCATTTTAAGTTTCTAGTGTTTTGTACTAGTCATAACATATGACCTTTGCCATCATGTCTAAATTAGTCAGAGGCTGTGCTCTTAGTTTTCTTTTCAGTTTAAAAATAAGAGGGTTTATGGTTTCTTTTCCTTTAAAAACTTGGTGTTTTGAACAGAAGAAAATAAAGACCCAGGAAGGGAAGGTGTCTATCACAAACAAAAGAACAACTTAAGCAACAAAATGCTCAAATAATCAAGTGGTTCAAGAGATGAATTACCACTGTGATAATTAACATTATTACAACCAAGGTATAAAGCTGTGTGCACTGTAAGTATTCCAAGATGGACTGAGCTGAATGGTAATTGTACCAACTACTGTTCCTCATTATTGCTCCTCAGTTACAGGATACACAGCCACAGTTCTGTGGATTTGTTTTTGAAAGAAGCTGAGTATACATATAAACTACTAAAAGATCCGTGACTCCAGTCCTTTGCAGCTCCCTGTGACTTTTAATAAAATTGGGAACACCTCACACCTTGAAAAAACATAATGTAGTTGCCAAGTTAAAGCTCCTGCTTTTAGAAGTGCTCTTCATAGGGACCAAGTGAGACAAAACTGGAATATTTGCAGGCCTCTTTTTCCACAATCAGTGAACTACGAATCTAGAGAAATTCAGTACTGTATTTCAAATTCCATAAGCTGTAATTTATTGTGTAACAAGTTTCCCAGTGACACAACTTAGACTGTTGCTTCTTAGCTTAACCAAAAAACCCCAACGAACCAACCAACCCCAAAACAAATCCAAAAAAACCACAGCACCCCCCACAAAACAAACAAACAGAAAACCAACCCCAGAACAACAGCAACAAAAAAAGGCAAATAAAAGTGTCAAACCACAACAGAAGCTGTGCAAGTTTTCAGGAGAGCTAACTTGTGATCTTTCAACTACATTCTACATCAGCATTGCCGAGGCTGACTTCGCTCATGGGTTTTGCTGTCTGGCTTTGACTGGAATTACTATTTTCTTTACTAATTCATGCCTACAAAACTTCTGAATGAATTACTCTCTGGTCAGTGTCAAAGGAGCCATATAATATAAAAATGTGCTTAGAGTTATCACTATTATACTTAATTTATTGAGATAAATAAGGAATCCCTTGGCACAACTAGTATTTTACACTATTAAGAGAAAGCTATTTTGACAACAGTCAGCATTATGGGTTCAGAAGTAATTACTGACATAAATCAATAGATGCTGGAAATATTGATTACACATTCACGGTTAATTCTCTGGCATCGTATCTCTAGGATATGGCCATCACATCTTTCACTTAAGTCTTTAAAAAAAGCCTAGAAATAAATATAGAATTACAGGCTCTGGCAAAGATTAAATAATCAGTTAACGTCTCTTTAGAGAAAACCTCTGTATGTCACTGCATCATCAGACTTTGAATGATCCATGAAGTAATTTTTCACCTCCTTCTCAATTAGTGTAAGATGTTAATATGGGTTAAAAGGATCTTTCCAACAAAATGTGAGAAATATGATAACTGTCATAGGGTTTCCTAGTTGCATTTTCCCAGTTCTGGTGAATGGAAGTCAAATGTCATGTCCCCATTTAATAAGTTCTGCTTTGACTGAATTGGGTAGGAGGAATATGTTCAAAGATTTGAATTTTTTTGTTGATTTATGAGAAGAGAGTGTTTTAGCCTGAGTTCCCAACACTGGGTAGTATATTTTCAGAAAGCTTGAATAGGGTTAAATGGGAAAGAGGACTTATCTGTAAGGGATAAGAGTACAGTAGTTAATTATAATGTGTTTGTTTTGGGGTTTTTTTTGTGAGTTAGGGTAGGTGCACCTATGTTTATGTGAAGGAAAATTTTGCCAGATGAGAAAGATAAAAGGTAGACTGGATACACAATAATATAAGGAACCAGAAAGACACTTGGGCACACAGAGACCAGGGAAGAGTAAAAGACATCAAAGCTAACTGGTCATGTTGAGAAGAGAAAAACTGAGTATAAACTAACTACACATAAATTTAATTTGAGACTTAAAGGGAAATTCCAAGTCTATATAAGCAAGGGAGGTAACCATTCTAATTAGTTTTCAAATGGCACTTGATCAATTTATTACCAAAAATCCATCAGGCAGTAGCTGTAATCACTGGAAAGTGAAATCGTTTCTTCCCTGCTAAAGTAAATCCGCTGAGCTTGCTTTCCCCAAACCCATTGTTCTCCTGGAGTTTCACCCTGAAAATAGTTACATTTTGTGTCTGTAAGCATTATCAAGCCTCTTTTTCTAATGTGAATGCTGTTGTCTTATAGAATTTCTTAATCCTTTCTAAGAAACACTGGTTGTCTTCACACTGCCACTGTTGCAGCTTCTGCCCTATGTCAGGCACACATAGTTCTGCAGAACAGCCACCCATACCTTTTCAGAGATGCATTTCTTAGCAAGGCTGCAGTAGGACTACATCAACTGGTGGTACTTTTGGTTAGGCCTAATAGAGAATTGAACTGCTGGCAACTGAAATTTTACTGTTGTAGATGCTTTACTTCATAGGACCAGACTCAGTAGCCTTCCAGAGGCACTTTTCACTTAAAGAGACCTTGATGCAGCCCTGAGCTGGGGCATTTTCTTAGTAGAACATATTTATTTACAAAAAGTTACTTACAAATTTCCCCTTCCTCAAACACAAAGGTCTTATACTTAGGATGTGTGTAAATGTATTGGTAGAGAAATGCCCTGTTGTACTTCCTTTCTTATTTTCACAAGGCTGTTAAGCAGTTTTACTCCACAAAGAGAGAAGTCACTCTCTTCATCATTATAAAAAAAGCTGCGAGGATCACTGCCCTGGCAAGATGATAAAGAGTAAGGCAATCCCAGTTATTTTAAAAGTGACTTCCCAGTCATCTTAAAAGTCACTCAGATCTGTGTGTAGCACAACATAATTTAAATCTCTTATGTAAACTGAAAATGGAACCTGGTAATATTTGTCTGAATCTGAATCATGAATGTGCCATGTAATGCATACAGAGTCATGTGCCACAGTTGAAAACAGATTTCAGGCTGCCTATTATATTAATTTTACCAGATTTATTTTGTACATTTTAAAGAAGTGTATGCTGATCTCTGCTACAAAGCATATATCTCTGGCTGTGTTGCATGTGCTGTAAAAGTAAAACATTAAACTGCAAATTATCTCTTTTTGATTCTATTTATTCTTTTCTAAATCTGGGAAAAACATGTTGCATAATATTTTATGTGTGTACTTTGAAATGACGACTTTAAATACCTTTTTGTCTGTGCATTAAAATAAATGAAATTTTAAGAGCAGACAAGACTGATTGATGCAATCCAGTTCATTTTAAAATGCAAGTAAATCAAGTTCATTCCAGATGGCAGCCTAATCTGCTGTCTCTCCCTTATATCACAGATTTGCTCTACTTCACATGGTATATGGTAGACTGTCCTTTTTAACTAGGGAAGTAGATGACATCAGTACTGTGTAGAATTTACCTCTGGCCACGTACCATTATACCTGGTTTTGGCAATGTCATCAACTACAGTGACAGTCAAAGGTTTGTCCTGAAAGGGATGGCAGCAACCCCACAGCCCTAGCTGAGGTCTTTCCAAGGCAACTAGACCTGGATGGAAGGTGGAGAACTTGAGACATGAATTATTTTATCCACATGCACATGCACCAACCTTCCAAACATCAGCTTTCCTGTTTACGCTCAATAGAACTAACCAGAAGAGGAATTAGGTAGCTATTCATAACAGATTATTGTATGAGGCAGCCTATAACACATGCCAAATCCATGAACAGGCTTTTATGGCTGGTCAGGTAATATCTCTCAAATGCTAAACAGTGCTTTGGACACAGTCTTTGTAACTATTTTTCATCTAAGATGAAGCAATCATCTAAACCCAGGCAAAAGATGCCCCATGTGCATATACGCTCATGTTTCACTTCATGACAGAACCCCTGTAAAAGAGGCAGAATCTGCATAATCAGCTGCTGTTGTCAAAGAAGTCCTTGCAACAGATGGGACTGCTAATGACAGTGAGCAGGAACCATACTGAGGAATCCCTCATTCCAAAATACTGATTTTGAACAAGCACCTTTAAAACTTTTCAAATCAAAAGGCACAACACAGAAGTTACTGTGCAATTCTTACTTTGCAGTTAAATTTTGGTCTTCCTACAGGCTGCTTAAGAAAACTTTCTTTTCCCTTTTTTTTTTTTTTGCTAGAATATATAATGTGTTTTGTATTCATAATGCATTATTGAATTCCAATTAGCCTTTAGATTACACCTTTGGAGAAAGCAAAAATATCAATATGGGCTGTTTGAAAAAAAAAAGAAAAAGGCAAGATTTTTTTTCCCCCCTTACAATTTTGGGTATAAAATAAGAATGTCTATCAAACTGTTAGCTATAAAGTGCCATACCACTGCAGAAGTGTTATGATTGGTTCCACAGAACCTCTGCTAAATTCACACTCTGTCATATGCTGCTCATTTCTGAAATATTCCAACATAAAATGGTTTCAGAGAAAGAATCGGATCCTAGGCAACTGGTTCAACCCAGCTCCAGAATGTTTTGAATTCTTCTTTTGGAATCATAAGTAAAGCTGATGCTGGGAATTGAAATATTGTTGACAAGCAATTTGTCTCCAAGATACATTGTGAACTGACTCAGCTCTTGCAGCTACAAAACAATAAAACATTCTGATGTAACCAACTCTGCTTTGGCATCATGTTTCATACCTCCCTCTAGAAAACCTCACTTAAATCTAAGAGGTTTGTGGATTTTCTTACTTCTTAACATGAGAGAAACATCCTTTTCTCAGTTCTCCCAACCTGGACCAGTTACTTGTATTAGTGACATATTGGTCCTGGAACAGAAACCACAGACCTTCTTTTAATGGGGAAATCTAGTCCAACTCCTGTTCAAACATAGCGCACAGACTAAATTCTGATCTTGTTAAGCACCCTACTCATCTATATCCATCAGTCTCAATGGATGAAACAAGTACTGACACTAATAACTTTGCTTCCAGTTTCCAAATGCAGCTGAATGGAAGTAGAGGAAACGCAGCTGAACTCCGCTATCCTGTTCTCATCCCCTGAAAATATTGTGAGGTGTTTTTGACACAAAGATTCTGAATATAGTACACTGATATTATTTAACATCTGGTGCCTGTTTCTATAGAACTTGACATTGCACAGGCTTCTTGAAAATTTGTCTTTGCTAATAAAAAAATGGGCATTAGCCTATCTCATTTAGCAGAATTTGGGCATTCTCTGCCCCTCTCTGGAAATTACATTTGGTCTTTGTCAAAAGGCAGAAGCACGCAGTTTAATAGGATAATATAGGACCTATTGTGAGGTAATACAGTAAAAAAAAATAAAAATCATAACCAGGTCATAACTGTTAAAATGCAAAAGGAAGCAAATGCCTGTTATTCATCTTCCAGGCAGTATTCAGACATTCATGAAATTGAAAGTTAATGTACCAGGGACTTTCATTATCTGACCCATTCTATACTATCCATTAGAATCCCATAGTACTGGAGACAGAGGACCAATATGTCACTAATACAAGACGGAAAAGGTCACAAAAACTAAGCATCAATAAGACATTACTTCTCTATTAAATTTCACAACACTCAGCAGAAAACACATTTGCTGAAAACAGAATGTTTTATGATGTAATGTAGCTAAACTGAGAGAAATACATGTTTACAAAGGCAAGAGCATAATGATTAGTTGTCAAGTGAAAATAATGACTTTTTTTCTCCATTTCCTCATTAAAGACATTTTGTTTGTTTAAAGAAAAAGAAAAGTATTGCATAGGGTTGGGTTTGTTTTTGCTTTTTAAGGTTATATCTTACAATAGAAATATGTTGTTCCTTTGGCTATAGCAAAGGTTTCCTTTCACACCACCGAAAATACAATATTTATTGGTATGTAGTAAAGTCAAAATAAATTTGCTTTCCATTTTCTCTAGTGGAATATTTCATTTATTCAGAATAGCTTTCAGTAAAAACAATATCACTACTACTGCAACATCATTTTCATGTAGAAAGATGTACTGATTCCCTTGAGCTTTCTCCATCTCATTTCTCCTCTAACATTGCCCAAGCCACTCCATATACATTGCTCTTACTACACAGCTGAGAAGAATTCACAGCAGAAACTGTGATGTGCAAATAAATTACTATGAAGCAACTTATGAAAAGACTCTTAAGTTTACCATTTGCTATTAGAGAAAATATGTGAGCATTCAGGATATTTATTTTAAGTGTTGGAACTAGTTTGTTTGTGAGGCAAAGCTCGCTGTCGAGGATCTTGGGACTCACTCAGACAACAACCTCATTTCTCACGCTACTCTATCCAGTAATGGGCAAAGAGGATGACTTGTCATAGTAGACAGAACCACATAAATGAAGAGTAGACAGACAAGTGGTTATGTGCTGTTGGACATTGGACCAGAGCATTTCATTAACCACTTTATGACTTTCAGGTAATGCCACTGAAAAAATGGTTACAGCTGGCCAAGTTTTACCTTGATACATTGGTTTAAAGGTTCAGCAATTTCTCATTGTCACCAATAAACACTTGGAGACTGGGATAAAATTCATTAGTATTTAAATGTAAACAAACACACCCAACTCCTTCAGCAAAACAACCTATTAAAATTATCTGAAAGGTATAAAAGCAGCCTGTAGAGTGGCTAGAGTACTAAAGCTGTTTGTAAAGAAGACACGAAAATGCAAATATGACAACATTAAGAAAAAGAGATCATAGGAAGGAAATTTTCATTTGGGATTCCCAGCAGTAGACTGGACAAAATGACACAACATACTATCACACATGTGAATTAAAGAGCAACACTAAACTGCCTGGAATAGAGACAAAATAGATCACTACCATCTTCTTGTCTGCCCCACCCCTTCCCTTTTCAGTCAGAAAGGTTTGAATTTCAGGTTAATTGTTTAAACCAGGGAGTGACTGAAGAAAAGTCTAACAATTTCATGTCAGCGTGCATGCAACTTGGTCTCTCTCTTCCCAGCATCCATAAAGACACCAAATATTTGCAGTCTTTAACTGGAGGTTTGCAGCTTCTAAGATTTTTTTTTTTTTTTTAATCAGAAGAATTATTAAAAAAAGATAATTGCAGCTAAAGAAATTCAGAGCTGCTGAGCGAAAAAAGTAAACAATGGGGCTGGAAGACAAACTATTGCCTTGTCTTCACCTCAGTGATTCTCAGTATATAGGTTTAAACTCCTTGCCATCGTATTAGAGGGACAGCCCCTCTTCTTTTCATGGGTACACAGAAAGCATGTGCATTTCCTTAAAAATTAATCCCACTCTTTAAGGAAGAGACACAAGGGAAGATTTTAGATATCTTTTACTCTTGCTTTGGTAAACACTTTGCAATGGTCTGTGATACAACTCTTATTTAGAAAGTTGTCTTTTTAACTGTGCAGAATCAATAGTAACGCGGACAAGGTTAGCAGTTACTGTCTAACCCCTGTCCAAGCTAGCAGGCCCCTGAGGCTCACAGAATTTATGCAGAATCAAAGTTAATAGTGCTGAAAAAGACAAATCACTGAATCCCTGTTACTTGATTTTGCCTCCTGTCCCACATGCTCATTGTGTTTGAGATAATAGAGAAGACAACCCAACAGTCCTAATCTCCTGGTCACCTTTGTTTTGTTTTTTGGGTTTTTTTTGGCAACATATAACTGAAAGCCAAAAATCACAGAAAGAAACTAGGATTTTGTTTTGTTAAATGTTAAAATTACCTTGTAAAAGACAAAAAAAGTTTTAGGGGTTTTTTTTGTTGTTGGTTTTTTTGTTTGTTTGTTTGGGTTTTTTTTTTTGCATTATTGGAATTTGCTGAAGTAAAATATATGGATAAAATAGTAGTTGCCTCTCTGTGCTCACTAACCTTTAATAAGGACTAGATTGAACTGGACCTTTAGATGACATGACAGCTCCTCCTAAAATAACCAGTCTGAAGTCTTCAACTCTCCTTTGAAATAAAGTTGTTTTTCACAAGACATCTTTTGCCTACAGGTATGCTATTCTGGAGTGACCCCAGCACAAGACAGAAGACACTGAACTGCAGTCTGAAGATTTTAAGTTTTCAAGCATTGCAATTCTTAAGGAATTACTTCTCTCTTAGAAGATTACAGTGCATCCAGACCATATGTCTGTACATAGAGATCAGTATCGTGGTACTAAGCATTAAAACATGAAATCTATATTTTCCAAAAGAAAATGACAGCTAAGATAACCCAGCCAGCTACACTTCAATAATAGGGCAGGCCAGATTGTTGTTTTACTGGGGGGAAAAAAGCAAATGACAAGAACAGCTTTGCTTTAGACTTAATGTGACTGTACCTCCAAAAATAGTCAACTACCACCACTAAAAAACCAACAAAAATCTCTTAAAATAACAAATCACTACACAACATGCAAAATACAGCACTACACAATACTACAGCTTGAACAGGCTATGAAACACATTCAATAAAGTCTCTCAAGATACCTATTTATTTATTTGACATGCTTCCATGTATTACTGTCACCATTTACTACTATTTACATTAATTAGATCCTCCTGCCAAGTTTCATTAGAGAAGAATATGGTACAATGAGGAATAATAAATGCTGTTCATTCATATGTTTTTAAATTGTTCTATTCCTATAGAACAAAAAACGGTATTTCTCACCTTGGCTGCTAGTTAAGAGACTGCAAAAACAGTCACAACAAGTCTTTCAAAATCTCATGTCAGTTGTAACTGAGTTCACGTGATCTACTGCTAGAGCTTTATTTAACAGAGCTGCACAGGATATCCAAACTGTAATCAAGTGCTGCACTACTGAAGCCTATACATCCTATTGGGAGTGACACTGAAACTGTTGGCCAGGTGGGCTGAGACAGCCACCACCCCAGCCAAACTCCAAATAACACCAGTGCAAGAAATAGGAAAAGCTGCAAAATTTCACCTGTGCTTAATTACCTGGTTTAAGGTCCTGGAAGTAGAAGGGTGGTAGCAAATCTCAGCCTAGTGGCCAGATAATTTGCCCAGAATGTAGGAGTCCTTGATTTAATTCTCTCTCCATCTAGAGTCGTTTCAAGGTAATTATACTAACACCAGGTTTAGGGACTACTTTCTACCTAACTTGTCAAAGGAATGCTACCATGAAAATACTGAAAGTCTTATAATTAGTTTTGCCAAGCTACTAGGCATATATGAATACATCCATATTCATCCCAACTAGGAATTAATTATTGAAAACACACACACACACAGAAAAAGTCATCACTCTCTTACTTTACATAAATGAGAACTAGAAACAAAAACCAGGATAGTCAAAATAAAGTGTATTGATGGCAAAATCTTCCCTCAAATTATAACTAATCAATTACTGCATGAAAAATCTTCATTGCAACACATTTTTATAAATTACTACTATGAAAATCAAATACTTAACAATTATTTAAGAAGAAAAATCATCATTTTCCCATGCCAGTCTATATGAAATCTCAACTTTTATTTTATTCTTTCTTGTTTAGAGACAAAAGAATACACACCGTGCTCTTCTTAGGGATTATCATCCTTTTTTTGGGAGGAAGGAATGAAGACAGAAATTCTCAGTCCTGTAGAAATCTAACCCATTTTGAAGCTGATGGGAATTGTTAGACAGATTAACCAAAGGATACAAAATCAAACTTATAATGGAAACTTCTACTTTAATTATGGATAAAATATTGATACCACAAGAGAAGGTTCACTATTGGACTGTTACTTAGGTTACTCTGGTTCTCAGTGATATGCAGAGTGATATTGTTTGAACTTTCTCACCAAAATTCTACATGAATTAAATGGAAATATTGCAAAAATTTTCAAGGAATTTAGAGGAGACAGTGAGCAAAGACAGAAAACTCCTTTTCTGCCCTAAATTGGACCCTTACTTCAAATTAGATCCTGCAGGAAAGGTCAAGATCCCATGGTGCAGGCTGAAGCCCAGAGCACTTGTGGTACCCTCTCTACATTCTCCCTCTTCCTTGGCTACAGGATTGCCTTCCTGTGCCAGTTCCCCACCTATCACAGGACAAAAACGACAGCTCTCTTCTGGTACTTCAAGGGATAAGGAAAAAAATGAAAGGAGTATGGTTCATCACCAGACCCTCTCTCCCTCCATTTCTGTAAAACTGCTCAAAGGACACTGCTGGAGCTATGAAAAGTCATGGGAGAATTCCCTGCATGCCAAGTTGCAGATTTCATATCACCTCCATATTTAACTTTATAATTGTCTTCTAACACCATTAAAAAAACCCCCAGTAAACGAAACATCAAAATATCTTTTTTCTGCAAGTCATGAAATAAACCCTAAAATGCCTTGCTTTCTTTCCACATGATCTGTATTCCCTCAGTGGGCTGCACTCCAAGAGCAACAAATGTGGGTAGAAGACAGAATCAAGATATGAAAAATAAAAAAAAAAAGAGCAATAGAGATGCTGCTAGAGATAGAAATTAAAAAGAAGAAAGAAGTGAGGAAGCAGTTCCATTCTCACAGTCTACAAGATGAGAACAAGGTTTATACTAACCTTTGTGCCTCATCCTTCTTCCTGGGCATGGAAATGCAGTATCAAATAGTTTCTGAACTGCTGAGAAGAGGGGCAGCAGGCTTAAGTAAAGAGAAATAAATGGTGCCCTGAAGGCCTGCTATTTATCCAGGGTGCAGTTTCGTGTAACAGCAGAGAAGACCTGAGGAAGGAGTGGAGGCCAGCATTAATTAATTTGATTTGGCCAAGATACTAGAATTAACTGACTTAATTTGGCTGGGCACAATTCAATTGCAAAAGGGTTCCGCTGATTATTTTGAAAACAGAAATTATTTATTTCAGGGATGTAAAGATACATGGATGGAAACTAATCAAAGAGGGGAGTTGACAGAGCATTTTTCATACCCTTCCAGGTAAACTGGCTTAATAGTTTAACTTTTTGGGTGTGGTAGAATTTTCCCTAAGACAAATCCTTAGCAAACAGCAGCTATAAATATGTGGCTTGCTTAAAGTCTTGGCAAAACACATTTCTAAGAAATTCAGCTAAGTAAACAAGTGTTCCAATTTTGAGTCAGTCTGAAACTGAGCACCAAATGGTTCATATACCAATCAAATTGTTTGCAGTCACTTAACTTATGCATGGCAATGAATGCATGTTAAAATGTATTTGAATAATTTCAGATGCCTTTCTGAGACTTGTCTGAAAATACAGCTTCCTATTTTATTGAATTGCTAGTTGTTCCAAGTAGAAGATTTAATGCCACATAAAGTCATGTGTGCACAAATCTTTCAAATCTAAACCTTTCAGTTCTGTGACACCTGTGTTACAAAGGAGACTAAAGTAATGCTGTCTGAATTAAATACTCTAAATACCAACAGGTTGGATGGAAATAATTTCCTCTCCCCTCTTTGTGCTTCTACAGAATGAAGATATAAATTAGCATCCATCATATGCTGGCTCAGCTCAGTTTGAGCAGACTCATCTCAAGTGGATGTGAATCCGAGTGCACCAGCAGTAAGATTCTGCCATCTTTTAGGCAAGCGAGCACAAGGGAGTTTGGCACCCTCCTCCATGGTGGCAGTATGTTTAAGGTGGCAGGCAGTATTAATTCTACAGGGGATGATTCAGTTTGTTTCTCACTTTCAGAATTTGCATTTTACCCAACTTCTGTGTGAGAACAGCTGATTCTTACTAAGTAAGACTGTATATGTAAAAAGCTTCCACAGTGTTAACTTCAGACTCAATTTTCACTTTAGGGTTAATGCCGGAAGAAAAGCTAACATTGGTTCTAAATATACCTCCTCTCACCTTAAACTTGAAGAGTCTGATCCTTACATTCCTGAAAAGCAATCCATTTCACCCAAACAAATCAATCTCTATTTGCAGTCTGAGCTAATTTGTCACAAATGCATCCACAAAATTCTTTTATTTGTCCTAATTCTTTTAGCTCATCTCATTTTCTCTTCTCCACCTTTCCCTGGCCAAGGAAGAAGATCTAATTAAGACCCCTGTTAACGTAGCACGGTGTTGGCTGAAGCCTTCATTTGTACCCTTGCCAGCAGAGAATGATCGACATTAATAATAACCTGTATTGTAGCTGATCCCAATAGTTAAAGCAAAGCAATGGCTGATGCAAAGCCAGGACTGGCATTTTAAAACAGGCAGGGAAACAAAATGGGCCCACATACCTGGCAGCAATAAGAATCCCTTCACTGATGGATAGGAATAAATATAAAGGCTGATAGCACAGTAATAAAACAATGATGATAATCCAAAATTATTTATTACAAGGCAACAATGCTGCTGCTTGCTCAGGCTGTGCTGTAAATGGAAGCTGACATCAATGGATGACTCTCAGGAAGAAAACACGGCCCATTTTAATTTGGGAGGTGTCATCTCATTTTTTAAGGTGAAAGCCATTATCAGAGGTGACAATGATCTATAGTGAATCAAAAGAAACAATAAAAACCCATAGTTAACCCCTCAGTCTTACACATTCACTACAGACAGCAACTTCCTTACAACCACCAAAACACCTTAGGAAGTTGAAAAACACCAACATTGTCATCTTGGAAATCAAAAGTTTTATCAGGTTTATTAAAGAAGAACTAGAAGTGATACTGATATAGTATGTTCTTTAAAGCTAACATAATCAGCCAATTTTATCCAGAGAATGACTACTCCTGAACAATAGGGCACTTCAACAGAAAAAAATGAAAGAGCACAGAAGAAAACCCAGAAGAATAAAGTAAAATTCTGATGAACTGTGTTCAACAACTGCTAGAGAGTCTAGTCACCAAGGGAAACATTTCTTCTCACTATTACCTGCCTCAGTACAGATAAGCCTATATTGACATATTTAACACAGATAATGTACAAAAGAAGCCTTACGGCACACCCCAGGTAAATTCTTTGGCCTCCCGTAACATGTTACCATAGAAACTCCTTTTCCATAAGGAAGGTGCACTTTTACAAAGGACCTGGGGGTAAACTTTCAGATTCCCGTGGCAACTGTTGTGTCCAAAGACTGAAGTACCATGTGTCAGTGTCTTCTGGAGCAGCATGCAGGAGAAAGAAGAAAATGATGAAAAAGTCACACAATATTTTCTTTACTGGAACTGGTAATCGTAGCTGATAAATATTCAAGGCACCTACCTGAAGGTAAAATAGCTAGAGACAGTATTTTGAGTTAAAAACTGTGCGGGAGTTGGATAATAAAGCTATGAAAATATAAAGGAGAAAAATAGCATTGATTAAAATGGCAGTGAAGAGTCTGATATACTCTCAGTAAGTAACATCTATTGGGGCCTTCTGTTTTTTAAAGTTAGGAGAAAGAGTCAAGATTCCCCAGATCTGCTTAATACAAAGAGAACTACAATGTCAAAAATAACAGTCCTTTTGGCTTATCTGGTTTTATGCTACCTAAGTCAAGAAATTCCTTTATTTTCTGTCATGCAAGCACCACCACTTGCTGGGAACAGATCTCACCTGGACAAGGCACTCTTCGGCAAGGTCAAGATTACAACTATGCTGATGGAGGGCTACACATTTCTCAGACTTCAGCAACTTTCATATCTGCTAATCCAGAGCAGCCTGTGGAAATCCTAACAAAAGCAAACTTCTATTCAAAACAGACTATCAGATAGTACCTGTATTTTTAAAATATGGTTTGTGTTTCATTCTGCTAAATAGGTCTTACCATGGGACTCATTCCATTCTCTTTCGATTTTTTCCCTCAGTTGACTATATATCTGGAGTATTTTTAATAATTTTTTAACAAATTGTTCTAGACATTCTTTTGTTAAGAAGCATGCTGAACAAGAATATTTTCCTTCAATAATGTGCATATAGGGCTCCATGATCCTTTATAGTATGTAAAACTGTACATCTTGGAGTAAAAAATAGAAATGAGGGCAAAGATGGACTTTTGGTGTTTTGTTTTGTTTTGTTTTTAAATTTCTTCTGTTTTAAATATCCTTAAATATGAATGAATGTTTTAGTATTCTGTATTTAAATGTTTTACCTGTGCTTTAAAAGGGAGTGAAGTTTTTATACATCATCTGAGTAGAAGAGTATGACTTGTATAAATGTCTGTTCTTTTCTAAAAGCAGAGGAAGAAAGAACATTTTGCCTGTTTTAAACACCTGAAATCAGACAGGCAACCAGTATGTCCAGACCTCAAAGTCAGTCCCAGCAACAGATAACTCCTGCCCAGCTGGGAAGATTGTGAATGCTGGAGGTAAGGAAGAAGTATTGGAGAAATTTGGGAGAGCAGAGGCAGGATTTTTGAGGATGTAATACTGTCACTTGTTAAATAACTTGTATCTTTCTTCTTCTCTTCCCTCTATGTGCTGAGTGCAGAAATGCACTGTAAATAGGGAAGCCAATCAGCAAATCTACTGAATGTAGCAGACAGCGGTTAGTAGTACCTACTAGCCATAATTTTTCTCTTTAGTGTTAACTGTTGCATTAATTTGGTTGTGTCAACCAAAGCTAGTTCAGTTGTGAAAATCCTAGAAGAGAGACAGACAGGTAATTTTTTTTTTAAATCCAACCAACTTCTTAGAGGATGGAGAATACTGCTTTTGACCCAAGAGCCATATTATGCAAACGAAAAATGCACACATAAGGATTCCAGATGCATAACCTGTTAATACATGCTAACTCCATGGGCTCACTATAGTTGCTAATGGGAAATGTTTGAAGAGAACGTTGTTTTTAAAACAAGTCTCCCATCTGTAAAGTTATCAAAGGTACAGGGAATAATGAGAGCCAAATTATTAATGACAGTATTTTCCTGCTGAAATTCTTAATATTTATTCCTGCAGACTTAGTTTACGAATTTGGAAAAATATAACATGCTGGGAAAAATTTTTTTTTCTTCCACTGAAACCCAAAAACTTCAGAAAATTAATATAATTAACAGTATAATTAACAGCACAGGAACAGTAATGTCTACCTCATCTGAGTTTTGACATCTTTTCCTTTCTGGAACACAATAAAAGTCAAGTTCTGAACTCCTACGTGAAAAAATGTGTGTATTTTCTAATGTAGACTGAGAAATGCAATAATGCTTATTGTCTTCAAAGTAAATCCCTCAGTTTCTTGTCCTAAGGCCTAAGATATGAATGACTAGGAGACTGATAGAAAACTGCTGGTGGATGCTGAATTGGTGTCTGTTAAAAGCCCTGTAGTAACTCAATTATTACCTTTCTGTGAACAGACCAGGGACTTGGTTATGCTCATTCTCATGAATCCTATTGGATCTGGTAAAACCACTGACTTTTCAGTATCAAATGTAGGCACTTGTAGTGATTATATGACTGTTTTCTGAGGTCTTTGAAATGATCTTTAATGAGAACTTGGAAAGCAGCAAGCATTATATCTGGTCACCATCAAAATAATTGGAGTTCCTTGAGAGCAAGTATTTAGAAAAAGAACAGTGGGATTTTTTTCTTTATCTGAACTAAAACAAGGAATATTTTTTTTAGAATAGGCAAACCTAGGCTGAGAATAAAAAATTATGAAAAAGCTGAAAAGTGTCTTCAGCTGAAATATTCTGTCATTGTATGCAGAGATTATCATTAGCAAGCTGCTTAAGCATTTTCTGTCACAATCTAGACACACATTGCAGATAGGGAAAAAAACAAACAATGAGGACAGAAAGGCATTGCCTTGAATCACTCTATGCTATGGCAAAATTCAAGAAAATTCTGGTAACTCAGAGAAACTAACACAGTTTCCTTCTAGGATGATGAAAAATCGTGAAACTATGGGACATAAATATTTTTTTTCTAAAGCAGGACGGCACAGATTCTCTGATGAAATGGTTTTACCAGTCAGCTGGGAATAGTCAATACTATGCAAACCTCTTCTATTACAAAAAAACTTAAACCCAATCCTCAAGAAACCCTCATGATGGGAAAAAAAAAGGTAAATATTTCTGGCAAAAGTGATTTACATCCTTCGATGCCTCTTCTGTAGAGGTTAAATAGTTGTGAGAACTCACCTCTCCAATGTGGATTGCTAAACATTACTTTCAATGCTTGGAAACTTTAGAGCTCTTTTCAAAGGGAAAATGTATACGTGAAGCAATTGCATGCCACAAAAGCTAGTCCCTTCCTATACCAGACAAGCAGCTGTGTCACGAAATCCTGTTTATAACTTTATCAAGTGTCATCTTAAATCTTAGATTTAAATAGATTTCCTATTCTCACTGGAAAGCTAGTGCCATGGTTATCTCAGTATTTGCAGAAATTTTCTAGGCAAGAAGAATACACAACTGGCTGACATCTATTTGTTCTTAACAAACATAATTTCTTGATAACCTGCAATCTTTATTTACCGTGATTTCAATATAATGTTTATCCTTGAAGACAGACATGTCCATGACATTTCATAAGGAACTCCATAAAAATTTTTAATAGTTGAAAACTACTCAGTACAAAGACTAGAAATACCTTATCATATGCCTTTTTGTATCATGTTTGGCACAGCAAGATCTCATCAGTATTTCATAAACATCCTATGAATGCTTAATGCACTTAAGTCTTTTTTATTCTAACTGATGAGATCTCAGAATATAGCAGAAATCATTATTTGCTTCTGATACATGGCTTTGTCTCTTCTACTATTAAAATCCATCTCTTTTTATTCATTTCAGCTCTTGATATTACCCAGTTCATCCTACTTGTTATTCAACTACTCCTCTGCATTGAGATTGACCCCATCTCTGCTTTATCAGCAAATTTCATTTGTGAGTCAAGGTCATTAAGGAGAATATTAAATAAGATTGTTCACTTGATGAAGTCCTCTAATATCCTTTTTCCCTGAAATACTTCCACTTTCAAGATAACTCATAATCTTGGGTAGATAAGGAGCACACATGTAATAGACAACGGGTCAGGAATGAACTCGATTGCTTGAAGCCTCTTCCTGGAACAGCAATAAACTGAAACCTGTCAGTATTATAAAGGGTATTACATATTAATGTTACTGTGGTATTGCTGGTACCTGACCTGTGTCTTATTCAGTAGTTCCATACACAGACTTGCCCTTTGCTGGGCCACTACATTTTGTTATGCCAAACTCATCCCAGCCAGGGCCAAGCATGAGGACTGTACTACAAGCATGGCTTGCGCACACCAGCAAAAGGGACTTCTATCAGCAAAATGCCATGTGTGGGGTCAGGGGCTGCTGAACAGACCTGGAGGGAAGTTGGGGGGCCACTGATGAGGGAGATAGTGCTCACAAGCTGCAGCAAAAGAGGTGATAATAGAAGACAAAATCTCCCAGAGAAATATCCTCACATTCACAACAAACCCAAGACCATCTGGAAGACAACAGTGTTAGTGAGGAAAGAGAGAGATCCCCAGACTCTTAAAACATAACCTAAACAGTTTCATAGCATCACATAATTTGCAGCATCATGCTTCTTACTTTTTAGTATCAATATTATGAAATGTTCAGATGATATTATGCATGCTAATACAATGAAGTTCTGTAATTCTTCCAGCTTTGCTGAAATGGTTTTAAAGCTGTGCAGCAAAATATTGCCCTCTTGTCCTCTGGAGCTGAGAGGTTCACAACAATTTAGCCAGTTCATCGGAGCTGGCAGGCCAATGGGGCAAGAAATTAGACATGCTTAGCAAGGTTGCTTTGATAAAAGCCATTGCTAGGCTTATTAAGATTGCAGGTGAAGACAATCTGGCACAAATAAAGAGAAAGGAAGGAAGGAAGGAAGAAAGAAACTAAAAAAAGCTTAACTGAACTTCTTCAAGCATATTCCAGTTACTTTTGCGCTTGTTGGCCTATGCAGATTGGCAGTACAGCAGAAGCAGGTGTGGAGACAAGACAGTCCCTAAGTAGAAGGAAGGCCAAACAGCAGCTGTGTAGGCTTACAGAGCCTGCTAGAGATTTCTGGTCTGTAGTCAAATCGTGATGTAGAAAATGTAGAGAAAAGGCAAAAGTAAAGTGGGAACTGAAATAGATTGAGTGAAATGGATCTGAGTGACCTTGATTCTAGCACACTGCCTCATGATATACAGAAGTACAAATTGACTTTGGAAGCATGTTGGCCTATTTTGTAAGGGTTTATTGTCAAACATTGTGGTCTGGTTGCAAATAGGTTACAGGAGTTCACACAGAAATTCAATAGAGGCAAGTAAATTCTTGCATTTCTATCGCTCCTCTGCTGAGGCACAGAAGTCCTGAGCATCTAAAAAATATACCCATAAAATCCAGTTAAACACAATTTAATTTATTTTAACATACAGCCTAACAGTAAAATGGAAATAGAACTGTGCAGTCAATAGTCAGATGAATCAAGATTTAATCTGGGATTTTCACAGAACCTAGAAGAATTAGACAAGCCTCTGAAAATCCCTTTCTTAGAAAAACAGGCTTCAAAGAAAAGTCAGTTGTCAATCAGTTTCAAAGGGTAGATGTTGCATGCAAAGACAAGATGCCAAGATTCAAGATCAGGATTTTAACTAGGTAAAATCTCTTTACCTATTTTCCTTGGATATTAATCAATGTGAGAAAGTAGCAATAGAAGTCTGAAAATGACCGGTGTGATCCAAAAAAAAATTTCTAATGACAGAGTGAAGAACTGTATCAGCACTGATTATAAATCCTCATGCAAAGGAACTTCATATTTAAGGGTACCTAAAAATTAAGAAGTAAATCTAAAGCTTGCAAGAACAGGTTAGAAACATACACAACATCTCTCAGTAATTTAACTGTTTTAAAAACTGTTATACTGATGCCCCATTCTTTGGGTTACATAATAGTAATAATGAAGCAGATAAAACTGATAAAAGGTTTTTGTTTAATTTCCAATTCAGTTTTGCACAACTTTCTTAGAACACTGCAGCTGAAAGATACTGTGTATCAAAAAAACATGTATATGGAATTCATGGGAAGGGAAGGTATTAGGTGCTTTTTAGAAAAGGATATGGATTATAGACTGGTTTAAAGAAGGTTACATCAGCTTACAAATCTGCACACAGTTGCAGGAACCCTTTTCACTTGCCTCATCCTGCATGTGCAGTACAGCAGTGAGAACCTGCGACTGCTCAAGTAAGCAAAGATAAGTCATAACGGGGAAATCATATTTGAATCCATAAAGTAGACGCAGAGAAAGAAAGATTGGAAACTGCCTCCCTAACAGAGGTAATCAACTTCTAACAGAGGGAAACTAAAATGTTCTGCTGTAAAAATAATTATCCGTTCTGCAACATAGCATTAAAGACATAATATTCTCTCTGTGTACTATTCTTATTTAAGTTCTTCCTGCAACTGAATTAAGCATGATTTTATTAATCAACATTTTAATTTCATATGCTGAGGCCTATTTTAGAGCAAACTGCTTGTCCATACTAGGACAATTCTTCAAGTTTTACTAATTTCCTTTTCTACGTCCAGTATTTTTAACATCTATGTAAATGAAGTAACAAGCACACGACTGATCTCTTTATGAGAAAAATCTAATGTGTAAATTAGTAAGACATTCTAAGGTTCAGTAACTAAAAGTGACATGAAATTCCCTTTTGCTTTTTAACCTAATTATCTAATTGATGCATTTGCTTCATTAAGCTTTGGGTTTTTTCTTTTTTCAAGTAGCAAAATGCTAGCTGACATGCATTTTAAAAAGTTATCACTTTCAATGGCTTAAGGCACATTTTAAAGTGATGCTTCTTAGAACCTTTCAACAAATAAGAGTTCAATTATGAGTTACAACAATTGCATAATGAATGCTTTAAAAGTTGCACAAATGCTACTCAGAAGAATACAAACTGCATTATCCACCTTGAGTATCTTGACACTGGTTGTGCACAATAGAAGTTCTTTTCCTCTTGCAGGATGCACGGACTTTTAAAGTGCAGCTTTACAGAATTAACAAATCCAAGTTATTATACATACACACAGCAATTACTATGCACGTTTTTGCAAAGGAGAAAAATTAGTACCCGATAAATGTAATTATTAAAGCCAGTAAAAGAAACTGAACCATGTGTGAAAAGCCTATTCTCTTATAACAGGTGAAAAGTCTTTTCAACATGAATTAAAGTTAATCATATCAGGATACAACACATATTTAATGGAAAAAGGGTTACTTCCTTATTTGAGCTGTCATAGGAGATATTACTGCTTTTCCACAACACTGTTCTTTTTGTTGAACTTTATTAATAATAGTATTGAATGCAATCATTAAATATAACTAAATTACATAGTAGCAGCACACAGACTATTGAATCTGCTAGCTAAAAAATGGATTTAAACTTATCAAGGAACAAAGCAGCAAGACTGTTTTACATACATTTGGAGAGGTATGTTGCCAATTCTACATGCAATTCATTATCCACTCTGCCTGGTTTTTTAAACAGGATTATGGCTACTTTTCATTGAAGTTTCTGTTTCAGAGGCAATTAGAACACAGAAAAGAGCATAAAATATGCTTAGATTTGAGGAGAGAAAAATACTTGCATGCAATTAATGGAATTTTCAGTCAGCCTTGAGTAACTGAGTAACTACTAGTAAGGTCTATCTGTATTGAGGCAGACGGGCTTCCAGCTACAACTGCTTTTTCCAGTTTTCATAAACAACTACATAATCACACAGGATAGAGCCAGATGTTACTGCTATACTGAAGTAGCTGAAGAGGGAACAGAGGTGCTAAAGGACGTCAGAATGCAAAGGAATACTAATTTGGAAATGTGATAAAGACTGCCTATTTGAAAGCTGCATTGACTGTTAAGCAGAACTCACAAGAAAGGGGATAGAAACCTGTTTTAAATCTGACTCTAGTCTAACATCCTCTTTCAATCTATGTGTGCATGTATTTGAAGTGTCAGGGAAAAAGGTAAAGACCTTACTTTGGTATGTAGACCAGAGCCCATTCAGAAAAGTGAATGTTAAATCCACAACAACCTTCCAGCCGCAACGTGGAAGGACCCATTGCCTGGTTAGAGATTTATGTGCAGCCTTCTTTGAGGAATCTGTCTTACTAGCAGAAATTAGACTTCCATTATTAAGTGTTCTTACACTGTGTGGTGGTTTGATTCTGGCTGGATGCCAGGTGCTCACCAAAGCCACTCAATCACTCCTCAGTTGCACCGGGGAGAGAAAATATAACAAAGGCTCATGAGTTGAGACAAGGACAGGGAGAGATCACACAACAATTATCATGTCAGGCAAAACAGATTTGACTTTGGGAGATTATTTGAATTTATCACCAATCCAATCAGGCTAATGAGAAGTAAAACAAATCTTAAAAACACCTTTCCCCCACCCCTCCCTCCTTCTGGGTTTAACTTAATTCTCCCCTGAGCAGTGCAAGGAGATGGGGAATGGGGGTGTGCTGGGTTTGGCTGGGATAGAGTTGATTTTCTTCAGAGATACACAGAAAAGACGTAGCAACAAAATTCAATCACTAAATAACTAAATAAACTGAATTTCCTTCTATGCTTTGTGGCTGTTATTAGGATAACAGGTTCCAGGATAAAAGATCAACTTTTGAACAAAAATTAACCTGTGAGACCATAGAACAAATCTTTTAGTCTATATCAGCACCTATTGGGTACATGGTCTTCTGCTCCTGGCTTTGGCTTCCCCAAATCCATCCCTCTGCACTTGGATGATGTCTCTATATCCCTGCTGAGTCAGCTACCCATTTCCACCTCTTGACTGCTACTTTCTCTTACTATATTTGGGTTCAGTCAGGACTTCCTTGTTCATCCCCACAGGCTTCTTGCTAACATCTCACTTCCTGCACATCAGAGAGGATCATCATCAAGCTCGAAAGCAACAGTGCTGCAAAATCAACCGGCTCTTCTAGACCCCTCTTCTCTTCAGGGCCATATCACACAGTATTCTTCCAAGGAGATCCATCAACATGTAAAAGCCTGTTCTCTTGAAGCCCAGTGTTGTGATCATGATTTTTGCCTTGTTAACTCCTTGCAAAATCCTGAACTTCTCTATTTCATGATCTCTCCAGACAAGACTGCCTTCAAGCTTTCAAATTTCCAAGCAATTTTTCCATGTTTGTAAGTACGCAGTCCAGCAGAGTATTTTCTTTTGTTGGCTAATTGATAACTTTTGTCATAAATCAACCTCTTTTTTCCGTCAATTCACCTCTTTTTCCCTTGGGATGTTGTCTCTGCTCAGGAAAGCTTGCAAGGCAAAACCAGCAGAATCATAAAGAGAACCAGAGGACGAGATGTATTATAAAGCAACAGTTGGTGGCATGGTATCCTATTTGAGCATTCATGCAGTTCTTTAAAAACCAGCATATATTAAAATGCAGTCAGGTATTTTCTTAGACAAATTCCTCTCCAGCTGCCCAGCAGGTTTAAAATAATTTTTTGTGGTGTCTCCTGTGACAAGTACTCTGGTGGTATGCCTAAATTAAGAAATAGTGCAATGTGTGACAGAATTGCCTGCTATGTGTGGTTATTTAACATGACACTGTGTGATGAAGGTGTTTCTCTTCTTGTTCTATGTGACAGCAGCATCCTTTCTTTGCTCTGTCTTTTGCCCAGGTTTAGGAAGTCAGCTGTGAAACTTGCTGGCACTCAGTCAAATTCTGCACTGGATCAGATGGCAAAATATAGTTCAGATTCAGTAAGGTTTGTGGTCTGCAAGTTTACAGAGTGGCACCTGCCAGACTGTGTCACTGTGCTCAGCAAGCCACTTATGGCAGTCCATTCAGACCGCCATCACATTTCTCATTTTGATTTTGCACTCTTAATACCTTCACTTGCAGTCCAAATTATGCAATGCATTAAAACATCTTGACAGTGGAAAAAAAAAGAGGCACCAAAAATTAGTTTCAGTAACCCTTGCTGTGTGGAAATTGAATGATAACACCTCCCACAGGGCTTCAGAGATTTACAATCATATGTGTTTATATCAACAATTCACCATTCAGATCCTGGACAATATGTAAATATCAGGCTCCCTATGGTGTGTCTAATAATTTGTCCGTGCTCACTTTCAGCTAGTATTTTTTCCTCCTCAAAACAATTTTATAATATGCAAAAGCCTGGTTCAAATCAGATTATAAGTTTTGTGGATAAAAAGACAAAGGACTTGGAGTCTAGCACTAAACACAATGTGACTAAATACCTTTAATGACCTCTTCCTTAAAACCAGTAAAAAGTAGAGAAAAAATCCTGTACTACACTGCACAAAACCCTTTAAACATTCATTAATCAATCATTTAACATTGCTGTATGTGATTCCTTTGTACCAACATGAATTTAATAAGAGAAAACTTTAAAAGAATTTGGGGCTTAGAAGGAATTTAGCTATGTTGTGCAATGCCTCCCATACATAACATGATGGCAATTTGTGGGTGCTAAGATCAGACAGAGGTTTGCAATTCAAAAGTTGTGAGTGTACAAGAAGTATACATATGTCATTGGTGTGGCAGGAAGAAAATACACATTCAGCCACTAACCATTGTCCTATCCCTTTGCATCTTCAAATCTTTCTACATAATGACAGAAAATCCAACAGCTTTTTCCTCTTTTCCCCCTTTTTATCCTGGCATCTCAGCTATTGATAATTTCCATGGCTTATTGTTCACTTTAGATAAAATAGAATTTTAGCAATGTGGCCTTAGAAAGAAGTCAATCTCACAATCAAAAATATGTTACTTAAAGATGCACACATGAACACACACACATCTCTTAAGAAGATGCAGCTACTGCATCTCATCTACAGATTAGCAATTCTGTCATGACCATCTTGCTCACATGCAAGTTTTCCTAGTTTCTTAACTTCACCACTTCCAGGGCAGATGTTTCATGATATGCTTTCATGCAAGTAAAATATTTATCCATGTTTCAGGTTTTCTTTGAAAGATTTCTCATCTTTCACTGACTGAGTCAATATTTTCCTGAAAATACTACAGCCTTTATCCCTGCTGGCTCCATCTCAATTCTGCCTATTCACTGCTAAACACAGCCACTTCCAGGTAAGTTTGAGAAAGTAGAAAAAAGTAAACTCACATGTTGGTGTGCTGTATATCACTTTTACTATGCAAATGATTGTTTAGAGAAGAATAAAAGGCTGTAAATATTTTGAGAAGTGGGCCCCCAGTGCCTCTTCAGTATGCCAAACGGCACGGCATGCTTTGTAATTATGTAATAAGGAGAATACCAGCTGGTTTGAATTGTTCTCAGGGGCTTTGGATGATATCGAAATGCTCAGCTCCCCCAGAGAGAACCATAATCAAGCAAGTAATACCGTAAAGTCAGACCAAATTGACATTGAGTTGTTGGCTCTTAACACACTTTAAACCAGATGTTAATGTGGTATCCTGTGATTTTAGTTTTTCTTGGTTTTTTTCTTAGATAAAGGATTATTTCTCTGACAAAATAATGTTCCTGTATACAGACACTCCCTCAGAAGCTGCATTTTATATTTTCTGAAGAAACAGATGTTTATTTTCCACTGCTATGGCTAAGAATGGAAGGGGTACTTGTTTTGCTGCCAAAGTAGTGTTCGGAGGCAACCAGCAGAGACATTGTTATGTATTTGGCATGACAATGGCTTAAAGTAAGGTCTTGGGGGAAAAGTTGTCCATTCTTACAGTGGCACTAAGAAAAGCAGTAGCTGCTTTTTGTGAACATGTAAAAATAGGCAGGCATCTCCATTAAAAAAGTTTTTGCAATGGGTTCTCTACTGCTTTACAAAGCAATAACCACCTCAAATTTCTCCAGAGCTTTAGATCTTTACAAAAATGTAGTATGAAACTATAATATTAAAGCCATTTTGTGCAATCTAATATAGAAGTTGAGGAAGGTTGTAGTTGAGGAAGGAAAGTATCTGTTGGTACAACTACTCCCCTCCTGAAGCATCACAGTTAAACCACTCTCCACAGAGATTATGCCTTCCTTTACAATTTTCTTCATAATTTTTAACAGTCACGCTGAGACAACTTTCAATTTTTATGACAGGGCAAAGAGCTCCTTCCCTTCTCGCACCACACACTCCCAGGTCAAAGACCCTGTAAGTCAAAGTCAACCATGAACCATTTGTCATATTTGCTATGCCTATGACTGTTAGTAGAGCTGAACATAACTAGAGAGGCTGCTCTTCCTTCTGCTTAGAGTAGCAAGCTAAAAAGCCACATCTCACCTTCTGCAGGTGCCTAATGCAATAGTAGGATTTTCCTAAAAGAAAACTCCCTTTTGCAGTAGGGACTGGAGGCCCAGCAATCAGGGTGCAGCTCACTGCCTGGGTGCTCCACGGCCACTCCTCTCACACAACCAATGAATATTTCACACAATGCCCTTGCAGATCCTATTCACAATTTATAATGTTCTCACAGTATTAGCCAAAAATCTGCCAAGTCTGAAGGACCCAAGAATGGATGCCATGTGTTATACATGATCATGAGATCAGTCCAAGTTCCTCTTCATCCTTACTTTCCTCCTCCTAGCCTTACCAGTTTGCCACTCTGATTCCTTGACAGCCATTCTGCCGGTTTTAAGCTGCTTTGCATGCTGCCATCTGATCCAAGACGTGGGAAACAAAGAGTGCTCTGAGATCATGTGTGCTGTTAAACAAAGCTACTGTATAAAGGATAGAGTTCAATAACCACTTGGCTTAAAAAAAAAAAAAAAAAAGAAAGAAAAAAAAAAGAGAAATTCAAAAATGTCCTAACAGCCTGCTAATATCCCGAGGTGAAGAACTCTGACATTTCCTCCCTGAGGCACAAGTATAGCATAGTTTCTTTATAAACATGTAGCAATTCTTCACCAAAAATCACTATAATACCCTTTTATCCTCTTGAATAAGCACTAAAAATTGTTCTACATATTATCAGTAGCCTCCTTCCAGAGAGCTATGTTAAAACAGCAAACAGACAAGCCCCTAGGTAATAAGAATAAACACAGCGAATTATGTTATCAATTATTCAGATGGATAACTACTGTAAAGAAGACAACACAGCTGCTTTAATAATTAATAATACTTAGGACACTAACAAGTTACAATGTTGCTTAAGATTTGTATGGCCTACTGGACAAATATTTTTTGAAGGAACAATAAAAATAAAGGAGCATATGAGAGAGTTCTAATTGGGTTATAGACAGATTGTGTCAGTATTTCAGGTTAGATTTTAAAGCTAGTTTCCACAATAATCTTCTATCCCAAATGACCTGTTCTAAACATATATAGTAGTCTTGTACTTCAATAGTTAATATTTTGTTTTCTATTGGGCCTATCTTTATGAGATTCTTTTCTTCTTATCAGTTACATTATTTTCAAAATATAAAAAACTGACTTTCAATCCTTCTTTTCCCAATGGGAGTCCATATCAAAATGGAAATGTGTTGGGAATGGGTGCTGAGATAAACCTCTTTCTTGGAGTTAGATGGAATTTTTAAAAAAAAAAAAAAACAAAACAAAACAAAACAAAACAAAACAAAAAAAAAAAAACAAACAAAAAAAACCCACTAGAAAATATCCTGTCAGCTCTTGTGTGCATAAAGAAGAAAATTTCCTTTTGAGGAAAGTAACAAAAATGTATGAAATTGCATTTTTGTACCTAGGATACTAACTCCACTGTTCTTATCTGTTTATTAGTTTTTTAGTTTCATTTATCCAACACAGAGGAGGGAAATAGAGATTTTTTTTTTTTGCGCTGACGAACACTCAGAAATTTCTTTATGGGAGTGCCTAAAGTTAGACTCCTAAATCTATACTTTGGTATCCAAGAGGTTTTTGGCATGAATAACTAACAGCTCTCTTAGAAGGCATTCATCACCCAATAAAATAACTGAAGGTAGGTTTTTATTCCATGTCTATTAAAGAGGGAAAGAATCTCTAATTTAGTAGGACAATTCCTGCATCAATTAAGAGTAAAATTGTTACTAAGACCCATGTCTTTTCAAGTCCAAGATCCTCTGGCAGATTCAACACATGATTTCAAGAATTAACTTGGAGCTGATTGTGGCATCTGAGCTACAGATTTATTGTTTATATTTTTGCCTCACTGCTTGCTTATGATTCAAGGACGTGACTGTGCAGGAAATTCGTCACAGCAGGTTGGACGGGTGATCCATTTATGTTCAAAAAACCACAGTCTCCACAGTAACACATCTTCAGCCTTGCCCCAGCACAGTAACTACACAGCAAACAGCTTTTCAGAAATTACTAACATCTGACTTCCAGAGGGAGCAAAAAGCAACATGATTTTCAATTCACAATGTGATGCCTTGGCCTAGTGATACAGGCATATTTAGAAAAGGATTTGTAAATGGAAGCAATTTAACTACACTGAAGTTTAAGATAATAAAAGCTTGTTTCAAAAGACACATACAATTTCTATGTCAGACCTTAATTATCTGCAAGAGCACTGTGTGAGTTCTTTGGCTAAACTGATAAATATGCTTAGCTTAGCTAAAATTTAATTTATTTACATCAATTGTTCAAACTAAAAAAAATCCTTGACTTTGGTATTTCCTTTTGGAGCTGCTTCTCTCAGGATTTTTAGGAACTAATTTAATATTAATTTGAAAGTTCTATGCAGACAAAAAGGAAATTAAATATATCACTGTTTATTTTTAGGTTTACCAAAGCAATGTTCTTTATTCCAGCACAAGTATACAGGGACCAAACTGGAAGAAACAATAGGATTCAACTAGATGACATTGCTCCTTTTCTATCACCACTTCCTCAAGGGCTGGATGCCAAATTGGAGAACAATAAATTAAGGGGAAAACGATTTAGTAGGATGGATGTTACCAGAAACGTGGAGATGGGATTTAAGATCAACCAGAATAAAATCACAGATGGCATTATGAAAAAGGCTGTAAAATATAGTAGCATGAAAATACTTAGCAATAATAAAAACTTCAATTACAAATTTAAATGATAAAACTTCAAAACATTACAATGAGGCTCAAATATTCAAGCAATACTTGTATTTACAAAAAGCAGATTGAGGTACTCATATGAGAATGAGAACGGATTTTTTTTCACTGTGTGTGTAACTTAAGAGGATAAATACCTTACATGGACTAGGGATAAGAATTACTCAGCTTCTCTTTTTATAATTTTTCAACCACGTATACCAGTGTTTATATAAAACCCTTAATACTCAAGATACTTAAGAAATCTGAAAGCATTCTAACATTTCACTATGCAAGAAAGGCAAACAAAGATGTATGAATATTGTGAACGATGAAAGAAAAGATTCACAAAGATCTGATTTTTAGAGGATGGGAACATATTTAAACACTACATTTGCAGTTACATAATGAAAGTCTTGGCAGCCATACCCAGTTTTACTATTTTAGGAAGATATAAATTGGTAACTACAAACCTGGGATATTCTTAGAGTTTTGTATTGGTTTAGCTGGAATCACATTAACTACTAAGCAGAAAATAGCACAACACCAGACAATAGCAGTAAAGCATACATTTGGCATACTAAGTGATCTAAAATTATATAATAATATCTAATAATTCTCAAAATGCTGAAAGTGCAATTTTGTAATGTTGAGTACTAGAGAAAGTCCCATTAAACATTTTTTTTTAAAAATCTGGAAGCAAATAAATAAATAAATAAATAAATAAAAAACCAGAAAAAAAAAACAACCAAGAAACAACATTGCTCGTTTTTCCAATTACACAAAGAATGCCTGTAAACTCAGATATGGAAAGGGAAGTAGTGCATAGAAACCAGTTAGTGGGCAGGTAAGCACATCTAGGAATGGAAAATGCAGGCATCACTTACAGAATGGGAGGTTTGAACTCCCAAAAACAATAAAGCTGACAAAGATTCAGAGAGAACATAAACTCCCAGGATGATATCATGAGAAGAAGTACTAGTGAAATCTTTGGGCATCAGCAAGATGTATGGAGCAGGAATAATGACTTCCCTACAGTTCATAACTGACATGAGAGCATTTCACATACATATGGCACGCAATAGTCACAAATTATTTTCAGAAACTTAAGAAATTACAGGAACAACTTTTAAAAATAAATTGGCATTGATATTTCTGTGTAAAACATTCATAACAGATCCATATATATCATACATCAGCAAAATTATTCCAAGATGATCTAAGTAGCTTTTTGATTTTTCCTTAGCCTTCTCCAGTTCCTCTATCCCATTCCATGCCTGAAAGGCACTACTGCCTCACACAGCAATTCTGCAGGTAGGAGTCATCCCAAAAATAGTGCAGCGCACCCTTCCCACTCCACGTATTTTCTGAACCCCTGTATGAAAAGGGAGAATGCAGAAAGCATTCCTCAGCTGGAAACTCCCTGGGTCAGATTCAATGGCCAGTGCTAGCCCCTGAAACAAGAAAGAAACAGCTGGAGCCAGACTACTGTGATGAGAAACTGGCACACTGTGGATATGCACAGGTACCCCACTAAGCTCAGCTGTTTGGCACTTCAGTCCTCATTTTTGTGCCCAGTGAGTGACACCCCAACCTGGAAGCAGTAGCAAGGGGAGCTTGGTAGACTGTCACTGTGTGTTTGCAGGATCCATCCTTTTCATCATGAGGCAATTCAGTATTAGCGTCTCAAGAGAAACACTAATGTTTGTCTGATTCTGTTTAGAAAATGGAATAAGTTCAGGTAAAAATCTTAACAAAAGAAAAATCTCTTTGAAAATTAGTGATGTTTTACAGTCTATCTTTTCAAATTTTATTTCTGAGATCAGAAGACAGATCCATATGAAAGATTTTAAAAGATTAAGGGAAAAATCATATTTAGGTATTTCTATAATTACAATAAGGCATTCAGCATTTGCCTTACAGATTCCCTGGAAATATAACAGTAATTTTCCAGCACCATCCTGTGTATGACAAGTGAAGTCAATACCACCTCCCATCTGACTGCAGATTGTGTGAACTATGGGCTATTATGAGCAAGAAAGCCAAGAAAATTCCCCTTCAGAAACAGAACACTTAGATACCTACTCCTGTCATATGCAATGTAATATAGAAGATACTTGCCAGATTTGGGCTGTATGCAATTTGGGCTCTCTTGTCCCTCCATTAGTGCCTTTAGATTTGCCCAACTACAAATATCATGGAAGTTTAAAGACTTTTGAAGATTTACCCACTAGAAGAGTTGTTTTCAGTCAGAACCATTAGCATTGGAAGAAATAATCTTTTCTAATTAGGCATTTAGATATATTTTCAGAAAAAAAGATGCAAGCGTTGAAAAACCATTACGTGAAGTGAATGAGGCTGCTGTTGTTTGCAGTCTTATAACAGTTTCAAAACCTGCATTTTTATGAAAAAAACTGAATGAAGATGGGTTGGTGGGGAATTGACTGTAACTGGTTATAAGTTGAATTAAATTCTGAAATAGCATTCATTTTAAAGTCTGTCTTCCACTTTAATCTGTTTCTTCTTTGCACACAGAAAGCTTGGTGAAAGTTAGAGGAATTGAAAGAAACCAGTACAATACACATTCATCTTGGAGTCCTGTATGTGATAACCTTTCCTCCCATGGCAGCTCAGAGATCATACTGCTCAAGAAGCAGGATTTTAAGGGCTTTGACAGCTGATATTTTAGATGTTAGGCAGCTAATATCTTTTGAGCACCTGGTGGAGAAGTTTAATCTCTTGGCCAATCATTTTTATGTCTCCCTTTTCTACAGCTTCAGCATTCAGGTTGTGCACTGTTGGAAGCAATATCAGAGCATTTCTATGGCAATTTTTTTTTTTTTGTTTTGTTTTTGTTTTGCAAAGTCTTTATTTGTTAATGCTCCCATGGATTATTTTGCTTCAAGTTATAAGTGAGGTTAGCCAATGTCCAAAGAACTCATCTCACAGTAAGAAATAGCTCAAATTAATCTTCTGCGCCACAAGCCACTCTTGTGGCTGGGGCTCACTGCAGCACATTCAGCCCCAACTTTTCAGAAGTGAAATTCTACTCATCCTGAGGCCCTCAACAGGCAGCTACACTTTTCTAAAGAGAGCAGAAGTGTCCTTTTATGCCATCAATACACAAAGGAGAATGAAAGATATAGGTTGCACCTTTATAGAACTGTTGCTAAAAAAAAAAAAGTAATTTTCCATAGCTTATATTATGTATGACCGAGAAGGAAAACCAAAGAGAGAGTGAGATGTAAAAAAAAGAGCTAACAGACTGATTCTTAAAAGAGAGTAGGTCTTTCAAAAGAGGAGAAAATATAAATGCCCTCTCAACTGTGGAGAAGAATACAAGCATTTGAAAAAAAGAAACCCAGTGAGATGAGGCAGAGGGTTACAAATGTAATACAGGAAAGCGAAGCAAGCAGGTAATTTTTAGAACAGGAGAAATTTTGAGAGTTCAAATACAGCAATATATGTATGAGAGGCAAAAAGATCTGTATGTATATTGGGTAGCCATGAGAAATGGAAAGAAGAAAGATGTTGGAGCTTGCATGGAGAAAATAAAGAAAAGGTACACCTCTTAGAAGGCATATAGGGAGGGATATTTTTAAATACAAAGTACAGGGGATGGTATGAAGAATGATTTTAAGTAAAAATATCAGGAGGTTTCAGGCAATAGGAAAACAGAGTTTTAGTTTGAAGAAGAATGAAATAAATACATAGTAGAAGTTGTTTGTTTCTTAAAAAAGGACCTTCCAAGTTAAATGGTAAATAAAGAGAAAAGGCCATTCATAAAAAAATTGTATGGAAAATATGGGCAAGTTTGAGGAAGAAAATTCAAGGAATTGGTATTGAATGGGATTTTTCCACTTCAAAAGGCAGATTACCTAGTCAAGAGAGATGCCAAAGGTACAGAAGATTGGGATAAAGAATTTGAGTGGGCCTCAAGAAACATCAGAAGCTAAACCAGAGATGGAGTAAGTGAAGTAAAGGAGTGTTTTCCACCAGAGATACAAAGACTAACCATGACATCCATGACAAATGGCAGAATGAACATTAACTAATCTAAGCCTTCTAATTAAGTAAATAATCACTAAAGGTAACATATAAGGAAATCATATTTAACAAGCCACATGTTTTTTTAGGATGAACATCCATGAGTTTCATTAACTTTCAAAGTCTTTAGCATTTCCACCTGCTATATTCTATTTTTTTTTTCATGTGCTGTACACCTGCAGGATAAAGGCTATATTAACAGCACTTAAGTATGTACGGCTGTCTCCAAATACTTATCTCAAATTGATTACTGGAGTATATATTTACTGCCTGTCTAAGCTGCAACTTATATTACTGAAGGGCTCAAAACAATCTTAGAAGATGATAATAACCAACATCACACAAAAAGCACTTATTATTGTTTTAAGACCTGCCAGAGAGTAGACATGGGCTGTGATATTGATATGAAAAGATCACTTATTTCCATTGAATTAACAGGAAATAGCATAATAAAATGAAAATAAAAAGGCACTCTTTTTTTCCTCTTCTGGGTTTGCACTGGTAAAGCTGTCACATCTTGTGTGATCAGAAGGAAAACACCACAAAAACACTTTGGAAGAATTTTTCTCCAATGTGCTTACTCAAATACACATAAACTGTGTTTGGAAGTATTCGTTTTGGCAGACATCTGAAAAGTTACCTCACTGGAGCCTATGAATCAGAAACTGAGATTGTGTTACTCCTGATAAGTCAGGCAGCTTCAGGGATTCTCTAGAAGGGAACTATTATTGCACTTTGCTCACACGTATCCATCAATCTCAATCACTTTGGCTGGTATATTTCTCATATTTTGAACTCCTCCATTTCACTTTATCCTATCTTGGCTTTTGGGTCCAGGAGTTCAGAAACACAATTTCTTCCTTTCATCACTTCAGAAGCATCCAGTTTGTTCAGCTGTGCCCATCATCTGTGAGTCATTCAACCTCAGAGGTTTTAGGCTTCTTTCTCATGCAGGATAGCATAGTACCTGTGGGATTTGTCCTTTGTATCTCCCCAAAACTGAAAACAATACCAGTGAAGCAACACATCACAGACTTGTCAGTATTACTATATGGCTGCTTGTGAAAGGTGCTGACAGCAGCACAGTTCAGCAGCTTTCTGTGCCAGCCAAAAAGGTTATTATTTGTTTTCATCTGCTACTACCAATATAGGCCATGTTTTGGGACCATCAGAGAGAAGCCTATCCTTGAAATCGTTTTTAGGGCAATTTTATCTCCTTAGCTTTAACACAATAAGAATTTGGGCCAGAGTAAAATGTTCTGCCTCAAGAAAGACCACAACTCGTGAAAATCTGCCTCCTTTTAGTGTTCCAAACCTGCCTTCTGCCAGCTTCAGTTCAAGATCCTTCCTACTTACAGAGAAAGTTGTTCTCAGGCTGTCCAGGCCACTCTTAGTCCTCCTAAGTATTAACAAGAGATCTCAATGCCTTCATTTTCTGTGTGAAGTTCAGACTTTTTTCTGTGTGCATCATTTTATATCCATTTACATTGCATTTCACCTGCCATTTCACCACTCAGTCACTGATTCTTGTAAGTTCATCTTGTAATCTGTTGCTGATTAACCTTGTCATTACTCTGCTGTGTTAATTTTAATATCATCAGCAAACTCAGTCTTATGATCTTATCTATATTCATTCCCATTATTTCTATTTTCTTTGTTTCTGTCTTTTATCCACTACCTGTCTGTGAAAGGAACTGTATAGGCAGCAACGTTTTACTCACTTAATTTCCTTAAAACTTTTGGGAAAGTCATCTTTTTGAAAGCCATCTGGAAATTCTAACAATCTCCTTTACCCCTGTATTTGCTGACAACTTTGAAGAATTCAGTGGCTTTGTGAGTCAAGCATTCCATTAAAAAAATCACCATGAGTGATTAATTCTATTTTCATGACAGATTTTATTAATTCCCCTGAAAATTATATTTGTTTGTTACAGACTAACAGACTATAGATTGCAGGCCTATATTAACCAGAAAGTCTTTTTGAAAACTGGAGTCACTTTTGCCACCTTCCAATTCTCAGGCACCAGAGGGGTTTACATGATGGATTATAGGCTGCTGTTGTTTACACAATAATGATGAATAAACACCGTCTAAAAAGAAAACAAAATGAGTGATTTTTAGCTAATGGTGTGTCTAAAGGATTTAGACCTTTTGCGTTACTTTTTCTCGGCTGCACCTGACTGCTTATACACTTTATCCACCTAAAACTGAAAGAACTGTTCCTTGCAATTGTGCAAAGATAGAAATTTTCTGATTTACTGATTACAAAGAGAAACTGTTTTGCATGTAGTACCTGTTAGTATACCTCTTTTAGTACTGGCAAAAGTATCTACAGGAACACAAACCTTAACCAAAATCCTTCCCAAGAATTCCTGCCTAAATTTCATTGGATATGATGACTTCCTGCTGTTTCCAGACTTTTGCATAATTAGGTTCATATTTATCATAATTTAAAATACCTGAATTTTCACTAGAGAGTCATTTAGTCATGAACTTTCATCACCTTAAAGGCCTCAAATAAAAGACTGCAATGGATTTAACAGAACTGAATATGTCTGACATAGGTACCTGTCACCTCTGTCACTGCTCCCTGACAAACATGCCTCAACAATTTTGTTCTCCCATTTCAACAGCAACTGAATTTGTCAGGCAGTTGAACCAGATGACTATTTGAGTTCCCTTCCAACTGAAGTATTCTATTCTATTCAACCACTGCTACTCTGACTTCCTTCTAAGAAACACAAATTTAAATTATGTTCAGAAAACATGCATTAGACATAATGCAATGCTTTCTACAAACATTCATACTAGGCTAGGTTACTCTAAAAAACATTGTTGTTGATAACATATCCACAAAAATTATACTTAATATATTGAAAATAGTTTGCAAAATCTCATTTTATTCCAGTTACAAAATTTGTCTCTAACATAGATACAATAAGTGGCACATGGCTGAAACACAAACATATTTTGTTCCGGCCTTGATTCACCAAGCAGAGAAAGATGGTTTTCTTCCTTGCATCAGACACAAGCAAGGAGAAGCTTTTGTATATGTCTCATGACAACATTTCATCTTAATACAATCTGGTCACAGCAGCTACTGCAGAAAATTGCCCGCAGTTTGCTGGCACCATGGGAGACCGTCATTACTGACAAGATTGAGAAACCCATCAAAGACAATTCAGGACTCAATCTAACTGTGCCATCCAAGCGCTGCGCTTTTTTATTAGGGCTATTTTCTTGCATCTCTTTAATTCTTATTCATGTCCATTGGTCCTTGACTCTCATTGTGATTCAATGCAATAAAGGCTTCAGCTCAACTGAATTCAATCTTAGAAATCATCAAAAACTAAGATTTATGTAGTACTTTTTGGAAAACCTTATGACAACCACCAGTTCAGGTGAGGAGATGTAACCTCTTCTTCAAAAGTATTGCAAAGATGTTCGCCTGACTCCTTCACAAAGGAAACACACAGGGCAGCCTATTTTGTGTCATGTGATGAGACAGAAGTCGCTTTCTCTGTCGTTGTTTGGCAGAAACCAGTTACCACCTGTGTCAGCAACTTTGCTTAATAGGTTTTTTTGATTGACTCAAAATCATCTATCACATGGTAGGTTTTACAGGGAAAAAAACCTTCTCCCTTCAGTCTCATGATAACTCATTACAAATCAGACTAAAGTCATCACTGCTTTTAATACAGTGTACAGAAACAGTCTTTTGAAAACTAAGACTTGCTGAGCTTGCAAATGTCACACAAGAACCAATAGAAAACAAGAACCAAAAAACATAGGTCTATTTTTAGCTTCCTTGCCGTTGCAGATTTTATACCTTTACCTGCAAGGGAGAGAGACATACACCAAAATTCCAGAAACATGACAAAAATAAATCCTTTTCATGAACAGGGCATAAGACACAGAGATTCATACTGTCTTCAGCTGAAGCTGATGCACCTGTTATTATGCTGCACCAATTCTACGGTCTTCATCTGCAATACAAATCTTTTGTTTCATACCAATCTACTATTCCATACAGTGGAAAAATATACAGCTAGCTTTTCCCAAAGCAGAGTTAAGCAAATACATAATCAGAATATAATTTGGGAAAGCAAGCAAGCAAGCAAACCTGGGATGATTCTTATTTCTTGTTTTCTTATACTAACCTCCAGCCCCTATTTGAAAGTTCTCTCAAAAACTTTACATGCCCAGTCTCTTACTGGTAAATGGCAGGATATTCTAGCTTTTGATTTCCATTGGTTATTGAAAAATCATCTTTTGATACACTCAAAATACCTTGTTTCCAAATTTAGTGCAGATTACCAGTTTCTGACTATCCAGTCTGGAGAATTAATTCAGCAGCAGGGGTGGTCTTGGAGGTTTAGTTTTGGTTTGTTTTGTTGTGTTTTTTTTTTTTTTCTATAGAGTCAGACATAAAAAAGAAGTTAGGCAGAAAGTCCTTCACTGCAGAAGGATGCTAGAGCTAGCTTAAAAGACTCTTGAAGATATTTAAAAAACCCAAAATATCTGGCTGGCATTCTTTTGTAGCCAAAGGCTGGTTCCATCTCAAGTGAACGTCATCACCATCAAGCTAAAGTCATCACAGACTAGCTTCATTACAGACATCACCATTAAGCAATCATGTCATTAAACAAGCACAGCGCATTAAGTCAGTCCTAAGAAACAATTCCTCTCTCTTTCATCATGACATTACACAGCTCCAAAAAGAGATACCAGATCATGGTTCAAAGCCAGGATTGGCCAAACCACTAGAAATCCAGCAAGACACAGCCAAGCTTTCCTCTGGGAAAGGGATACTATGCAAATGGAAAAAAACATCTGTGTGCTGAACCACATGTTCAAATTGCTCTCAAACAAAGCAGGTGGCAAGACTTATTCATTCTTTACATAAGTAAAATAAATGTAAAAACAGAACAAAAACCCACATATCTGAGACATAATTATAGTCAGGAAATAAAGTAAGTAGACATACAGTTTAAATAGCCAGGAGGCTTTTTGGTCCAAATTAATTTCCTTATATGATTTTTAATTTTTCTAGTCACCATCTGTTTTTATTCTTTAGACTGTCAGTGTTCTTTTGCCTCTTTACATTCCCCTCTATGATTTTTTTTTCATTGAAATCTATGAGCGATACAGTGGGATAACTTACTAATAATACACCTAGGATTTTTTTATTTTTTTTTTGCTTCTGGTACTTCTACCTATCAATTTTTTGTTAACATTTTGGATGTATTTTCAATACTCATGTGTTTGTTTACCTTTTGTAAAAAGAAAAATATACTGGGCAAAGATAATTTCACTTTAGCTTACAGGTTTCTTCTTATCAGGTACACTTAAACTTGCACTGAACAGTACTTACTAAAACCGGAAAACACAAGATATAAATATTACTATTTATAATGATTTTTGAAGTATAAACTAATACAAAATTGGCAGCTTTAAATACATATGCATATGTGAGCACACATTTTTCTTTCTTTTACTTGAAAAACAACTTAAAGGTATAAAAATATATTCAGAAGACTAGGTTATTGTTGAATGAAACCACAAAGTTTTAATTCATCCCTATAATTGTTCTCTATTAATTTATTCCATGATGGTTGCTACTTTCTTTTTTACCTGCAGTCTGATTTTCAATAAGGCCTATATTGTGCTAATCCTGGAGAAAAGTGTGGGTAAACTCCAGACTCTTTACCTGCTTCTTCTTTCAAGGTCCCCACAAGACAATGGCCCAAATTTTTCTATCAACTTGACCAACTGTGCTAATCGTTCTGTTCTAAGACTACAGTATTTACACTCCAGAGAACAGATTCAATTTTATAACAGGAAGAATATTTATTCAACACAGAATAGTAAAGTGTTGAGTCTTTTGTACCTTATACAATAGAAGCAGCACAATGAAATGAGGTCCAAAGAATGGAATCTGATAGTTACACTCTATAGTCTAAATGCAAAGTAATTCTTAGAGTTACTAGGAAGATCAGACTTTCAAAAGGGGTATTTTTCAGATGGATAAAAACAACAAACTGTGATTAAAATTAGGGACAAGCTCCATTAAAATTCAATCTAGATTCTACAGGTCTTTATTAGGTGAACACTTAGCAATCAACCCAGAAAGCTAAATAAAAACATTTTTCCTTTAAGAAAAAGCTTGACAATTACATTCTTAATCTTAGCATCCTATATTTATGTGAGAATTTGCAAAGCAGAATGAGCTTATTCTTGTCCTAACCAATTTTATGCCCAGTTTTTCAATAGAAAGCAGAGGACTCTGCAGGTTACATGTGATGATACTTTTTTAACTATGAAAAAAATAAATAAAAATCAATAGACTGAACAACACTTTACTCAGCTCCAAAGTTATAAAATTAACTATTCCTTAACCCAAGGGACAATGGAATTGTATGAATTTTTCCATTGGAAAGACCTGGTATTTGCCTTTAATGGGAAATGTTTCTTTAATATGGTACTCTGTTGATAGAAATGCACTGACAGAAGCTGGTCACAGAGCAGGCTGAAGCTAGCTGTGGTAACAGTAGCTTTAGACAGCAAATGCACTACCTATGACAGCAAACGTACTGCCACCGCATTTCTAATCATTGCAGCAAATGATGTATTTATAAAAGAGCACATGACAAATTCTTACAGAAAGTTCTCTACAAGTCTCTTCCACAATATGGTTCAACATTCTAATGTTCTTTTCTTCAAAACCACTCTATAGCACTGGGAAATGCACATGTGATTAATCACAGGAGTTCACAGATGCTCAGCTTCGCCTATTGTTGGACACAGGAAAATAGTGATATAGCCTAAACTATTTGGGCTGGACAAATAACTTATGGAGAAAGTTAACAATATATAAATATATAACAATATATAAATATTAGGTAGTTGTGGAGTCAAAGCTAAAACTGGATTGCATGAGAACCTTCTCCACATACTGAGAAGATGAATAGAAATGGATGTGTTTCCCTTACATATCTTTAACTGTTCACTCTTCTTCATGGCAAGAAAAACTACACATGTGTAGGACTTCTTTCCTCATTACGTTAATCCTTCCTAGTCATAACAAAAAAATTGTCTGGAAAAAAATTATCTAAAGAAAATGTGTACAGAAAAATACCCTGTCCACATAGGAAGGAATGAAAGAAAAATTATTTGATTCCGGAAGCTATCCTCAGTTTTAGGTAAATGGACATAAGTTCATTCACTTTTCAGTTTATTCAGTAGTTTATTTCTATTACTACCTTGAGATCAGAATCACATCAGTTTCACAGCTCTATTAATTGAAGCTTGTTTTGGCTGTCTTTTTATAACTTGGAAAAAAATTAATAAATTATCACACATACATTTAGAGTAGGGACAGACAGCCATTGAAAGTATTCAACACATCTAGTTTCTCAACTAGATAAAGGCAGTCTCTCTTTAACACCAAACTAATTAAAAACAGCTTACATAGAGCATCTCCAGGGTATGCTGGGACAATATGGAAAATATGCATATTTAAAATCCCTGGATTTAAATCTAGCAGAGTGAATAAGGCAAAAGAATGGAGAGTCCTAATTAATTTTATCTCTTTTGCAGGTAGGGTCTTAGGTTATTTGGGTACATTTAAGAATTTTATCCTTGTTCTGTAAAACAGATTTTCTAGCTAGGCCACAGATTCTGTAGACAACACTCCAGATGAGTAAACTGGCTGATATAATCACAAATGCTGTGGGATAGAAGAACTGAAGCTTTACAGAATTCTGCTCATTCTTTGGAAGAACCAGGAAGATCCTGTGATGAAGCACATGCTTCATTAATCAGAAATGACTGAAAATGCATCCCTAAACAAGGGTCTGTCTCTCAAGCACTGTTGTCCAAAGAGATATCTGAACAGCATCTAGCATCAGGAAGTAAATGAAATTACAGAAAATAGTCTGACCAGCAAAGATGGAAACTCTGGATATGTGAAGGACAACTGAAAGAGGTTTAAATCACATTCTGCACCATTTAAATAATGAGTGCTGGTGAAAACATGCAGAGAATAGTCTGATAGTAACTTATTCCTGTGTTCTTGGTGTATTTTGTCTGGCAAATCACATGGAGGCAGCTAACTGTGCAAGTGCATTGTATATAGCTGAGGAGAGTCATATTTCATGTAAGACCAGCATTTGTTTTAAAATGCGTATGTCTTAAGCTTGAGGACAGAAGATAAATTAAACTTTGAAAAACGTTTGTGGCTTACCTAAGATTGAAAAACTGTTTCCAACTCTGAGAGGATTAGCTGAGATAAAAGACCAACCCTTGGCAAGACTACAGGACAGAAATCTCAGTCAGACTTTGAAGAGACTTGGAATGAGTACTTTACAAGGTGATTCTCATTTGTCCAGCAACAATTTGTCACCATATTGATCAGGCTGTAGTTTCTATGGACCCCCCAGATGAGATTAAAAATGCAAAGGTATCACAAGGAAAGGCTGGAAGCAAAAAGCAAGTGGAACTAGTCCAGCGTATATTTAATAATACCTGAAGCTTGCACAAAGTGCCAAAGTTGATAATGTAATGACGCAAAATAAATAAAATAGATGCAATTTATTTTTTAAAAAGGGATACCAATATCCAGAATCAGCTGAATCACAGGAGGAATGGTGGCTGCACTGTGTCTGTATGACACCATACACCAATTGCCTACGGTCCACTAGGAACCCAAAACAGGCATGTTTGGACTGTTTAATCATACCCGTTCTTCATTTTCAGAAATGCACAGTCAAGAAACAACTCCATTTCAATTTCCTACCCACAAAACAGGTAAACTTCACATATGGAGAAGCACCTTAGTCTGTGGAAACGTATTTGTCTGTCATCTAAACCCTAGTGTACCTATCCCCACCCAAATTCCCCAAGCAAGTAAAGTCAGTTGATGTATTTAGAACAAATTAGTCAGAGATGACTAAGGCAACCTGCACTGACTGAAAAGGGAGGCTCATACTGGGCAGACAAAGCCAAGCCTACCTCGGTGGGGCAACCAGTAGTTAGCAAAATTGCTGAGAGAGGCAGGACCCAGGCATTCCTAGCCTGAGAGCATTTGAAACACACTGCTCAGGAGTGCCTTGCTCATTTGACAAGAGGCAGAACTGAGAGGGAGCTGCCTCCTCTCAGAGCTGGAAAACTGAGAGTGAAAGAGGCAAAGGGCTGAAGAAAGAATGCGCATGAAATCAGCTGATACAGTAGCTCTGTTCCCATTCAAGGACCACTGCGTGCACCTCAAAAATGGTTTTGAGAACCAGCTTCCTGAACTCCCAGAGGAGTTTGCTCTTCACTGGGCTGCATACTTGACATTTAACTTTAAATTTAATAGTCTGCTATTACAGTAGAATATAATTTGCAATTTGCAACTACAGCTTCCAAGGAAACCATCACAATAACTTACAGAAGTCTAAGCAGCAGGTTAAAGTGCTCAGTCCAGTCTGCCTAAGCATTTGACTATATCAGGAATTTATGAACGCTTAAACTAGATAAGAAGGAGAGGATGGGTCAAGGTCATACTTCTGTACTTTACATTTCTGATTTTTTACACAAACAAAATATGCAGGGCAGCTCTCCAAAGCTTTACATGTCATTCAATTCTGCTACTGACCTGCTTAAAAGCTTGAACTTTATCCTCATGGAATGACTGAGAAAACAGTGTGAAGCTGCATTTTCCTTGATAGTTCAGACCTCATCAAGAAATGTCCAATTGCTGAGTCAGTAAGTTTTTTAAAAAGCTCCATAATGCAGCTCTAATACTGGATTACTTCCAGTCTACTTTTTTGACCCTTTGTTGAATTATGTGGCATGGATTTTTCAAACAAAGCCCTCACTGCCTGCCATTAATCCTTTTGGGTAAGCAAATCAGCAAGCCTTTTAATCACTGGGATTGATACAACCAGTCCTAGAAAAGCTTCACAAACCATCTGCCAATTTCACAACTATCAGATCCATGAGTGAATGAAAGTATAAGATAAACAGCATGGTACAGAATGCCACAGCTGAATAAAAAATTAGAACCATCAAAGGAGAGACAGATTACTGCTTTATTGTACTACAACTCACAGAGCAGTTAAATCTCAACATATCATTCCTGTTATGGTAGTCTTTGCTCCAAACTGCAAGTCTAAGCACAAACACATTTCTGTGTATTACAAGAACAGAAGAATGTAGTCACATACCTAACAAACATGAACATAATATATATTTTCACAGGCTACCTTGCTTCCATTGTCTACAATCACACCTAATGTGAAACAGCACCTCAAAACTAAGAAAAGCCTTTGTACCCTTTTCACTCACAAATGTTACAATTTCTGTCCTATATAGTTATATAAAAGCAAAACTGCTCAATGGTTTATGAAATACTCCTTCAAAATTATGACAAGTCTATCCCACAGCAGAGTAGTTGCTAAAACTAGGTACAAAACTATACCCAGGGCAGGTCTCTTTTGAAAGAGTTGAACATGGAGGGTTGCAATGGAGATAAGGAAGGCACAGTCCTTCCTCCGCACATATGGATTGGAATAATTTATCTATTTATTTTCTTTTAACATACCTAATCCCTCTTAAGAATATAGGAAAGGAGAAAAACCCTAACCTTCACTGAAACTTGAAATAATTGACAAAAAAGAAAAATTGAGTGTGTCTAGCCACCAACACAACTCATAGGAATCAATAGTGGCTACAAGCAGAACAAAGAAAAGAGTTTGGAGCTCAGCTCAAAAGTGCTGGCAACAAACTCCCTGGGGCACCTTCTGAGTCTTTCTGAACCTTGTAAAGATCATGCTTTTCCAGGATAAGTTCAAAATTCAGAGAGCCAACTATTTAACAATTACAACCAGCAAAAAAGGCCTGCACTAAATACAAACTGTAAAAATTATAACTGCTGTTTGCCTTTCCCTTCTCTTGAGGCAGAGATTTCCACTTCCAGAGAGAGCTGCTCCATCAAAAGTTTAGAAATGGAAGTTGACTGGGCATTAACACAGGTAATAAACTTGCAGTAGGAAGAGAAGATGGTGAGAAGGCAGAGACTCTCCTGCATTAGCTTGGCTGTTTCTCCCAATCCCCTGGTGTTGCAAAAAGTTGCCGCTCACCACCTCAGCTAAGCAGGCTCACACCCAGCGCTGTTCCTCAGGCTGAGGGAAAAGCCAGCGCTGGCAGGGAAGAAGTAGGCAAAAATTTCTTAATCTGATGCTCAACCAAAGACAGCATGTGAAAATGAGAATAAATAATGAAGCTGCTGGTGAACAGCTTTGTATGAATGTTGAGAAGCAAGTCAACCTGACACTGCTGCTTCTGGCTGGGCTCCTAAGGTGAAAACAATCAGTAAAAAGGCAGAAGATGCGACAGATCTGCAGCCCATTGTTAATTAGTAGCATATGGTAGCTTCAGTCACATTCCATGAGGAGCTCCACTGGCTATTACCTTACTGGGATCTTCTGAGGCACTCAGTGGTTCATGCCCCCCTGAATACTTAGGGAGAGAATGACCTCCTTTCTGGCTCCTCACTTATAACAGGCACCAGATGAATTCCAAACACAGGTTTCCTCCATCATGCTGAATACAGGATGGACAGAAATTGCTCTATTTATGATCCCCTCCACTGCAACTGTGGCTGAGACAGAACTAACTGGAGAGGCCAAAACAGTGCCTGGGGCTGCTTTTAGGAGCAGTGTGGAGGCCCTGAGCTGAAACAATGTCCTGGGCCTCTTGGTTATCTTATTACCCCTACAAAGCACAAAGGCACAAGGGATGTTCTTACTCAGAAAAAAAAATAAAATAAAATAAAATCCCAAATGCATTAAAAGAATTATTTTGTTAACACTTTTCTTCCTAAAAAGCCCAAAACCATTGTTGCATGGTGAAAAATTTGGTCAGTGCTTTCAAATTTGGATGGCCAAGTTGTACAAAAATGAAAGCTGCCTGATTTACAGAAATGTAATTAATTAAATTTCCACAGTTTGGATTCTTTGGCAATGAACTTAATTGTTTATTTCTGATGTGTAACTTAGATGTCTTACTTAAGTATTCCAGTAAGACAATGCCAGCATGATTATTCAATACCCAGACAGAAGATCTTAATTAAAATTAGTTTATCTAATTCCACTTCTTGAAAGACACATGCAAAACCTAAACCCATCAAAAACTATATTCAGTTAGAAGTATCTACAATTTCAATGGCTGAAGTGATTCACCAGGCTAAGTGGAGACATCAGTACAGGAGAAAGTGATCCAAAAACGTATTTATTTACTGGCAAGAGTGTCTCAGAAATCAGCACAAAGCAATGAAGAAGAGAGTTCACTAGATGCTGATTAGTTAATACTGTTGAACCTATCTATTGAACATGACTACAATTTTTAATAAGTTTGATATATTTTAAGTTAGTTTAAGCTTGATAAGTTTACATTATTTATTTATTATCATATTGGCTGCACCAGGCAATTCCTGTAAATTAATGACCAGTGAGATAAACAGAGACTACCTTGAAGTGATACACTTTCCAGATGACAGCAGTACCACTTTGAGTTACGTTATGGAAGTTTTACTGTTATAAGAAATTCAGAAATAATCACTTTCTGCTTTGTAGCACAGCTGTTTTTGAGAAGAGCTACAGTTTTGTTTTGCAACACTTTCCTAAAGTCTTTGAAAGACCTTCCCGATGTGCTGGGTCTTACTGAACGCTTTCAGTCTTCATATTTGGCACATTCAGTCTCGATTACAATGTTTAAGGTTCTGGCAACAGACCCTTAAGCATCAGGAGGGGATATGCTTTGTTAAACTGGGTCAGCTGGCCTGCTCCTACTGGAGTAAAGGCTTTAACATATTCATGGAAGGACCAAGCTATGATCTGGCTTAATGTTTGCTATTATCTCTTGAATCTTAGAAGTCACCATTAGTGTTAAATTCTGTGAAATATTTATATAAAGAAATCCAGAAGCTTGCAGTCTCCTACAGGCAGAGTCCCCCAGCCTTTCAGAATGGTCCTTTTACTTTCTATATATATTGTATCTATTTGACATTTTCTCAGAACCTTTTATCTTCCACATCCCCCATTCAAGCATCATCTCTTATCCTTTCTGCGAAGCAATAATGGGGCTATTTTCACACTTCATTATTTGAAATTTCATATTTTAAAAAAAATGAATATGTGTTGCAGAGTTCAAAATCTGAAGCGTTAAAGGCCAAATCAGCTAATATTACCAAAAAAAAAAAAAAAAAGAAAAAAAAAAGAAGACTGATTACCTTTGTGTAAGGTAATTGTGTAGAAATGTATTGTTTTCACATTAATATTGAGAGATTGTTCTAACACTGGAATTCAGGCTGTAGATTAAGGTGGTTTCCTCTATAGTGATTGTAACAATTATATAAATTGCAGAGGCACAAACCTTGCTCTAATATTAACCCATACATCAACCTAGTCTTGTCCTCAGCTCTGATAAGAAGAAGGGGAGAGAGATACTCAGTGTACCTTCATGACCTATGCCAGGTTAAATCTGCTCTACCACTCAAAGAAACACTCCTGTCCTGCCCACACATTTGCATTCCTGTTTCCCCTCCTTCCTTTGAATCAAAATATAATTTTTGCAAATGTACTAAAACTCTTGAAACAAAAAATTTAAACATAACAGTAATTCAGATCTAACTTGAGAAACTAAAAAAAACCAACCAACCAACCAAAAAAAACCAAACCAAAAACTAGAGGAAAAACATTAATTAAATTGAGCATATTTGCTGGCTGTTCTGTGTAAAATCCCCACATAGTCCAGGAAGCTAGGAGCAGAACCAGAGTAAGGCTATGCAGGCAGCTGTGCATGACAGCCTATTCCTGCAACCAGCATCCTGGATCATGTCACTTGTCATCTCTGAACTTTCCTAAACTGTTCTAAGTCCATGCTGAATCTGAAAAGGGCAGTTCCTCTTTTTTCTGCATTTTTTGATTAGTGCTTCTACCCTTCTCCACCACAGTTCAGCACTTAAATAAAAATAATTTATTTAAGTCAGGCACTAAATAAAAACAATACATACAGTTTGACTCATTCCTGCAGTGAACCTCTACAAAATTATGATTAACAATCACTGTCTTCACATCTCAGGAGAGTGCTATGCCTTTTACTCCTGACTACTTCTGAATAAAGTTACTTAGATGCTGAAAGAGTGCATAAAACCCAATACAGCTGCTTTGTGAAGTCTGAAGCCCTCTTGTAAAACCATGAAATGCATTTCCCTACAGTTATTGTGAATATACTTGAAAAGTGCGCAGCCTGGTTTTTGTGATAGAGTATTCCATGCCAAAAATAAGGAAGTGAAGATGAAAATTGCTTATCCAATTAGAATCACCATAATCAAGGACTCATTAAAAACGCAAAGGTATCCTGCATGCAGGCATAGATGTATATTTCTTACACTTTACATCTTAAAGACTAGTGAGAGGGTGAATTTTGTATATCAACTCTTAATCCTTTGAAAACTTTCAAACATACCTTTACAGTAATTGTATTACCTTGTATGTTTGTTCCATTTTACATTAAAGTCATTTGCAATTGAAGATTAGACTGTGTGAAAGAACCATCCGTCAGTGCAATTGTAGAACATTTTAAAGCATTACATAAGCAAGAGTAAACCTGCTCCTTTCACTATGTGAACATGAATAAGAAGTGACACTGTGGCAGGTACAATATACTTCCTTTACCTTCTTTGTCAAGGCTTTCTTCTCAGTTTTTCTCCATCACTCATGTACCTCCATAGTCTTTTAAGCAAGCTACTGTAAAAACAAAATTATCTAGTCAGTCCTCTCTTAGACAGCCATGCCTCCCATGCAATCTACTGAGTCTGCCCAATGAGCCTATCTAGTGACTGACAATGTCTTGCAGTTCTGCTGCTCTCAAATGCACTATAATTTCTGGCATCCCAGAAATGAGGGGGCTCAGTCATCCTTGTTAGTCCAGCCAGAGTACCTCCTACTTTTTCAGTTCAGATATTTAGATACAGTTCCCCAGCAAGTATGGATAACAGGTCTGGGAATATGCTCCAGCACTACTCTGTGATCACTTGTTGTCAAAGTTGTAATTAATACCTTTCTTTTGGCTCACACCATGTAGTATCAGTGTGACTGGGGAACAGTCTGGTTGGAGCGGAATGCAGAGGCTGTTCTGAATAGTCTGTGTAGATGAGGCTGTGACATTTTTTTGAGGAAAAAATTTTGCTATATGGGTGTAAACTCTCTTGTGCTACTTGAGCTTAGGATCAAGAAGTGGGGGCTCACCCATAGACACTGTCTCTGCATAATCTACTTCTCTGCAAATGCACTGAACTTCTGGAGAAACATGGGAAGAAGGCAAATAATTAAGTCTCAGCAATCAGGTTTCTTAATTTCATAACACATCTGTCTGAGCAAAATACATTGGAGGTATCAAAAAGAGCCATGAAACTTCATTTACTAATGAGTTTCATCGGGCTATGCAGCTACTCCAGCCTATGAGGATCTGGCCAACTATGCTTCTCACTGGAGAAATTCAGAGATTGCCTTCTCCTTATTGCCTTCCCACAAACTACCACACATACATATTCCCCTTTATTTTCTGTAAAGAGTGATTAATAAACGAGCAACTGTCAATGTAATCTGGAAACATGCCTCAGTGGAAGGTCCCTTATTGCACAGTGAAAACTTTGAGCCTGTCACTCCAATAGCTGACAAGCATCTATGACACAATTGTTGCTGTAACCCACCCCAAGGGACAGTGAAGACGACACCACAAAGGAAGGTTGCAATGCAGACCTAAGCCCTTCAAATAAAGTGACAGTTTACCAACCTGACATATTTTATTACTTTTTCATATTACTGAAGGGTTTTGTTCAGAATGTTGGTTTTTGACCTAGGATTCAAAAGAAAGTATTATGTTTTCTTCATTGACCTTTCTTGATACTACTCCTTACACATACACATGGTTGTAGTTGGTTTACTGAGTGCCTTGCAGACAGGTAGCACACACTGTCCTCTTTTTTTACTTTTTTTTAAAATAAAAATATTAAGATATTCTCTAGAAGAACCTGTAACAAAGAAGAACCTAGTATCAGTCCTGTAAATACAACAGAAGCCAGCAACTCTGTACACTGGTGTGGTCTGAAAGAGCTCTCAAGGAGTGGCTTCTGTTTCAAAAGTTCCTCTCCATTTCTTCTCTACCTTCTTCATCTTCTGTCATACTTCTAAATAAACCCTTACAATCAACATATCATTTCACTCTTGCATACAAAAAAACTATGCATCAGCTGCAAAGGAAAACACTTGTCAGGATGCCTAAAATCCTCATTTTAGAGCAGCGAAATCTCTGAAAGTATGCATATACACCAACCTACTAGCAGAAGCAAAGAAAAAGACAATATAGCTTTCAAAATTAAACCTTCTTATAAAAAAGTAAATGAAAAACCAAGCTTATACTCAAAGATTCAATTATAAAACTGTGTACTGTAACTCAGGCAAAGGCTGTCATGAATCCCCGTATTCAGTAAATGAATATAGATTTTAAGGATCAGATGTATATCTTGCCTAGCAAGCACCTGCAGTAATCAAAGATACTGCTGTTCCACAACAAAATGTTGCTGCTTGGGTGCTGGAGGTTACTGCATTGACCTGCATTCTTCAGCCACTTAGCATGAAATCCAGCAGCTTAGCCCAAGCCACATTTCCATGACAGTATAAAATAAACCCACTTAACCTTGCACTGGTTGATGAACACTCTCATGGCCTTTTGACACATCTGTCCAGCAGGAGCAGGCAATTGGCAGATTGTTTTTAAACTTTTGCAGCTGATTGCCATGTGACGTGCACTTAAGATTCTAATTGTAGAAAGCTGAAAATTAAATACTAGCTTAAAATTTGCACCCCTCATTTGCTCCTTCAGAAGCCAGGTTGCTTTGCAGAGCACTTTTTGGTCTAGTTTGCAACTAGGATTGCTCAAAAGTCTATGACTGGTGCATCTGACCTTACTACAACTAGCCCAAAATTAATACACAAGTTCAAACCTTGCCATGAGAAAAACCCCTTCCTTTTAAATAGTCACACTATAAATTTCATTACTCAGTCTCTTCCTGCAACATGCTTTAAACAAACTAATTTAAACAAGGAAACTTGACAGTTATGATTTACCCTGAGGCAAAAGCCCTAAGGAGATATGGGTTGCAGAACTAAAGCTGTGACAATCTGTACAACATACATAACTGCAAAACAAAGTGATGGAGTGAAATCATCAGATATCTGAAAAACAAATAATAAAACTCCATTCTCTGCATCAGAACTTATCAGCAGAGTACTACCAGTGTACAAAGTTTACATGATTGAATTCAGCACATACCACATTCAGACGGATGGAAATGAAAATGCTTGTAACCATGTTCTAAATTGTCTGAAAAGTAGCTCAGGACAGAGTTTTCTAATAGTCAGGGTGGAGCAATGTGCTAGTGGCAGAGAACATGAGGAAAAAAATGTAATTTTCAATTATTTATTTCGTAGCATCAGACACTATTACCTGGTTCCGAAATTATTATTGTACATATCATCTTGCGCAGACAATTAACAACCTCCCTCCATTTGTAAAATGACAAGTCACTTTCAGGCAGTCTATACATTGCTTCTCTAACGTTTGTATATTACTGTGAAACAAAGACATCTTTACAGTTGGACCCAAAAGCTTGAAAATTTGGAATGTATGTGTTTGAGGAAGAGACAGCATGAATGTCTTCACTGGATAGCATCTGTTTGTAGTATGTGCTGAACTCAGGATGTGATAACCTCAGACACTCTCTGAACTGGATATACTTGGCAGAAAATAGTCTAGATGTAGATTCTAACTACCATATGCTATCCATATGCTTCTTATCCATAACCAAAACACAATAAACTTGTTTCATCATAGAATAAATTTGTGGAATTTGGTGAAATAAGGCTTTTGGATCTGCACGTAATAAAAGCTGCTTTCTATGCTCTCTTCCTAGGAGCACAGGACAATTTCAGTTTTGAATACCACACAGAAAGTTTCTTATAAGTTTTCTGGAAGAAAAAGATGCATTCTTGTTTTGGTGCTTTATGGGTTTGCATCCTAAATCATCAATGTACTGTCTTTAGTGAAAAGGTAATATGATTATAATAGAGGACAGTCAGGTCCTCTATTTTGAGGAGACTGCAGTCTTTTGAATGATAATTTAAGGAGTGAGACATTTAAAAACCTAGCATTTTTCAACCCTTTTATGTTGAGGCCTTTAACATTATTAAGTAACCAAAGTGCCAGTTTCAGCTTCCCATGCTTCACTAGAACACCTCATTGATAAAAAAGAAGAAAAGTTTCTCTCCAGCAGGAGAAAAATCTACAGCAAGTTCTCCTGTTCTTGTCCTAAGTCCAGGGCTGCATTACTCAGGGGATACTGCATATGTGTTCATTAAATTGTTACTGCATTTTAAGAAGTTGCAGTAGCCTCTTGGTTTTCATTACTTTCTTTTCTATCCCCTCCTTTGTCATATCTCTCCATCTTTACTCTCAATGTATAGAAAACACATTTAATGTAATTACACCCACTCTTGAGATTTTTTTATGCTGTATTTCAAGATTTCAGCATATGTCTATTTCTGAAACAGAATCTTGGTCACAATCAGGGAAGATTACCTTATGTCTTTAAACAAATTATTTCACATTGCCATGTTTTATAGCGGATGCAAAACGCAGATGTGGTTTCCTAAAGAAACATGGAGTGTTTATACATCTATATATGTATATTACAGGTATAACTCAATGCCCTTTAGAGTTTCATAATACACAAGGTCCAGAAATAACACAAAATCAGATAAGCAGCAAAACCAGTCCTGACAAGAGAAACTACATTTTCTTTCCCGTCTCTTTATCCGAACCTAAATCACAGTCAAGCTGAACATTTTTGGAGCTTTGGAAATGTAACTAGCTTTTCCCCATCAGCATTTTTTTTTTCTGTGATCTATAGATCACAAGAATATCAGACAAAATACAGCTCTTTGTGGTCAGACTGATGAGAGGCAGAGAAGGTTTCTTTTCAGTTGTGCTGGACTGGTTTGTGGAGTCAATATGTTCAGTGACTGAAGGTTCCTTTAGATTTCTGCAAATATATTCAAATTGTTTGAGATTCTTCCAGAAGTAACACTAGGAAAGGAAATGCATTCTAGCAAGTGGCACTTTTATTAGCTAAGAGCTCCGTTCAAAAACCATGAAGAATGACAAGACCTGTTTAGTATAAACCCACAGCCCAGACCACTACACACTTTTCTTATAAAAAAGCAGTCATTCCAGAGACTTTAATAACCTTTTCAATATCCAACATCACTGTTACCAAGACTGGGTCAAAGCCCCCTTAATGTCTTTAAGGCATTTCTGACCTGCTCATTCCTACATCTGCTGAGTAAATACTTCAGTACTGATGAAGAGTTTCGAGAAGTACCAGCTGGAAAGTCATTAATTTATGACTACAGTCTTAAAATTTCTCTTACAGGGCCACATGAGATGTGTGTGGGATACCAGACACACTCAATATACAGGTAGTGGGACTTCATGAGAAAGTGTGTGACTGAACTACATTCCAAAAAGAGAGATTTGCTAAAACAAAGTTGTGAAGCTTTGACACATAGCTGATATATACGGTCAAGTCAGTAACTTTACAAAACTCTCATTTCAGAGTGGGTGCTAAAACCTTGTGAGTGCCCTCTTCAGGGAAAGCAACTAGAAAAATACTCCAAGATCACAGCATTATCCTAGGTACAGAAAAGATGGATAATGTCCCGTCTCATATGCAACCATTATTCTTCTGTTCTATAGATCTACTATTGTAGATGTCTTCTGAATCACATAACATGCTCTAATTTAAATGACCAACTGTCTACACCATATTAAGAAAAGAGCAAAGCTGAACTCTCTCCAACTTACTCTGTTTCCTTAATTAGCACAAAATCTGCTCTCTCACTGTTACAATTATATTAATGATATATTTCATTCATCTACTAATTTATTATAAGACTTTTATTTCAAAAAACCGGATTTTGAAAGGAAGATTCACTGTGTTGTTTTCACAGTTCAGGTTTTTGATCATCTGATAGTCAGGAAACACAGTAGGAGATGCTTTGTAGCAGGGAGGTAACAAGGGACTTACCAAATCACAGGATTTATCTGTAGTTAGTTGTGCTATCAATAAAACAGCACAGCTCCTGCTAAGGAAGCAGTTTGTTGGGGGCATGTAGCACAGTAGGCACACCATGTCTGTCTTTAAAGGTGACCTGAAAAAAATTATGTTATACTGCTGAGCTGTTTATTATGGGGCCTGTTCCTTTTACAGCAGAAAACCTGTCACACTCAAAAATTACTACAAAATGTTAGTCCAAACTCCTTGTTTGTGAAAACCTGCAGGAAGGACATAACATTACACAAAGAAAGAGGGTCAGTAGACATGGATGGTAATGGTGTAAGCAGGCACCGTACAAGTACACACACTGATAGATGACAAATATCCACCAGGGAATGATATCACTAACCTTTTGCCATGCTCTTCACTGCTTCAGTAGTGACACATTTTAGTAAGGCCTGTTGCAATAGGGTGAGGCATAATGGCTTTAAAGTAAAAGACTGGTAGATTTGGGCTAGATATAAGCAAGAAATTTTTTACAATGAAGGTGGTGAGACACTGGAACAGGTTGCCCAGAGAGGTGGTAGTTGTCTCCCACTGATGCAATATGAGATGAGATGACAGTAGCTTTTGTCAACAAAGAATAAAGTATGTAAATAACTACAGTTCATCTATCTTAATTTGCTACTCAGTTCTTCATTATTTTAAATTCACACTAATCTCTTCTTCAGCTGAAGATAAATATCTTCACCAGTCAGCCTTTAATTTGCTCAATATCCTACCATCTTTTCCCCTTAAACAGGGATGGAATTAAGTGATTATTACAGATTAAATATCTTTCATATACATACATATGTAAAAATAAATCCTCTCTCAATCATATAGGCAGATTGCCTAAATGGCAGCTAAGGTATGCTACGTCTCCAACCGAGGTTTGCACTCCCTAAGTTCCATTTTACATTTTTCCTTTTGCAGAGAGATAGTCTCAACACACTAGAGAAAAAACATATTTAATTGCCAGAAAATATAAGGATAATACAACATGATCTTACCAGGAGCTAGAATGCATGACTTTTAATTTTATTTTGGCAAAAGTGTCATCTGTCTTTGAAATGGAAAAATGAAAATGTCTGATGAGAGCATACCCCTCCCAGAATGTGGCCCTCTGCGCCAAGTTCATATGATGTTATGAAGATGTTTTTCCTCCATTACAGCACATTTTCCTTAAGATTTATGACTGCAAAAAACATTTTCAAATTAAAACTCGTCTGATTGTCTTTTTCTATTAAGGGTATCATAATAATGTTTTTTCACTTTATAAACAAATGTTCTACACAGTCCAGCACCCACCAGACATGCAGAAGAATGTGACAGTGATTAATTTCTGTTGCTGAATTCTTCTAATAACTAATTTAAGAAAGTGACTGCTTTTTAACAACTAAAAGGTACAAATTTAGCAGGGTATTTTTGTTTAGCTAATTGACAAAAACATCTTCACATAATGCCTGTAAATTATGACTACATTATATAAATCTATCTCCTCTGAAGTGCCCTGCAGGACACAGCAGGATAGGCAGCTGCTGTCGGTTGAGGTATAAAATTTATACTATGAAGAGCAATACATCACCACAATGCCAGAAGTTCTCTGAAAAAATATAAATAAAAACATTTGTTATGCTTTAATTTCGTCTGGATGATAATGTTCTGATTCCATCACATAAAATGGAAATAAAATAAATATATGGCTATTGAGACACATTGAATATCATCTTGCCAAAGGAAATAGCAAAAGCACAATTTGGTTTGGGTTCTTAAAAGTGAATTAGACACACCTCTGGAAGAATGTCTGTGGAAAGTAATGATGCAGAGGCAGACAGAAGGACAGGGAACTTAACAGAACTTTCGTAATGTCCAAAAAGTTCACAATGTCTGGTCTTTCCTTAGGTAAAACTATAGTCAAACGTAGACAAAGTTGGAAGCAAGTGCAAAAATAAATGGTAAACTAACTCACCATTCTTAAAGCAAACTCATGAATTTATTCTTCCTTCCATAGAATCCTTTCTTAAAGCTGAGGCCCACATTAGAAGATTAGCAAATTTTCTTGTGTAGCACCATATGTTATGCATGCTTAAAAGACACTTCGATGTTTAGAAGACAATTTGGTCCTACGATTTCTCTAGGCATGATCAACTACTTTTGAATAATCTATGGGAAGTGTTCCCAGGCAGTGATGAATCCAAGACATAATACAGATGGGTAATCAGACTTTTTATGAGAGAAGCTAAGAGTTTGGGTCCACCATTTCATTCATCTGTAAACCACTAAATCCTCCAGAAATTGTCAACAATCAAAATATTCTGATATTTCATCAGGTTTTAATATCCACAGATTTATATTAAATTTTATTGCACCTTACAGAAAATTATAGTCAAAATATTTGGGTTAATAAATGTCAAGATAATTTCCCATGCAAACATTAGCCTGAGAGAAAGACATGTTGAAGAGAAACCCACTCCTCTAAAATATGTTCTGAAATATGTTCTGCTAAGATCAATGTCTTTGGGCATTTGACCAGACTGCAGAAGGGAGCAAAGAAAGGTTCTTCAGACACTCAACAGATATTCCTTATTGTGTATTTTACTGGGATTCAAAGATGACATATAATACATGTAATCATAAGTACTGCATCTATACACTCTGAAGGCAGGGTCATCCCTTATTCATGATGCACTATCGTTGGTTATATCACAGCTATCCTTTATATTTGCACAGAAACAACAGGAGCTAAGGAAGATACAAGGACACAGACACAGTACCTTCATCATACCACCTAATTTATAGTGTTGAATAAAATCTCTCCTGACTTTCTACCCAAGCAACCTTATATCACTTCTATGCGTGCTACTACCTGACATTTTTTTGTGTGTACAAAGAAATTGTTCATCAAAAAAAACCAGTAAGAAGTTCCTGCCAAACAGCTCCTCCTGGACAACACACAGGACAGCAGAGACCTTGTGTGCGAATATGCAATTGAATTTTAACAGCCCTGGGGGAGACAACAGAGAAAGAGCCTCATCTGTAGGCCAGTATACAAAAATATTATCCAGCAAACACGCAAGTGCTTCTCAGACATACTCTTAATAGCATTACTGTGTTAGTCAAATTTAGCAATGAGAGAGAATTCAGCTGATGCTGAATATAGTTACTATACTTTAGCATTCTGTGCTTTTGGCAATTATTGTGGGATTTATTCGGTGCCAGTCAGTCATGTATTTCAGGGACCAAAAGTCTTCCTGGATATTACAAAGGCATTGTGTTACATTATTTTTGTACCGTAAAGCAATTTACCAGGCATGGAGCAGTGTAGTAAAAGAAAATTACAGTAATTCTCAAATTGACCAGGATGAATGTGCTCTTACCTTAAATATACACTGAGTATCACAGAAAGGAGAGGTCTTAATTCCAAACAAACCTTTACATGCCTCAGCCTGCAGCTGAACACACCCTCCTTCCTCCTCACTCTATCTCAAAGACACTATGCTGGAGTTACCACAGGCTAGGCGCCTTGCTGGGGTCAATTTTGTCTTATTCCAACAAGGCTATTATGTAGGGAAATTATAGTTTTCAAATTGCTGCAAGTATAAACACCACCTTGTTTTTGCAAATAATAATATAATTAGAGGCTGTTATAAAATAATCAACTCTGAACCATAATTTTGCATGCTTTCACTAAAAATGCACAGACTATCATTTTAAGTACTGCATTTTTATTTTTATTTTTTTAATCATTCAAGCAACATTTCATGGAAATGTTTCACCTAAACATTCAGAGAGACCCAACACCTTGAAGAGTTGAAAGGTCAGAAATGAATTAACAGTTCTTGTATGTATCTTAAAATTTTTAAAAAAGAGATGTTCCAAAAACCTTGAAAATGGCACAGATAATATGTCATGTCAGTATGCTATCAGAAGTAAAAAGTAGGGGGGGAAAAAAACAAAACCAAAAAAACCCCCAAAACAACAAAAAAACACTCCCATAGGCCAAGGAGCAATTTTAGAGCAGTAGCAAGGCTACTTACATGGATAGTAGACACCTTTTAACAGTTTCTCAGGGGCAACAGTGGTTCCCAAGGGTTGACAGCGGACAAAACTGTGAGCATATCATCTCATACAAAGGCTCTAAATTAGTGAAAACTTTATGAGATGCCGATCTTTAAAATATATGTTTAAAATATATGTTTTTAAATGTATGTCGTATTTTATTTTGCTTTTAGATATTTATTTGAGAAAGCACGTCCCACCTTCACACCTTCCTTTCTTTTTTAATCCAGTATTGAAAATACAATAGTAGATATGTACCTATTCCAAATCCAAGGAATTAACTGGAAAGAAACTTCAGGCCTGATAGCTAAAGGAATGAAGCAGCTACACAAAATATCAGATGGCAGGAAATACTATGAAAACACAAAGTTTCACACAATGATTAGAAATCAGCAAATTCTGACTCCTTCGCTTCCTAGGAAAGCCTAAAAAAGTTACTCAAGCATCCTATAATTTGCATCTATAAATTACTCTGGATTTAAACATACTGTGCATTTTCCTTAAAGATTGTATCTTTAATTTTAACTTCAGAAGAGAAAAGCAGTCCAGAAAAGTACTTCTCCAAAGTTAAACCCTAAGTCTTCCGGTTTTAAGTGAGAATTGAATTGAGAGTGACAACTCTCAGAATCCTACAGCCCAAGGTAGATCTCCCCAGGATATAATTGCCACAGCTTTTCCTCATGCTGACAAGTGGCCAAAAAGAATAGAGAAAAGAGTCACTGTGAATAACTGGAAATATATTTGAGATTTAAAGGAGAGATAAATTAAATATTTGTACATTTTATATTTACAAAGATACCGCATGCATTAAAAATTATTTAAAAACAGATGAGCAAAACTACAGAAGGGAGATTTGAGAAATATGGCAGTGAAAACTCTTAAGATTTGAAGGGAGTTTTGCCATTAACTGCAATAGAACTAAAAATATTATAGAATTAAATTTAAAAATATTCCCCTTAAGTATTAAGATCAAAAGTACATCACAGCCTAACAGGTTTCCATCTCATTTTAACAGCAATATCGGAGAGCAGCACAAATAGTATGTTTTGCTACAACACTAGGCTTAATTTGTTTATTAATAAATTGACTTTTCCAAAAGTATCTTGCATTGTGACCAAAAAACCCTGATCCCTTGCTTATTTCTGATGATGAATTTGCTGCAAAATTTAAGTTAAACAGAAGACATGAAGTTTTCCGTGTCAGTGCACTAGGCTATTAAAGCAGTGAGCTTGCTGTTCACCATCCATGCAATGGCACAGGGCAACCTCGAAGCTGATAACACAGCTGAGTCTGCCTAACCCTGGTATAGCAAGAGGAGTTCTAAGAACATTTTGATTTGTATGTCTGATGGCAGCAAACATGGAGGACCTATCAGAGGAGCAAAATAAAATGCTGTGTTAGGCTACTATAATGCACTGACCTACATGGCAATAAAAACTGGGTTTAATGCCTTGCTGTGATTTTTTGGGGGACATTTCATAAGCAGAATTTGATTTTTAAATATTAACACTTTATTCATTTATGATCTACATATATTAATATTCTTGATGTAAGTGAAAGCCAGACCAAAAGTTAACTTCTCAGTACTACTAAACACTTGGTTGTGGATACATTCCAATCTATGGCCATGTAGAAAGAACTAAGCGTGGAGTAAACAACACACCCTCACTAGTTTTCTCCTGAGAAGAACATCACAGGATGATGTGGTGCGTGCATGCGGTGACACATTATGTCCGCTTTTTTCCTGTTCATTTCCATGTTATGCCCTTTCTCTGCCTTGCCTTGTTTGGTCAAAAGTGCAAACTCTAAACAGACCTTCCACCAAAGTGTTTGCAATACAGCTTTGCAAAACACCACTGCACTGTTTCCACATTTGATTTGACTGGCAATGCAAGTTTATCAAGAAGAAACTTGATCACCAGAAAGACAGAAAAATTTTAGAATAGAAACTAAAACTGGACTTAGCAGAACAGCTCCTCCACATCTACAAATATTACCACTGCTCTTACTGCCTTTATGTGTATGCACACATTACAATTCAACTTGCCACTATCTTTTCTCTTTTTTTGCTTTAGAAACATTAGTTGAGCTGCCTGTTAAGCTACTTTTACATAAAATATGGAAAAAATTGTGTTTCATTTCCTGCACTTTCCCTGTATTTTTCTCTTTTTTTTTTTCATTTCTATCTTATTAGAAATCTTCCTTCATTCTAACCATATTATTTCCTTTTCTTGTTTTCCTTTCTTATGCAATTCTTTGTTGCTCCCAACTACCATTATTTCCCTAGGAGGCAGTTGTTGGGCCTGTCACTAAACCTATTTCTGTCTCCCTCTGTGGTTTTCCTGCTTGTCATCCAGCACAGTCCAAGTCCTCCCTTTCCTTCATTAGTACTTCTATCTAACACACTGAAAATATGATCCCACTTTCACATTATTATATATTTATCCTACTTTTTGGTTCTCCCAAATCTAAACCAGACATTTCTATCAGACTTCAAAATAATCCCTGAGTTTCATGATTGTACTTATACAATCATGGCCTAGAATTTAACTCTTTTCCTTGTATGGCTACACAACCAAAGAAGAAATGTACCTCAGGAGTAGTACAGGAGAGCAAGGTTAAAGAGCCCTTCTCTCACCATGCTATGCTACAGCACATTCTGTGATATCCCACTGGGGACACAGATAATTAAAGCAACAGACAATTCAGTAAGGCACAACAGGGAGCAAATAAAGCAGTATGCACATTACTCAGAAGCCATTACTGAGTGAGCCACAGATAAGGTATTTCAAGATACAGAAAGAAAACAAAAAAGGGACACCCTCTGGTGTACACAGAGAAAGAATTTATTTAAATAGAGAAGTGTCTTCTTCCAACTGTGAACCATGAAGTTACTCTCACGGACAAGAGCATGCCCTATCCTTGCAAGATTTCCAAAATAAAGTTAGAAAAAGTGCTTTCACTTCTATTTCTGCTTTCAGTGCACTGAACATCACTGACGTAATCTGGAAAAGGACAACTTGTGAGGGCAGTGTCCTGATATATTTTAACTGCTATTCCCATGTAGCCGATGAGAATAATTTCCCAGAGACACAACTGAAGGTATTTTCAGAATTATTTGAGTAAGATGCTGCTGCCCACACAATTCTCACTCCTGGTTCAGAGCATGAACAGAGTTCCTTGGGATCAGCTCAGAGAAAACAAAACTTTCCCAGAGTTCACCTTGTGGCCTGGCAGAGAGCTAAAACTTGCTACGCTTACTGTAAGGAGTTTACAGCTGTCATTTAATAGCTGCCATATTTCAGTTTCTACAATAGAAAGTAAAAACATCAAATTGAAGGATAAATGGGTGTTTTTACAGGCTTTTCAGATCAAGAATTTTTTCCAACACTTTGAGAAATGCATACTTATCTATAGCAATTACCCTTCTTTGCTCTCATCTCCCTTTTTATACATAATTGAGGAATAATACATGTTTCTGCTGCTAAATCTTTTAAGCATATGTGAAGAAAAAAAAAGTCCTTCAAATGCTATAATACAGTACATGGCTACAAGGCACTGCAGCCTTAAACCACATGACAAGCCAAGCAGAAGGAAATTTGGGATTGGATTTTGCTCTGTTTTGGTTTGTCTTATTCAAAGGAAAAGCATAGTAATATTTACAGGCTGGGAGATCTGACTTAATTTCATTTCTTGTTGGCTAGAAAGAACAAATTGCTTCATTTCATTTTCAGCACCCTAGAATTTGATTCACAAATCACAGAACAGCTGCAGCACATTCAAAGATAAGCTTTCAGCTTCTAAAGTGAAGTCTAAAAACGTAATGAGTCTCCTTGTAATCAATTTATATTCTCATTTTTTAGTAACTAGCACCACCACAAGAGACTATAGAATACACAGTTGCACCAGAAAAGAATCAGGATTATTTCCTTTTAGAACTAAGTTCAGGTAAATATCAACAAACGTGTAAAATAAGAAGTTTAAGAGCCTAGTTTAAAACAGAGCTGATCCACAATACAGTCTGTGTGCACAACTAGAAGAAAACAAGCATAAAAAAATAAAAATAATTAGAAAGTGTGGAAAAAAAAATAAAAGAAATGTGCATCCAGAAAATATATGCATTCTAGTGAGCACTAGCAATAACATTCACACGTTATTGTCAAATATGTAAACTGTTCATTATATAAGAACATGTTGCATAGTCAACTTAATGGATAGGTTTGTGGCCTTTTTTCATTAATGTCTCCTGTTATTTGCATACAGTATTAATAACATTTTTTACAAAATCAAGTTTTTCTTAAGGGCCCCCAGGAGAAAGTCAGATTTAAAATTCGAGACCTTGAGGAATAGCTACCTCACTTTTGGATATTAGCTTTTGAAAAGATTTTACAGCCAAAACAATTCAGGTTTTTTCTGCATTTTTGTGTCAAGGATTCTTGTGTCTGCCTTGTATCAGATTTAGGGAATTATGCAACAACCTGGTGAATTAGTTCAGTTGGCTCATCCTGTGGAAAACTGACTCTGCCAGCAAAGAAAAAGAAGAAGGAAAGTTTTCTAATGGTTTAACAAAATATATTGACTCATCTTGTCATGGTAAAATCACTTGACCCAATGCAAAACAGAAAAGTGAGAACATGGTGCTGGGGAGTAGAGCACACAGACTGTTTCTTTAAATAGCTGCTTGCCACAGGATCGGCTTGGCATCCTTCTTGTGTCTCCCCTGTATGGATCATTCCTTAAATTTTACTATCCAAGACATCTTCCTTGGCTGTGTCCTAGAAGCCCTTTCTAGTCCTTTTTTTCTGGGAAAAGTGAGATTGTACCAAATGACTTCATTGTGCTTACACATTGAAGCGCTCCATCAACAGATGAATATTTCTGATGCTCTTGTGTGTATGTTATCAAAAAGTTGTGATACCTCTCCCAACTTATCCATGATTATGTATCTTTGCAATTTATCCTATGGTAAGTTCTTAAACTGTATCTTAGCAGATAGACTAAGCATGAAAAGCACCTGATGAGGACCATCTCACAAATTTGGAGAGGCATCTTTATTAAAAGTGGTCTTTCTGAAGTACTTCTTGCTTTTTAGTGACTGACACTGAAAAAATAGAGCTACAAAAGGCAACCATGTACTCCATGTTCCCATAAGAGAGGCCTTGGAACAACAGGATCATTTAAGAGAACACTCTTCAAAAGAAATTCACAGTCCAGGGAGTCTTAAAACATCCAAGGCCTATAGGGCTCCTGAAGAATAGAGGACACCAAGAACAGATGAACTGTTGATGTAAGGATAATGTCGCCTTTATCATCTTCTGAAAATGACTCAATGTATTGCATATTTGTATGAGATCGGTGACAGAGAACTGAGTGTAGAGAGCACTCTGGTTTGTTTAAAAAAAAGAACTGAAACAGAGAACAAATCATCCATTGAGGGCCTGGATCTGCAGAGTGCCAATATTACTTCATGCTGTTTCAAGAGGAATTGGAACTGCCATCTATCTGAATTTTATATCTTACATGAAGTTTGGTAGTGCAAACTTCAACACAGAAGTAACTCATAAGCCTGGCCAACATCCTGAGCAGCTTCAGCCATGATATGTGATTTTTGAGGTTGTCCTGTGCCAGATGGACCCTATGATCCTTGTGGGGCCTTTCCAACTCAAGATATTCTATGATGCTCAGTACTGAACTATGTGGCCTGACATGAGATGACTGGTGCTAACACTAAACCTGTGAAAATCAAATCACAGGTGTCTCTGTCTGAGATGCTGCAGAGGAGAAAACCCGAGACACAGCCTAATCCATTGAGAAAAAGAAAATATTCATGCTTACAGGCACAGGTCTTGGAATAATGAGTCTAGAATCAAGAACAGCCCTTGACAATAGCAAACGAAGTTTTCCCTGGATTCTCAGTAACAGACAGATCCTCTAGCAGTAATAAATTAACTGTTCAACTGTGTCCAGAGCTGATGAAGCCACAAGAGTGTTTGCAAACTGAAGAGCTCGACAGGCAGGCAGGCCCAAAAGCCAAAGGACTAGGGATCTGCCACAGTGACTAAAGTAGTCTCTTGAAAAGGGCAGTCAGCAGGGAGAAGCTAGATGTACAGATAAATGTAGAGTCACTCTTCCCCCTCCCAAACACAAAATTTATAGAATTTCAAAGAATAGGAGAAATAAAATCCAATCACAAAATGAGAATGCAACTGTCCTTCATGTAAGTAAGCTCTGCCATAGAAGAGATAGAGCAAGCAGCCAGCATTTATTCTTTCGCTGTGGTCAACAATAATTTCTTCACTATGATGTACTCTTACAGTCCATGTGAACATTCATGTGAGAACAGACAGACATTTGAGGAACAAATACATCTACAAGTCAACTACACAAATTAGCACAACTGAAAGGTAGTGCTAATTCTCTTTGAAGTTCTTCTCTCTCCTGAATGTATACCTCAATACAAATACTATAGCAGTCTCATAACTGATTTGTTGTCTCAGCTCTAGCTATTATATCCCAACACTGACTTAACAGGGTTACTTCAAGGGAGTAGTTTAGGACAATCTTAAAATATTTTGTAGTCTCCCCCGCAGGTCTACTTTAATTCTGCTGTTCTTGCATAACTTCCTCTCCTGAGCTGATCAAAAACCTCCAGCTCCTCTTTTGTTGCTTAAGTAACTGGCAGTAAAAGTCCCGTTTGGGAATCCTAGACTGCCTCCCGTGTGTAGTCAGCCCAAAGCAAATGAAACCCTAGATCACATACAGTACTGAAGAACATCACAGAGGATTGTCAATGAGAAAGCCCCCTGGATTTGACTATGTGATTATACCAGGACCTACAGTCACTGAGGTAGCAGATGAGATTACAGGATACTGCAGATGAGGACAGACCAAGTTTTTTTCAGGATCTTTCCAAAACACTGTATCTTCTGTCACACTGCCTAGCTAGGACTAGTTTATCAGAGATTCCACAGCCAGCACACAACTGCATTTGGTCAGAGGAAGTACTTTGTCAACAGAAAGCAAGATTTTACATAAACAGAAGTAATCTTCTGCCTGGAATTTTCAACTATAGCAGCATCCACACCCACAACATGTACTCGAAACAAATCTAGTTTCATGTACATCAGTCACACATTAACAAAATATAGAATATTCATAGACATTCATTTAAAGAAAAAAGAATATAAGAATTGGGCTGCCCACAGAAATAGAGTACCAGAAACATCTGCCATTAATGCTTTAATAATTAATTTATACTTTCTAAAAAAAAAAGAAAGATGCAGTTAAAATAGCCCCAAAATGTGAGAGTGGAACAACAAAAATCTTCAAGTATAAACTAAAAAGCTATTAAAAAATTAGAATTGATTGAAAAAGAATATTTTTTTGTTCAAAAAATACCATAGATCTGCCACAATACTTCCACAGACATTACCATTAATGCATGTATATACTGCATATTTTGACCTTTAAATTTCAACTACGTAAGTCATTGCTGATTGCATAACGTCTACAAGATGCTCCTTTTTTCACCCTACTATTTTCCTGAAATTTTAAGTAGAGGAAAACTGAAAAGGAAAAAAAAGAAAAAAAAAAAGGAAGCAGGAGTTAGATTTTGGAATTTGAATTTTGGACTTTTCTCTATATTTCCTTCCATGCTCGTTTTTAAATACAAATCATACGCAATTTCCACAGGAAATCTCGGTTTGACCAGTTCTAGAATTACATAATCCATGCTGCTCTGGAACCACAACAGAGACTACCTGTATCTCCAGCAGTTTGAAAGGGCACTGGTGTCATTTCCCTCAGAAACATTAGCTGAGTGCTGCAGGCAATACTGTTAGGTAAAACATGGGATGGTTTTCCTGTTACAGTCAAAGTACTGCAGTGCTGAGGATATGGTTTTCACGTGGCAGCTTTTAACTATGAAGGAGGTGAGGGTAATGGAATAATATGACTAAATAAAGTATATATAGTGGGTTTTTTTATTTATTTTCAGAGCCCACAATATTCAGCAGAGGAACAACATACGGTGAGAAAATTCTGTTCGTAAGAAATGTCAATACATCTTATTACAGTGACAGTGCAATAGCATGCCTTTGATATTATTAAATTCACAGCTTTGATAAACAGCCTACAAATTACCTCTTGAAGGGAGCTGCATAATAATACCTGAAGCATAAAGAGCGGAAATGGAGCTTAATTAAGTGTTGCCCAGCTAAATCACACAGAGAAAAGTATAGGGAGGTGGAAAAAATACTGAGCACTTCAGCTGTGCATGGAGGTGGTAAACAAAAGTGGCCAGGCAAAAGGCTGTATCTGAAAATACACTGAAGCTGTAGCGGGTTACACATCATCAGTTTCTGATGAGCAAAAGGTCCCATTCTCATTCCTCCCTTTCCACATGCAACATTCATTTTATCCCTCTTGCACACATAGGAGAAAAGAGGTATCATAAACCAAGGGAAAATTAGTAAGGATGAACTGCATGTATCCTAATTAATATTTAAATACTGAAAAAAACACCACCCATGCTGTAGTGCAAGTTCATCTAGCATCCCAATGGGAAAGTCTTGGAGAAATAAAAAAAGAATACATAAAGACAGATGGAACCATCATGGAAAAAAGGTGCCAGTGTTATACTGGGGTTGGAAACTGATGGTACTCAAACATCTTTTGTATAATTGATAGATGTTTTAAATTAAATGGTCAGGATTGGCATGACGCTAAATGCTAGCATCATACACAGTTTTCCTTCAGTGTCACAATTAATACTCCAAGAATACCACCTATCAACTAGAACTGTATGGCTTCACACTAAAATAGAAAAGCAAAGTAGCCTAATACTTTTGGAAAGTACATGTCTTTGCAAAGTATACAAATTTTTTAACTTTTAAGAGTCCAACTTCTGCAGGAACAAGTAGATTCACCAAAAGCATGTTGCCACATGCTCCAGTATTTACTGACATGCCACAGGTTACAGTGAGCCTGCATTTAACTTTGTCTCACTTCTAATAATCCTTGACTGAGACCATTTCATAGAATACCTCAGGTTGGAATGGACCCATAAGAATCATCAAGACAACTCCCTGCTCCTCGTCAAACTAACTAAAACTAATGCAAATGACTAGAAGCGTCTGGATGATGCTTTTAGTCAGATGGTTTAGTTCTGTTGCCCTAACTAAATAAATGAACTTTCAGAACAAGACAACACTTGCAATGAACACTAATAATCCAAGCAAGCTTGCACTGAAGTCACGAACTCCAAGGCAACGCTCCTGCCCTTTAGATACAAGCACCAGCAGATATTGTAACAACTCTTGCAGTTCTGCCTTTGTCTAAATTACAAATTAAGGCTCTTTAAAGTGTTTCATGCAACATAATCTCCCAGAAATATTCCTTAAAAAAAAATAAAATCATATTTCTTGAGAAAGTTCATCATCCAAATGCTAATCCAAAGCTCCAAGAAGGCAACTGGTCTTGCTTCTGTAGTGATACCATCTCTTAACTGAAGACTGAGCAGTCAGAACAGAAAAGTTCAGGAGCAAATTGCCTGTGCTAATAATAGAGACAAGGCATCATCTACTAATTAACACACCAACAATTGAATATTGATTAGAGTTTGTCACTTTCAAAATAATTGAATCCATCTTGCTTCTAACAGCCAAGAGTGTTAAAGATTTGTAATAAACAAAGGATCTTCAATTCAGAAATGCTTTGTCAGCTTTCCTATAGTGTTCTGTACACTGAAAGACTGAAAGACACATTCGAAATATTTCCTCCTATTTGATAATTTTCCCTGCTTTTTTTTTTTTTTTTGTTCAAAAGAGAGAATACCTGGGATATCCTGAGAGAATAAAATTTATGCACACCTTCTTGTTCCCATGTACAAAAGTAGATCTAAGTACAAAGCATTGTACTTAGTGAAAATGTGTACTTGTGAAAAGTGTACTTGTGAAATAAGACCTGCTAATACCTGTTAAATGTTACTGGAAATTAAGGATAAAGTTACAAGGGTTGCACAGCAGCTATGAAAGTTCAGTAACACAAAACAACAACTGTTGGATTTTTTTCCTCCACCAGTTTTTGGGGTTTTTCTATGAGTCTGAATTTTCAAAGAGGCAGCTGAAATATAAATTGTACATCTACCAAAAGCTTTCAGGTGATCCCAAGAAATAACAGTACTTGACATAAACTGGAAAAATTATGTCTGTGAAGGTTTCTGGATGGTTAACAGTAGTAACAATGGGGAGCAGGGGGTAATCCTGCTCCTTACCTGGAAAGAAAAAAGCCATTGATCTTCCAATGCTTTCTTACTGGGAGTGAGAGCCCTACAAGGAGATGAGACCAAAACCCAAGCCTAAACAGAACTGAAAATAAATGGAATACTTTTCAGAAATATTTCCTTTGTGTGATTTTAGTTTCACATGTATGTAGTCCTTAAGGGTAATGCCTCATAAAACATAAGATTGATTATAAAACAGCTGCTTTAAAAATAATAAATGACCTTTCCATCTTCTACCTTGTTTAAAAATTCACGTGAGAAAATATCTTTGTTTTATATATATACGAACACATGACTTCTTCCCAAGATAATTTTTAAAGGATGGATATTAATATTAACATTAATTTTAATTTATAAAAATGGATTTTTTCCTAAATCAGGGATTAAAAAATGCATTTATTTTTAAAAAAAAAATAAATTAAAAAGTCTTCCTAATTCCATGATCTTGTACTTAAAACAATTTTGTGATGTTTGCTTCCCAGATGCTGAAGTACAGGAAACTGGGTAATTGCAAGTGCCTGTTCATACAAGTAACTTCTCAGTTCTATATTCTCCCCAAAGAAGTGCAAGACTTTAACCAAACCATAAACCATCAGAAGCAATTTCTATGGTTGAACAGCAATTCTAGGTGTAACAAAATGTGTTGCTACTGGTCAAATAAAGGAATCTATTTTACCTTGTTTAACTAATGGGGCAGTCTGTAGGTGTTCCTTTGCTGTTCATTTCTTTTAATAAGGAAGTGAAGGGCCCTCTACAACTTATGCAGCAGCTGGAGAGAAATGGTGACACAAATCCACTAAATACCCCTCTCTGCCCTCAGAGAAGGATTCTTCTGTGGTTGGACAAATATCCCTTTTTCCTCTCAAAAAAGGCTTCTTCTGTGCTTAGATTTTAAGGGAGAATATTTTGGATGGAAAAGTCAATTTTTCCTTAAAAGTCACTGAAGCTTATCTTTAAATTGGTGCTAGAAATGGTTCTTGCGCTGCAACCTTTTGTGTGTGGATTCATTACACAGGGAATTTTTACAGCGAATTCCACACTTCCCACAAAGCATAGTTTAAAATGGTAGCTCCAATGCAACATTAGCAATGACCATGCTATGATAAGAGAGAAGAGAATACAATAATTGTTATGGTTTGCTAAGCTCCACCTGGAGGACCTGGTGGCTAAATGGATTACTTGCTGACTTTTCACCTCTGGGATTCCAGCTCTGAACTGGAGTGACTGAAAATCATTCTGATCAGTCAAGTGAAAAAGGACCAAAGTGAAATTAGACTGGTGGTTTCAGATCAGTTCCCTCAGTGCTGTACTTCCAAATCACAAAACCACAGCACGTTGAATGCTGCTAGCAGGGGAGAAAGTGAGAGGCTTTGAGGCTTAATGAGCATGAATGCAGCTGGCTATGCAGCTCACAAACACCTTAACGTAGACTATAACCACCCCATACAAACAGGCAAAAAGAATAAATGACTGTGGATTACCATACAAATTAAGCAGGAGGATCCCTTTCGAATGTGTATTGAAATTCCTGCATTGCATATCACAATAATATAATTGTTAATCATATGAGATTAACTCTGACAGCCAGATGATACTTTGGTAAATGTTTAAACCAAGTCTCTAACAGTATTTGAATATTTCTACTAAAAAAATAAAAAAAAAAAAAAAAAAAAGAAAAAAGAAAAAAAAAGAAAAAGCCTTTCTATTTTCATTGCACTCACAAACATTAAATAATCCTAGTGTATCCCATGACTCATGTGTACTAGAATTATTTCAATTTGAAAATAGGAAAACTGGGGAATAAAGAGGTTGGAGTGCTTAATTCATAGATTTTTAAGGCCAGAAAAGGACAATGTGATCATCTAATCTGATATTACACTTCCCGCCATTCCTGTACAAAGTTGGACAGTGAGAATCAATCAAGAGAACTGCTGTTAGCATGCAGGAATTCATAGTTTCAAACCCCAAGCTCAATTTCCTGTCAATTTATAGAACTAGGCATAGAAATTTGTCTTGAAGCCAGTGTTCTACTGCAGATAAAAGTCTTGCCCTTTGCTGCTGTCTTTAGCTGTAGCTCAGCCAGCAAAGACAGACAAAATCCTGCTTCCTACAGTGAGACAACTTAAATGGGAAAGAGAGCTGGCATACATTAAACATGTACAGAAAATATTCCATTAAATTACTGCTTGGAACCAGTCAGAAAAAAGATCTCTGTCATAGTTTGAATAATTCAGGGATAAGTTTTTTTTCCTTTTGTTATTTTTTTCCTTGTCTAAAGAACACTTCCTTATGGCAGAACCTGCAGAAAATGCTCATTTGCTATGTGAACACAAATGACAGTGGAGGTATAGAAGAAACTGTGATTTTGTAGGCTGAAGCTGAGATGTCTTAAAAGGAAGTCTCATCAAGAACGTTCCCTATAAAAATGAACATTTTAATTTATGAGATTATTATTTGGGGGCATCTAGCACATTGTCATGATTTTCACGAAATGAAAAATCAATTGAGGAAAAAACGGACCCTGTGAATTTCTCCAGGGAAGCAAGCATCATTCCTCACTCAAAAGTGATATTGGTTTTGCACCTCAGAGCTTTCTTAATTCTCACATCAGAGCAACAAACAAAAAAGGAGTTTTTATAAAGCAGCCGCAGCATCCTAACCTGTGTTTACAGAAGTCTCCAACATTATTCTCCTAACTATCTTCCGTGCTCTGTTTAATGAGATTACATAATCACATAGGGAATATTAGCAAGTATTCAACATTAGACTGATGTGAAAATGTGTGAGAACAAATTAGAAGTCGATGAAAACATCCTGTGTATGTGGAGGATTTTCAAATATGGTGGAGGATTTTCACTGTAAAAGGCTTGATTAGCTAAATATGATTGCAATCACTAATTCTCTTCTTTAGGGTCATATGTTTGCTCAGATGCCCAGGAAATTTCAATTACAAACCAAATGGGCTTTGTGTGCTACACAACTCCTTAACCTAATACTGAAAAGCCTTCCTAAATACTGTATTTGATCATAGCTCATACAAGGAATTTCATTGTTTGGAATTATTTTTCTAATAATAATTGTTTTTTAGGATTTTTTCTGATTTATTTTTAAATGGTTCACAGCATAAAACTGCTTGTAGAACTTTTGTAAAACTTACATTTAATGAAAGAGTATGTCAGAAGGCCTTCTAGAAATCTGAAAACAACTCAAACAGCTTATAGATAGTTATTGGCACATATTTCTCCACATTAATTAATTTCAGGTATTGCATATACCTTATACTGCAGGATCTTTCTATGTCTACTCTTCAGCTCACTGCTTTTAATACCATTGAAAGGAGATGGCATCCATATACTGGACTTTTTTTGGATCAGTCTTTGATAACTGGGACCTGGATTACTTACTAAAGTCTTTGAGTTAGGCTTCTAGTGAAAACCATGTGACATTATTTTTCTCTGGAAAGTCACGTGCATTACAATAAAAGCTGTCTCAGAACTTTGGTAAAGACTAGTCTGAAATTAATTGGTCTCCATACAGACATAAATATAAGACAAAGGACCTGATATACTCTATCATAAAGGACAGATCAAATTTGCTAGGGGCATTTACTGCTATGCAAAATTAAGGGGTTAGATGCAAGTTAATTGTGTGCAAGTTAATTTCATCATAGAAACTCAAGTGCTTTGTCTTAAAAGAGTACCACTATAGAAAATGATGTTATCTTTCTTTTGATGCATCACCAGAAATTGAAAATGGCTTTTTAAAGAGTCTACTGGGGAACCAACATATTTTCCACAATTTTTTCATCCTTTATTTCCCCAAAATGGATTTTCTTATTGATTTTGGAGCTATCATACATTTTAGTTCACACTGAAATGTTGGCTGGGCACATCTATTTCTTTTGCTCTCTGCTATTTAGATTTAGCATTATACAGTCATTCATCTCCCAGTGTGCAAGTCTGCACCACTTTCCATCTGTGCAACTTATTAATAATTTTTAGCTACACTTACACATCAACCCTTTTTCCTTACAAAGACTGGTGAATCTTAATTGAAAATAAAGATCTAAAAATCTACTAAAGATTGTTTTAAGTAAGTCTATAACATTTTGTTTCATGTCAAGAGAAGTATACTGTTTTAATTCTTACTTTCCTGTTTTACAGTTTCAGCAGCATCCAAAATTACCACTGGTGGAACAAAATACAGCTAA
>JAWWTY010000106.1:48315028-48357674 GCA_035222235.1 Margarornis squamiger
CTGCACCACTTTCCATCTGTGCAACTTATTAATAATTTTTAGCTACACTTACACATCAACCCTTTTTCCTTACAAAGGCTGGTGAATCTTAATTGAAAATAAAGATCTAAAAATCTACTAAAGATTGTTTTAAGTAAGTGTATAACATTTTGTTTCATGTCAAGAGAAGTATACTGTTTTAATTCTTACTTTCCTGTTTTGTTTTAATTCTTACTTTCCTGTTTTACAGTTTCAGCAGCATCCAAAATTACCACTGGTGGAACAAAATACAGCTAACAGGAAAAAAAATTCTTCCAACATTTTTCTTTCCAATACACATTCTCTTAAGAGTGACTATCATTAAATCTAGTTTCATTCAAGAGCTAGTCATGAGTCAGGTACATTTTTCTCATTTCAATGCATGCTGGCATAAAGAATCAGTATCTGTGTACATTTGTACAAAAAAATGTAGTTCTCGAAGCATGAGCAACCTGAGCTGTGAGGTAGTGGCTGTGAATCAGATGGAAGGGTTTACATTAGAATGGGCTGACACTTCTTCAGGGCATTACTAAAATGCTAAGACCTAGTCTCACATTCGTCTCCCTGCCTGGATTTGAGACTGCAACCTGATATCACATCCACGTTTGCATTTTTGAAGTTAGACATTGTATTCAGTCACCCTTCAGGGCATTTTGAATTATTCTCTTCCTCTTTTGCAGAAAAAACATTGAGGGAGAGAATGCAATAGCATCCTTGGTACTCTACGTGGATCTGGACATGTAAAAAACCTGCATCTTCAAGTCAGGACTCAACTCATCAAAAGAGGCCTAGGAGAAAGAGTCTGTATTAAGACTGAATCCCAGCTGTGATGTCATGCAAGTGTCCTATGCATTTGTAACAAGATGCAGCAGAGAGAAAAATATTTAAAATTAGTTAATCAAAAGAATAGGATGATAGGACCTTAATTTTTCTGTATTTTGCAATCTCAAACTCTAATGCCTGTTAATAATATATTTATCATAGTCTAAGTATTAACATCTTAATTTTATATGAAGATTCATCTTTAAAGATAGAGCTTTTTATTCATTCTTCCATGCCTGCAGCTATGATTAAGTGGGAAAGGAAAATACCCAGTTAAAAGTAGGAGTCAGGGCAACAGATGACTCAAGGCATCATTTAGAACAACATGCCTTCCCAACAACCAACCTCAGCCAGAGAGTCCTTAGCAAGCAAGAGGAATGGGAGAATACCCAACTCCCTGTCTTTGTAACAAAACAGTATGATTTTTCCTCAGGGAGCCTTTTAGTTTATTTAACAATTCTTAGCTTTTGTTACATTAATATTAGCTTTTGTCCAGTTTCTTTGCATAGTGGGGACTGTGCACGGGCCTGGTTAGAAGCTGCTATTCCCTAAACCTCTCACTACTATGATGAGGTTCTTCAAGTGGAGGCATAAAAGTTAGCCCCATTATGCTGCGGCGTCACTCCCACTGGATTTGTGAGATGCATAATTCTCCTCTCTCACACACAAAAAAACCCTAATAAAACACATTTAATATGCCAAAAGGATACCATCTCCCTACCAGCTTTCTTTACTAGAAGGGCCCTTGAACACCCTTGAGTTCATTTAAGCTGCTGATATCGGCAAGGCTTTTTTTTTCCCTCTTACTGGTGATTGTTGCTATTTTAGGGGAAATGCTGTTCGAAACAAAAGCACCTGTAATCACAGACACTTCATAAAGTGTCCTCAGGCACAAAAGCAGCCAAACAATGGATGCCTCCTCATACATTTGCATATATTTGGTTTCTTTATTCATAGGAAGCTATTAGACATACATAATGGTTGTGAATACTGATATATGAAGACAATTGCATGATATATTTAAACTAGCCTTTCCCCCCACCCCAGTAGTACTGCTCGGAATGAGTATTTTTAATATAGCACAAAGAGAAGTTTCAACACAATTACACTGTCATGAACTGAGATTATAGCAGTATACCCTACAAATAACCACTCAGGTTGCTAGATGTCCAGACATGGTCCCTAATGAATCAACATTTCCACCACTGGTAACACTAGACATACAACCCCAGACCCCAGGTGCTACCCTGAAAACTCATAAGTCCCTCTCAGTAAATTGACAATTTTTATTTTTTCTCTTTCCTGAGGAATAATACACTTTTACTCTATTAGTGACGTTCTCCCTCTGGAATTTGCCCAGTTATCATCAGATCGCTGTACAGGAAAAGGAAACCATAACTAGCCATGAGTTCTCTAAAAAGCAAGTGTTCCTAAACTCTCCTCTTCCCCAAATAATACCTCCAAGACTTGCAAAAGGTATCAGCACACAAGACTACCAAAGTAGTAGTAGCAGCGTTGAATATTACCTCGTTACTAGAAGTCAGGAAAAAGTTTTATTTGGTAAATTTTACCTGGATGAATTTCAGAAATCAGACCCCATAGTTACCATGAGATTAAATAAAAGAGCAAGGGGAAAAAATAGACCATTAAATTTTCTTGTGTATCAAATAGGCTTCCTTAAAAGAAGACTCTACATACAAATATGTAAAACACAAATCAACTTTTACAAAAAAAATAAACCAAAAAATTGTAGCAAACTTCTATTAGAGCTTTCATACAGCCTGTAAAAGCATTACCATTTTGTAGCTGTAATTAATTCTCCCAAACCAAATATATTCAGGGACAGTTACATTCATTTTGCCCTCCTGCTACCACTGGCCTTTATCCGAAACAATTATTTCACTTCCTTCTCTGGTGCCTACCCCCAAAGCAGTAATCACACTCCTCAGCCTTAACTGTACTGCATTTAACAAGCCAAACTCTCTTTGTACCCTGCACATGGCAAGCTTTCCATTTTTTAATTACCCTAGCTCCACCTGTCCCAGTTCAAATTCATTTTCCATGAACATGGCTAAACAAAACTGCCAGGTGAGGACCCTTCACCATCCTGTATATCATGCTCACTTACCTGTCTCTACTAAAATGCACTGTGACTAACACCACAGTCTAATTTATGGACTCAGCATGCAGATATCTCTGATACATGGGGTTCTAGCAGGTTTTTCTTCCTTAGTTGTTAATTTGTCATTGCAGGGATCAGCTCAGGGGAGAACTGCTGGCCTTTAAGGCTAAAGAAAACAAGTCCCAGGACTTCTCTATCCCTAAAGCCTTGTACACACAACACAGCATTAGAGCCTAAGGCTGTGAAAATATTGTATCTCTTTGGCCCAAGGACACGATGATGACACCAGGAATTACTATAATTTTTACTATTAGTACTATTAGTATTGTTGTGGCAGTTTTTTCAGTTCAAGGTACCTGGAAAAAATAAGAACCCCATGTTGTAGTCCACCACTGTAGGATTTTTTTTCATGCCACAAAATGGAGTTTATGTGCAATGTGCAGCACAAGGGTGCAGGATGAAAACATTGAAACTACAATGCCTGTGAGAGTTACGTGGTGTCAGCCCTGATATTGTCTTGTCCAAACTGGCTGCCAGGAGTGGTATTTGGAGCTCACCATTCCCTGAGGATCATTGCCTTGAAGAGGGCCTAAAACCTTAGCAGGGAGCATGCTAAAAACTAGGGACTCTGCTAAAAATTAAGCAGCACAATCTGTACAAGTATTTAGCAGTTTACGTGCAATCTATAGGAATCTTCCTGCATTTTCTAAAACTGAGTTTCATTACATTTCTGTTATTATCTCAATCCTCTTCCTCTGTTGACAGTCTCTCCTAAATTTGCGTCAACTGCAACAGCAGAGCAGTACAACTTACTAGAATTTAATGAAAAATACCACTAACTCCATTAACTTCTTAATCTTTAGGACATTTCTCCACTTTTTCACCCTCAAGCCAATATTTTCTTTTTCAATATAATCCACTGTCACATCCCATGAGCCAGCTCTTATGCTTCCTAACATTCCATACACTAAGCTCCACCTTCTCTGGTTTTGTGAATAGTTTTTGTCATTCTTCTCTAACAATACCTTGTTATGCTTCAATACTATTCCTGACATTATAAATTCCCTCAAAATCATTGATTCCAAACTGACAAAATTATTTGGAAATTTCCTCAGAAATCTGGGGTATAAACTATGCAGTTCTCCAGAAATGAACACATTAAGCTCTGGAAATTCAAACGCTGTAACTCCCATTCTCACACAGTCCACAATGAGTGCAGCCTTACAGAGTAGAAAACACAGTTCTTCATTACTCCTTTATTTACAGAGTTGAAAAACTTAGAATTTAAAAGTAAAGTGTAAATCAGTCTTTTAGAGTACCACAACTTCTCTTTTATTACACCTGCATGGCAGTCCCTTCAGTGATGTTTTAATACTCCTCAATGAAATAGTTATTTAAAAACACTTTGTTTCAGAACTACACAGCAATGGTAATGTAGGTTGGCAGCAATAAACCGATGAAACTTTTCGGACTTTTCAAATCCTGACCCTACGGAGGGCATGTTGATGGGGTCAAATTGTACTGTTTAGGTAATAATAGAATTGAACCCCATTTTAACTTTACTTTTATATTGCTGTTACTTTAAGCTTGCTTTAGAGAAACAGCTGCAATACTCAATTGCAAGGAATTATTTAAGAATTCTTGACTTGATTAAAAATGTTCTCACCCTTAAAGTAAATGGTAACAAACATGATGCTATCAATTATTTACAGTCAATTGCTGAAAGGCAAATATTTTCTTTCCATCTCTTAGGTTATGAACACTTAGGTGATTACAGGGGTGGGTTTTTTTGTTTTTTGTTTTTTTTTTTTAAAATAAACATTCTACTTCAGAACTAACTTCTCAGCTATTCTCCCCAGCTACTTCCAAGACCTCCTAAATTTGACACGTCTCTAAGTAATTGAAGAAATTGAAGGTGAAATTCAGCCTCTATCAGAGGGAGAGAGCAGATAAGGTCATATACTGATATAGATATTTTGCTCTTTTACATCTGCAAGCTTGCCAGAGATCACTGGCTGAATTGAAGTGGTGAGCTTTGGATTCATTCTGGGATGTACTCCATTTTCTGGCACTTCCCACAGATTATTCTTTTCAATTATTTGCTGCGTGGGGGAAAAAAAAAAAAAATTAGTTTCATTTTCCCTATGAAAGGAATGGGTTCAACAGTGGCATGTCTCCAAGAAGTAATCCTTTTCTCCAGCAGGTCTCCAACTGGAACTCCAGATTCAGTGAAAATTTCTTACTATCCTATATTTGCTTGTGCTAGACACATTTAGAAAAAGACTATACAAAGGTGAATTAAAAGAGTTTTCTTCCCCTAATGACATGGCGGGGTTTTGGGTTGTTTTGGTTTTCCTTTTTTTCCTAAGAAGGAGAGGAGAGGATTTGCTTTTTATTCATTAATTGAGACGTATAAAAATCCTTCTAAGAATATTTATTTTATTTTCTTCACTTCTTGTTCTGTCTATTAAAAGACACAGTATAACAAAAATATTCTGATTAGTATTCCACTCAATAACCAAACCCCTGAGCTTATTCTCCTCTCAACAACTGAAAGAAAAAAGATAGGAGCTGAAGAGTATTTATGATAAAAAAATCTGTCTTTCTGTGCAGTCTAATGGGAAGTTTATTCATTATTGGTATACTCTTCCATTCATTCCAGCATCCCTTTTGACTGTAAGAATTGCTTACACCTACAAGACTGAAAAAAGGATGTTTTAAAGTTGTCCTCAGCCCTTTTCCTTTGCCACTGCTTCTTGACCCAGCTTCCTCTGTCTCTCTGGAATCAAATGAAACCCACATGCTGAAAACATGTAACTTGAAGACTCATCCAACATTAGCAACTGTATGACTCACACTGACAGAACAATGCTTAGAGAAAATAAAAAATAAAAAAAAGCTACTTTTCAGCTACTGCACATCTGCTGACCTACCACTAGTGTGCAGAAGCACAAAAAATTTGGTTTTGGAGACAAACCTACCAAGTAATCAGATGAATGCTCCTTCCTCTTTCCCAAAGACAGCTAACTGTAGAATTCTTTTGAAGAAGAAAAAAAAAATTACCCATGTTTACATACAGAGAGGTAAAAACACAGCACAGTCTATTTATGGTCTGACTGTGAATATTCCCATGCTTACATATAGAGAGGTAAAAACAGAGTCTATTTATGCTCTAACAGAGAATATCTATGTAGACCAAAACATGCACTGCACCCTGCCAGATTTAGTTTCTGACATCAGATGCGAAGCAATATGTGTGACCATGCCGTTTGCACAGGAGGAATGCTTTAATGGAAAAGAAGAGCCAGCAAATCCTTCAATACGCTCCATCTCAGCAATATAGTCCAATAGCACAATGATATCTGAGAAGTATAATTACATTCTCTCAGAAAAGGACCCAGGAAACTAATCCTTTTATACCAGAAAACTCTGGCCAGACTGAAATCCCTCATTCTCAGGATGGATTCAATCTTATACAAACTCCTAAAGAGAAGTCATACATGAATGAGTTGCAGCTCAAAAAAGATTTCTTTTCTACTTTAACAAGCAGCCATTTGGGTCTGCTTTGTAAATCATAAAATTAAATTCCACTAAAAGAAAAGCCATATTATTCCACAGAGTATGAGAAGTAAAGTTCTATCAGGTGCATAAACACTCACTCAAGTGCTGTTTCCTAAATAGTGGAGATTTGCACATAACCTCCACTTTTACTAGAAGTGGTAGCAATCCTGGTGACAATCTCAGAAGCTTCATCATCTGCATCTACTTTTAAAGATTGGTAACAACTCCCATATCATGGTTGCCCAACAAGCAAATTGTATTTAAAAAGCAAACTGGTTTTGTTGCAGGTTTATTATTTTTTCCCCAAAGATATGACTAGAGAAAATGAGAGCTTTCTTATACAGGCTGTGTTAACGAATTTGCAGAAGCAACTGGTCATTATCACCTACAATTCTTCCTCTGTGGTTCTCTGTATTTGAGCTATAATTCCCAAACTAGTGAAGATGGATAGAGGTTCACTTCCCCAGAAGACAATCAAAACGTTTCATTTTCGTTCAGTGGGCCTTTCTCACAAATTATTTTTGCCTAAAATGCTCTTCTCTAAAATCTCACTAAAGGTTTTCACAGGCAAAATTATCTTTTACCATTTATAGTTTCTTTTCTTTTAATTAATAACCTAGGATATAATTGCAATATGACATTTCAGAGAGTGCAATTACAGTTTAATAAACCATGAGTTCTTTAAAGGCAAATTGCACTAGGTTTTCAAGCACTCTGCATTATTTGCATGCTCTTTGACCTGCTTTGTGGCTTAGTCTGATGTGGCTTCTCTAATTAGAAATAAACAGAATGTAATAATTCAGGACCCAAAGGGAAAGGCAGAGTCAGAAAAACACACCTATTTTGCAGTTACATATTAATTCTAGTAATTTAGATATAATTTATCCTTTTTCTTTCTTTTTATTTTTTTTTCCCAAATGGACTGAAGAAATAGAGTGACAGTGGTGGGGGGAACACACCAAATAATATACAAATGTTACAATGTTAAGGCAAAAAAATGTGCTCTTAGTATTTCTTTGAGTCTATATATAACCTCTGTCCACACTGGGTTTTCTGAGCAATACCTTGTAGTGTTCTTCCATAGGGAACAATAAACACAGTTAGTTAACCATATGATTCAAAAAGGAAGAATTTGATAAGGATATCACCCAAGTTGTAAATGAACTCTGCATGATTCATTGGTCACTTAAGAAAATCTATTGTATCATTCCATTACTTGTTCTCTAATATTTTGGGACTATCTCCAGTTGGGATAACTACTTGCAAAAAAAGTGCAATCAAATTATCTAGGAACAAAGTCCTGCCCATTCAACTGAAAGATTTTTATTAAATAAAACAACTCTTCAACTCCTGTCTTGCAGGAAGCTCAAAAAAGATAAGGAAGCTGTGCACATGGGAAGCTATTGACACACTTCATATTACCAAATGGAAAACACATAAAATAGTCATTCTACCAAATAAATTCTGGTTTAAGATATGTAATTTAGCCTCACTTTCAAACTGTACTATTTTCCACAGTAAGTCATGACCAGAATTGCCAAGACCTTTGTGTGCTCTCTGCTACAGACAGGTATTTCAGGACCTTTTCAATATTACTAACTTTGATAATAAGTTGTCCTGAAAATATGATCCTTTCCTACTTTAGACTATTTCTTTAGTCAACAATTTTTACAGTAAAGCTTTACTGTGATGAAAAGAATTACCAATTCCCAGTCAACCCTGAAATTGTGCGGGATCTTCTGTTCCAGCTGGTTCCCTACAAATCTATGAGGCCTGATGGGATTCATCCAAGAATCCTCAAAGCCCTGGATGATGTCATTGAAAAACCTCTCTTGATGATTTTTGAGTGGTCTTGGGAATCTGACCCAGCTGACTGTAAGCTGGAGAATGTTGTCCCAGTTTTCAAGAAGGGCAAGAAGGACCCCAGAAACTAGAAGCCTATCGGTCTCACTTCAGTGCCTGGTAAAGTTATGGAGAAGATTATCATGGGAAGTATTGAAAAACACTGAAAGACAACACAGTCATTGGTCACAGTCAGCACGGCTTCTTCAGAGGAAGGTCCTGCTTAACAAACCTGACTTCCTTTTATGACAAGGTAAGCCACCTGGTTGATCAAGGGGAGCCAGTTGATGTCATCTTTTGGGATTTCAGTAAAGCTTTTGACACTGTCTCTCACAGGTTCCTTCTGGACAGAATGTCCAGCACAGCTGGATAAACACACCATGTGGTGGGTGAGCAATTGGCTAGCAGGTCAAGCACAGAGGGTAATAGTGAATGGGGTCACATCAAACTGGTGACCAGGGGCTCCATCTTAGGCCCTGTGCTCTTCAACATCTGCATAAATGACTTGGACACAGGACCGGAAGGGGTACTGAGCAAGTCCACAGATGATAAAAAAACTGGGAGGAGCTGTTGATTCCCTCAAAGGCAGGGAGACCCTGCAGAGAGACCTCGACAAATTAGGGGGCTGGGCAATCACCAACCATAGGAGGTTCAACAAGGGAAAGTGCCGGATTCTGCACCTGGGATGGGGCAACTGTAGGGTTTGCATACAGACTGGGGAATGAGATGCTGTGAATCAGTGCCATGGAAAGGGACCTGGGAGCCCTGGTTGACAGCAAGTTGAACATGAGTCAGAAGTGCCCTGGCAACCAAGAAGGCCAACCGTGTCCTGGGGGGCATCAGGCAAAGCATCACCAGCCGACTGAGGGAGGAGATTGTCCCGCTCTGCTCTGCACTGGGGCAGCCTCACCTTGGATATTGTGTGCAGTTTTGAGCACCACAATGTAAAAAAGATATTAAGCTCTTAGAGATCATCCAAAGAAGGGCAATGAAGATGGTGAAAGGCCTTGAGGGGAAGCCATATGAGGAGAGGCTGAGGGTAGTCAGTATGTTCAGACTGGAGAAGAGGAAACTGAGGGAGACATTGCAGTCTACAACTTCCTCATGAGGGGAAGAGGAGGGGCAGGCACTGATCTCTTCTCTGTGGTGACCAGTGACAGAACCCAAGAGAATGACCTGAAAATGTGTCAGGGGAGGTTTAACTTGGATATCAGAAAATGGTTCTTCACCCAGAGGGTGGTTGGGCACTGGAACAGGCTCCCCAGAGAAGTGGTCACATCACCAAGCCTGACAGAGTTCAGGAACCATTTGAACAATACTCTCAGGCACATGGTGTAACTCTTGGGGATGGTTCTGTGCAGGACCAGGAGTTGAACTCAATGATCCCTGTGTGTCCCTTCCAACTGACCATATTCTATATTCTGTGATTCTGTGAAAATGAAGAAACTGGACCAACTCACTAAGGAAAAATCTGATCAAAGAGATATTCTTTTTACTATTATAGTAATGACCGGATAGGAAACTATGTATTAACTATTTTTTGCTATTCTCTACTTCCCCCTGTAAAAACTTTTCAACTTTTTCAATTAAAAAAAAAAACAACATTTCAACTTTTATCACCATAAGTTTCTAGTTCTCCTTACTAAATGTGTGTGAATTAGCAAACTAAGGGTTCTGAGAAGCATGCAGCATGTGATCATTCTTAATGTGCATGTATTCCAGGTGCACTAACTCTTATTTGACTACTTCGTTCTATTTCTTTTTTTGGGTGTTTAACATTGTGTCACTTAAATGTTTGCTAGAACAGGCTCTCAAGAAATAACTACTATTCACTTGGACCCTCAACATTCTCACCACTAATTTAGCAGTGTCAAAAGAGAGAACTACAAGGTATGGTTAGTTATGTTCGGCACTACACATATTATTCAATCTTAAGAAACCTCAGAGTAATATAGCAGAGCCTGGAAAGAGCTTTGTTTCACTTTTTTTTTCCCCCTTTTGGTTTTTTACTCTCATTTAATAAAGAGCTTTTCAAATGCAATAACTTTAAATCCACCAGCTGCTAGGAGGACTACAGAAAAACCCACAACCTCCAGGTGCCTACCTCACGCTTGAACTGGGAGATTTTCTTTTGCTATATTCCCATGAAACTTCTAATGAAGTATTTTGGTTCAGAAGGTGCTCAAAAGTGGTTGGCATGTTTATAATGAGCAAGCACACCCCAGTTCTAGCAAAGAGAAACTATTTGCTATATGTGCTCATTTCCCTAGCACCTGTGGGAGCGGCTACCAAAGCAGATGGCTCAGGGGAGGATGAAAAGAAGATGGATGAAGGACAGAAGGAACCAGAAGGACAATCCAAGACGGTATTCATCTAAGTCTTCATGCTTCTATTTTCTTGTTGCCTCCCTTCTGTCTCTCTGTCTGTTCCAGACTGAAAATCAGTTGCCCTTCCTCTAGACATTTTACAATTTTACAAGTAAACTAAATGAACACATTAATTCTGCCTCTACAGGGCTCAAAATAGTAAGCAAAATAAGTATTCATTTAAAATAGCAAAAATGCTAAAAAAGAAACATTTATGCCTGCAAAAAAAAAAAAAAGTCTTTCTGATTATGTTACTCTTCCATCATATAAGCAAAAATCCTTTTCGTAACAGTTCAAAAATATTTCCAAATTTATCTTCCTTAATTCCTGACTGCTCCTGCATTTTATCTGTTTCTCAACCTCCTTACTCCATTCCTGAAACCTGTTCTAATACACATGTAAACCATTACTAAAAAGCATATAATTAGACTTAAATCAATAGCTGGATATCTGGATTGTGCAGTGGCAAAAGTCAGGCAATTCCACAGAAACAGCCCCTGAGGAATATCCCTCACTGCTCTACAAGGTTTTAGATTTTACTTTCTGCATTTTGACTGATTAATACAAAATGTACCTTGGCATTTTTGCTGCTTATAATGCAAAAGGTTTGCAACATTCAGCAAGATACACTTACATATGCCCAATATTTTTAATACAAACACTACCTTAAATTTTCTGAATTACAGTGGAAGATTTTTATTATTTTTTTTCCCCCTCTGTTGGTAAAAGCAGTAGCTGTTTAATGTTTTTTAATGAGAATTAAAAATCTGTTTATTTGATTTAATCAGCTCATTGAGCATTCTCTTTGTTCCTCTAATCCCTTGAACGGGGATGTCAAGGCATGTGATAGCACACAGCCATGACAATAATCTCAGGAGGTTATCCATCGCTGCCATTTATAATAACTAATGCATTTTAGTACTAAAGAGACAGCTATACTCATTACAGGGGAAATCTACTCCTCCCCATGCATAAGAGCAGCAGCCACAGCTGGCTTTGGGCAAGGAATTATGGAGGACTTCACGGTACAGAAACCATTAGAAAGCATTTGCAAAATGCAAAAAAGCTGTCTCTGTAGCGCTCCACAAAGGCCCAGCCACTCCATCACCTTTTTCTTCAGCCTCTAGACTAAGGAACAAATCACAGTTAGCTCTTACTCAGTTTACCTTCAGAGCTTTCTTCTGTTATACCACATAGAGAAGCTGCCAGGGACCCACCACCCTACTCTGCTACAGAGTATGAGTATTATGGAACTCACCAGAAGAAGAACCTTCCATATACAGCTTTCAGCATATACCTGAACTTGGTATATATAACATTAGACTCTGAATGAACGGCTGTATGCATAAAACATGCCCATTTTTACCTCAGAAATGAGCATCTTCAATTTGACATCCCTGCAAAAGAACCTGTTTTCAGAGGTGTTCAGCACTAGCAAAGGCCTATGGAATCTCAATCAGGACAAAACTCTTTTAGTTCTTTCAATGTAATTTTAGTTTCCTGCACTCAAAACTGAATATTGTAGGCCACAATCTGTGCATACACATATTTATGAGCTATGTTAGAGTGAAATATGCAACAGCAAAAAATTTTTTTTTCCTCTGGAGATAAAAATGTACGTTGTCCACTTATTATATACACTTACTATATATTTTAAACAGTGAGTTTCCTCCCATTCCAGTTTCCAAATTCACTACAATAATTTTTCCTACTACTCACCCTGCTGCTCTTTACATACTTCATGATGAACAAAAAAAAGTCCACAATAGGCTTCAAAGGATCGCACAGTGCTGAATAGCATTCATTTGATTGATGTGTCCATACAACATGACAGGTAAAATAAATCAATAATCATGATTGCTCAGTCAGTCTGTTTCTAGAGAACGACACAATCATGTCAAGTAAGGCAATTTTTGACTCTTCTTAACTTTCTAAGATAGAACAAAATTTGAGCCATTGTTTGTTCACTCTCCAAGAGGAAAGATGACTTGGTTTATCCCACAAAATTGCAGCTCCAAACCTTCAAAGAGCAAAGGAAAACTAGATTGCAAGTGCTAGTATAGAAAGACCATAAAGTGTTTCAGGGTTTATCACTGTCAGGTTTGAATTGACTTTTTTTTTTTTTTTTCCAAATCAAACAGTTACTTGCATTTGTAACAATTTCACTTTCTTTCATATTTTATCTTATGCTGGGCATGTGGTTGCCTTACGTACATAGCTGAAAATGCTTCTGGGATTTCTACTAAAGCTTCAGTCTGCTGCCATTATTCGAGCATGCATATTTATGTTTAAGCTTTATGGCTGAAGAAGCACTGTGAATATCAATCAAAAAATTCCCATCTCAAAAAAGAAGCAAAATATAACCTCTGTGAAGTGACTAATTGCAGCTTGAGGTAGCAGAACTGGTTCTGTTCAGCTATATGTAGAGGAATAATAAATTCCTTAAATTCAGCAGTTACCTGAGAGCCTTACTCAGTGACAATGAGATCAGAACACAACCATAAATAGCAGCAAATGACAAAGCATGGTATATGCAGTGATGCTTACCTGTTTGTCCTAGAGGTGACATCCAGAAGAGGTATTATTACAGAACTGAAGAAGTGAGTTTGAAGAAATATGGTATTCAAATTCCCATTGACTTCTCCTAGAGATAAATCTAAGTCTGCAGAATCAGATTCCCTCTTTGTAATGTGATAAGTGGATGTTTTTAAGCCTTCATTTCCTAACCACATGAGCATATAGCCCAAGGCAGCAACCAAGGATACCACAAACTATTTTAAAAGAAAGCATAATTTCCATGCCACATTTTTTGAGTGGCACATTTTAGTGGCTGCTTAGTCTGATGACTTGGATATCATGTCCACTCCATGGAAAATATCTTTGAGGAGTGCATCACTCTGCACAGGTAATTGCACTAGAAACAACTGTATCTCTCCACCAGAGATGGTTCAGGACTTCATTCGCTCCATTGAGAGAGGTAGGTTTGAAAACAGCTTGGGCCCTGACTCATTCCAATAACTAAAGTCAAGTCACCTCCTGGTAAAATATTCAGGGCTTCTTGAGCAATGGAAAAGAATTATGAAAGCAATTCAGGACAGCTCAAATGTCAATTTAACCACAATGTAGTCTAGTAAGAATGGAGTTATTTCATAGATAACTATTGTATGCCCTCAAAAGAACCCACGTGCAAGAGAAACTATTAGGTAAAAAATTCAGGGGGGGAAAAGTGACAGATGACCAGGTTTGCCTCATGCAATGAAGTGTGCAGAGAGGAGGAGCTTCTTCTCCAGCTGTAATGAACACCGTGCAAGCACATTAACAAGCCACTTGCTTCCATTCTGATTTATCTTCACCATCAATTAGATAACTTTTATTTATGCCTTGGGGCTGTGCTGTGTTGGCACTTGCTGTACACTGTTACCCCTGTGAATTTATTAGCCAAAGATGTAATTGAATCAGTAATTTCAATTTACCACGATCAAATCACATTTACTGTCATTATTTCTGATAATAATGCTTTTCAACAACGTGGTGCTTTGTTGTTTTCATTTTTAAATAGTGTCTTCAGTATTGCCAATTGTCACATTTGGCCTCAACCTGCCTAAAAGAGGTGTAGCTCTCTACTCCTCAATGACATACCACACATGTCAAAAATATAATCAAATTTTAAACTAATGCCTCAGGACAGCTGCTCTTCTACCTTTGCCTGCCCTACTCCCATATATCCTAAAATGTATTCAGACACAAAAGACTGAATTGGAGCATCCTTTGCACACTGATGATGAAATTGATACCTCAGTTACAGTTCTGTTACTTTCTGGATACTGATCCCAATGGTCTCAACAAAACAACTCAGCTCAACTAAACCCGTGTGAGTAGGGTACAGGTGAGACAAAGGACAGTGGAGCTGCTGCTCTGAGCTCCTTCTCAGGCTTTTATCATTATTTTAATAATAATTTTATCATTATTTTGCAATATTAACATTTTTTGTGAATCATTGGCATGTCTAGGACAGGAGGGGAAGTAGCCAAGGGGCAGTTACCATAATAAATATACCATCTGATCTCCATGGATATTCAAATTGATTATGCTAAATAGACCCTCAAGTGGCTTATACCTTGTAGTATCTGCAGCAGGAGAGAATTTGTGAAGCAAAGCACCTACCAGTGCTGCTCACAGCCTACCATGGGGGATGAGCTACAAAAGGTGAGGAGCATCCTGGTCACAACAAAAGAAGACCCTCTTAGGGAATCTTACAGGCTCTGATAAAATGGAATCAGACTTCCTCAGAAATTTTCTTGGCCTACATGTGCTGCTTAAGGGTAATTCTTTGACATCCTCAAAGCCTTAATTCCTTTGTTACCTGCTTTTCTGTGGCATAGGGAAACAAGGATGATTATGGGGTTTTTTGATATATAAAAAAACAAAACCAAGGAAAGACTGGAGCACTTCTTCCATATAAATGTGACATTTATAATTTCTCAGATTCAGGCCAGTCTGAATATCTGACAGTTTTGCATATAAGCTCAAGGCACTGAACAAAAAGGTGCTGCAACAACGGTCTTCAAAAGAAAACAAAAGGAAAATGACTAGATGAATAGTGAAATACGAACAAGTAATGAATTAATTAGCACTTAAAAGCTGTACTTACTTATTAAAAATAGGTTCTCTCATTCCAACCATTTATGATCCTCTTTATTTGATATTAAAATTAAACCATTGATTACAGATTATTATTTCTAGATAATTTGCTATGTGTATAAACTCTATAATTCAGATGTCAAACATCAGGCTATTACTGAACAGTATTTTGTGTTTTATTGGTTGTGTTGTATAAACAATTTTTTTCTGTGGTTTTATATACTTTGCTTAGGGTTCAAAAGCTGATATGGTTAATGGGTCTCAAAATATATGAGAAATAAACCTCTGCATTTGTAAGTATTAGTATCTTTGTTCTGCAATTCAGTTCTTCACATGCACGTTTATAGTTAGCAAGAATTCTAGAAAGCAAAGAAAATCTAATCCATTAGGTAACATTGAACAGGAATATGTTTTTCCTGAGGTTCAAAAGGCTTCTTAATGTGGTGCAAATAGGTGACGATCAAACAACCCCATTCTTCAAACTAAAGGGACAGATGTTTAAATTCATTTGGGGAAGGTGCATGCTTCCTGTAAAGGAGATTTAAAATGTAAAAGTTACCTCACCTACTGCACATCTTTTCCCTTCCAAATATATACTCACACCCCAATAGCTTCATAAGGTTCACTCTTATTACTTTAAATAACCTGTGTCAAATCCTGAGAGGCAACAACCTGCTTTTTTGGCAGGTCAATAGGGACAGACTGTAGGCAGAGTGTTCCACCTGACACACCTAAACTTTACCTCTCTATGACTCAATACAACAGATAAACTAAAGGAAATGCTATGATCAGGGGTCTGTTTCATTAAGTACTGTAATCAAGTCATGCACAGAACAGATTCATAAAAAGACCACTAGGCCCACAATGGCACAGACTTTCACCAGAATTGAGAACAGCAGTCAAGCAATTTTGAGCAGCTGGAAATCCAGGCCACTGTCTTTGCCTGTTTTGGTCAGTGACTTTGGTTATCTGCCTGCTGTCATCATCAACCTGTAGAAAATTCTCAGAATGAATTAAGGTGCCAGGTTCTGTACATTCTGTACAATAAAAGAGTAAAATGAGCTTTCAGTTGCATGGATACAATCCCATGGAAGAGTCTTTAAAGTGAACTAAAGCCAACGGGTAAGAACAAAAAGCCTTAAAAGCCCTCAGAGGACAAATCATACTTTCTGAAGCTTATTCCTGAGTTCACAGAACACAAAACAGTGTGATGGACTTGTACCTGATTTGCTACAATTTTAATTCCTTCCTTGATCTTTTTTTCATCTGTAACACATCAAGAATAAAGTCCTATACAATATATTTAATTTGTACCAGCATGCACCTTCCAATTGAAAAACTAAATAAGTTATTTCTAAGTGTTCCTAGGGTTGAATCTTTCGGCATTTAAAAAAGGAATACTGAATGAAACAACCAAGCGAAAAAAAAATAAAAATCCCCAGCAACAAAAAAACCAGCCTCAGGGCTTTCCAGATGTCCAGATGGGACTATCAGCTGGGCAGTGAAATTGTCCTGCATTATGTGCATTCCAAAGTCAGAAGACAGAGGTGCACCACCACACAGTACAGCCCAAAAACTCTCAGTGCTAATAAATAATAAATTGGGTATTACAGATTTCAGAGGTACTTCTTCACAAAAGTAACCCATTGTACTCATCAGTGCAATAAAAATAACATCCAAAGAGATAATTTAAGTCTCGAACTCTCAGAGGAGTGCAAAAATATTATAATATTATATTATATAATATTATAATTCTCAGAAAAATTTGGCCAAGAGATTTGGCCCTGTTGATCAGAGTTGATGTATATTTAGGGTTTGCATACACATTATGAATCATCTGAGGGAGCTACTAATGCTAGTAAGATCCATAAAGCACAGACTAGTAAAAGATTATCCCCTTCAATACTTAAAAAATAAAAAATATTTTAATCAGTAGTCATCAGAATGCAAAGCTAACACAGCAACTCAGCAGCTAAATTATTCATGACTTCCAACTGTATTCTGCCTCAACTTATACATTTCTAACACAATCAATGAAATAACAATACATTGCAAGACAGCATGAACCTTCCGAGAGCATGAAGAACTGTTATCTCCCACAGAGGACACTGTGAAGTGGCAGTGCTCTGCACGTTGAAGGATCGTGCCTGAAAGTTTCTTTTAGATCCAATGGGAACTGGACTGCCCTAAGACAGTGATCCACGGATAGTAAAAATACACAGGCATCTTTGGATAGGGATACAGCGAAAAAGCTCAGATGCTTTTTTGGTGAGAGGAATGAGAGGGAATGAAGGGAGGCATCTGTTCAGAGGAAGAACAGGCATACTCTAAAAACGCAGTCTGCCATAAATAGAGAATATGAAAAGACAGCATGCTTGCTTTTAGCTTACATTTTATCCTTTTTTTTTTTTTTTTAATATGCTATTGCAAAATTAAAAACTGGACAAATTAGTTTCCTTGAAGGATATCCAAAAACTTGGACTCCCAAAGGGAGATATCTACAAAACAATAAATGTTCCTTTTATAAAGTTCTTTGTAAAAGATATATAAAGATATATGAAAACTAAGCTCAGCCTAATTCACTACTTAGATGGTTAAGGACTGCTTCTTTCAGCACTCCTCTGTGGCCTGTGTCAACCCCATTATTCTTAATAAGATAAGGATGCCTCCATACATGCTTCATTTTCTGTAATAGTCAAAATTGGTGATGTTGGGAAAGCTTTCAGGCACATGACCTTTCTCTACATAACTGCAAGTCAGCTCTTGTTTACAAGTGCTGGTATTGTGCTATGCTGGTGTCATTATCTATATTACCTGCAGCGTAAATTGAAGAATAGAATCATTTTTAGTATTTTTTTTTTTAAATTCTGTTTGTATGATACCATAAAAAAACTCTCTAGACAAAATAATATTAGCATTTTTTAATATTTAAACCTATTACTAGTAGTATTTCATATTTCTGCCACAAGTCATTTGTTGGTACCCAAGTGCTATATAAACGGTAATTAATTAGGTTTCTCAACATGCTGGTGAGGTATCATGGCTATTATTTTCATCATACCAAGAGATTAAATGACTTGTTCAAGGACGCAGAAACAAATCAGATTCAGATGAAAAGTTTGAATCCTAGGTTCCTGCTATTATTGATGACCAGGACTTCCTTTTCTTTAGCTGGAGATAAACCATTGTAAAAATATTAATAAGCAATCTGTTAAACATCTAAATAGAGCATTACACAGACTATTGGTATCAGTGTGAGTAAAAACATGGTCTCCAAGCATTTCATCTTCACTCCAAGACAAATAGCTTAAACAATAATGAAAAAGAAGATGTATCAGAAAGAGATCAGAGGTTAACTGTTATCACATTAGACTCTGAAAATATGTTCCCCTTTAACACCTCATGACAGATGCCAGAAAAACAGACAGAATCTGTCACAAGGGAAGAAAAGATGCTAATTTGCAGATACGCCAGCTATAGTCTACAGTAATAAAGTCAGTTCTTGTTGTTTCTTAATAACAAGCTGTCATATGGTGGTTTTATAGTGTGGTTTGACACCAAACTACTTCTCACAGTGTTATGACGACACTCATCTCCTTCACTCCTCTGGGATATTTCAATCCCATTACTTATAAAATGGAACCCAATTTCCTACATAGTACAAACAAACTTTTAAACCCTTAATGTAATTCTGTGGGATAAGGGGGCATGAGGGAAAGCACTTCATAAGCAAACAAAATCACATTACTACATTATAATTTCTCACAAATATACTCCCTGCTCCGCCTAGTACCCTCCCCTCTTTTTCCCCTTGCCCCAGGGCACAACATAGCACTGTGCAGCATATTGCCTTATGAATCTTCTTCAAATACCCAATTATCCTGGTGCACCAGACTTGTCATTACCATGACAGCTGTGTGCAGTATGCAGTACATGCTGTCAGAGGTGAAAGATTGTACACAGGCATCCCACATTTCCATTACAATGTGGAAAGTGAAGGGGAAGTAAGACAAACACCATCACCCCACCCCACCCCCCAACAAAAAACTTTGCCAAAGATGTTGATTAAAAGCAGAAGTCAAGATCATTTTTGCTAAGTGGAAATATAACTGCCAGACATTCTGGTGCTGTTTCTGCCTCCACCTCCAGCAAAATTCCTCCTGTGTACTTTTCGTCATGATAATCAATGAGTTGGTATAAGTATATTTCAAGCACTTTTAAACAGAGTTGAGTAAAACAGTCCATCAGCGTGAATTTCCTCCAGAAGAATTAAGCTTCATATTTTTTTTTCCTCCAACCAATTGTCGTCTTTTTAACAAGTAAATACCTCATCACCACTCACACACAGAGACCCACTCACAAAATCCTGAAGGATATTACCACAGTAATTGAATTGTGCTCATTCAAATAGGCTCCCAGGTATAGAAAGGGGCACAGAAGTGATATAGGACACTCACCCACTAGGTGAACAATACTGGCTGAGCACAGACATCTGACCCAGGACACATCTGGCAAACTGAACTGTGATGGATTAAAGCTGGCACTCACATGGTAGGAGGTAACTGATGTTATCCCTCTGAGCATATGTTCATGCAAGGTGGCATATGCCCTCAGTTCCTACTAATACCAATGAAAACCATACCCTGCAAGCATCACAGTCAATATCTCAGTGGATCAAGCCTTTAAGAACAAACAAGCAGCGCAGATGAGTGGTCACAGTTCGTAAGAATGTGCTGCGGATTTCCTAATTACACACAGTGCTTGGCACTTATGCTCTGCATCTCACTTCCTCTTTTCTGAATTATGCTCAGCAAGCCCCTGCCAATTCTTCGTATGATCATGCAGTTCATTATAGCTGTAAATATAAACATCCTTTTTCCACAATCTATCATTATTAGGAAACCAGATGGGAAAAATATCCAGAATTACAGTAGGATAATGAGATTTCTTCTTCCCTTAATAATGGATTTTCTATTTTAAACCAATGAAAAATAAGCTTGTAGAAAACAGTTAAGGATTCTTTCTAAAGACAAACAGGCAGAAAAGGCTGTGTAGTAACTCATAATCCAAAACTAATTTCATCTACATCAATAGAGAGAAAGGGAAGCAACTCGAAACCTCTGGTCAAGTATTCTAATGTCAGCACTTGAGGAGATACATCTTCACAGTCTGAAATGGAGTAGAAGGGGAGCAGCTGCAGAGAGAGAAGGGAAGAAAACAGAGAACTCCCACCTCTCTCCCTTGCAAAGTGGGAATAAGGTGTTTATTACTCAGCATCAGCTGCTTGTTTTTCACAGGATGATTTCACACAAAGCTTCTGAACAAGATCTAGAGTTAATACCCTGTGCAGCCAGCACATTTATGTCGCTAGAGGACCTGGGATGTTGAAGTTATAGAGAGTCAGTGCAGCCCAGTGAGAAGCCTTTCTCTCCATGCTGCACGTAACTAAAGGACAAATGGTTCCTCGAAAGAGCTAGAGATAACGGCTGTGCTCTGAAATCAGTGTCTTGTCGTGAAACATGATAGTGGTGTTCTCTTGTTTGGAAAACACCACTCCTTACTGAACAATAAGCAATCAGATAAGCAGCCTCCCTCTGAGAGTTAATAACAGAGAACATATAAAAAAAGCATAATCAGGGCATAAACACTGAAAGGTAAGGATTCATAAAAAATGTTAAAAAATAGGAATTAAAACAGTCTTCAATATCAAACATTTAATCCTTCATAACTTTTCCTCACTGCAAAGGTCCAGGACCATCACTCTATCACATTCTTAACAGCATGCTCACACCAATGTCAATAACAGACTCAAGTCTGTTTGAAAAAAAGATTTTTGAAGATGGTGCAGGAATTATGACAATGATATAAGGAGAGGAAAAAGATGGAAAGGAGAAATAACAACAGTAGCAATAGGAGAGTGAGTCCTAAAAAGCTAAACTTAATACTTGTGTCTTATCTTGTGTCGGACAAAAAACAAACACAGCAACGAATCTGACAAATAAAAAATATGCATAATTTTTACTAGTTATGAGAAGTGCAGATGTTTTATAGCAGAAGGTTATGGAGTTCCATATGGCTTAGAATATTATAATTTATTTTAAAATCTACAGCAAACTAACAATGAAGTATAATTCTCATATCTTTGATAATGACATTTTTCTATGTAACGTGAATTGCTTTCATTTTGAATTATGCACTATCATTTTTTTCACAAAAAACTAATACTTACAAAAATTTACAAATATATGGCTTACCACACATTCAAAAGGTAAATATCCTCTTGTGAAGCTGCAAGGTCAGAGGCATAGAATATACACATAATCATGTTAGTGGTAAGAAGGAGCTATAAATATCTTAATTAATTTTGTTACTAATCTTCCTCCCAAGCTCCCTTCAATTTGTTAAAGTTAGCAAGTCTTCTTCACCTTGCTGAAGGTGTAAGTAGAAGCACTATAAAATCGGAGGATGAGACAACCTTTCAGCCATAAGGATATGCTTCATAATACCTGGACAGCATCTATGTGAAAAGAGAACACCTGTCTTCTGCTTTTTAAGGGCAATTATTGTGACTAAGTTCTGGCTCATCTTAGCTCTGTAAAATTACTCTTATGCTTAAGATATATCTATATATCTATATTTATATACATATATATAGATAGATATATAGGATCTGTTAACCCTCTTGGCATTTTGGTACTTTGAATGTTAAACCATCTGCAATTCTAGCTGTAAAAAATAATTTTGACAGCCCGGGATTAATAGTCTTGAACAATGCTGTGCAATTTACTAAACACATAAAAAAATCTCTTCCTAATGTGCTGTGTAGGAAACCAGAGGTCCTAAATGTGACTTTCATTTTGAAAAGCAGCGCTGTAAAATTAGGGTATATATGTCTGAGTCTTTCTGAAAGGCAAAAATAATGTATCTTGATAGGATGAGAAATTCAGAAATCACTTGTTGATAAAAAGATCAATTTCCTTGAAAGGAAGAGGAAATTAGTCACTCAATATTTATTCTCTTGCACCTCTGCACATGCTCATACACTCAACAACTGAAATTAAAGATTTCACTCTGGAAGGCGAAGACCTCAAGTTACCAGAACTCATGGGACCATTCACAGTCTATGAACCTGCTCATCACAGACTCCATCTCAAACCCCACATTGCACAGACATCTCTGAAAAGATGGGCTCTTCCTTGCAAGGACACTCTACATAAAGTCCTCAAAATATTTTACTCTTCTAATACAGGATTATAAGACAGACCCTTATCAACATGATCAAATCAGGGAAAAAGGAAGAAAATGAAGACATTTTTCTACCTGCAATAGTATTTAATTCTCAAGACTAAATCTATGTCACCAACATTTCATTTTGAAGTTTTTTAACACATCCTTCTAAGAAAGGATAATCTACATTTGTTTCCATCAGCCTGACATTTAAGAAGACTCACAGGGCAAAAAAAAAAAGCAGCTCAATTTTGGTGCAGTAAAGTTAACTTATGAATTTTGAATTTACAAGTTAAGAATTTAAGATAAGAATTTAATCACAGCAAATTGCTAGGATGACGGACATAAAATAGGACACAGCTTTTTAAGATTTCTTATTCTACCCCATTTACAGTAACTAGCAGAAACATCTTTAGTATTTAAGGAATGCTAAGGCTCTCCGGGAAACTGTTCTCAATTTAAATTCTATTGCCATTTAAAAAAGCTGAGGTGGAAGTAGAAGATGAATTCTCCATATCAGAGGAATTACATCCAACAAACTGCAAAACAAATTATGACATGTAGCATGCATTGCCCAATTGCTTTTCAGTCACAGCTTGGGGCCAAGCATTGCTTGTCTATTTGTTTCACACTAAGAGTTGGACACACTTATCCATGGTAAACTACCTTCCTAATGAATTATGCTTAACAATATAATCTGTAGATGTTCTCCAAAACCAAAATGGTGACACTACAAAAACGTGACACATTTCAGGCAGAGACCAATTTTCTCTTCTTCAAGGGCCCACACAATAGCGATGTGCACAGCAGTTATTTCCAGCCACATAAAAGGAGATGGGCTTTGCAAGTCCTCTCCAAATGCAGGGAGGGAAGACAAGAAGCCTTCTAGCAGGACTTGCTTCGACATGGGGCTACTCTAGGAAGCACACAGAGTTGCAGTCTCCAAGATCAGAGGCAGAGGTATGAGCTTCTCTCTGTGGTGTATGGGGCCACAGACTGAAAGGAAGGCCAGTGCCATCTCTCAAGCCTGGCCGTTCAGGCCTGCTAGGGCCTGGGAGAAAAGAGTTTGCAGTTGATGTAGAAATGGTGCTGTGGAGGTCCTGTCTCAGTGCCCTGGCAGACACTGTGCTACACTTAGCTACAGCTCTGAGTGATGTTGTTTCTGGTATGCAGTTCCCCTTCAGGGTCTATTACCCTCTTCCCTCCTGTCCTGTCCATGCATGCTCCTACTTTACTCCTACCTCACTACAGACATAGCATCTGAGTGTAGAAGAACATGGCAACTGTTCAGCTTTCCCAAGGCCATTTTTCACATATCAGAACTTAACCTCAGTTATACACTGGGAGTTGTGGTGTAGCTTCTACCCTTTTGCAAGAAAGAAACTATGAATTTGCAATTTGCTCGGCTTTACAGTTTTTTCCAGTTAATAATTTTAAGGCTATCATAAAAAAAAAACAAACCCAAAATGGAGGCTGTTATTGTCAAAAGAATCTGAAGTTTTCAAGACATCTTTATTGATTGTTGCTGAGTACTCAACTCTTTAAAGTTCTTTTAAAAAATTCAAACACAATTAATTTGCCATCTGAGAGAAAGCAACGTTGGAAAGCTCTCATAGCTCAAAATCTCCCAGGATGATAATTTTTCTTTTCTAAATGATGTGCACAGTGATACATGAGTTCCAGTCTGTGTGTGTGCTCTGAAAAGGGGTAACACTCAGTGAGGGGGTCTCTTTATCCAAGCAACATTCTCCATTATCTGAGTAATGTTCTCTAAAAATAACTCAGAATAGAGAGAGAGCAGTAGCCTAGAAAACAACTTATTAGAAGTACTCCTTGGTTACACCTACACTAGTAAATTTTACTGTGCCATGGAATAAAATAAATAAATTTTACTGTTCCTGGGTACCAAGCCTTAACGGTCTCCAACATTAATTCACTAGAATTAACATTTTTGGGCTGTGATGACCACTATGCTCCCTAACAATTTTCTGCCACAATTCAGGGGTTAGTATACACTGGATTGTTTCTAATAGGCAGTCTGCCTACAGCCATGCTGGTCCTGCTTTGGAGAACATGAAAAGCATGTGAAAATGTATTATGAGTGTATGGATATGCCATAACAGTTCTGGCATGTTTAATTTAGTAATGACAGCATATGTCAGTTACAGCAGATCCCAGAGGTTGATTCAAATACATTCAGAGCAAGCTATTAATAGCTACTATATTCAGCAAAAGATAAATGTTTTCATTTTTTGAAGTACGTGTTTACCTTTGTACAGCTGGTGTGTCTAAATGACTGCCATAAATGAAGGCAAGGGACATGAACCATTACTAAAGAAGCAAAATTTACCAAAAATTTGCATGAAGTTTAGAGTAAGTGCATCAAACTACATTTCTGGACTCACCCAGTGAAGGTTTATTTCCCAATGTAGTTATGTTACTACAGTGGGAAAGCATAATTTCAGGGTAAAGATCTTTGTTAAGAGAAAGGAGGTTCCTACAGTAGCAATCTTTGTATATTGTTGACGCACAACCCAAGAAAAAGGTGCATTGCACTTGTGTGGAATAAACCAACTACTGCAATACAGTATTTGCGATGAACTTAAGCTCATTACTTTCTGAGCACTGAGAGAAAATAACCAGTATAGAAACAGAGACTCAAGTAGTGTGCTGCTACCAGATGTATACTCTCTGCATTGTTTTTACTTGTTTAGGATATAAAGCGACTGTAGTTCTTCAGAATAAAAGAGAATTGGTAACATTCCACCAAATGTTCTTATGTGCTGCACCTTAGGGGGCCAGTGAGTAACTTCATTTTGCTTTTGTTTTGTCTTTACATAAGAGTCTCCATATGCCATACCAACATATCCAAATGCCTTTTCTTTGTGCCACCAAATAAAAAAAAATTTTAAAAATTGAGATTTTCTTTTTTTTTAACTAACAAAGATTTTGTTAATTTTGTTAATAAAGATTATCTGATGTGAAATGAAAACATGATATGGAATTTCAAAAACAAAACAAACAAAAAAAAACAACAAAGTTTTATTTTCATCTCCGGAGCCCACAAATGGGTAATCTTTTGCTATTGTTCTGAATACTCAGAATTCAGTACTAATACTTAGAGTGTAGCACATTATCATGTGTCTTAGAGAATTTGGGACAGAGCCTTCTAAAGATCATCTCCTCAAACATATAGCTTAATTCCTTTTCCAAGAATTTATAAACATTTTGGAAAAGCATGTACATCAGAAAAAAAATATGGTATATAAATTTGCTTGAATGTCTGTCTTTATGCATACTGTTTTTGTTAAAACTTTTAAAGCGATGGACTTAAAATTACCAATAACTACTGTACTGTAGTTTATTACATTGAATGGTGCTATTTTCCAGGTAATGCATCTGCTATGACCTTTTTTTTATTCTTAGATAGATGAACCACTACTACATAAAAAAATGGAACAGAACAATCACAAGTAAACTCCTTTCTCTTGCAAGTTCTCTCTTTACTATAGTCTCTAACTTAGGTCCATTTAAATAATACTAGTTTGGACATAGAGGAAGAAATGTCAAGCATTTATCAAAATATACAAGTAATTGGAGATTTTAAAATTTAATGTGGAGAATAAAGACGCAATTCTGGGGAGACAGGCCTCCTTAAATGGAATGACTTCTCATTGTATAATTTAGGATTCTGTTTTCCACATCTCTAAAGCCCTTTCTAACATATCACCTTCTGTTTTTTACCCTTTGTGTTCCTTTTTCTTTCTGTTACAATCCCTATGTATATGTAGCTTTTATATATATATATATATGCATAGCCACTGAAAGAGCTATAGAGTTTGTGTAGAAAAAAAAAAAAAAGATTTCCTTACTCTCATATGGTGAATGACTGCAGCTGGTCACACATACTAACAGCACTAACTCTTGCAGACAGAGAAGCTAAAATAGCAAGCGTTTTTCTCTTGAATGATAACACTATCTGATCTTTCCTACTGTAGAAGAGCCCTTCTGTTACATATCACTGTTTCCGTCTGTATTTTGAATGTGGTTTTTTCAAAAGTTAGAACCCCTGCATATAACCTTTACTTTGTTAAAAAATGCAAAATATGTAAGTAAATAGAGCATGATTTAGTATGACAGAGAGATACTTGTTTCATTCTGAACATACAGCCATTTCCTTGTCAATTTTCCCTTCCCATGTTGTCCTTTCCAAGGCACTTCCATGGAAAGGGAACAAAACCCCCACAAATACATCCTCACTGAGTAACATGACTTTGTAAACTGAAAGCTGGATTATGCAATCAGGCAGCTACACAGAGATAAGTAAAAAACAACTGAGTTAATAATACTTAGAGATCTTCACTGTGCAAGTTTGAAAAGTAAAAAAAAGAACTATCACAAGAAAACACCTACAAAACTACATTATTCTTGCAATGAAAAAACACAGTGTATCTGAACAAATGCTTTAAGCTCCATTTCCCCTTAAAACATAGTTGATGGATGCTGACAAAGTCTCTGCAACCTTATCAAAATGAAAATACAACCAAACATTTCATGTTCAGACTGGCCATAAGTCAATACAGCTCCTGTCCATCAGTTTTATCTGCAGTAACTGCCAATGACTCCTATTGGCACTCTCCAGGCTGTCATTTCCATCGCAATGATGATACATTATCTCTCTTCCCTCCTTCTGTCTTAAAGGATGTTTTCTGTTAGTCCTGTGCCACTGGCCACTAATTCCTGTAAAAATACTTGCACTTTCTGGTGACAATGAGCAAGTGCAATGAGAAATCTAATGTTGCTTGTGCCATTACAATAGCAAAGGGGTTATCTTGCCTCTTCCATTACTCTACCTTAAGGATTATGTTTGCGAAATAATGCAAACTTTTCTACTTCTTACAGCAGCAATCCATAAACATCCAAGACAGCCAGAGAGAATTGCAGCACATTTCACTATGAGAGCTCAGAAACAAGAAGTACTCTGCAATAACAGGAGGAATTAAAAGCCTGTGTGAAACCCCATAGTAGAAGAGAGCATATTTCACTCTAGTCTGACATTCAGCCACCATGTTGTTCAGAAGGTAACATAAAATGAAATTAAAATAAATGTGTTTCATAAAGTTCAAGGCTAAGAAAATCATGAAAAAAACAGGGTGGTAGATCATGCTTTTTTGTTATGCAGTGACACTGGTTAAAATTATTTCGGCCTGGCTTTCCATGTATTCTGACAACAATTTTATAGTATCTGTAAGTGCTATCTGACTGCTAATTACCTTTTGGATTTTTTTCCTTTTTTTTTTTTTTTTAATAACATGCTCAATTAACATGCAACAGAATATTTTTTGTCACAGACTTCATATTCTGCAAGCTAAGCAAGCAGGAAAAAAAGTATATGGAGAAATCTAGAGAAAACAAAAACTTCATAATTTTTAAATATTCCTCTGACATTACCAAGAAGAAATAGTCCCTCAAATTTCAGAGAAACTAAGAGGTGAGACACATATTGATGAAAGGAACACCTTCACCATAGGCACTGCCTCATAATTAAATGTTTGCCCAAAGACAACCCTTCTGAAGTCCATTGGTTAGAAAACTCTCCTGATAAGAGCAAGCTGTGGCTTTGAAACCCAATGATCTCTTAGGATGTTTCTGAAAAATTCTTCTTAAGTCTTGATTCTCTACACTCAACGAACAAAATCCCCTAAAAAAATCATCTGCAAGCAACAAGAAAAAATAAGTTTTCTAATTACTATGCTACTGTGATTTGTGTCAGTTCTCTGTGTTTGCTTAGCCATTGCTCCTCAAATAAGGGTGCTTCTGGCTGCATGTGGAAGACAGCTGAAGTATTTTAGAACTTGACATGTGGTACTAAAATTATTTTCCTTGACTTTGAGTTTTCTACGGCCCTTTTCAGCCAGAGAGCCTACATTTCAGTTAAACACAGCTTCTCTGTATCTTGCTGACTTCTGAGACCTGAAATGAACTTTTTCCTGTCAGTTCTTGTGACTTGGCTTCAAGCAGTTTTTAACCCAGTTCACAGTGAATTGAATTTTCTCTCTCTAAACTCCTGTTCTCCGCAGTACACACACTTCTACTCTCTACTGCTGATGACCTTCACACAGTGAAAAATTTGCCTTGCATCTTTGTCCTATAGCCCGTCCTATAACTAAAGTGAAAGACGTGGCACTTCCAATTTTATTTTTCAATGTCTAGTAACAAAGTACATAGATATTACACAACACTGCCACAACAGTATCCACATCTTTCCCTATAAATATTTTGTTTCCACTTTTCCAATTCTTTGTGCAAGATGACAAATCAACTGATTTTCACCATCATTTATACTTCCAACCTCAGAGTTCATTTTCACTTTGTTCTTTCTTCAATCAAGCCATTGAGATGCTACTTCATTCTTAACATCTCCAAGATTCTGCTTGTATTTCCTATAAAGTCTATGGCTCAGACCACCATTATATCCCACTTTGAGAACAGATAAATCCTGCTCCTTGACTTGTCAAAAGACTCCCCTAGTTCCATGCGAAACACAGCTGCAACAGCCATCTTCCTCACCTGTCGATTTGATCATGTCAAGTCACTCCCTCTTTGAAGCCTTTCATTTCTATCACATCAAATTTAAGCTTCTTGTCATCACCTTCAAAGCTTTAAATTGCCTGTCATTGTCCCCTTGTTCCCTTGACCAGTTTTCCTTATGTTGTGAGTTCCCTAGAGAAAAGAATGTCCTCCTTGAACACTTGTAAAGTGATTAGTTGTATGACAGAGGTTATTACAACAAATAAATCATAAACAATAAAAGATCACACCAAAACTCATTTTTTATTTCACTGTTAACCTTGCAAGCTAATTCCTACAGCTCAGACAATAGTGAGATAAATTTCACCTTTCAGATGACATCTGAAAAATTTCTAAATTATTGACCTCAAAAACTCTCTTCCCAGAGTACCAGGGAAAATTGTAGCATAGAGAGAGAAACCATGCAATGTGCAGAATACACAGAAATGTTTTAAATTACAAAATTGAGTACGAAAGAATAAAAAAAAAATTCTTCAAAGGAAGCTTACACAACAACAAACAAATGTTTTTTTGCTTCTAAGTAAAATCCTATGAAGTGCTTTATGACTCTTCATGCACCTCGCACCACAAACTGTGTTCCTACATGTCATTCTGCAGAGTAGCCCTCTTTCTCATGTGTGTGAAAAATGGAAGAAAATTTCACACCTGCTTTCACTGCTTGTTATGCACCAGATCAGCTATTAATGGGTCAGAACCACCTTGTGAGGATGCATCTCTGTTTGTGTCTGGGACTGGCCATCTTGCCTGTTCTCCTTGAAGCTCTCAACATATGACTTCTAAGTATAACTACTTTTCTCTGCTCTCTTTCTCTCTTTGTTATTTCTTCTCTTAATCTCTCTTCCTTTATTCTTTTCTTCCTCTTTCTTGTAGGTAATGTAAACATCTGTTTTCTGTACATCACTTAAGTTGCATGAAGTTTGTGTTTCCTGGGTGCAACAAAGTTCTCTATAGCAATGCTAGTTAGTCCTTGTAATCTGTTGTGATACTTTTGTGAAGTTTTGACAAAACACCTATATTTTCACCAAATTAAAAGTAACCTCTTAGAGAAAAATGTGTAGTTTTTCTCCAGATGTGAATTCAATGTACCAGAGAACCAGCGGCTTTACAAGAGTTTGTGTGGGTGAAACCTCTTGAAACCTGAAATTAAAATGTACACCCTGTAAAACTTGAGGCTTCAGGACCAGGTTTTAACACTACTTTGTAAGATTACTCTGCATAGAAATATAGCTACTTTATGTGTTTTCTCATCTACTTCAACATAAAACTCATATCTGAGTTTTATACTATGTGGTAGTACTACACTTTTGTGATGCTTGACTGACTGGAAGACTTCAAAACTGGAAAAGTTGAGAACCTTGTTGCTTTATTTTCACTGTTTTTGATTTCCAGTTTCCCAGCAGCTTGCTACAGATGTAAGACACAACTTTTTCACAAATGGACTTTTTGTGGATTCCTTAACCTTAAATGCCAGAAAAATAAGAGACAATTGTGACTCATCATCTGACTCTTCTCCAAAGGCATGTCATTTTGAATTTGAGACAAGAGCTAATTAGCTGAAAGATCCCATATCTGCTATCAAGAACTTCTCTCTTTATGTATATTCCAGCTTTCTCTGTGTCAATTAAGACAAGCTATATTTCCATTTGAGCTAACTTTAATATGTCAGCATCTGTAACAGATTTAATCCCTTTTTCTGTAGCTGCCTTTACATCAAATGCATGCAATATTTTGAACAATTCCCTACTTGCTCATGACAGATTTAAACATCCGTGACAGCTCAGCACAAAGGGACAATTCAAGCTTTTAAGAATTCCAGCAAGTGCCACTGGGAAACCTCCTTAGGCAACCACACTGCCCTACAGCCTTCATATATCCTCTGTGACACTGACAGTACCTGTTGCTCTTACCACTACTTCCTCCTCTCCTTTTATGACTTAACTATTTCTTTCACACAGTGAAATTACCCTGCAATGTTTATAATGCATTAAAAATAATAATAATAATAAAATCATCAGTATCTGTTAAGCTCATGCAAATATTTCACTCAAGACAGGTGGATTCAAATAGGAAAACATGCAATAAAATCTATTGTGCTTTTTTCTGCAGCAGTTGTAGTTCAAAAATTCTGCCTCACGTCCACAAAAAACATGAAAAAGGTATAATGACAGAAAAATCTAGTAGATGCACCTAATTTCCAGCTCTCTGCTACTACTATCTTCTGTGCACCTTTGTTTCCTGACCTAAACTTTATCTGCTCCTCTGGTTATGGGGCATTATGAGTAAAATAGATCTGAAGTACACTGCTACTGCAGAAAGAGCTCCCAGTGTTTCCAACACTACAGCCATTCTCTCCCTTTGATTCTAGTCACTTCATCTACCCCTCATCTTCCTTTGCATCACATCAAGTACTTGTCAAATTTTGCACTGGGTAGAGTCATTCCTCAAAGAAATAAAGCCTTAGCGAAGGAGCTAAAGAACTCTCTGCTGAATTAGCAACTTAAAAGAATTAAATGAAAAGTTAGTGGGAGCCGAAGCTGTGGCAAAGGAGATGGGTGGTGGTTAGCAGCAGACAGAAGGAGCAAGGGACGACTCCTCTTTAGACCTCTCAATGAGTTCAGCTGTAACATGTAACTGCATCTCCAGGCTGAGGTTCTGCTGCGGGCTAAACAAATCAGCTAGTGGCTACTTGGACCAGTGTTTCAGTGGCCTGCTGTGGGGAAATGCAGGTATAGTGAATACCAGAAATGTCACACATGTGGGACACATGCAACGAAGAAAGGAGAGCATGACTATACAACAAGCAGTGAGACCAACTTAAACTTCTGTTATGTGCTTGCAAGAACTTCAGTTTCTTTACCTTTCAGTTACTTGTCTCATCTGCATTCATAAAACTCCAAACTCAATTAGACCATTAAGTACAATCACATGGGAAAAAAACCAAAACAAAATAAGATGTCAAACTGAACATGCCGCTTACCATGTTCACTGAATTATCCATATTCCTAGTAAGTGATAGCATCAAATGCACCACAGATTTTGCTTAGAAAATACCTCAGTATATTTGACAAATCTCATACAGATACTCAAAATTACAAAGTCCAGCATGAAGTACTTTCCTTTTGGAAGACCGATGAGTATCAGAAAGAGAGCCATAAATCCTTTATTTTTTGTTTCCACACAATTCTTTCTAAGACAAATAGAAAAGATGTATCAATTTAAAGACACTACACAAATGTAGCAATGTGTGGGACCTTGCTTAGCAAACTGATGCTCTTTCTGCAACAATTTGTAACCCTTTTTAAAGGCTCTTCAAAGCTTAAATAAAATCTGACAGTTTTCTTCCTACCATATGTAGAGGTAATGAATCTATCAAGTCTCTTGAGGCAGCCAGCAATTATCTCTGACACTGGATACAACACACTTGCATTTATCCATACAAGCATAATCTTAGCTATGGGAAAGAATAATTAAAACTTTCAAAGCTACTACGAAGTAAGGACAGAACAGCTGGTGAAATGAAAGAGCATTGCAAATAGATTTAAAAACTGCAATGTGCTTAATTTCTCCTGATTGCAGTTGTAGCAGTTAAGGATGTCCACCAAAAGATGTTCAGTGCAGCAGTTTGGCCCGTCCCACCGCTGAATAGCTAATGCACCTGCAGACCCACTAGCTCTTCATAGATTCAGTTCTCTCCAGATCTGACACATACCTCCTCTGAACATTTTGGTGCCACATCCAACTCAGTCCTTACCCTGACTTCAGGTTCCTCTCATTCCAAGTTTTTTTGCCAGTTCTGGTTAAAGAGGTTACAGAGATTTAATCGCAGTCAGTATACTCTAAAGGGTTTGGAAATTCTAATTCGAACCATAAAATAAAGGTACTGCGATTGCCTACTCTTGCCTAATCTTGCTGTATCCTGAATCTGAAAACTTCTAATGTTCTAGGGCAGGCAGAATGCCTCTTGTTTTGTTCTCCAATCACCTTCACAGAGGGACGGTTAACAAACCCTTGAATGCGCTGTCTCTCTCTGCCACGGAGAAAGGCTGAGAAGTGTAAGGTATTATTAGTTATTCAGTGATGCTTTTTCAGAAAATTCTCTGTCCCTGTCAACTTTTAAGAGACAAGACAAATTCAGGATCACCTTGCAATAGCTCTCAGGGATAAGCTGTCAAATGTTCTTCTCAGCAGGTAAACTATCTGGAGTACGCTGCCCTGGGCATGGCTAGATTTGTTCTTGCTGTAATACAAGATGGAGATCCTAACATAATACAGAGTGACAGTTCAACAAAGATGTACCTTACCGTCATTCCTGGAAATTGGTAGTTTCAGGCCTATGTGAGTTATAGCTAAATAATGATTCCCACTATGCAACCAAGTGAGAAGCTTCTCATCTCTTCCTTTTCATCTTCTTCTGGGCTATCAAGCCCTCAAGTCTACATTACAGCACAAACTTGAACTGCTTTCTCTCATTCCTCTGAGTAGTTTACTAGAGATAAGCAGATATCTCTTTCCAGATGACTGTACATACTAGCCAGACTTGCTTACTGAGTAGCATGTATGCTGCTTGTATAGGTCAGCAACTGCCTGGGAGCAAACAGAAAGCTGAGAATAAAGCTATTGATGTGCCTGCTCCTGCTCACATCACCTCTGGTGTCCTTCAGCAGAGGTACAAGTCAAGCACTACACGTCTTCCACAGCACTGCTCAATCCTACAATGAAGGAATGTATGCATGTAAGACAGTAAAGTCCATTTTTACTGTGGTAGTCTCACCTCCATATGGAGACATTATGCCTTTGGATATAGAGGGTCTGTTGTATAGGAAAGATACAGATCAGGAGCTTGGCACTGCAACTGGGGGGAGTGGGAGTGTAGTAAAAAAACAGTGAAAAAATGAAGAAATTACTCCACAATGACTACTTGCGTGAGACAGCACGTCTACAGTACAGCTGAGAAACACAGCTCTATTTTAAATTACTTTAATTTCCCTCACCCACTCCCTGTAACTCATGAATGATGAAGACCCCCAAAGTCAGAGTTTCCTGGCACTGAACATCAAGCCTGCTTGGGCTATGTTCATTTTGGAAAATCCCTGTTGTCAGCACCACAGGAATTTTTTCTGGCTTGCTTGAAAAATGCTGCTTTTAGTCTCAAGTCTAAAAGGCAGAAGCCTCCCCAGCCATTCCACAGTTAGAATTGTAAACCCACCATATGTTTGAAATAGACATGTATAAATTATCATTTGCCTGGTAAGCTTACTAAGCCTTCAGAATGGCTATGGTTAAAATTTATTTTGATCACCTCTACAGCTTTCTATTGTGAGAGGATGATGAAAATTAACAGATTTGGTGCATATTATGAAAGTGCATGTTAACTTTTCTGCCTGACACAGCAACTGGAAGGAGAAGCAGAACGGTAATTAACAAACTATCTGGATGTTGTAGCAGTGTTAATTAGATACTGCAAAAGCTGATTTAGTGCCACAACAATTTTCACTGAGGTAGTCACTTCAAGCACTTCTTAAGGGGTCTTTCTGTCAATCATACAAAAAGATTTCTGTTTTGCTTCTTTTTTCCTTTTTTTTTCTTTTTTTTTTTAGCTGTCATAACATACTTAAAAACTTGGCACACAAAAGAATAAAGATCAAACTATGGCTCCTCTCATTTTCTCTGCAATCAAAACAAACTCAGTACTTGAAAAGCCAGGCTTATTTAATTTGCACAGAATGTGTCCCAGCATAGCCATATTTAATTGTGGAGTGATTTAACATACTCGACCACAGGGCAAAACAAAAGTTCAGTCACTGTTTTCACTCTATTCCTCAGAGGTGATCCATGTAAAAATGAGACCGTTTTAAGAAACGTACAGGTATTTCCACTGGTAGAGAAAAGGAGGCAGGTCTAAGAAAGCAAGACAGATTTCTGTAGAATAAAATTGTCAGCGTTGTAGTTCTAATGTACCACGCATGGAAGATATGTCATGTCCACAAATTGTTGCACTTGTAGCTGGCATTTTAGAATTAATTAGGTGGGTGGATGGTTAAATGACAACAAGTACTGTATATCTATAGCCCTCAGGGAAGAGAGTACTTCAGATCCCCTTAACATGACTTTTTTCCTCCTTCTTTTAGGTAATAATTTTTTCCAGGAAAAGGTCAGGTCAGTGTGACAGAAAATCAGTCTGATTTGAAGGCTGTTAGGATCATGAAAGTAACACATCCTGCTATATTCAGCCTGTCTGGATTTGTGTAGAAACCTGCACTACACAAAAACACAAGAAGGTGTCAGGGGGAGGAGAGACAAAAAAAAAAAAAACAACACACCCCACCTAAATACCACCATGACAACCAACCAATTTAAAAAAAGAAGAAGAAAAAAAAAAGGCAAGAAACAAAATCCTTGCAAAGGAAGTTTAACCAAAACCACAACCAACAAGGGCAGAAAAGAGACAATGGTACTTGGTTTTGAATATAAAGCCTCATATATTTATTCTAGCCCAATTTTCTACTGTTTTTTCCACATGAAAATAGCTACTTCTTTAGAATATTTTGGAAGAAGTTGGGGTAAATGCATTTTTGATTGGTAGCAAACCTTTCAAAAAGCATAAAGGGCCCAGCTGTGGGGTAACTTGAATCTCTTTCCTTAAAATGTGTTGACCAGAAGAGATGAGCTAATGCAGAGGGAAGATAAGCAGTGGCAGGTCTAAGGCTCATAATAATGCAGTGATCTAGCTCCAAGACACATACAATAAAGCTTCTTCGAAGACTTATTTCATTGCATTCTTTACCAAACAAGGAAATCTCCTCTAATCTGCAAGTAAAGGAAATGACAAGTGTGAACAAAAAAATGAACTGGTTACAGACTATTCAACCTTAGATTATATTATTCTGAACTGTTAATTAAACTCTTTTTATAGCTCTCTCCTGAGTCTGCCTGGGGCTATACCTTTAAATTACCTTTTAATGGGAAATTGATGTGAACAGCATGCAGCCACAAGACCAGGGAAATGTGTCCCCATTCTTAGGATGTCTGCTGTGCACATCAATGGACATGAGGGGTTCATGTAGAACTGCTACCTCTATTCTTGGCTGACTGATGAGACAGCCAATTAATTGGCTGTCAGCAAACGTATACAGCACTCTAACCCTTGAATGGAAAATGAGGAAGAGCATACAAATCAGAGAAAAGAATACAATATAAGCAGGTCAACTATCACAAAAAGTGTGAAAGGGAAAAATAGCTACTGGAAATACATTAACACAGCAGTGGCTCATACTTTCAATTCACTGTATTTATACTGATGGAAGCTTGGCCAACATGTTTATACAATGACACATACCACACTGTGATATATTCTGGACTATTTCCAAAAGCTTGATTTACACTTAAAAGATAACCCCTGGTAGCACATATCAGATGAATGGTGTAAACTAGATTATTGATATGATAAACTGTTACAAAAGAAAACTGAGAGAAATAGTAATGGCTTCATGTTATAGTTTTAAGTTAGGAATGTAGGGTAATGCTAAAGGTTTTATGGGGGTTTGTTTCATTATTATGGCTGCTTTGCTTTGCAGAAAATATAGGTCTGTTACAGGCAGTAGCTTTACCATCTTAAAGCACTTGTCAAAGACAGCATTTTCTGCTAGGTCCAGCCTGAGAAAACCCAGATGAAATACAAAGATATAAAATGGAAGGTATGAATTTATATCCATAAAAAGGCAAACCACAAACTGTGTCAAATGGTTCACTAATAGAATGAAATGAAATCAAGCTAAGTTCTGCCCTGTTCTGGTTTTGGCTGGGGTAGAGTCAATCTTCTTCACAGTGACTAGTACAGGGCTGTGTTTTGGATTTGTGCTGAACACAGGGTTGATAACATAGTGATGTGTTTGTTATTGCTGAGCAGCACTCACACAGAGCAAAGGCCTTTTCTGCTTTTTGTACTGCCACGCTGGCAAGGAGGGATGGGGTGCATGGGAGGTGACACAACTGGGACAAGTGACCCAAACTGACCAAAGGGATATCCCAGAGCATATGACATCATGCTCAGTATATAAATCTGGGGAGAAGGAGGAAGGCGGGGGAACATTTGGAGTGATGGCATTTGTCTTCCTGTCACTGTTAGGTGTGATGGGCTCTGCTCTCCTGGAGGTGGCTGAACACCTGCCTGCCCAGGAAAAGCAGTGAATTAATTGTTTTTATTTGCTTGTGTGTGTGGCTTTTGCTTTTCCTATTAAACTGCCTTAATTTCAACCCATGAGTTCTCCAGCTTTTACCCTTCCAGTTCTCTCACTGATCCTACAGGTGGGTGAGTGCCTGCACGAGGCTTGGTTGCCAGCTGGGGTTAAACCACAACATGCCCTCATGTTGCATCATCCAAAAAAAACCTAGGTTTCACACAGTGTACAAATATATTCAGGGTAAGTCTAACTTGGAACAACAGGACTGGTGGAAAACATTAAGAACTCTACAATCTAAAGAAAGACAACAGTCATCATTTTGAACAAAAGAAAAACTACTTGAAAAAATCACTATATGATATATAAATGGTTGAGGTCTTGACTGAACTTCAACAGTGATATAAATCAGAATAGCTATGATGAGACCTGAGTTCATGACAGAATTATAGGCCAGAGCAGTGCCTCACTGTTTAGACATCCCTGGGACTGGGGAAGCAAAGATAAAATAGCTCCAAGGAATAATTACTGAAATAGTAATTTTTAATTTTTTTATTTTGTATTTAGCTATCCTTACCTGATAAGATACTAAATAATATAAAAACCAAAACCCAATTTTTTTTTTCAGTTTCAGGACAGACTTTACCTTTTACTAATAAAACCAGAAGTATAAACCTAAAAATCCGGTTAAAGTTTGAATCCCATAGAAGTTGATGTTTAGGCAAAAATAGTAAGAATAACTGCATCAGTGCAGCATCATGCTGTGCACTTCTGTTCTTAGTCATTTCTAAACAATCACAATTTTAACTAAGAAGCACAAAGCTAATCACATGCAGCAGAGCAGAAACAGGCCTAAGATAACAAGACTGAACATCTTGGTTCTGCCACAGCAATTATGGGAAAACACTATGGATGGATTCCAATGCCTCCTTCATTAAATATTTCCTAAATAACACCCATATCTTTGGTATTGAATACATAACAGCTGATCATGAGACAAGAAAAGGAGATAATTCAACATTTCATAACCAAAATCTTATCCTCCTTGAGCAGAGCCAGCAGGAATGGGAGTAATGATATTCTATTCCAACAGGTTATGAGCTAATTGATATAGTCTTAGAGGGAAGAATCAGCAAGGAGAGAATGGTAGGAATGGGTCACATCCTGCTGAATCAACACAGCTCAAAGAAAAAAAACCTTTATTTGAAGCAGAAATGCAAATGCTCATGATGGGTAAGTTCTTTCCAGAAAAGGAATGTGATATTCACATGCAAATGGAATTCTCATGAATTATCATTTTCATACTATATTTCAGGATGTTGACAGGTTACCTGATTTTTAAAATTCCCAAATATTACTCTGTTAAACCATATTTGTCTCCACTGACATTATACTGCAATTGCCAAAAAACAGCATTTCTCTTGAGAGAACCTCAGCAAAGGCAATCACATAGCACACAATAAAAAGTTAGGGGCTGATTTCCTCTCCTAGGAGAGATGTGTTCTTCTTGAGAAGGTCATCAACCACACAAAAAATAACAAGCAAACCTGGACAATTGGCTAAGGGTTAGGCTACCTTGTAATTTTGAAGCAGGTAAGTGGAACATTTTAACATGCAAACCCTATAATGCACAGCTGGAAACAAAAGAGTAAGTACACAACATTTAGACTTCCAAGTAGTTAAAGACAACAGAAGCATCAAATAGGATGCAAACATTTATTGTCACAATTTAAGAGCAGTAATGTAAGAAGGATCCTTTTCATGGAGGGGTTATCTGAGTAGAGTCTAACTGTTAAAAAAATATGATTTTGCTGTTTAACTGTCACACTCACTAATGCTAATTAAATGCCACCACAAAGAGGAATCTTCACAGCAGGCAAACAGCTTTGCCTTTGGGAATGCTGAGAAAGTAACTTCTATTAGTCAATCAGTTTTAATGGTAACAAGTTACTGGATCATATTTTTTTTTAAACTCAGCTTTAGTATCAGACTACCTTAGAATGTAATCAATCATAATTAATTAGTTTCAGTTCCTTTTTCTTACACTGCATATTGCTGGTATATGTTAAAAAGAAAGATGTCTAAAACACGTGGACACTTTCTCATTTGTTCTCCCTGGGAAAGATGAAGAAGATTCAAGGGTCCAGAAGAGAGGAGAGGCTGCTGCTGGCTGCTATTTCAAATTTTACTGTATCACTCTCCCATTCAGCTATATAAATGCAAGCTACAGAATGAAAAATATTACTGATATTCCCAGTGCACCTAAGTAGAACACTTTACTAGTAGAGCATTTCACTTGTATACATTTTTCTTGGGTTTGAATGCTGATGTCCACAGAGCCTTTGCAATAAATTTTCTATTTGTTTTCCTTACAGAGAGAGAGACTGAGGGAAGGAAAAGGAGGGAGAAGGGATACACATACTACCTGCAAAAATAAAAGAAAACCGCTCAAACTAAAAGCTCGCCAATTCAGACAGCTTTTAGTCAGGAGAAATAAAAAGCACAAGAATATTCACTCATCATCATACTTGTGAAATATTTCTTAAAAAAACCCTGCCTATTCTCTTCCCTCAAATCCCCTTAAAATCCTCTGCTGTCACATCTACAAGGGCTTGATAATAGTGTAGGCAATGCAATATTGCAGTACTATTCATAACCTTGGATTTTAAAATTTAGTACCAAATATTGTTAGGAATATACCTTGATTCATATTTTACCTGTAGAGATATTGTTTGTAGTAGAATTTATTGTTACGCTTGACCTACAGATAGACACACAACTGTAGAATGCATATTTTTAAAAATGACATTTTAAAACTTTTAAAATTCACACAGTGTTGAAAGGCTGCCTTCAGGAAGGATTGTGTTGGGATGAATGCAGTTACAGTCCAACAAGGAAGCAGTACATGCATCTTTAGGCATGTCACATGGCACACAAATGTACTCCATTCTCCCCTCTCCTCCTCCTAATATGCCAACATCGATGCTTACAGCTTACACTCTCTTACTAAACAGTGTGTTTGGCTGTCTAGATAGAAGTTCAGGCATTTCTGCTTTTCACACAGTGATGTCATATACTGCTTTACAACACTTTGTATAACTTAAGTCTGCTACCTTCAATAGCCATACAAAAAAGATCAGCTAACAAAAATACATATAAGAGAACAATGGCTCGAATTTGAGATTAGCATCCACATACTTTTTGCACCCCTCATGCTTCATGTACACAATGAACCCTCCTTAGGTTCAGAAATGATAACAAGTCCCATAGTTTTCCCAGGTGACATTCAATTTAAATAATAACTTGCTGACTTGATAGGCTATAAAAACTTTGATTAAAAGGATACCTTAACTTTCTTGATCCTAATTCATTACCTGACTCTCTCTGCCTCACACAAGGGGAAAGATGCAGGAGGCATGCAATACTAAAGGGTTTATCCTCATTTCATATTACCTATTCTAAGACTGATACCTGAGGGACTCAAAAAACTTGATAGTAAAACATGGCAGAAAGCCTACAAAGCTATTGCCATTACAAGAAAATTGTCTTAGGCACTAGAGGGAGCATCTGCCTTTACAGTCACTGAACAAAAATTTCCATTTGCCTACAATATATTCCATATAATGAGCAAAAACGATTTTGTATGTTGTATATAAACTACAAGTCCTACCCTTCTCAAGAAAAATAAACAAATAAAAGGAATACTGATATTACATAACCATCATGTCACCTTCTTATTTATTTAACTTACTCAACCACAATTTTAAAATATTTTCTTAAAGTTCAGACTTTGAAAGTAAACTTTTTTGAACAACAATCTAAAACAGCCTAATGTTGTTAGAATACAATGGCTTGCACTGTTCAAGAATTGAGAGCAATGACATTTTATTTTAAGGACACAGCTTCAAACTTCTGCAACGCAGACATCCACATCTTGGCTAGCTGCCTAGACTCACCATGAGAGAAGGGCATTTCTTGGCTGTGATTCACCTGACCAGCTCTAGGCATCTGTCAGAGGATGAACGTGTGAATCATACTCCCCAAGTACCACTTCTATGAACTGCAAATATAGCTGAGTTCATCCGTGGATGTATACACCAGAGATAATTAGGTTGCAGGATCCCCACTCAAAAACATAAACAGAGCACACTAAGCAAAAATATGCCTGACAACACTAATGACTGTAAATTGGGGGAGGATTGTACAGTTGATTATATTAGCTGGTTACCTAGAGTGCACTGGCACCATAAACTTATTGTACATTTTCTAGTACTGTAAAACTCTTAATTCTTGCTACATGTACCAGATTCAGTTAAGAAAGTGAAAGGAAAAGACAAAGAGCAGAAATCCCTTTTTTACAGTCTGTAAGAAATAATACAGCTTAAACACCTACCAAGCTTGCATACAGATCCATTTGAAATACTAATGCATAATTCTCCCCTTAGAGCAATGGGAAACAAAAAATGTCTGCCACTAAGAGAAGTGTTTCTCTTTAATGTCTCTGTCTTGCTGTGAAATCCCTCGCTGATGGGCAGGTCATGTCTGGATGCTCCTAATTGAAGTGCTGCTAAGAATCGTGGCTTAGTTTACCTTATGCCGTTTAGTAGCCATGGTTTTAATAACAAGCATTATGCTTCCAGACTGTGTGCCAAGTCCTGAACCAGGAAATTCTATTTTCAGATCCATCAAATTGGTGCTGCTGCAGTCAAGGATATTAAATTATGTAATTTTAGCTTGTGTGGTTTCTTACTGTTGTCTACAATCATCAGCCATGTAAGACAGGCTATAAATTTGGGGAAGAAATATTATCTCTGCTTATGTCCTCTAAACAAAGTACAGTGACTGTGGTTCTCTGGAATTTTCATTAGAAAGCCCCTTTCTTCTCCTTGGCCTGAAGGCCCTTGCTCATTTCTAAATGATAAGGATGATGCAGCATGAAGGTTAAACTACCATGGTGTCTATAGTTATTCTCCAAATTTACAAAGCAAAGCAATCTCCAAATAGGACTTTTACTGAAAGTGTATAAGAGATCAACAGCCTCTAAAATCTGCTACGGATGTTCAAAGACAGGAGATCTTGCAAACCCACCCGTTCAGACCCTGATAAAGCTGAATATAAATTATTTTACCAAAAGGATTCTGAACACCTGTAAATTTCAGATCTCTTTGAAAACATTTCTCTTTGCACTTCAAACATTTTTAAAGTAGTGTAACAAAGCCTCTGAAAAACTAATATAAGCATTTGTCATTAAAGTAGTAATAAAATAAATACAGAAAAGT
>JAWWTY010000106.1:48357774-48371909 GCA_035222235.1 Margarornis squamiger
CCCCCCCCCAAATCTTAAAAGATAAATTGTTGAAGACATAGCAGATATACAGGGTTTCAGAATATATATATATATATATATATATATATTTGGTGCTGCAGTAACAAAGCAGCTGGAAATTCCCATCAGCACTGAAGTTTGTTAGTCACAAAGACTGTGCCTGAACCACAGGGTAGCTGACCTGAGGATGTGTGATGCAGGAAAATAAATGAAAAAAAAGGGACAACAGGAGTAGGAAGAATTACTGTGTGGTCTAGGCTTGTCCCAACATGAGGCTGGGATATTACAAGACTCATAATTTAGAAATGAGCAGAGGTGAAGAAATAGGCTTTCATCTTTTTCACTTTGTCCATTCACACAGTGTGAACTTCAGCACAAACAAAAGTGCCCAGCTTCCTCCTGTTAGGTACATACTATATTCGTCATCTTGCAAGAGAAAGATCTGTTCTTACAGCACTAGGTGCACTTGTCAGAAGATGTGTATTCTGAGCATTTAAGACCCATGGTAATTCAAACCTTTGATTTATTCCTGTGCATGTGGGAGACATGCTGTTGGCCCCTGAACAAAGCCTTGAGGCAGAGATGATAACACTGCAAGGATGAATCAGCTGAGGAATCAGATAACCCCAGTTTTTTAACTTGCGGAAGTAAAACAAAAGTTACAGTGATCAGTAATATACTATGAAGGCAAAACATTTTAAGTCTAGGAAATTTCTCCTTTCCTTTTAAAAAGCAGGCACAAATCCTTCAGTAGCATCTTCCTTAGGACTTGAATATTTTGTTCTCCAATAATTTTTTGTCTGACTCTAAAATATCCTAATTTTAAGAAAGCAGCACCATAGCATGTATGAAAAGTGATTGGTACTGATCCACAAGCTTAGCCCTGTTTAACTGGGACTACAAACATCAGCAGCTATATCCTGTGCTAGGTGAACTAAAAAATATAGCAGAGCATACTTAGTCTAGGAGAACAAAGAAGCAAAAGTCATTTTTGTATTGAACTGTTTTAAAGGATGCTTTCTAACTCACATCGGCTCCTTCCCCCAGTTACCATGACAGCTTCTATCCCCAAAAATAGCCAGAGCAATGTTTGTTTGGTCCACAGGCTTCCCCTGGAACACAATGGATTGCATATCATGTTGTGAGTGAGAAGGCTACAGATTACATACATCACCCTTCCCCTATTCTTTGTGCTTTGAGGAGGAATGGAAAAAAAGAAAAAAAAAAAACCCAAAACTTTGGGGAAATTGAATTCTTGTCAGGTTTGCAAAAGCAAAGCCTCAGTAGCTATATAGGCAAGCTTTTTTTTTTTATTTTTTTTAACAGTGAAATCTGCTAGGAATGTATCTCTTCAGAAGGTTACATATACTGGTTTGTTTGGGGGTTTTTTCAAGCTCTGAAAGTTATATAATGTATCTCCATGAACCATTTTTTATACAAACTGTGGAACACGATGGATTAGAAGCAATCCATAAATACGTATTACTGGTTAATAAATACGTATTGTGCTACAGATGAAGAAAACAAAAGAATAGAAGACCTCATAATTGGTAGAATCCTTTATTTAAAAAGTAGGGGGAAAAATATATTTCCACAGAGAAATACTTTTCATGTAAGCATGGAAAGTTAGAATAGCAAAATAGTTCCTAGTTCTCTGTACTTGAATGTAGTATTTGTGGGTTTGTTTTTTTTTTTTGTGTTGGGTTTGGGATTTTGGGTTGTTGGGTTTTTTTTGTTGTTTGGCTTCTGGGGGTTGGTGTTTTTGTTTGTCAGGTTTTTTTAGCTCTGTTTAGTTCAAACTGAGAAAAGTAAAGGCAGCTAGTGCTTTGAGTATGCCATCCACATACTGCATCTCTCATTTTCCATTGCACTGAAAGAAGCAAATGGAGATTCATAACTAATTTTATGCAAATTCTTCCTATCAAGCAACCTAATCAGCTATTTGAAGTCTGGCTATACTTTGAAATTCATAAATACAACAGAAAAAAATTAGTTGGTTGAACTTCCCTTGGAAAAGTATGCAGTTTTTCACATTTATTCTGTCCATCTAAAATACTCCCAATTTAAGAAGGTATCTACAGATCAGCCTGAAACTACACACCCCTCAAATGCTGGGCAGAGTCACTGGTGAAAGAATCCCCAGCTGTTCAGCACTGAGTTGAGGTGAGCTGTTGGAAGAATCACACACAGGTCCATTAGTTTAGGCTATGGAATCCTGGATGCTAAGTGAAAACACCAGCAACCTGAAACAACAGAGAGGAAGAAAAAACCTGAAGCACAAGACTGGCCACCTAGAAAGATAAATTTACTAACACTTTCTTTTAGTGAAGAATTAGAAGGCAGAAGAATAGATTGTGTATAACTCTTAAAATTCAACGGTGGTAATATCAGTAAATGCCGATCATTTCTTATTTTAAAAATATAGAGAACAAACAAGATTATAATGAATGAAGGATGCTCATTACTCACTGGGAATATCAGGTGTATCTCAGTTCATCTATTAGATATTATCCAACTGTATATTTTGCTGTAGCAAAAATGGTGCCTGATAGACATTGAAGATCTCTAAACAATTATTACCATAGGAGCTGCAGGCTGCTTTGCCAAAGGTCAGAGTGTAAGACTAAGAATCATAATATAACCATGGTATTTAGATAGGTATTTCATTTGTATCACCTTCATGCCCAAGGACATGATCTTCAGATTCTTTACCTTGTGTCTTTGATGTCATTTGTAAAGGTCATTGTACCTCCATTTCTAGGGTTAAGCCTAAAGAATTTCCAGCCCATAAAGCAAGTATTGAGGAAATGTGATGCTGCAGCCTGGATAATCTAGCTCAAAGTGGCTCTACTTTACTTCAGAAAGAAAACTGTAAAAAAGCTAACTATTTCATTTGCAGGAGCAGCTTGTGAGTGGTCCTAATATCCTTATGCACACATATGAAAAGTGAAATTTCAGACACAGAAAGACATATCCAATACCTCCATAGCACCTCTCATTATTTCATTATTTTTTCATACATAAAATTACTCCAGACTAGGGAGCTCTTTAGAAAATCATGACAAAGACCAGGTAGGATATAAAGAAGGGTCATCACCAAGAACATGACAAAAGCGACATGATCACAGACTGTATCTTCCATGTAAGACAACACAGGAGTGCAAAGATAAGAGGAAGTCAGGGTCAGGCCCCTGTCTTTCTATGGAACCACTTATTCTTTTGTGACAGAGGAAGATTTTTGTCTTGGGCTACACATCTCCAGTTTTCAGGAGAAAAGCAGCACTGCTACACGAATGTAGCATACTACTAATGTTTAATACTCTGCAATTGAAATTAAAACAACAGTAGACTTTGCAGTTCAGTAACCTGAGGTTCTAAATTAATGAATATGAAATTATGAGAGGGGAATATGAATGAAAGGGCTCAGTACAAATTCCCACAAATTAAGATCCAAGGATTTGAGAAACAATTTCCAAAAATGCCTGATCATTTCACTACTATCCTTCAGTAAGGAATAGAAACATAGTGCTACTTTCTGGCAATTCTGTTTGTGGCAATTCTGGCAACACTGATGTAGCTCCTTATTGAAACTAACTGATTTATTACAAAATGAAACTATAATTTACTGGGAGTTTATGAGTAAGAAATTATTTTACACTTTCCAATTGCCCTCCCACCCAAACACCATAAATGTTTCATTGTTCTCCTGAGAGCACGCCTCTGGTGGATTATAAAGATGGTGCTTACAGCAGCATTTTGAGACAGCTAGTAGTTAATCATATGTAAAACTGTTTAAAACTAGGGGAACAAATAATTTTTAAACCTCCCTCATGTATTCTGTAATAGCACCGAGAGAGTCTGACAGCCTGATGAATACTGGGTCAAAGTTTTTCAGACTATGTAGCATTTAGGTGACTGAGTAGGTAACACAGTAATAATAACATGAAAAAATACAAGGAAAAATGGCTTTAAAACCCCCCTACAGGTAATGTAGACATGTTTAAACACGTCCCTCAGCCAGCAAGCAGAACGAAGGGTCCTAAAATTCAAATGTCTGGTCAGACTCACAGAACACAAGAAGGGCAAAGCACAGTATGTTGCATTTAACATATCTCCTTAGGGTCATATTGAAATGGGATGGAAGAGTTGTCTCCAGCATCTCCAGAGATTTTTCCTGTTCATCTCTCAGGACTGATTGCCACTTTATTTTTGGATTCCTTGCACTCCTATTTGATTCCTGTTTTGGGTTGATGTCCATGACACTCAAATATGTGTAACATAGTCTGCAGCTCTTATGTATTCAAACGCTAATTAGAAAACCAGAGTAGAAGGCAAGACATTCTCTCACAGGAGCACATGTCTTATGGTGACCAGAGAACCCATGCTGATCACGATTAAAGGATGACCTCTGTGTTCTGAACAAAGTCTCTGGATTTTGTCCCATGTGGAGTTCATTATGAAGGGTTTTTAACATTGCTCTCTTCTAAGCAGTGGCTGTAGGGACTTAACCATTCTCAGACTCAACAAGAAGGCAGAAGTCAGGCAACCCAGCATTAGCCCTATCATTATATCATGAAAGTTGTTTTTCAGCATATAATCTGCTGTAAGAAAGGGAAATCCCTCAATTGATGATACTGCATTTCATTAAAAGAAAAAAAAAACTCAAACAAGCCAAACAAACACCCTCCCAAGCAAACAAACAAAAAAACACCAACAAAAAACTGGACCACAAACAAAAAGAGCCCCTACACTCATATTTCTACAGTAACAATCCTCAAAATATGGTGGGGAAAAATAGGGCCAAACTTCAAGCATGCAAGATTCATGGGTTGTGAAAACAACTGGGGTGCCACAGAACAGGACCTACGTGGCCTTTTGCAAAATAAAAAAAAACCACCAGCAAAGCCCCACAGTTTAGATTCTGTGCCTATTTCCACTGGCAGAAGCCAGGAAAGGATGGGTTTTGTTGGTTTGCTTCTAGCACACCAGAGTTAGCGGTGCAGCTCCGTTGGCTCACTGTGAACAGCCTCTGACTCCTTGGCTGCCTGCTCCTCTCGAACACGAAAAGAATTGTCATATTTCAACAGTAAAAAAAGCCTTTGAAAGCCACACTGATCCCCCTGCTACACAAGGCAATAAAACACAATGCCTCCGTCTTCACCTGAAATCACTTATATTTGAGCACAATTTGTTCCTAACTTGTTTTTTTGTGACCAAATAGTTGAAATCAATATTCCCGTGTTTTAGTATGAATTACCTCTAGAGACTGTGAACCACATTCACTGACTTGCCCAAGAAAGAACAAAAGAAGTTTAAATCAGAATTAATTCCCTTGGGGTGTTAGAAGTCCTGTCAACATTGCAATGTAAGGTTTTGCAATTTAATAGCATGGTTATATACATAAAACCATACAAATGCATTTTTCCTTTTTTTTCCATATTTTATATCATCTTTAATGTGTCACAAATAAACACAAAATTATTCTTTTTGGACATTCAGAATGTCTGATAATCATTGTAGAGCACCTGGCTATTAAGTGTGGAAACTCACATTCCAGCTTAAGCATGGAAACTTACTTTCCAGATTGTACAGCACTGAAAAAAACCAGTTAGCAAACCATTTATTCTTTATTTTTCACATTTGAGGAATAAAAGGAAGGAAAAATATTAATAATAATATTCAGAACAGTGTATTCAGTACTTTGGAAATGAAAAAGAGAACCGGTCTAAAATCTGACCCTGTCACACAGGAGTGAAAAGCATGTCTATACTTACTGCTCTCCTGGCAAAGCTGCCTCTTGTGTGAATGCCAAAGAAAATTAAATAATATTATTTGGAAGCCATTCAGGGTTTAGTTTCACATGATTATAATGAATTAAATGCAGCCAGGATTCACAGCATCAAAGTACTCAATCAAAATAAAACAATGAGAAAATAGGCAGGCAAGCTTGATGATTTAAATATGAACAATTATATCACAGAGAAAATAATTTTCAGTGGCACAGTTAGGGGAAAATAGGTAAACCCACTACATTATACATTTTGCCTTTTGGTATTTTTGCACCTACCATAGAATGAACACCATTTGTTTGAAAATACATAATATTGCATTAAAAAGCAAAACAGACTTGATTGACAGGGAGGGACAGGGATTTAAATCCCCAAGGTTTACTAGCCTAAAGGCAGCCATGACAAACTGCTGCCAGTTGCCCAAAGCCTGCACAGCTACTCAAGCACAGAATCCTCAAAATAGTCATATGTGGCTGAGGACAATCCCTGCTGTGCAGAGCTGAATTTCAAACTGGGCTCAAGAGAAGGGAAAACATCAACACAATCACACACCAGTCACTCACATCTTACATTCATTATCAGGTTTTTCAAAGGAATCCCCAAGGCAGCTATATTTCACAGAACTGAAGGTTTAAAATAAAAGAAAAGGGAAAAAAAAACCAAAAACCAAAACAATTCCCTCTACTCAAAACCTATTTATGCTAGTTTATAAACGTGTAATAAAATACAAGAAATAAAATAGCCCAAGTAGAGTTTAAGCCAAAAATACTTTTTGAAAAGTGAAAAATAAATACTAAGAGTGTAGGTAGCAAGGAAAAAACACTCCTACCAGTGAACTGAACGCCATCCAATATATAGATTCTTAACCTAATACTGTATACTTTTAAGAACCTTACTTCCCAGGAAATCCTGCAAAGAAATTGCAATTTGCTGTACAAAAAGTATAGCTAACCATCTTACTCTTTCCTCTGTGAAAATTCTATGTGCCATTGCAAGAAAATACAAAGTATCAGCAGTAGCATGTGATATGTTAATGTGGTTCAATTTCCATTACTTCAGCAGAACTGACGTGTGAAGAAATTTAAAGTCTGTGCATTAGATGGATTAATAGAGTTTAGGATGAATAAAATACACAATTAGAAAACTGTTTAAATTAAAAAGAGAATTTCCAGAGAGGAAAGTACATTACATTCACGTGAATGGTAATCTACTGATTTTTGTGTGTGCGTGTTTTCTGGTGTCAGACTGAAATTTTCTTTACTAGGGTACTCTGAAAAGGGTGGGAAGAGATTAATAAAGACTTCAGAAGGATTTACGTATATTTTACTGATCTGTGTATAATGTACTTCAAGAAAGTCAGTACTTGTCAAAAATAGGGCAACATTTACCAGTAGCTCCTGCAGAGAGCAAGCAATCCTAACACACACAAGCCCTATTGATACATTACATGTGCAGATGAGAATGTCAAGTCCAGTCTGGGAGTTGCTGGCTGTATTTCTCTTTGTTTTACTGCAAGACCTCTGTAGTCCTCATACAGCACTGCTGTAGTGAGAACCCCTCTTTCACATTGCACTTTTTTGTGAGTGGCAAGTACTTGATAAAAAACCCTGAGATTAAATGGATCAGAGCAGTTAGTGAGACTGACTGCAGCCAGCAAAGTCATTGTCATTACCCCATTCTATGCCTTACCCCTCACTCTCACAAAGGAAATATGGCAACCAGCAAACCCTGGTTGTGTCAGGCACAGATGGGAAAGCCCCCTGTGTCTGCTAATTGTCTGGGAAGGAAACTCATTAAATAGTGTTTTTCACTTGTCACAGTCCAAGAGCAAACTCAGCAGCCTTCTTGGCTGTCCACCTGTAGGGGAAGGCATAGCTGATGCTATGCTGGCTTCTCTCCTGCTACTAAACAAATGCCCTGTTGCTCAATACAAAAGAGCATCAGACCATCCCTCTTACAATTAAGCTCCTGTAGACCCCAATGTCATATGCACCATTAAGTTCTATCGCCATCCTCAAAAAATATTAGAATTCCAAATTTTAATAGGCAGTAAATAATGAATAATCTAGAAGATGAGATCTGTTTTTTGTTAGGGCTTTTCACCTTCTCTTTTAAAGCAGTGTCAGCACAATGAAGCTTTATGAAAAGACATTTTGACTAAAAAGAAAAGAAAATACATGAGTTGTTTTCAAATTACTTACATTTTCAGAAAACAGGTCCATCATTATTATTTTCACTTATTAGAAAAAAAGAATGTAAAAATATAATAGAGAGATTTTATTTCTGCTTCATGTTCAATTTTATTATTCTACTTAATTTGATAGCAGTATAATTTTGTAAAAGCAAAAGAACCAAATGCATGTACAACATTAATGCAAATCCATGCTAGACCAGAAAATCTTTAAATTCTATATTACACTGGTATGAAACAGAACAGGATTTGGCTTTTGGCATTTACTAGAATAGTTAAAATAGTTCCTAGACACTTGTGCTACTTCACTGGGTTGTGAAATTTGCCAGTGGACTTAGAGAGTAACATGTTTAATTACTGCACCTAAGAATTCTTACACAATTGTAATGTTAGATCCAGAGTGGATATTGAGACTCTATGATAAAAGAATATACCACTGTAATGATGTGTACTCATATATAGACAATTTTAGGAAACAAAAAAAAAAATGAAAAAATGAAAAAAAAAACCCAAAAAGAAAAAAAAAACCCAACAAACAGAACAAGAGTTATAAATCTCACAAGAAATATTACATGCAGTTACTTCAGAGCACCAGCAATCAGCAAGAATGCAGTTTTCATAGAAGGACCAGTGGTGAAAGAATAGTAAAGAGTTTTAGAAAAGGACTTTGTGCAAGCTCAGAAGCACACAGGGTGCCCCTCCACAAAATACAGTTTTGAAAGGAATTTCACCAGTTTCCTGTCAACCATGTCAGCAGAGTGGGAGAGCGGACATAAATCAAATCTATAATCAAAATTTCTCCCACTGCTGCTCTTCCCTGACCTCTCCCATCCCAAAGAAAACCCCACTAATGCTCATCTGTACTTCTACATGTCATGGCTGGGCTCTCCTGTACACAAAACCTGTCCCTTTACATTAAATGAACAGGGTTGCAGGAAGAACAGCATTTTACTTCAAAGTAGTGCTGTTTTCAAGAGCTGCTTAGCCACCAGTCTGTTGTAAGATTTGCATGCCAACACTAAACCACAAAAGAATTTTCTCTCACAAGCACAGACACTGAAATTGAAAGACCAGTTAAGAAAGGCAGTCCCAAAATAAATCTTATTGCAAGGAACAGGGGCATGTGGCATGGGTTCTAAAAGGACTGGTGTTGATACCTCAGTCACTTGTCTAATTTAGCACATTTTTAAGTGTTGCTCTCCTTATCCTTTCATTGAGTACTTATTTAATGCAATGTGCTAAAAATACAAGTAAATGAGAAAGATGACTTACTTTCTACCTTAGCCATGGATCAAGATCTCACTATTGTAGAAAACAGAATGAAAAACAAAAGAATAGCTCTTCCTTTTAGTAAAATATTATCCATAGGGAAGGAGGGGAGATGGGTTTGGAGATATAAAAATCCAATAAAATGAAAAGTGAGAGCAGTGCAGGTCAGCCTGACAGCCATCTATACAGTCGGTTTTCCACGAGTCTCATGACAGAGGACTGTTTAAAGAAGGGACATGAAGAAGAGTTGAACTCTAGCCAAGAATGGAAAGCTGCAATTGGATCAGTGGTCAGGCTGACAGAGTAGCACAGTCAATGCAACAGGTCATGAAAAGTTCATACCATGCAGCAACCCAAAATGAGGTAAGACAAGCAAGCTTCCTTTAGAGAGGATAAGGAAGGATCAGTGTCTACAGAACAGCCAGGATGAACACTAAGTTTGTCCTTTTTTTTCTGTCAGCTCCAAGAGTGGCTGCTGAAGTGATGACTGGAAAGCAAATGAGTAAAATACAAAGAAATATTGCTCAAAAACTTGTTTTCAGATTGAGAATTCACACTTTACTGTTTGCCTACATAGTAGAATTCAAGACTAAGCTGCTTTTCTTCTTTTTTTTCTTCTTCTTTTTAAAAAAAATAATAAAAACAATTCTTTCCATGAGATGTGATGGTAACAATCATCAGGTTAGAACAAATTTGTTGCATAGACTAAATTTGTCTATTTTTCTACTTTGTGTCGTACTTTAACTGACAGTTCTCCAAACAAAATTGTTGTGCAAGCTTTTTGGTTTCGTTGGGCTTTGTAAAGAATACCACAATGTCATAAAACATCCAAAAGAAAACACTCTAAACCCCATATTGTGAAAAGCTATTTAGTCACTGCCATTCCATTTGAAATGTTTTGTTTGTTCCTTGCTTCAGATGGAGTAGCCCCATTATGTTCTCAGGTATCAGACATGTTTGGTGAACACAATGCTGTCAAACTATAATGGACAAAGATTTATTTTTTTTTCCATAATGTGTTTTGTTTTCATGAAGAACTGAGCCAAGGATCTACTAAGTTATATCATTTCCTTCAGTGAAACTAATTTACAAGGAAAATGAATCATGGGAAAGGCAAAGAAGATATCAACTATTTTATATCCACCCTGTTCCTTCCTGTATCTGTGTCTGGAAAAACCAAGCAACATAAGCACAATAGACTAAACTCAGACCTGCTGTAATGCCATTGAAGTCAATGATGTTACAGCATGAATGAAGTTGGCATAGTATCAATTTAATTTTTAGCAATGCTGAAGCCAATCCTAGCATGCAAAAGTTTACCAATTACTTGACAACAGGAAGATAACTTTTCCATTAAAAGCACAATATGCTGTATCCATTCTAACTGGAAATTTGCAGGTAAGCAGAAGGCACAGCATACACTTAGAGAGAGCTAAGTTAATGCTTCAGAAGAGCAACAGAATAACTGCTCTAACAAGCTGCATGCAGGATTAGCAGAAACAGCAGCAACATATTGCCGCAACCAAAGAAAATCCCATCTTATTTACTACACCCAGAACACAGACTTAAGGATAGCAGGGACAATATCATAGCTATGATTAAACCTTTTTTCTTTATCATAAGTCCCTATGTCAGGTATTTGCATGCTTTTTTTTAATGAAGCCCATCCTTTGGGACAAAATTTCTATGCTTGATTTGTTCACATGATTTCTGAGAGTAATTCATCATTCTTGTAAAATTGCGTATAAAAAAATCCCACACACAACCAGAAAACCTCAGATAAAACAAAAAAAATCCCACAGCAAATATCCAAGCATAAAAATACTCTATCACCAATATAAGGATTAAAGGACTATACAGATGCTTTTTTTCTCCCCAATTCAGTATCTCAAGTGTAAAATTATTCTAAATCTGAAGTTTACTATCTATTTGATACTAATTACAAAGATTAACCACATATTAAAATCCTACATTAATGTCTCTGCAATTTGTTTTTTTTTTCTGCACAGTGTCTACTAGTTAAATGCATGCTGTCACTAAAGTCAATGATTCTCCAAATTTCACCAGAATGCATGGATAGAGAGGATAAAAACACTACTGAAAAAAAGAAAAGATAATTATGCAAGCCTGAATCAAAACTGGTGCTGATGGACAAATGAAGAGAGTTGAAAGTATTTTTAATTATTTTGGAATTACTTAAACATTTTTTAATGTGTTCTTGCAATGAGTAGTAATCAGACTAGCTTTGGGTTTGTTTTTATTTATCTCAGTGAAGAGTATATAATTTCTCAGTCCCCAATCCACTGCTCACACATTCCCTTGTGCAGCACACAGAATAAACTCCATTCCCACGCAGATCATACCCACTGCTTCAATTCTTTTTCAGAAAAATTGCATGTCACCTGCTTTCCACATCATGTAAATCTAAATGCCCCTTAGAAATATATCTGAAAATCTTGTTCAAGTACTGTCATTATTTAATATGTGTTCATAGGGCTGCAGCAAGGTGTATTATTACATCCCTGGATTGCCCTCCCTGAACAGTGTCACGTGATATACATCTTTCTCTTGTCTCAGCTGCAACTGTGCTTGCCACTGCTACCCACAGCTTAAAAATCACCTAATACATATAAATTTTTACTTCATCTTTTAAAATTAAGCTTTTATATCGTTATGGTTGAAAACTGATTTTAGATTAAGAATGTTTTTGTATAAAGACTATTATGGAGATCTATCAACCTTTGTCAAACTGTAAAAAAAGTTTTAATAGATAAGAAAGAAACAGAGATGGATCAGGTACGATACGAAAATTAAAGGCAAAGTACAAGACAGTTACTGATTCCAAAATATGGACATATATTTGACAGCATTAAAAAAAATAAAAAATCTTTCATAACATAATAGGAACAAACAGACCATTGACATAGTGCTCCCAGGTATCCAAAGAGCACTTGAATCAATCACACTTTCCTTGGCAACAGATGGGCCAAACAGAAGTTAATGGTCTATTGTACTGTGTGTTGAGCTGATGCTCCAAAGACTGACTCTTGACAATGCGGCACTGACCTAGACATGTCACCTCGTGCCTCAATTGCACAGTCTTCAAAATGAAGGCCAATGGCAGTAACCTTATCAACATGCCTTAGGATTTACCCAGGACAAGCACTACAAATGCTGGGAGTTGGGTGTTGTTGCAATTAGCAGTATGTCACATGTTTTCAGTCACACAAGCTTAAGTACTTAGCATTAAAATATAGCCTTGTTCAGGACAGCTCTGCAAATAAAAGTGCACAAAACGGCATTTTTTTCAAGTTTGAAGTTAATGCAGGTCACAAGCAAACAGAACGCAGTTGTATAACCTGAGAAACAGGCTAAGAGGGAGACTGACTCTGTATTCCGCTCCTCCTCATACTCCAGTACTGTATAAAGTGTACTGTGTCTGTCATTGAAATATATATTCCCTAATGCTCCTCTAATGCATTGAGGGAAGCACAGCACAATCTCAACTGAAAATATGTGCTGTATTATCCCATTCCTTAGGTGGAGAGCTAATTACTTTTGTAGGTCCACTTTCTATTCTTGTTTTCCTAACAGCAACTCATCTAAGTGACAGCTGCAAAAGGACATCTCTATCCCCATGAAGTCTTTTCTCAGGATCTTTCTGCACTGTCCTAGAAAACAAATCTGATCCATACACTGAGTGTATGATAAGGACTGTAGTCCATCACTTTGCCTACTATGATACCATAAAATTTCGATACAGTACTCCAAGCAAATGACTGAATCTAAAGATCATAAATAAAAAGAGCAAGGAAAACCTTGAGGAAGGAAAACAGAAAAAATAGAAGAAAGAAATATAAAAGTAAGGAATAAACAGGAATAGTTATGGTCTGGGATATTTTTCAGGGCATATCAAAATAAAAAAAAAAGTACAAAAAAAAGTGTTTTGTTTTTTTTTTTAAATTGATTTCGTAAATGTAATGGGGCAAAGCAAAGTATACTGTATTGGCAATTAAAAAAGGCTACAGCTTATTTAAAACCAGCATATACTTCCTTCAAGTCTCTGATAACACAATGTTTGAGCTACAATGGCATCATTCCAAAGTATGGCACTATGTGTCCAGAAACTTATCACCAGCACAGACACAAAGAAATGAAGGCAAGCAGTCCACTTTTACTAAAGGGAAATAAACAACAGTATCTAAAATTACTTCAGATGCACACAGCAATATAGTCATATATTTAGGAAAAAAGAAGTAGCTACTAAGTATTTATGAACAGCTTCAGCTAGAAATCTTGCTGTTTAGTTCTACCCATATAACATCTGCATATGTGCACATGCAAAATAATGAGTAGTACTGAAAGTGCTTTGCTTTCCTCAGCTCATTCAGTAACACGCAGTACCATCTTAATCATACCTTAGGTATGTTGGCAGCAGCGCAAACAAGTGGGAGTTGCAACTGGATTTTCTTCTGCAAAGACCAAATTGGCTTTTAAAGGTTTAAAAAGGAAAAGTCCTGAAACAGCTTATTATGTAAGAAACCATTTGTTTTCAACTGAAAACAAAACAAGTGTCCTTTTATTTAGAGGCCATTAAGGAACAAAACTTATTTATTGTTTAGAGCCTTAAATTAAACTTTAAAACTGTCCTAAATATCTCTTCATGGTGATTTTTGCTGCATTATGAGCAATAAATTCACTTTACTGAAATGAGGTATACGCATATGCTGAGGTGGTAACAAGAGTATATACATTTTATTGTCCCACACACATTGAAGTACTTATGTATTCTTCGTTGGATTTTTTTTTCCCAGAAGAACACACACAGAGTGAACATTTACATCTCTGACCTTCCTTCTATACCATTTAACAACATTCTAGACTTC